>CM051456.1:80421460-80674471 GCA_028274465.1 Plantago ovata | reverse complement strand
ACGGCCTACTAGGAGACGGACTCTAATTAAATCTAATTTAATTAATTTACTTTCTAAAAGTATAAATTAATTAATTCCATTGAATTCAATTCAACTTAATTAATTAATTCTATCAAATAGAACATTCTCAATAATATTAAATTAAATATTTATCAATCCAATTGATACTTTATTTAATATAGTAATTAAGTCATTAATCTAATTTTAACTTAATTAATGATTTCCATCAAATGAAATGTCCTTGAATAATGTAAATCAAATGTTATCAATCCAATTGACATTTAATTTACTCTAATGCTTAATCGAGAGAATGATCACCTAGTTGTATATGACCCATAAGCCCTCACATATCAGGCTATGATCAAATCAAGGTCTCAGTGAATATTCCTAGACAATCATCACTAGACAATACTAATATGTAAGGAACGTTTGTTGAGGAGATACAAACTGCCTGTGATGTAGAGTACTTTGATGATACGGTCCTTTCATTCTCGAATACTCGAATGAATCTAGAATATGGATTAGTGTCTATTCCAATAACTCATCCATTGTCTCTCAATCTTCTTAGTCGATCTAGATGATTATGTCCAAACACCATTTTGACATATATCTTTGCTGTAACATCCCGTATTTTTTTATTTAATTTATTTGGTTTTAAAATTATTTATTTTAATTATTTAATTACCTGAATAAATTTATTTATTTGGTAATTTATTTTATTTCCTTCCCGGGTTATCGAATTCTATCTCTAAGGATTTAATGTTTGGTGGATCGATTTCATTTCTAGCTGGGCTAAGAGAGTCAGTCTTGCAAGAATTAATTGGGCTCAATTCGGGTGGTGTTCATCCGGCCCAACATCTCAAAGTCTGGCCCATCTCTTTAATCAAACCCTAAACCTAAACCCACAATTCATTTTCATCTCTTTCCCTCTTTTCCTCACTCACGCCACCATCAGTAAAGAAGAAGAAAGCAAAAGTCTTTTTTCTCTGTTTTCTCAACCGTGACTCTCATCATCTCACTTCTTCATCTTTACCTTACATCTCATCAACACCAAGGCACATTATCATCTTCATCATTCACTCGTCATCATCACCGGAGTATCTCATCATCACTATCGTTCCATCATCATCAACCGTGAGCAACCTTTGCTCGCCGAATTCCACCCCCGTCTGTCCGGTTCGATCAATTAAGTTCTCGGGCAACCTGCTCCGTTTCGGCTTCCATCTACGGCTCCGTTCTCTGCCCGTGGCCTCCGCCCAAGCTGACGGCTCTATCCTGCTCCGGTTCGCGGTCCGCGTCGCCACCGTTACTCCGATCCAGCTGCCCCGATCTGTCCTTACATCAACGATTGTGCTCTGTTTTGCATCTCTGTTCCGTTTCGATTCTGTATTTCCGGTAAGTCACTGTGCGGCTTCATTTTGCTCGTGATCTTGTAAGTTTCCCGATTTAATCACGATTTGATTATGTTTGACATTTAAACTCTTTTGATTCGCAGTTCATACCTTCCCAGATCCATTCAAGGTGAAACAAATCAATACTCTGCTCGTTTTCCTTTTTTCCTTTATGACAGTTTTGCCCTTTTACGTCTCTGTTCCTAAAATCTAACCCTAACTACGGACTTTAATCAAATTTGGACCGATTATGACTATGCTTTGGACTGACTTGGACCGATTTGAGTTTATATAGTTGTTTGTGGACTGTCTTGCTCTGACCAGAACTTGTGAGTGTTGTTTTGGGATTTCTGGAAACTTTAAGGACCTGATTTTAATTATGTGTTGACCGTAGTTGGACTAGATAGGGAGTTTTGTGGTTTCTATGGACTGTATTGTATGTTCAGGAACTTGGGGAACTTGTTTGTGAATTATGAAAACTTGAAGGGCTTTTCTTCAATTTTGATTGAGGGGTAAAACTGTAATTTCATTTTATGACATGGACCGATTTCAAGTTAACTCGAATGTGGTCAAATGGTATGTTGGTTTTGAAGGTTGTGGAGTCATTTTATGATTTCTGATTTTGAAAAGGACTTTTTTGCAATTTTGTCCAAAAGGGTAAAATGGTAATTTCATGTGCTCTGGACTAAACTGTTAAATCGGGTTTTCTGTTTGGGACTGTTTTGATATTACTGAAAAAGTGTTTTCCAAAAGCTAGTAAATTGTTTTATGTCTTGGTGAAGTAGCTAGTTGTCTTCTAGATTAGTTGGTTAAGGGTTTTTTTTTTTTTTGAAGGGAACAAATTTTATTAGATACTTAATAATTTACATTCAGCGTTCCATTACGAATGGATCTAAAGTACGTTGTTTCTACGTCTAGTTTAAGCAAATTCGAAAGCCACACAGGGCAATTGTTCGGATGATAGATAGTAGGTAGCAAAGAGTTGATAAACTCTTGATTATTACAAGCCGAATTGCTAATATTAGAGTGTAGAAAATTTGTTAGCTGAGTGCTTGTTCTTCCTTTTCTTGTTCCATTTTTGGCCAGTGTATCTGCTACTCCGTTTCCTTCCCGAAAGAGAAAATTGACTTCCACATGTTTTTTTTTCCTGAGCTGATCAATGTCCCGGACCAGTGCCTTGTGTTGCCATGCCATTTCCATGTGCCTGATTATGTCTATAGTGTTGGGCTGCATTGTAGACCGTTGTGATGTTTACTTCCTTGTTGATTGTATTGATTAGAACACGAGCATTGATAATTCTGTCTGAGATTTTTGTGGAGCTCATCTTCACCTGTCTGTCATCCCATAGGAGCCAAAATCCTCCAGTCTGTGGTGTTTCTGCCGGCGGAGGCACAATTATGTAATTCTCGAATTTGAGTTGCTTGATTAAGGGCTCCGAAACTCTTGCACTTGCCCTTGTGTCCATCAGTAGTGTTAGCATTGGATTGAAAACAGAGAGATATTCCTTCATCTCTCTTATAAATTCTTTTTTCCCTACTCCACGAACATTCCAAACAAGAATCTTCATTGTGTCATACTTGATATCTGGGTGTAGCTTCACTTTGATTTCCTCCTGTTGCTCCACTTCTTCTCTTAGAATCGGGAGCGCATTCACCGGCGGTATTATTCCGTTTGCAGGTGGCTCGATTTTGATCCTGTGGGTCACATGGGAACCCAGAATATTCTCCTCCTTGTTGATCTCGTACGTCATCCAAACTGAAGTCGTCGTCTTCAACAACTGAAAGATGTAGGGTACCGTGCATAGGGATTGAATTGTGTATTCGTTTGGGCTCATTTTCTCGATCTGTTTGAGTATTTTCTCTGCTTGACCCATCACTGATGCTGCAAATTCCGATTGTAGTTGGAGGTTTGGATCTGTGGTTTCCGGGATCTTTATCTAGGGGTTTGGTAAAGCATTGACTATTATCGATGGTGGGGGTTGCATCAACGGGATTGGAAATAAGGCTAGTGTTGGGGGTGGAATGCTCCACGGAACCTGGAAAGGTGGATGGGGAAATTGGGGGTGGATCTGTGGTGGGTTCTGGTGGAATTGATATGGCGGAAGGGGAGGTAGTCGGGTTCCGATTAAAATTGGTCTTGGGGGGTAATTTTGGGATTGAAATTGATGGTTCGGTGGAATATTGAAATGGGCTTGATTCTTCAGTTGGGTCAGGGTTGGGTACTGGGCCTGCTGTTGGGCCAGATTCTGATTTGTGTTTTGAACGGGCCAATTGTTTAAGTCTAGCTTTGGGCTGGTCTGGTTCGACATGGTTGCAACGGTTGGGTTCCAATTGGGTCTTATCTGGCTGGAATTCGGATTCCATCTCTGAGTTGGATCTAAAGGGCTTGTTTGTGCCCAATCCATCTGCATGGCTCCGAGGTTTGATTGCAAGTCTCTTAGATGTGATTATGATCCCTCTCCTTCTTGTCTTGCTCTTTTTGCTTCCCGGTTGTTTGTTACATTCATTGATTGACGAGTCAGAGTGGGTGGTGGAGTCCATGGGTGAAAAGCTGCTCTCGGACCTTGTCTCGTCTCTGTCTGAGTGATCCGGTTCAGAGAATTTCCGAAAGGTTGTGTGGGTGAGTTCATCTGGGGCGACGGAATGTTCAATTGAGTCAGAAAGGGTCTGCCTTGGTTGAGGGATTGCGGTCTGATCACTTCGTGAGGTGGAAGGTTGGGGATTAGGGTTTGATGGTTGAGTTCGTCTCCGGTGAGACCACTAGTTTCGTGAGACCAAAAATGAGACTCAAAGGAATTACAAACTAGATAAAAAAACTCGCTGGTCCAACCAATAACTCGCTGGTCCAACCAAATAAGTCGCGGGTCATGTTATAACCCGAAACAAAACCGGATCTCTTCACTCTCTCCGTCTCTGCAACAAAAACAGAGAATATCGATTGTCTCTCTGCAACAAAAATATCGATTGTCTCTCTATCTCTCTACGAATCTTCAATTGCTTCAACGAAAAACAAATATGGGGATGAACGATTACTCTCCTAGATCGTTGAATGAATTGAACAGTTTGAGGATTAGATTGATGCAATTGACAAATTCAAAAAGGGCAAAACGTTCAAGGAAAATTAAGGAATCTCCAGCGGTTAAAGTCGATCGTATAGAAGAAGACTTCATTGAAATAGCTGAAGGATTTTCTATGAGACAATCGGAATTTGATATGGAAGAAGATTTCAGTGAATTTGTTGAAGATCCAGAAATTACAGAAGGGTTTGCTATGAGACAATCGGAATTTGATATTGAAGAAAATTGCAATGAATTTGCTGAAGGATTTGTTGAAAATATTGATGAAATACCTAGAGATCCAGAATTTACAGAAGGATTTGCTGGTGAACATGAAGCTGATAAAGGACCTGCTGAACAATCAGGTATGTTACAATTTCGTTTGAGTTTTATGCATTATTGATTTGAGTGGTATGATAAAAGTTTCTGAGTTTTACTCTGTAAAGTTCTGTATGTTGCAAATTCGTTTGAGTTTTATGCATTACTTATTTGAGTTTTACTCTTTTGATAGTTGAGTTTCATTCATATACTGATTGAGTTTTATAATATATTATTGTAGAGCATATACCACTCTCTTTTATTGGTTTAAAGAAGGAAAAATGGGAACATTTTGAGGAACTTTACAAACAGTATGCATCAATGGTTGGATTTTCTGTTAGAATCTCAACAACAAGAACATCCAAAGATAAATTTGTCAAGGAAAAGTACTTCGTCTGTTCTCGTGCAGGCAAAGCACCTATTAAGCAAACTCAACCAGTGGCAATTTCTCCTATGCTTTTGGTTGATAGTGATGAAGGAAATGAAGAAGATAAAGAACAAAACGCAAAGAAGCCAAGAAAAAGTAGAGTCAGAAGGACTGATTGCAAGGCTAGTTTGAGAATTGCATTCAACAAGGAAGAAAATTGCTTTGAAGTTAAGCATCATATTACAGAACACAACCATGAGTTGGCTAGGCCAGAATGGAGTCACTTGCAGCGTTCTCAAAGGAAGATTACACCACAGAAAGGCAAAGTAATCGAGTGTATGGAAGGGGCTAGATTAAAGCCAAGCCAGAGTTACAGAGTTCTTATGCACAATGCTGGAGGCAGAGAGAACGTTGGGCACACTGTTCGAGATAATATCAACTATGTAAACCGGTTAGTTTTCTATGAGTTTTATATGTTGTTTGTTTGAGATTTTATGTGATTCTTTGAGTTTAATATGATGTTTGTTTGAATTTCTTAGAAGTTGTATATGTTTGAGTTTTATATGGTGTTTGTTTGAGATTTATATAGCTATTGTTTGAGGTTTACAACTGTATTCAAGAAGGTGTTTGTTATGTGTTCTTCTGCTTCTCAATTATATTATGTTTGTTGCTTATTACTGTGTTAAGTTTATTTTCAACTACAGGCTGAGGGCCCATAAAACTGGAGGACAAGATTCACAATGTGTGATAAATTCATTGTTAAAAAGGCAAAGACAGGATCCTGAGTTCTTTTACAGAGTAATGCTTGATGACCAAACAAGACTATGTGGAGTGTTTTGGTGCGACTGGGTTATGAGGGAGGATTACAAACTTTTTGGAGACGTGTTGATTTTCGATACAACATACCGTACTAACCGGTATGATATGATTTGTGCACCTTTGGTAGGAGTCAATAGCCACTGGAATAATGTTGTTTTCGGTTGTGCTTTTCTTGCTAATGAACAAGCGGAGACATTTGTTTGGTTGTTGGAGACATTCTTGGAAGCAATGGATCAGAAAAAACCAATTACAGTATTTACAGACCAGGATAGTGCTATGAGCAAAGCAATTGCAGAGGTATAAAAAATGTTTTATATGTTTGAGTTTTATATGTTGTTTCTTTAAGTTTTATGTGCTTCTTGTTTGAGTTTTACATCTGAATTAAAGAAAATGTTTGAGTTTTGTTGAATATGATTGTTCAGGTGTTTGGGGAATCAACAAAGCACAGACTTTGTGTGTGGCATATTGAACAAAACTTTTATAAGAATGCTGGTGCTTTGAAAAACAATAAGGAATTTAAGAAAACATTCCTATTCTGCCTGAAAATATGTAGAGACAAGGATGTGTTTGAGGAAACATGGAAGACAATGATTGAAACTTACAACCTGTACACCGAACATGATGACCCTAATAAAAAGTGGTTTAAAAAGTGTTATGGGTTACGTGACAAGTGGTGTAGAGCTTTGAATAAAGATATCTTCTCTGCTGGGATATTGTCATCACAAAGGAGTGAGAGTACAAACAACGTTGTATCGTTTAACTCGAACAAGCATACATCTCTGACACAATTTTTTGATTTATTTGATGAAATGGTTGAGAGGTGGAGATCAACAGAGGTTCAAAATGAGTTTCTATGCAGTACAACACATCCAATGCTATACTCTCAGCATAAGATTCTACAGCATGCTGCAAAGGTAAAAAAATACTAAAATAAACTTTATACAGAATTGCGTGAGTTTTCTATGATGATTGTTTGAATTTAATGCATGTGAATTTGTCAATGATATGCAGATCTACACTGTCAAAATTTATGGGGAGTTTGAAAAACAGTTCATTTACTCTATTACCAATGGAGTTGACCTGAAATCTTCTGATCAACATACTTTCATATATGATGTCATTCCAAATGAAGAAAAGTATGGGATTTCAACAGTTACATATTCTCAAATTGATGGAGTGATAAAGGTTAAATGCAGCTGTATGTTGTTTGAAGAAAGAGGATGGCTCTGCCAACATTGCATTCGTGTTTTCCATCAACACAATGTTGTTTCAATTCCTGATGACTATATTCTTCGACGTTGGACTAAAGATATAAAGCGTCACGTGTTTGACATGCAAAGAGATAAGATTAGTACTGTGAAAAATGCACCAGATTCAATTTCTTGGAGGCATCAAATGTCCAGAAGCTGGTTCAACTTGGTTATAAAAGCTGAGGGAAATGATAGGGCAAAAATGATTATAGAAGAAGCATACCAAAAAGCTTTGGATGAAACTAATCTTATAATGAAGGGGAAGGAACAAACCATTTCTGAAACACCTAATGAGGAGGAAGCAGGGGATGGCACAGAAAATATGCTTGTAGTGCGTAATCCTGAAAAAGCAAAAACAAAAGGAAGAAAGCCTAAAAGGATAAAGGGTGCTATTGAGAAGAATCCAAGAAAGAAAAAAGGTTCAGCCACAGAGGCAGCAAGTTTCGCCAGGAAGGAACAAGTTATTTGATGAAACAAGGAATACATAAAAAATTCAGTACTCTAGTCTTTTGTGGACTATGTTCCTTGATTTCAATACTATATTTCTTTGTTTAAGAATTAGAATTTTGTAGACTCTGACCCATTAATATTGATACTCTGTTTTTCTTGATTTTCCTCATGTTTATGTTCACAGTTGTTCAAAAATTTAAAAAATTTCTATGAAGGTTAAACTCAAACTGTCATGCATATGAAACTCATGCTCAGCGGTAAACCTCAAACAAACCACAACATAAAACTCAAACACACAGCGTATAAAACTCAAACATACACTCAAGCCTAGATGGATTGGTCAACCCCAAACACCCTGAAAAATGAATTGAATTACTTCCGGATTCCACGAATTTTCAACCCCAAACACCCTGTAAAGGGATCATGTAATATATTTTCATGAATTTTCAATGTTAACTCATGGACAGTGGTAAACCTTAAACAAGCACCATAAAAAACTCAAACACACAGCATATAAAACTCAAAAAACATATAAAACAGAATTAAAAAAGAGTTTTCAAAAATATGACTGAAAGTAGTACTAATCTGAGTTATTACAGATAAATTTCAAATTAAAAATAAAACATGTTCAACAATGTTAAAACTTCGAAATCAAATCAACCAGATATTGAGCCTCTTGTGCATAATTCACCATCTCTGCGTGGACAACTGTAGTCGCCAGTTTCTTTTCATCGTAATAATTGGTCTCCATTATTTTAAGCTTGAGATTGTACTGCTTAAACATGCAATCATGCAATATGTCATGAATAATTTCAGGTCCAGCAGCATCTTGTAAAAAATGAATTGCTTTGGCAGAATGACCAACAATTTTTTCAGCTACTTCCTGGAATGCTGTGACATTAGCTGCACCGGTATGATCTTGGAATTGAGCTTGAAGCAGATATCGATAATCACAATCTTTAAATTCCTTCTTACAGGTATCGCACCATCATTTTGAGTCCACAGTTTGTGTGACTTTCTTGCTGCATATTCTATCACCTACTTTGAGAGGGCATGCTGTGTAGTACAAACTATCATTGTGAATGAATATTAAGGTAGCCTTGCAAGAAATCCAGTCTGGTGATTTTGACATTACAAGTCGCTCATCTGTTATTTGTGACAATGTTTTGGGAACAAATTTTTTGAGGCCTGCAGTGAGAGTTGGCCTAGAAATAGATTCAAATAATATTTCTTTTCCACCATTATCAAACCATTTTCTTAAGGCAGAAGCCTCTACAGAAACAGGATTGATGAACAGTCGAGTAGAAGATATCGTGCAGATTGATTTCACACTAAAATTGCTCACTTTAGCAAATTTCACAGCCAAAATAGGAGATCTCCCAGTTTGTACCATTTCATAAAGTTGTTCACCTTCTTTACTGCTGAAACCTCCCCACAAGGTAAACTCTATACTTCGTCCTGATTGATCCTTCAAGTTCAGAAATCTTCTTTGAGTTTGCATTCCATCTTTTCTCATAAAAGGAACAGAAGCATCAACAGTTGATACCACAGCTATCAAATCAACTACAACATCACTTTCTGTATTTGCAATTTCTTCAATGGATTTGAAACAAAACATCTGCTTTGGTATAAAATCATCTTCATTAGAGCACAACTTAACCAATGATGATGCCTCCAAATAAATTTCCCATCGACTATTAAGACAGTTGAACATCTTCTGGGCAGCTTTCAAGTTACCTTTTGATATTTCATAAATTTTACCAACTTCAATAGATGCATGAATTTTGTCAACAACAGCATTAAAGCATGTGGCACGGATCTCACCTCCACCAGAATCCAACACATCAAACGAAAACACTTTACCATGCCCTTTCTCAGTGTTGAAGTGTCGTACCTCATTTTTTCAAGTAACTCGACCTTTAATAATCCGATTACGATTAAATGGAGTCAGAGCAGAAATGGGAGTAAAATTATTTAATTTCATTTTCAACTTGTTTGCTTCATTCAATGAAATTGGATTCATCCTCGACTTCTGCATTTGGTTGTCAGCTTGTGCAAGAGGTCTTGTGGTTTGAGAAACTTCTTGTTGTGCATTGACAAACACACTTGAACTACCAGTACATGTTGAATCTATCAAGATAGTTCTGAATCCCACAATAGTAATGATCCTGAAAAGAGAAAAAAAAATGATATGATAAGTTATAACATGCATGGACAGTGGTAAACCTCAAAGAAGCAGATGACAGACACATAAATCAGACTTCAGTAAAACTCAAACAAACATAATATAAAACTCAATTACATAAAACTTATCCTAAAGCACCATGTAGACATCTATACACAAACCTAAAACTTAACAATAATAAAACTCAAAATTATAGGAGCTGATGACAGAAACATAAATCAGACTCAAGTAAAACTCAAACATTATATACATAAACCTCAAACTTAACAACAATAAAACTCAAACTAATAGAAGCAGATGACAGACACATAAATCAGACTTCAATAAAACTCAAACATAATATACACAAACCTCAAAGAAGCAGAAAATAAAACTCAAACAAACATCATATAAAAACTCAATTACATAAAACTTATCCTAAAGCACCACGTAGACATGTATACATAAACCTCAAACTTAACAACAATAAAACTCAAAATTATAGGAGCTGATGAAAGAAACATAAATAAGACTCAAGTAAAACTCAAACATTATATACATAAACCTCAAACTTAACAACATTAAAACTCAAACTAATAGAAGCAGATGACAGACACATAAATCAGACTTCAGTACAACTCAAACATAATATACATAAAACTCAAAGAAGCAGAAAATAAAACTCAAGCAAACATCATATAAAACTCAATTACATAAAACTTATCCTAAAGCACCATGTAGACATGTATACACAAACCTTAAACTTAACAACAATAAAACTCAAAATTATAGGAGCTGATGACAGAAACATAAATCAGACTTCAGTAAAACTCAAACATAATATACATAAACCTCAAACTTAACAACAAATAAAACTCAAACTAATAGAAGCAGATGACAGACACATAAATCAGACTTCAGTAAAACTCAAACATAATATACATAAACCTCAAACTTAACAACAATAAAACTCAAACTAATAGAAGCAAATGATAGACACATAAATCAGACATCAGTAAAACTCAAACATAATATAAATAAACCTCAAACTTTACAACAATAAAACTCAAAATTATAGGAGCTAATGACAGAAACATAAATCAGACTCAAGTAAAACTCAAACATTATATACATAAACCTCAAACTTAACAGCAATAAAACTCAAACTAATAGAAGCAGATGACAGACACATAAAACAGACTTCAGTAAAACTGAAACATAATATACATAAAACTCAAAGAAGCAGAAAATAAAACTCAAACAAACATCATATAAAACTCAATTACATAAAACTTATCCTAAAGCACCATGTAGACATCTATACACAAACCTCAAACTTAACAACAATAAAACTCAAAATTATAGGAGCTGATGACAGAAACATAAATCAGACTCAAGTAAAACTCAAACATTATATACATAAACCTCAAACTTAACAACAATAAAACTCAAACTAATAGAAGCAGATGACAGACACATAAATCAGACTTCAGTAAAACTCAAACATAATATACACAAACCTCAAAGAAGCAGAAAATAAAACTCAAACAAACATCATATAAAACTCAATTACATAAAACTTATCCTAAAGCACCACGTAGACATGTATATATAAACCTCAAACTTAACAACAAATAAAACTCAAACTAATAGAAGCAGATGACAGACACATAAATCAGACTTCAGTAAAACTCAAACATAATATACATAAACCTCAAACTTAACAACAATAAAACTCAAACTAATAGAAGCAGATGATAGACACATAAATCAGACATCAGTAAAACTCAAACATAATATACATAAACCTCAAACTTTACAACAATAAAACTCAAAATTATAGGAGCTAATGACAGAAACATAAATCAGACTCAAGTAAAACTCAAACATTATATGCATAAACCTCAAACTTAACAGCAATAAAACTCAAACTAATAGAAGCAGATGACAGACACATAAAACAGACTTCAGTAAAACTGAAACATAATATACATAAAACTCAAAGAAGCAGAAAATAAAACTCAAACAAACATCATATAAAACTCAATTACATAAAACTTATCCTAAAGCACCATGTAGACATGTTGAGTTTTGTATAGTGTTTGTTTGAGTTTTATATTGTGCTTGTTTGAGTTTTATCACGAAAACATTATCATTTCAAAAAGTTACAATAAAAACAACACCAAGTAAAACGACAAAAAATACACATATGCCATGAACAACTACATCAAACCCAATATAGGTAAAACTCAAAACATCAAGCATACACACAGAAACGAACAAAAAATGAATACAAAAAATAAAATGAATATATAAATTGAGAGTAGAGAAAATTACTTTCGATCTCTGATTGTACAGCAGGTGTAATCATTCAGCTCAATAATAGATCCACTACGAACAAGGTTATTCTTCACACGAAAATTTAGGTTTGTACAGAGCATGGCATGGTGAGTATTGAGAGAATCAAATAGAGTAAACCTGTAACGCTCTGTTGTTGATGGATCCACGTTTGTTTGTTTGATACTAATAACCTTCAACACAGGCTTGCAGACACGGTCGCCGGCACAGATTTGATCTAAACAGACTGTGAGATCCATCTTGTATGTCGACAATTGAAAGAAGGAGAAACGGTTTAGAGAGAAACCTCTTTGAGAGAAATAAAAACAAAAACCCTTTGAGAGATATTATTCATTTTGTGTTAATTTTATTATTATTATTATTATTATTATTATTTTATTTTGAAGAAACGATTCTTTTAGTTATTAATAAGAAAAGCCGCTTCTTTCTGCTAATTGTAAGGAACTAGTGTGTAAAGACAATACTTCATCAAAAAACAGGACTCTTGATAAAACACTTCCAACAATGGACAAAACACTTCATGAAAAACACATGACTCTTGATAACAGGTTTTTACACTCCTATAAATATTGAAGACAACATCAGTGTAATCATCAACATTCAGTCGAGTACAGCAAAACACAGACAAACAGAGAAAAGTATTTCTGGAAATTCTTGAAACAGCAACACACAGAAAAAAAGTAAAAAAATGTCGCACATACATATTGAAACTATCAACATTGATAACCCACGAACACTGGCTGAACATCGTGGCAAAGCATTCTGGAAATTCATATCTATATCGACGGAGCATGAACTAAAAATCAATGTCCGTCTGACAGATGAACAGAATTGGGTTGTTACGATATCAATGGATATGGAAGAACGCCTATCGCACCGATATAGATACAGGTTCATATGGTTGAATGCAGCACATACCATTGAAGATAGCAACGTCATTCCAAGAAACTATGAGGCTGACTTGAGCAATCATATAAGGTTTTCAAGACCTCACATCGTATTGGTGACAGGAACTAATACCGGTATATCGGTTTCAAACAACCATCGGGGAGACATACGTCCATTCAATCCTAATGATGTGGCCGACTACTTCTGGAATTTGGGAATGACGCTGCACCAAACTGAGCAGCGCATTGGAATTGATGATAGCGAACTCTACTTCGCTGCTACAACACAGGAGATAGACGTGGACGTGGAGCATACGATTGATGAGAATGATCGCAATCGTAGAAGCTTGCAGAATGGCATTCTATTCAATATAATCTAGGTCTTATTACATGTGTGGAAAGTGCTATAGCGTTGACGGTAGATTAGGTAGGTCAGTTTATTACGTTCAAATATTATGTTCGTGTTATCATGTTAGACGTTCTGTGATAGGGTCTCAGATTTGAAGTTTAGACTAGGTAGAAAAACAATGTATATTAGTTTAAAATAAAATGTGTTAATATCAGTATATGCATTACATATTTAGTTTCCCAATCAAACTTGTCTAAATTGAATAAAAAATGCATATAAAAATGAGGATGGACAGCAATGGTAAAACTCAAACCTGCATCAGATAAAACTCAAACTAACATCAAATGAAACTCAAAACAATATGAAATTTATCCTCAAGCAGCATATTATGTAGAGAAGTTGAGTTTTATCTGAACCATGTTTGAGTTTTATCTTTGCAGAATAGAAAAGGAATACTTATAATTTCAATAAGCCAACATAAATCATTCAAGACAACAAATGCAGAAAAACATTCCAACAGAATTAACAATCTTGAATAAGCCATGAACAATTACACAAAAGAAAAAGCGATCCTTGAAACATGTTCATGGTCCTCAAAAAATCACAATGAATCTAAGAAATGATTCTATACATGATTCTATTTAACAACTTTCAGCTTGTTTGATTTCCTATTCTGGGCTATGATTCTCTCTAAGTCACTGCAGATATGTTCTCTTTTATCTTCACTAAACTTCCTGACACTGGTCAACAACCGATTTCTCTTTGCATTTGCATCAGACAGAGCAACTGAAGCAATTATTTCAGCTCTCATACGACGTCTTTCAGCAACCTGGTAAAAATATATTAAAAAAGAGAAATTAATATAAAACTCATATTATAAACAAATCTCATACATGGTATAAGCTAATTAGGACCTTAGTCATTGAAGGTCCAGAATAATTTCCATTTCTGAAGAACTCCATTTCTTTAATAACATAAACACCACAGTCATAGTCATTTTTTGATCTATTTGCCCATTGACACTGAGTATAAATAAGAGGAAAATCAAGAATTGTTGCAGCATCAGGGTGTCCATGTCTGTGCAAGTAACCTGCCAAATTTGTTTTCTGAAAAAAAAAGATAGTGATTAATAAGTAAGTAATCTACTTGAAAGAATGAGGCAAATAGTCTAAGCTTTATTAATGACCAAACTTTTCATATACACAACAGTATAAAAAACTTCAATACATGAACAAAACATTACGAAAAATAGCAATAAAGAACAACAAATCTAAACTTACCAGTACACCTGCCAAAGCCTTGCATCTTTCAGTATTAGGAATGGATTGTCCAGATGATAAATTTTATTGGATTCAAGGCAGACAACAAAAAGTGTAAAGTGATTTTCTTGATTTTTTCTAGAATTATCTTCGAAATGTGGAAAGAAGAACTGCAAAGAAAATCAAATACATATAAAATTCAGAGAACATATATTCAAAACTCATTGTATATAAATAAAAGATGAATAAAAATTAAATTACCTGTTTCACAGTTTTCAAGAACTCAAAGTTGGATTGAAATGTATTCAAAATCCATTCGTCCATGAAATTATTTAAACTCAATTTTGCTTTATTCAATTCTTCAACAGTAGACACATGTGACTCGTGAGCCCTCGGAGTATATCCAGCAAGAGTCGACCAATAATACTACAACAAATAACAAATAAAAATAAAAAATGCTACTTTAAAAAACAGAACATGTAAACTTAAGCAATTACTCAAAAAATCTGATAACACTTACATGCAATTGAATTCCGAAACAGCAAATACGAGGTTCATCTTTGCTTCTAATAATCTCAGCATGGTTAATTGAAACAGATATGGCATCAATGCAAGAATCATAGATTGAGCTATCAGAAGCTAATGTCAACACATCCTCAGGTCTTATGTAGGTAAGTGTATGATACTCAGCAAATGACAAGTCTTCAACACCCAAATCAACATCACCTTGTTTCGCTTGCTTTTTTCTATCACTGAAAAAATATACAAATAAATAAAACTCAAAACATTATATGCATAAAACTCAAACAGCCAGAATACAAATACTCAAAACACACACATATAACAAAAAAAGAAAAAAAGAAATACCTTTTCCAAACTTCAGACATATATATCATGTAATCACAAGTCTCTTTCCTGAGACTCTTCATATCAACGAAGTCCTTTGCATGACGCCTCATCCACTGAGAAACTAATGACATATGTCTATCTGGATCTCCTACTGCCTCGCTACATCCCAAGACATCAATATGTAAATCCAAGTCTTCATCTGCAAAGAAAACACAATATGGTAGATGTAAAACTCAAATAGAAATAACATAAAACTCAAAACAAACTGTACATAAAACTCAAACATAAAGAAAATAATATTATTATTAAACTTTAGAAAATAATTACCTTTCTTTCAGCTTCATTAAACTCATCTGCTGCAACATTCTTATTCAGTTCTTTAGTTTCCATTACTGAAGGCTTTGTTGTTGCTATCAATGCATTAACTTAATTTAAAAAAAAAATATATATATTCAGAAAAACAAAACTCAAATCAATAATGAATAAAATTCAAGAACATAATTTATTATTACAACAGAATTTCTAGTGTAATGTTGATTCAAAACAAAAGTTCTTACAATCCCAAATGACTCAATCAGAATGTTAAAATATATTTTACAATCCAAAATTGCCTGAATCAAAAATTTTACAAGAAAAATCAAGAACAAGAATAACCTTCACCTTTATCCATGTGCTCAGTGTTCAAATCATCTTCGAAATGCACTTTTCGAATTTGAGATGGTTGAGTTTCTGTTACATGAGTAACTGAAATAGAAGCAGAAGCAATAGCTTGTGACTCTGTTTCTCCTGTTTGAAGAACAACCTTTGATGACACTATTTACAATGAAAAAACATCTTAGTCAGCAATGATTATACAAACATTCTTATAAAACTCAAAACAAACAGCGTATAAAACTCAAATATATACAAAAAAATATAAAATGCATTGACAGACACATAACTCAAGCAAGCACAATATAAAACTCAAAACAGAAATCATATAAAACTCAAACTCATCTTAGCATTACAGATTCAATTTAAAGTAAAACATCTGAAATTATATACATACCATTATTCAAATTTTCAGTCTGAGTCTGAGTCTGAGTCTCAAATCCAATAATTTCTGCATGCTCTTCTTTGCTTCCATCATTGCTCAACTCAACAGTCATTTCCAAATCTTTGGTGACATTTACTTCTTCAGCCTTTTGTTTCCCATCTTCTTCACATTGTGTTGAACCAATGCCGAGGTCGTAATTAGCAACAATTGTTGCTGCTACTGCTTCACAGTGAGCTTTTGTACATTCATCAAGCTCTTTATAAACGACATTGTCGGTCCATAATTTTTGGGAAGCTAAACAGCTGTAATCTCGGTCAACTGGAGCGGAACAGTTGTTCTTGATAAATTCAGCATGATCCCGAAATACAACCTCCATGTTCCGCTTCAATAGCCTCCATCCATAGTCAAGTGGCTAAAAACAGCAAACATGAATATATAATAACTCAAAAATGATGCATATAAAAGTCAAACAGGAAGAACATAAAACTCAAGAATATATCAAGAAATATTATGCTCAAGGAATAATAATGATGAATAAGAAAGCTCACATCAATGGTTAGCTTCTCCAACTCAGCATTTGTAGGGATTCCTTCGGGAATGCAGAATTTCAGAATTCTATCATCAGAATCCTCAGTCTTACCCTTCTCAAATCCACGGACCACCTCAACTTGTGGAACAGAGAGCCCAGGTAGATTAATTCCCTTACTGATGGGAAACTCTATCTTGCTCTTTGGTTGTTTACCAAATCCACGGACCACCTCAGCTTTAAATCTTTCTTCCAAAATCTCATTTGTCCAATGCTGAATCAAAGGCAACGTTGTTGGCATTTCGTTGCCTTTGAACACGAATCTAAAAAATGATTAAAATAAAAGTTAGATGAAAAAAACATGACAATTAACATGTAAAAATAACTGAAAAAGTTATAATATAAGATGACGTACCTATGACCGTATGCAAGCAGCAAAACAGGAACACAAGCATAGAGTGTACTCTTGTTCTTCTTGTTACCATCACCAAAAAGCTTTTTGAAGCCTTCAACAATATGTGAAACAACAAAAGAGCACCAATCCAACTCCTTAATCTTGTCTACATCATCAATTGCACAGGCAAGCCTGACAACAAGAAAAAAGATACATATATATAAAACTCAAACAACAACAATGTAAAACTCAAACAAAACAGCATATAAAACTCAAACATATAAAACTTATAGTCAAGGTAAATATAACCGCTAAAAACTCAAAAGTTGATAAAAGTTGATAATGTAAAACTCAAGCAAGCAGCATATAACACTAAAAGCACTTAAAACTCAAAACAAACAGCATTTTCATACTAGAAAAGAAAAAAAAACAGTAATAATTAATTAAAGATGAAAACATACTTGAAATCTCCATTACTGCTGGATGTTGGAGCAAGAAAAACCGCACAAGCAAACATCACAAAAAGCTTCTTGAATTTAGGACCACCATGGGGAAGAGTTTCGATTGCTTTAGCCATCTTAGCACATGGGAACTCATAGACCTCCGCCTTTGATTCCGGTCGGTTACGTCTAATATATCCTTTAAATTCTCTATCCCACCACTCTCGAACTTTTTTAACTCGGTCAAAATCTGGTCCTTTTTCAGACAGCTTGAAGAGACGGATAGGATTGCCAGGGAAATAAGGCAACTTCAAAATATCATACACATCCAAAGCAGTAAGATTGTATGAATTAACACCAACATCTTGAAGAAGAGTGTTGCAATCGAAGTTCTCCATCAGCCACGGAAGTATGTCGAATGGATAGACATCAAATCCAAGCTTCAAAAGACCTCCAAATCCAATTGCAAAGACATCAGCCTTCTGTTCCTCAGTCAAAGATTTTATGACATTGAACATTGAACTGATTTTGCATTGGGTTGTTATAGGACGCATTTTCTTATGAGTTGCAAAAAGATTGTAATGCATATGAAAAGTCATGGCCAGTGCTAAAAACCTCAAAAGAAATACAATATAAAACTCAAACACACAGCATATAAAACTCAAGTATATATCAAAAAATATAATATGCATTGACACTGATATAACTCAAAGAAAACTCAAATAGAAAGCATATAAAACTCAAATATATAAAACTCTGATATGTTGACAAAGCAAAAACTTACATACAGAATTTTACACATTTACAAACCAGGTATGTTGCAAAATACCTTAATACAATTTACATAACAGAGACACAGAAAGAAATGTTTCACAAATTAAGAAAGGAAAAACTAAGATACAGAGCACAGAACATAGATACAGAGATACAAATAACATGATTGTTAACAAATTTACAGAACATAGATACAAAGAGGAGAATTTGTACACATTTATAAAGCAAAATTTTAGATACAAAGCAGAATTATCATTAATTAATGATGTTATACCCTTCCTTGCTACAACCACAGCTTTCTTGAACTTTCCTTTCTTTGACTCCACAGCCACAGCTACGAATAAAAAAGTAAACATTAATAATCAGAACAATATAATATATGTAAGACATAAATAAACATAAACAAATATATAAGCTCATTTATATACCCTTTTCTGAGACTGTCAGAATTTCCTTCTTTCCTGTCGGGCTTTTATCAACAGCCTTCCTCCTTCCCTTGACTACAGCAACAGCTAGTGTCTTACCATCTTTAACACTGTCTCTTGAAGCATCCGAAGGTGAGTACTCAGAAGTATCATCAGAATCATCACATTTCCTTTTCTTGCTCTGAGGAGTATCATTCTTCGAAGAGTCTTCATTACCATCATATGAATTAGAAGGTGTACCAGCATCAGAGGGTACAAGGGAAGGTATCTCAAAGTCTTTTTCCTTTGCATTCCCTACAAAACAGCATACAAGAGTAACACAAATTAACTGAAACATAAACTCAAACAATCAACACATAAAACTCAAAAACAAACAGAATATAAAACACATAAAGACTAGATGAATTGCTGAACCCTAAATACCTGAAAATTAATTGACTGACTTCTATGAATGTTCAACTTTAAACTCAGTCTAAAACTCACATTAAAAACATGCAGAGTGATAAAACTCAAACAAGGAAACAAGTAAAACTCAAAACAAAGAGAATATAAAACTCAAACATTCATTCAAACCTCAAACTAAAACTAAGGCTATATCAAACCTCAAACATACTTACCAGCAACTTTTCTTTTCTTGTCATTCGCAGCCTTTGTCCTTTTTTCCTTAGTTCTTTCATAACTACTTGACACTGAATGCTCATTATTTGCAGCATCACTGTTTGTAGGCTGTTTCCTCTTTGACCTACGAGGTTGGTGAAGTTCTCCAGTAGCATCACTAGGCTGATTCTTCGTTGACCTACGAACATTTTGAACTACTGATGCTTGCTTTATAAGTACTGGCTTTGGAGTTCCCTTCACCTTCGAAGCTTGATTCAGAGTGTCATCTACAAGAAAAACATATATTAAAAAAACTTTAAACCTCAAAAGAGTGTCATCTTGCGGATTATCATGATTCAATGGTACCTCACCTTCAATGACAGGTACTCTAATTGCTTTAAAAGCTACTGCATTACGCCCCTTACGGGCAACAGGTGGCTTGCCCTGCTTCGGCGGTAGCTTACTTCTCTTCAGTGGTTGATTCATCTCACTGACAGTAGCCTCTGCATCAACATGCTCATCTCTGCCTGCAGCATGGAATCTAGCAACATCAAGCACGGTTCCAGAAAGAAGTGCATAAGCTTGATCAACCATGTGTGGATCAAGTCTAATGACAGTATCAGCTGCTGGAGCACCAACACCACCAACAGCAGACCCAGAAGCGGCAGCACCGGGAGCATTATCAACGGGAACAGCAGAACCAGAAACGACATCAGAATTAGAATCATAAGTCGAAATTATAACCATGATTGCTGCAACAAAAATCAGAATCAAGTAAGACTCAAAACATTATATACATAAACCTCAAACTTAACAACAATAAAACTCAAAATTATAGGAGCTGATGACATAAACATAAATCAGACTCAAGTAAAACTCAAACATTATATACATAAACCTCAAACTTAACAACAAATAAAACTCAAACTAATAGAAGCAGATGAAAGACACATAAATCAGACTTCAGTAAAACTCAAACATAATATACATAAACCTCAAACATAACAACAATAAAACTCAAACTAATAGAAGCAGATGACATGCACATGCAGACTATACAACGACTTATAACACATGCAGAGATATTCAACACACAAAAATGAAAACAAAATGTAACGAAACATACATATCGAACCACTTAATTGCATTGTAATTGAATTATACATAAATAAGCACAGAAATGAACAGATCGAAGTAATAACAGCCAACAAAATCACAGAAACTAATATACAAACTGAAATGAACAAATCGAAGCACTTACCGACAACGAAATCAAGCTAAAAAGGCTTCAAAGTGTGTGGATGAACTGCAAAAACCTAACACAAACCGATAAAATGAAGAGTTAGAGCTTCGACATCAATCTAGCATCCGAAAATGCGTGAATAAGAAGAAAAACTAGCAAAATTGAAGAAATATATGATAAAATTGTAGATTAGGGTTCCAAAACACAATCGAGAACAACAGAATCAAACAAAAACTCACCTTCAACAGCTGAAAAACACAATGTAGAAGCCGACGAAGAGAATAGAAACGACAGAGACGACGATCAGTAGCTTTATCACGGCGACGGAGCTTCAATTCACACGACACAGCTTTCTCTCTCTAAAACTCTCTCTCTCTCTCGGTTCTCTGAAACGGGAAGAAGGAAATGAGCGAAAATGAACGAAAAAGCGGGCGAATTATCATATTTATATCTAACCCGTTAAAAGATCCGAAAGCAATAAACCGGGTTATAACATGACCCGCCAATTTGGATATAGTATAATGGATTTGATCCGGATCACTTGGTCTCACGGTCTCAACTTATAAAGAGGTCTTAAACAAGAAATTGTATTGATGGTTTGGATTTTGATTTTGAGATCTTTGTATTTGGTCTAGGGTTTGACATGGTTGAAAAATTGAGGGACGTGGTGCATTGTGTGACCGCAGGTACTCTATTGCCGAGTGGAGAATTCTCTCCGGCGGTTGAGCTGAGAAGTGCTGCGGCTGGGTTAGGGGTGGCGGTCGAGGGTTCTGTTGGGCTGGAGTGTGGATGTGGTTGTTGGTGGTTGGGTAAAGGGTGCTGATCGGAGAAGGGTTGCGGCTGCTGTCTAAGCTGTGAGGTGAGTCTCTTTCCGGCGAGAAAGGATGCTCTGGTAAAGTCTCCATTATTTTTTCCGAATTCTGTCTGGTTTGTTGGTTCTGTGAATGAAGGTTCTGAGGTTACATGCAGCTCATTTATGCTTCCAGGTGAGTGGGATAATTTTTTATTTGTTATCAAGTCTGACTCTTGCTCATTCATTCTCTGTATTAAGTTGATGTCAGACGGAATTGTCAGTTGAGTAGAGCAGTTATTTGCAGGTTGAGTGTGCACTAGGGGGGCTAGGTTGGGTGTAAATGTAGTAGTAATATCTATTTGCTGAGTTTTATTTGGTTGCATGGCTGAATTTAATTGAGGTTGTGCCAAGTGTTGGATTGTTTGTTGGTTGTGATTGTGAAGGGACGGGAGTTAGAACAATCAGTTGGTTGATTTTCTTGAGATGTGATACCTGATATTGGGCCCCTAGCTTTATTTAATTTTTCATAACTTAAGATTTCCTCTAAAAGTATATCTTTGTTTGCATTGGGAACATTTTTTGGGTGTTGCATGTCTGCCGGATTTTGTTGTCGAGAAGTGTGAGTTGGGTTATGGTTTGTAGTCTGTGGTTGCTTGCTGGAACTTGCTCTTCCTTTTGGGCTTTCAGTATTCCCGTTTGGGGGCCTAAAATTGCCTCTTTTTTCTCCCTCTTTTTTCCTAGTAAGTCTTTTATCTAGGATATCCCAGAGATCGGGCTGGGTAGTACTGGAGGTTGGTTCATTTAACATGACTTTGCTACAAATATTTTTCATATGTCCTATTTTGCCACAAGCCTGACAAAAATCAGCATTAAGCTCGTATGTGACTTGTTGCCTGATATTCCCCAAATGGATGGCTTTAATTAAAGGCTTTGAGGTGTCTACTTCAACGCAAAGTCTAGCAAATCTTCCTCTAATAAGTTGAAGGGTATTACTATCTACTTTAATTGGCCTACCTATTATTATTCCTATTTTAAAAAGGATATCAAATTCATAAAATTGTATGGGAATGTCTATAAGTTGGATCCAAATAATCATTTTCTGTGCTAAGCCTTTGGAAACCTGGAACCTTGGAAACCACTGTTGAACTGCAAGATAATAAGTGAAAATATGCCAAGGTCCTCCAGAAAGAGCTTTCACATAATCTTCTTCAGTAGTAACCTTTAATATGTAAAAGCCGTTTCCTAGCTCTGTGGTGGTTATATGATTATCTGTTCTCCAGATGCCTTTTAAATGTTTTCCTATATTTATGATTGGTCTCTCACACCCTACTGTCTGTATGATAAGTGACTTTTCCCATTTTTTTTGGACTTTACTCATCTCCTCATTAGATAGGATAACAGGGGCTTCATGGTCTGGGTAAGTATTTTGGGTTTTTTCCTGGTTATTGGTTGGAGTGGTGTTGTTATTTAGCCAGGTTGGAAAAAAGGTATGAAGGTTCTTGTGTACAACTTTATTTTTGTATGAGTTTGTTGTTCTATCTGCATAAGGGTTTGATGTGGCGTTACCTTGGTTATGTAAGTCTTCACTTTCTTGAGTTGGTGTAGTGTTGTGTAAAGGATTTACCTTTCTTGGATTTTTCTCAGCTATGTTCTCAGATTCTGCTGGCTGGTTGATGTCTTGCCTCCTGCTACTATCCTCTATCTGCGCCTGTGTTAGATTAGTGTCCTGTTGCCAAGGTGTAGGGGACTCTAAGATTGAATCTTCTGCTTGAAACTCCTCCTCCATCATCACATGTTGATTTGTAGAGTTGTTCTGCATCTGATCCTGCAAAAACTGAGATCCGGAGTTTTCCTTTGTAGTATGATGACTTTGTTGAATTTTTTTGGCATAATCTATATTGTTTTTTTTCATTTTTTCCACTTTTTCTCGATCCCTTTCCTCAATATGAGCCATCACTCTTGTAAACCTAAGCTGTCTTGGATCCATTTTAAGGTGTAAGTGTTTATGAATCCAGAAACTCTACTAAACTTTTTTTTTTTATATATATATATATATTTTTTTTTTGTATGATTCTCAGTATGCTGAGATTGTAGTAAAGATTGTTGTGATCTTATAATAGAAACTGTATTATTTGGGAGGTGAAGAGAGGTTATCGACTGTGTATTTGCGTTTTGAGGGTGGCGGCTATGTATGTGTTTCTGGGAATTGTAAGAACCCTAGGTGTTTTCTGGGAATTGTAAGAACCCTAGGTGTTTTCTAGAGAGAACATGTCTCTCAGCTTAGTTGGTTAAGGGTCGTGTGACTAACTTAGAAGTCCCGAGTTCAAGCCCCTTCGTTGCCACTTCTTTAGCGACATTTTTATTTTCATTCGTTTAGCTTTTGTTCGACTTATAGTTCGTAACTAGATACTTCCCGTTTAGGTTCTCCGACCGCTCTTAACTCGCTGTGCTTTTGAGGATCTTTGCTTGCAAGTTTAAGGTGAGTGTTCGCCCCTAAACTTATCTATTTGCGAAAAACTGGAAGGCTATGTGATTATCTGTATCTACTACTATATAAACTGTTTTACAGTACGCTTCCGCGTAAAAGTAACTAAGTCCTAAGTATGACTATTTACTTTCCCTGTTTATTGCTACTCTGTTCTGGATTAACTTTTCTGCAGGAACACTTCTCGGTGTTTGATTGTTCGTATCTGTATCCGTTCTGTCTGTTTCTGTGTGACCGGTCGATTAGGTCGTAACTAGGTAGACCTGGATAGTAGAGGACTATGGGTTTGCTTGGTTATTGCCTAGTCTAATCCCTTTTAGACGCGAGGCAGAAGTCGCTGAGGTCGATTAGGGTCGTAGGTTCTGTTTCCCCAAAGTACACGGGGGTTTCTGTTTCTGTCCGGAGTTGTATACCCTCTGGAGGGAGCTATAAGGGCTATTGGGAGTAGGAGAAATAATGCGGGCTGCACCAACGGACTTCGACTTATCTGTTCTGTCTTTCTGTTCTGTCTTTCTGTTCTGTTATATGTTCTGTTTGTTATATTATCTGCTGAAAAGGATTTTGATTTCAAAATTTGTTTACTTTCTGTTTGTTAACTTAGAACCTCACTGAGATCCTTTATCTCACACTCTTTTTGGTTTCAAAATTCCTTCCTTCCAAATACTACTGTGGATGCACGCGAGTAGGATGCCAGCGACTGAGAGAAGGGTCTGGGGTGTCGTTGGGAATTTATTTCAAACTAAAAAGATGAAACTTTTCTCTGTCTTTAATAGTTGTTATTCATTTGATTTCTAAGTTACTATTGGATATTTACTTGATTCTGTTAGCGATGTGCGCGTCAAATATTATTTTGGCCTTTATTGCCGACCGTTGCTTTTAAAATTATTTCGGATTTTCCTTTTTCAAGAAAATTGTTTGTTTTTAAAAAACGGTACCGTTACATTTGCAGTGGCCACTGACTAATGAGCACACTAAATATGAGATGTAGAGTATTCTCTCCTTGAATCTATTCGGAGGAATGAATCCTGATCTTGGTCCAATCACTCACACCATATGCTTCCTAATATACCCAACGCATGCCGTATCTACCCTAGTTTAAGAGTGCAAGCGTTGCGCATGGTCAAAGTATATTATTCCACATATGATGTAGTATTGACCTCAAGTCTGAGGACTATTATATCACCCTACAATCCGATACTCCCATAGACACTTAAATAGAATTTACCAAATGGTTTCTCGGCTGGGTATGCCAACACTCTCCAAAGTGTCCATGTGTTCATCATGAATAACCAAGCTATTCGCAGCAGTGAGAACTACTACATCCTCGAAGGATCTGATGCAACACATGCTAGTCTCTGTCGCATCATTGATATCCCATATCTCAATGACCATCAACTAGTGGCTAATTTTAGGACTTAAGTTCTGACACACAAGCTCCCACTAACTTGGTGATTATCTTTAGTCATTGGGAACATCTTACAGAATAATTCAAACAACCAAATAATCTATCCAGTAAATGTAATGCCAATTGTATTTACGTATGCTTAAATAAATGTAACATAAATAAATACCAATAAGCTGAATGCGGTAAAGTACATATCGTCCTTAATGTTGGTTGTCTCTAGGACATATATACTTTCAATCTCCCACTTGGCCTAGAGTTAATCACACATGTGTGTCCAACATTTAGATTCCTGGAATGGCTAACTTGTCTCTTCAGAGACAAGGTTTTGTGAAAGAATCAGCGTAGTGTCCTCACGGAGAAATTACTTTATATGTTTATGTTGCAATCTATCAGTGGTTTCCAAACCAATGATAGTGTCTCAGTAGATCATGCTAGTATCATAAGATCTTGGTTCCTTTGCATGTGCAGTCGCATTAGTATAATCGCAAGTTCACAATTCGATTACTAACACTTGGAACTACCCCTTGTTCTTCTAAGAACCTTCTAGCATAATCATACAGTACATAGGTGGTTGAATCTATACATCATTAGATCTAATCTAATATGATACTATTACTAAGATGAATACAAAATTATAATTGTGATGAGTCCAATCATCGTATTTATAATGAAGCTTACTACTCATATATCTAATATATATCTAAGCTAAGCTCCCACTGTCCACGAGATCCGTTCATAATCATCAATCACCTTGACTGTTTCATGGATCACATCTGTACATTTTAGGCGACAGTTGTACCATACAACATCATGTATATGTACGAAGTTCATACTTCAATAAGGCAATTTAATATTGACAGTATAACCATGTGATAATAATAACAATAATAGATTCTCCTAGATTTCGATTATTGTTCACCAACACATTATTTATTCAAAATAGCGAACAGTGTGTAGAGTTTTAATATTCTCTCAAAACTATACAACAAGGTTTCAATATGAGAATATTCTAAATACTTTCATTCAAGCCTCTCACAATGAAATTCTTGGATGACCAATACCTTGACTGTTAATGTGAAAGCCATCTCATATGATGTTGGTGTCAAACATTTTTTTTTTTTTTAATCATATAGATAAGAGCTTCTCGCAAACACTTCTAAAGATGTAAATATGATTTATCTACTTTAGAAATAAGTTAAACTAATTTACTTATTTCAAATGTAAATGATCAAACTCCTAGAGGCTTGCATAAGTCCACAATGGTCCTATTTGATTTTGCATATCCATACATGATTTGAATTCGACACTAAGGCCTATAACTCTGTCAAACACACTTTACAATAAAGTTTCTCCTCAGAAAGTGGTATAGGCTTGTTATCGAATATATTATGCAATTATTAGATGCTCATGCAAGTAAAATCTTATAGGACTGGTCTATAATCCAACCAATAGATAATATATAGTATGTCTCCCAGACTCAACTATATAATTCTGATTGTCCTACACTATGTAGGCATAGACTCCGTTGTTGATATAATACTTTCCTGAAAGAAACTACTACTATGTAATAATAAAATATCAATTTACTTGAGTTCTAAATTTAAGTAATCTCTAGTCCATCTCTTAAGATCCTATGGCTTTAAACCACCTCTCAAAATCGATATCAAATATCATTTTGTTAACTATAGGTTATAAACTCATCCCTGCGAGTATGACAGTAAATAATCGTGATCCTTCTAAAGGATTCCATACAATTCAATTTGTCACGACAATTTACTTAACCTAGGAGTTTTTTCATTTGCGTTCGAATTCGTTTAATAATCCTGAATGTTATGAGGCACTCTAATACTGGGACACCCAATAAATTATAGTGATCAAGGTAACACTCAAATGCTATCCTTGCTACGAAGAATGTGCAACCTTTAAGTTGCACTGTTTCAACTTATGGGAATAACTTATTCATAAAAAGATTACTCTACAAATGCTTTCATTAGCTTATGGGCATTACCAAGTAACTTACTCCCACTAACCTCAAGCACCGTTGACTCTTCCTCTGAATCTTTGTCATAGTTAAGTGACAAATTATCAGCCTCATTAGTTAATTTGTGCTTTTGAAACCATTTCAAACTTTGTACTTCTATCCAGTTTATTCCTTGTAAACTCCAAGTCCTAAAAGAATAGCATGTGTCAAGGAACAACATCCAATTTGTCTCTTATAAAGATAGAGATATAGTTTCACAAATTAACACATTCTAAAATCCTATTAATCATGAAGAACTTTAATACATATATGGGGCAACCCCATATTGAACTATGTAATAAAGAATCTTACAACATAACTATTATGTGTCTCTAAGCCTGATTTAGTAAGGATATAATTAGGACACATATTGAGTTTCAATTGCACGTGTAACAAAGTATATGGGTTAATATGTCGAACATAGCATTTCCGTTTCCATGGAACCCATCATGGGAGATTAACCATGTCTAACAAGGTTTAATTAATTCCACTATATTAGAACCCATGGCCTTTCATAACAATCCATAACCATGTTCTAAGTATTATTCTATTGACCCAATCAAAGAATAAAACACTTCGTATAACATGTTTAATCTATTCAGCATTGTGACCTTGTATTTCTCAAGGGCAGTGAACTCGCATCTTCGTAAGCGCAAGTGTTTAGACCAAGAGAAATATAAATCACATGGTGAATTAGGACAATTCCCAATTTAAATGCTCACACATGCCTTGCAATGTGTGTCTTCTCAAATTGTTATTTGGTGTTCATACTTTTCCAAAAGGATCTAGTGAATACCAATTAATTATAAGATAAAACTACAATCCATATGTTTCAAAACAAATGGTGTTAAGTAGTCTAACTTACTTAACACTTGTCATTCTTATCTCACAAGTTCAACCAAGTTGACAAATAACATAATTTTGGGAAATTGGTTTGTTATGTTGGTCTTCTTATCGTGTATTGACAAAGTCATGTCTTATGGTTAAGAACTTTTGATCCATGTTCTTGAAGATGTCTACCACTATACTATTAGTGTAACTAAATAGTAGGTAAATCCATTATCGTCTTAAGAAGTACGGGAACAATGTTCTTAACATATGAAATTAATTGTCAAATAATTTCATTTGTAATTAGTATCCAACACTAAAATTACTTCATAGACATAACCAACTTTCAATACGTAATAATGTGCTTGAATCTCTAAGCAATAATTGCTGTAAGTTCAAGGAATCAAACTTTACTACCCATACTCTCATTGAATTACTATAATTTCAATAGAGTGAATTATTCGTTAGACATTTACTCTTTCTTCCAAGGTCATTTTAAGATAAATGGAAATATACTTAGAGCAGCTCTTAGTATATTTATTCTACTTTCCATTCCTTGCGGATTGGTTTAATAGAACCGCTCACTATGAGCACCATTACCCATGGATGATGTTCTTGCAAAAGACTATGAGTAGTAAGCAGCTTTAGTCAATCTCACTTCTATTGTATTTAATATTCACTATGAAAATTAATACAAATCATGAAGTGACTTAATAACAAATTAATTGAAGAAATGTTAAGCAATATTCTCTAAGAATTTCAACATCCTCAATTGACTTTCTTATTCCAAATAATATGAGAGCTTGTGAGGAGAAATCAAATTTCAACATTTAAAGACAATACACATTGACTATCATAAGAACTTGTACTCCCACTGAGTTAGCCAAACTCTATAATAGAGGTTGACCAAAGTCATTGTTCATCATACATGTTCTAAGATGTATCTTCTATAATGTCTTCATATTCTCATGTTGTGTAAGCTACTTGTGTACCATACACGCCTAAGTCAAATACGTTACGTAGTTGTCCTTGTCTTTAATATAAGTATTCTTGTCCAACTCGAAATACTCAAATTCAAACACAAGACAATCTTGGGTACGTGCTTGTCCAAGACAAACTCAATTAAATCAAATGCAAATAACAGTACAGTCAAATGCCATTGGTAAATAAATCAAACTAATAGTATTCATCAATGCCATTCTACAACAACCTTATAAAACATAATGTAAATAAAGCGTGAATTAAATTTAACTCTAATTAAATAACAACTCACAATATCCTCATTCAACGACTAAATAATCAAGGCCTTTTGACTTATTTAGTTCCATTAATTTTATCATATTCATCGACCCCATTGGAAGAATACGGATTCATTTCTAATATGAATCTTAATGGCCAAGATCCAAATCTGCACTACTACAGCCCCTGCTATGGCTGATCACTGTAATAGCCAAATAAGGTAGGTATCTAAATCAATTGTACAATACAACTCTTGGTTGAGCAAATCTACTTTGATCGATGTCCTATAGACTATGTCTGACGCTATGGCGACTCGACATAGCCCAAGTAAGTCACAACCATCACACAGTACCAACTATGGACCTATGAAAGAGACTTTCCATCGGTAAACAGAGTAAGCACTATGGTGCATATTACTCATGAGATTAGATGGTTCCATTCATCATTCAATTATGATGGGTGACGTCGTGCGATCAAATCGAGACTTAAATTTTAGTTGGGGAACATTTATGTCGGGGTATTTAATCGCTTAAACAAGATCTTAGATAACTATCAAACATAGGGCGCCGCCTACCCACACATACAATTTGCGGGAAAACAAATAATGAGTGCCGCCTACTCATGCATACAATATGCGGACAAGCAAGTAATGGGTGCCGCCTACCCATGCATATGACAGATGCGGTCCGAAAACTAGTGGTTGCCGCCTACCCATAAATAGCGGACATAAAGTGCTATACTAATTTAAAGTAAATCATATAGACATTCAAACATATGAGCAAGTAATTGTGAGTTTAAAGTTTGCAAGAAAATATAATTTGTCTCATCTTTATACTTCTAAAGTATTTATAAATGTTTTATTTCAAAAATAAAACATCTACTAATTTCCAAGAAATTAAATAAATTATAAATCCAATCATAATAATTTATGAGTCATAAATCTAATTTATGAATTTTCCACAAATTTATAAACATTTAAACAAGTTTCTACATTAATATAATCTTCTAAAGAATATATATATTAATATTTAAACTCAGTTTATTAACTATGTCAAGTATGTCTCTAGACATTAATATAAACCTCCAAGGTTAATATCGGGACACAAATTTAATTTATAAACTATTTATAAATTAAATAATAAGTTTCTAAAACTCCAGGAGTTTAATTTAAATTTCCAGAAGACAATTATGAAGTTTCTAAAACTGTCATGGGCATAATCGAAGGTACCAAATATTGAAGGACCAATGAGAATTTCCAGAATCATAAAATCTAATTGTGGACTAAATTGTAGTTTTGTAAATTCGGATACTGGAATAATGAATTGGAACAGCACAGGGGCCTCTGCCGCAATAAGACAGACAAATCTGTCGAATTGAAACAGGGTCCCTGATCTCCTGCTTCTATTTTACCAGCCCCAAAACTTTCTGCAAATCTTTAATCAGGTCCCTGCAAATCCTAGAAGCTTGCACAGAGTCCAACAATGGAGTTTCGATTTCAAATTTGATTTCCCAGTAATCAAAATGTTCCAAACACGAATCAACATACAATCCTTCATTAGTATCATCACCAGATCAGATCAAAGCATCAAAATCCCCCTTTTTTTTATATATAATTAAATCGCGATTCCCGTTCGCGAAGAAACGCGCGATTCCGTTCACGGTTCCGGTGAGATTTCGATGCTAAGGGGCGAACGGAGCCGAGCTCCGGTGGTTGTGATGGAGGATGAAGAAAACGTTGGTGGGATCAACTAATCCGGTGGTGGTCGAACGGAGCCCAGCTCCTTTGTCTGTCCATGGGTGGTGGTGACGGCCGATACTGGACATGAAGAAATCAATTGATCTGTTCAAGTCCATTGTATATGCAAAGATGGAATAAGAACTCGTTCATTACTAATTAATCAATCCAATGATTAATCATCAATTAATCCAAAATTAATTTAAGCAATTACATTATCAAATAACATCAATTTTATACAAAACCCAAGTTGATTCAAGGACCAAAGCACTACTATTCCCGGCTAACCTCTCAGGAGAAGCCATGAAATGGTGGTCGCGCCTTCCTCATCGCTCGATCAAGTCCTATAGAGATCTTTGCAAAGAATTCTCTAAGGGATTCGAGAAGGTCATGAACACCAAGAGAAGAGTGCGATACTTGGCCGAAATTGTTCAAAAGAACAATGAAGATTTGAGGGACTTCATCAATCGTTTTCATGAAGCAGCCCTCCAAGTTGAAGATCACTCGATCAATGAGAGAAAAGAATACTTGTATGGTAACACTTCCAATGTCAAGTTCCAAGAGGTGCTCTCACCATCGTGTGTCGAGAATGAACCGCAAATGGTGAAAGTTTGCAAGGATTTCCTCGAGGCCGAGGAATTCCGGAAAACAGTCACTCTAAGAACCAATCCTCCCAAGGAAAAAGGGAACGAAAAAGAAAAGGAGAAGGAATACCCTCCTCGGCCGCAAAATCCTGGAAAGCAAAGAAGAGATCAAAAGCACGGTTTGATCAGAGAGGGTCCCTCGAGGAACGAGTTTCGAGACAAGAGGACTCCTCCGAGGAGGTCTTCTCCGAGAAGATATAGCAACTACACGGACTTAAATAGACCAAGATCCAACATCTTGAACTATATAGTCCCGAGGAAGCTAGATGTCTCGTGGCCACCTCCAATCTAAGAAAACCGAAAGAACAAAAGTTCGGAGAAATTTTGCCAGTTTCACAAAGGAAAGGGGCATACCTCTGATGAGTGCGTCGAGCTCAAAAACTAAATTGAGAGGATGATACGCAATGGGCAGTTGGTCAACTATATTCGGAAGGAAGAACCTCTAGCGATCCTCCCTCCGCCACCACAAGTGGGGATCGAGCACCACCCCCAAGGGAATCCCCGTTATGATGATATTCATAATTACAACAATTATGAGAACCGTTCCATGAACGGAAGCATCCACACTCTTACGATTTCCGGACGACACACAGGAGGCGACACTCGAAATCAGAGGGAGATCACTGCTGATAATCTCAGAATTAGAGATGTGAAGTATGCCCAAGTTGCACAACCAAGAACCCGTTAGTAATTGTAGGGAATTACCTCTAAGGTTAATGCAGCGGAATTTGAAAATTTTCCTACATGGATCATCGATTGAATGATTATTTAACATGCTCCACATAAATAACATACCCGTTATCGAGCTTCCAGCTTCCATTAATCATTGATCTAATCATTCGATTATCTTCTAAAGATTGTGACTGAACTCAGAACAATTCTAAGCTGCTTACGTACCCTCAGGATCAAGTCAAACGTAGTTCAATACTTCGTTGATGAATTCTCCATGGATGCTAGGAAATCCATATTCAAAATCTACATTAAGAAAAACAAGAAATCTCAAAGATCATAATAAAATGAGAATATATCAAAGAAGAAAAGAAAGAAGTTAGAACGAATACAACCGTGGAAGAAATCCAAAAGAGGAGAGCTCTAAGCCACAAACCAGCTCCAACACGTATCAAAACCCTAACCTTTTTATACACCAGCCGCACAGACTGGATATATACATGCAAAACGTGTATACTAAATTACATGGGCTTGGCCCAGTTGGTTGGTTCTCCTAGTTCCCATAGGAAAGGTCTTGAGTTCGAGTCACAGGAAGACCAAAACTCTTTTCCTTTCCCCTTTTGGATTTTTAGCACTTGAACTCCATTCTAAATTTGTTCAAATGCAATTTCTAACTTTAATTAATTAAATCTAATTTAATCTAATTAATCTTTTCTTCTTTTATTAATTAAATCTAATTTAATTAATTTACTTTCTAAAAGTATAAATTAATTAATTCCATTGAATTCAATTCAACTTAATTAATTAATTCTATCCAATAGAACATTCTCAATAATATTAAATTAAATATTTATCAATCCAATTGATACTTTATTTAATATAGTAATTAAGTCATTAATCTAATTTTAACTTAATTAATGATTTCCATCAAATGAAATGTCCTTGAATATTGTAAATCAAATGTTATCAATCCAATTGACATTTAATTTACTCTAATGCTTAATCGGGAGAATGATCACCTAGTTATATATGACCCATAGGCCCTCACATATCAGGCTATGATCAAATCAAGGTCTCAGTGAATATGAGGTGTAGAGTATTCTCTCCTTGAATCTATTCGGAGGAATGAATCCTGATCTTGGTCCAATCACTCACACCATATGCTTCCTAATATACCCAACGCATGCCGTATCTACCCTAGTTTAAGAGTGCAAGCGTTGCGCATGGTCAAAGTATATTATTCCACATATGATGTAGTATTGACTTGAAGTCTGAGGACTATTACATCACCCTACAATCCGATACTCCCATAGACACTTAAATAGAATTTACCAAATGGTTTCTCGGCTGGGTATGCCAACACTCTCCAAAGTGTCCATGTGTTCATCATGAATAACCAAGCTATTCGCAGCAGTGAGAACTACTACATCCTTGAAGGATCTGATGCAACAAATGCTAGTCTCTATCGCATCATTGATATCCCATATCTCAATGACCATCAACTAGTGGCTAATTTTAGGACTTAAGTTCTGACACGCAAGCTCCCACTAACTTGGTGATTATCTTTAGTCCTTGGGAACATCTTACAGAATAATTCAAACAACCAAATAATCTATCCAGTAAATGTAATGCCAATTGTATTTATGTATGCTTAAATAAATGTAACATAAATAAATACCAATAAGATGAATGCGGTAAAGTACATATCGTCCTTAATGTTTGTTGTCTCTAGGACATATATACTTTCAGAACCAATGTCTTCTCTTTCGATGATAGTGAAATACCTCCTAAGACACGCCGGAGGAGGAAACATCTATGACCCATGTGTTCCACTAGTGGTATCCCTTGATGTTCAATCCTACAACTTAGGAAGGATCCTCGTCGACACTGGATGTTCGGCTAACTTGATCTTCACTGGAACTTTGAAGAGGATGCAAATGAATCCAAGGGAAGGTCTTAGAGAAGTGAGGAGCGCCCTGGTAGGCTTTGGAGAACAACCCATCATGCCCCTCGGAATGATCAACTTGACGGTCTCAATGGGAAGTGCTCCGCGAAGAGTAACTCAACATGTTCCCTTCGTGGTTGTAGACATGCCTTTTGATTACTTCGCAGCCTTGGGTTGACCCGACCTCTCTCAGTTCCGAGTTGTAGTGTCTACAGTCCACAACAAGTTGAAGTCCCCACTCCATTGGGAATTGGACAGGAAGGGGGACACATAAGAGAGGCATGAGAATGCTACAGCATGTCAGCGAAATTCACTTCCAAGGTTGCCATCGGAGAGTCAAATCTGGGCCAATCACTCGAGGAGCAGCCTCTTGTTCACAATGCTCCTTACCGTTTTTATACGGTTCGGAGAGTGAAGAAAAAGTTAAAAAAGCCTCACTTAGGTGAAGGAAAGCAATTCAAAAGAAAGAGAGAGATACCCTAGTAGGAGCTGTCAAGGAGCTCGAGGAGTATCAGGTTATACCTCCAATACCACCCTCTTCCAAGAAGAAGAAATTCTTCGACGAAAACAAGATTGAAGCAAGAGAAACCCTCGAAGAAATTCAAATTTTCGAAGGAAGTGCTGACAAGGTTACCAAAATTGGTACCGAGATGACTCCAGAAGTAAGAATGAAACTCATTCAATGTTTGAAAGATAACAATGACATCTTCGCGTGGAGTACCGAGGACCTCAATGGGATCGACCCAAGGGTCGCGGTTCACCGTTTGAATGTCAACCCGTCAATCACCCATATTCGAGAAAAGCGAAGAGACTTCAGTGCGGAAGACAATGCCATCATTGAAGCAGAAGTCCAAAGATTGCTTATGGCTGGTCACATCAAAGAAGTGAGATACGCCGACTGGGTTTGCAATGTAGTCCTCGTGGAGAAGGGACCCGGCAAGTGGAGAATGTGCAACAACTTCACAAGACTCAATAAGTTTTGCCCGAACGATCCCTACCCGCTTCCCCGGATCGACCAACTAGTCGATTCCACAGCAGGATGTGCCCTCTTGAGTTTCATGGATGCATAACAAGGATTCTACCAAGTCAAAATGGCCAAGGATGATGTACCAAAGACCGCCTTATTCGCAAACGGAAATGTGTATTGCTTCAACGTGATGCCTTTCGACCTCAAAAATGCCGGAGCGACCTACCAAAGGTTGGTTAACAAAATGTTCAAAGAAGAGCTCGGTAAAACAATGGAAATATATGTTGATGATATGCTAGTCAAGAGTAAGACCGAGGAGCAACATGTAGGATACCTGGCAAAATGCTTCTCGATTTTTAGGAAGTATGGCATGAAGCTTAATCCGGCGAAGTGTACCTTCGAAGTTAAAGGTCGGAAGTTCCTCGGTTACATGGTAACAGAAAGATGAATAGAAGCAAACCCCGAGAAAATCAAGGCCATCCTCGATCTGCCTCAACCCAAACCATCAATGAGGTACAACAGTTGGTAGGGCACTCGATCGCGTTGAGTAGATTCATCTCGAGATCCGCTGAGAAAAAGCAACCACTTCGAGTGGACGAAAGAATGCGAGGAAGCCTCCGAGAAGCTCAAAGAGTATCTACTCTCCCCTCCACTTTTATCAAAACCTATGGAAGGAGCTCTGTCTAGGTGCGAATTCAAGGTAACGACCACTTGCCATCTACTACTTAAGAAAGGTACTTGCTGGAGTCGAAACGCGCTATATGGATATCGAGAGGCTATCCTTCACTCTCGTCTATACGGCGAGGAGACTGAAGCCTTACTTCGGAGCTCACAAGGTTGTGGTCTTGACGAAGCAACCTCTCAAGAAAGTCCTCGGAAAGCCTGAAAACTCGGGAAGGCTAGCAAGATGGGCAATCGAGTTGAGCGAGTACGACATGAATGAGGCAATGCAAGCTCTGGAGGATGCCCTGAAACCCTCCAGAAACCCAAAGTGTCATGATGATGGTCGAAGAGCGACCACAACAGAATGAGGCAATGCAAGCTCTGGAGGATGCCCTGAAAGAACTCAAAGAGATGTCCCAGACAAAAAAAAAAAAAAAGGCATGAAGTGTTCCTAGCAGAGAAATTCAAGGAGCCTAAGGGTATGGAGACCGTTTCTTCAAAACCCAAGGAGCTCACCGACCACGGGGATGTCTGGATTCTTCACGTTGACGGATCTTCCTCGGGAAAAAATGGCGGGATAGGAATATACTTCAAATGTCCGGGAGGAGCAGAGCTCGAGTACGCAGTTACTCTTAGTTTTCCGGTCTCCAGCAATGAAACTGAGTATGAAGCTATCCTCATCGCTCTACGTATGGCAAAAGCACTTGAAGTGAAGAAGCTACACCTCTTCACTGACTCTCAATTGGCCGAGAAACAAATCTCGGGGAAGTTCAAAACCAAGAAGGACTCACTGGCCGAATACAAGAGCGCCATCACGGAGGAAATCCAAAAGCTTGAAAGTTGTGAAATTGAGAAGTTCTCAAGGGATCTCAATCAAAGAGCAGATGCCCTATCAAAATACGCTTCGGCTTCCGGAGGAGTGGATACCTGGAATGTGATACTTATGAGAATCGATGCATCATCCCTATGGTTATCAAAGCCAAACGTCGTGGCCATTGACACTCAACCAAGTTGGATGCAGGAGATCGCTACCTATCTCACGCACGGTAGCCTTCCCCGTGACAAAGCCGAAGCAAGAAGGGTCAAAGAAAAAGCGGGTCGCTACATCATGCAAGGAGATCACTTGTACAAGAGATCCTTCAAGGGAATCTACTTGAGATGTGTCGATGAACAAGAAGTGCAAAAAGTTTTAGGAGAAATGCACCGAGGAAGTTGCGGGGACCATGCCGGAGGAAGAACCCTCGCGCAAAAAGTCATCCGCCAAGGATATTACTGGCCGACTGTTCGTGAAGACGCTGCCCGATTTGTGAGGAAGTGCGAGGAGTGTCAATTGCACGCCAATCTAATCAATGTCCCGGCAAAGCCCCTCATGCCCATTTCCATCACTTGCCCTTTCGACATATGGGGCATCAACATAGTCGGTCCTTTCCCGAGAGGCACGGGTCAAAAGAAATTCATCATAGTCGCGGTGGAATACTTTAGCAAGTGGGCAGAGGTTGAGGCAGTGTCTACTATCACTGAACAAAGAGTGATGAAATTTGTATGGAGAAACATCGTGTGTCGATTTGGCTTACCAAGAGTCCTCATCTCAGATAATGGCTCTCAATTCTGCGGCCATAGGTTCAACGAATGGTGCAAGGAAATGAAGATTGAGAGGAGGTACACCTCAGTAGGACATCCTCAATCCAATGGGCAAACCGAAGCAGTCAACAACTTGCAAAAGAAATTTGCTATCAACAAGGATTGGGTCGACGAGCTTGACGGAGTGGTATGGGCATACCGCACAACTTCAAAAACAGCTACAAGAGAGACTCCGTTCTCTCTAGTTTATGGTTCTGAAGCGGTCATACCGGCAGAACTGGCTGTAGAAACCCTCAGGATCCAAGGGTATCAACCCGAGGACAATCATACCAAGAGGCTCTTCGACCTAGAGACGACAGGTGAAGCGAGAACCACTGCATTGGCCAACATCCTGAGATACCAAGCGTTGATCGCGAAGACCTACAACAAGGGTGTGAAGGTGAGAGACTTCCAAGTAGGAGACTTAGTACTCCGAAGAGCGGACATCCTGGGAAAGTTGGGAAAATGCAACCCAACTGGGAAAGCCCCTACAAGATAGTTGAAGCAAGGCCCAATGGAAGCTACCGTCTCCACGACATGGAGGGAAGAGTGTTGAAGAACCCGTGGAATACCTCCAACCTCCAGAGGTTCTACGCCTAAGTTGTTTGACAAACAAGCTTTTTTAAGAGCTCCTGTGAAAGGCCCCCGACTCTCAGATCGAGAGGGATTCCTCACAATCTTGTGTGAGAGGTACCCTCCTTGTTTATGGTTTAAGTTGTATGGTTTGAAAAAAGTTGTAAGAAAGCTGGCCGAGAAGCCCCCCATTGTAATTGAATTTCCGACAAATCAATACAATGCCTATCTTTCAAGAAAAAAGTGTTCAAGTAAAGAACTGCTATACTTAAAACGGATATAGAGAGCTGCTCGATCAAGAGAAATTGCGCGACCCAAAAGAGCTCTCCGATTTCCCCATCGAATTAAAACTCCCCGATTTCCTATCTTTTAAGAAATGTCATCGAGACACTTTTCAAAGAGATGGGAACGAGGAAGGCTAAGAAAGCGAGCAGGAGGAACCCAACACTTAGAATTTTTTCGGAAATTCACTCAAGGGATTAGTGGAAGATTTGAAGGAGATCTCTCCATATCGAGAAGTAGAAACTCAACAAGCAGATCGATTACTTTGGCGGCTCGAGGAGCACAACTCAAAGTAGTTTTGTTAACAAAAGTTTATATCATAAGGAGGCGCGGGAAGCTTACCTCTTCGATTCTAACTTATACGGCTTTAACTACTCTGTAATGTTATACGTCATAACGGAAAAAGAGTTAGTAAAAAAACACAAGTATGAGAAGTACAGAACGAAGAGCAACAAACATGGCATTAAGGAAAAATCGAGGAGATACATAATGTGATAAATCATGTTACAAAGATAGGTGGTGTTCGAACATATGCCACAAAGGGCCGAATACAAAGCATAAAGACAAGGGAAAAATTATTCAAGCTTTTATCTAAGGAAATACAACATTTTTACCAAGCATACTTGGCCTTCAAAAGTCTTCTCTTCATCGAGTGCGGTTGCCAGATAGATCAGTGATGGGAGCTATTGTGCTGGTCCCTCCTAGCGCCGGGCTAAGAAGCTCCTGGATCTCGACCGGGTCTCGCTCCTTCTCCTGAGATTCCCTTATGGCCTTCTCGTATAGCAGAAGCTCGGGCTCGACAAAGTCATTAGGCCGCCCAAGAAATGGGTCGTTCACCTTTATCCATGCAGCATTGCAGAGAGCCACCTTCTCAAAAGGATAAAGGATCCCGGTCCTCAAGCACTCGGGGACCCAAGAGGGAAGATAGGCCGGCTTGCTTGGGTAAGGAACTTCCGGATCGGTCACAAGCTCCCCGAACTCGCATGCCTCGTGCATCTCGTCGATAATCTCTTCATCAGGGTAGCCGGATAGATCCTCGCGCCTCCCAGCATGCATATCCTCGCGAGCATCCGGATCGAAGTCTTGAGGAAGCATATTCACTCGCTTAAGCTGGCCGATACAAGAGAAGAAACCCTCCTTGCGTGATGCATCCCTTACATCTTGCTGGGCCATTTTATAAGTGTTGGAGGCCATGAAAGCGCGAGCAGTCTCCAAGCGACTGCCTTTGAGGAAGGAGAGGACGTTGTTCTGAAATTTTTCCATGCAGATCGACAAGGTGGCATAAGCCCCTTGTATCCATTAGTCCTCGCCCTCTCCTTGGCGAGCTCCTTCTCAAGGTAGTCGACCTTAGCATAAAGCTTGCCGGTCTCCACCTCCGCAACCTTGTTTTTATTCTGTTGGTGTTAAAATATGTCCAGTCCGCATGTACGAACTGGAGCGGTCTAAGAGCGCGACAAAGCATCGAGGGCCGTCCCTCAAAGGGCACGACCACACCAAAGTTTCTTACTAAGGTGTGGCTCGACCAATATACGGTCCGACCATCACTAAGAGGCCAACCCTCAAGATAAGCTCACTACAAGGACAATGCAGCTGTTGGGCTTGAGGAGCATCTCTAGGGCTCGAGGAGGACCTTACGTCAAGGTGACACTCTCCAAAAGAGACTAGGCAGAGCACTACTCGGACCACGGACGTAAGAGGAAGGCACGAGGACCAAGGGCGACCACCCATGGTTGCTCCCTATGGGATCCGTCTTCCAGATTACTCCATGGGACCCAAAAAGTCAATAATGCCCTCACAACCCTAGTCAAGATGTTTGGGCCAAAGCCCATGGACCTCCTTAATGGGCTTGGGCCAAAGAAGGCTTCAATCTCAGCCGGACACTTGTCACGATCCTACATAAAGTGACAATAAAATACTACAAGTATATAGCTCTCACACACCACTCACCTACCACATTTACTACTCTTACTAGGGAATCCCTTCAACTCCCTACACGTAAATCGTTCCTCCGGTTTGATCATCGACAAACCGGGCACGAGGTACTAACCCCCCCTCCAGTCTCTTTTAGGTACGAGGAAGCTACATGAAGGATTCCTATGATCTTAAGAGGAAGACCACATGAAGAAGACATGAATAGTGTATTGTGACGATCTACTACGAACTTAAGAAGAAGTACGAATTAGCCTTCAACATTTGGCGCCGTCTGTGGGAAACTGATCGAAAGGTCATTCCTAGACCTACTGGTCGAGCCATACATCCTCCTCGTGACACCTCACGAACATGTCTCCCAGAAGAAGCAATCGAATTGCCAATGCACCACCCAGGAATCCTCCTCGACCAAAGGGTCGTCCCCCTTTAAATGGTCGAGGAGGAGGAAGGGCAGCTGCTCCGAGGGCACCTAGAAATAAAAATGTTGAGAGGAATCAAGATTATATAGAGGGGGCATTCACCAATGCCACTAACTCCCAAGAAGAGAGATCCAGAGAAAATAATCCACAAGGTGTCCCGGTTGGAAGTTCTTATGGAGCGTTGAGAGTCACAAACAACGTTGGGCTGAGAGGGCAGCCTCCTCAAGTAGCGATTAATCCTCCTCCTGTAGCAGTGAATCCTCCTCAGCCAGCCGCATTAACTTCACCCTTCCAAATGGACGTGTAGTCCGACCATCAGACTTTGGGATGGGTGAAGCTCAATACGGCTTGTTCCTTCTTACTTTGCAAGGATACGTAGGAGACAACGAGGCTGCTAGAGTTAGTGCAGAGCTTCAAGCTCGAGGAGTACCACAAGTCCAAGTACAGGAGTAACCTCGTGATACTTTGGTAGCCCCTCGTCCATCCCAAGAAAGAGCACCTATAGTACAAGATGAATCACATTCAAGAGCCAACACAAGGCCGATCCAATCTCGATTTGGACCTTCAAGAGTCCAATCAAGGTTGGGACCACAAGGTGCCCCGGATGATTTGAGGGATCTAATTGATAGGAGGATATGCGCATCACTGCAAAATATGGCTCCGCAAGAAAACCAAGCTCAGGTGGTCGCTACACCACCCACTCTTCCTAACCAAGTCATGCCCAACCAGGTAACTCCTCAGAACCAACCCGAAGCAGTGGCGGAAAACAATGCCTTCAGAACTGTAGCTGAGGTAACCCCCTTGATCGATCTGATCACGGGGAGGAGGCTCACTCTGGAGGAACTCAGCAAAAGGAAATCCGCACTTGATGCTCAAATAGAAACCCTACGAGGAACCGTGCAAGACAAAGAGCAAGACCAAGATCCAAGCCCGTTGTGCGATGAGATAAGGAGCCATCAGGCCAAAATCGAAAGAGGCTTCCTTACTTTCGAAAGTTATGATGGAACAAGTTGTCCGAAGGATTACTTCGTAAGATTTGGAACCAAAATGGACGCTTATGGTCACGATTCAAGGACCAAAGCACTAGTCTTCCCGGCTAACCTCTCAGGAGAAGCCATGAAATGGTGGTCGCGCCTTCCTCATCGCTCGATCAAGTCCTATAGAGATCTCTGCAAGGAATTCTCTAAGCGATTCGAGAAGGTCATGAACACCAAGAGAAGAGTGAAATACTTGGCCGAAATTGTTAGAAAAACAATGAAGATTTGAGGGACTTCATCAATCGTTTTCATGAAGCAACCCTCCAAGTTGAAGATCACTCGATCAATGAGAGAAAAGAATACTTGTATGGTAACACTACCAATGTAAAGTTCCAAGAGGTGCTCTCAGCATCGTGTGTAGAGAATGAAGCTCAACTAGCGAAAGTTTGGAAGGATTTCCTCGAGGCTGAGGAATTCCGAAAAACAGTCACAGTAACAACCAATCCTCCCAAGGAAAAAGGGAAGGAAAAAGAAATGGAGAAGGAATACCCTCCTCGGCCACAAAATCCAGGAAAGCAAGGAAGAGATCAAAAGCATGGTTTGATCAGAGAGGGTCCCTCGAGGAACGAGTTTCGAGACAATAGGTCTCCTCCGAGGAGGTCTCCTCCGAGGAGATATAGCAACTACACAGACTTAAATAGACCAAGATCCGACATCTTGAACTATATAGTCTCGAGGAAGCTAGATGTCTCCTGGCCACCTCCAATCCACGAAAACCGAAAGAACAAAAGTTCGGAGAAATTTTGCCAGTTTCACAAAGGAAAAGGGGCAAGGGGCATACCTCTGATGAGTGCGTCGAGCTCAAAAACGAAATTGAGAGGATGATACGCAATGGGCAGTTGGTCAACTATATCCGGAAGGAAGAACCTCTGGCGATCCTCCCTCCGCCACCTCAAGTGGGGATCGAGCACCACCCCCAAGGGAATCCTCATTATGATGATATTCATAATTACAAGAATTATGAAAACCGTCCCGTGAACGGAAGCATCCACACTCTTACAATTGCCAGAGGACCCGCGGGAGGCGACACTCGAAATCTGAGGGAGATCACAGCTGATAATCTCAGAATCAGAGATGTGAAGTATACCCAAGTTGCACAACCAGGAACCAACGTCATTTCTTTTGATGATAGTTAGATACCTCTAAGGCACGCCGGAGGAGGAAACATCTATGACCCATGTGTTCCGCTAGTGGTTTCCGTTGATGTTCAATCCTACAACTTAGGAAGGATCCTCGTCGACACCGGATGTTCGGCTAACTTGATCTTCACGGGGACTTTGAAGAGGATGCAAATGAATCCAAGGGAAGGTCTTAAAGAAGTGAGGAGCGCCCTGGTAGACTTTGGAGGACAACCCATCATGCCCCTCGGAATGATCAACTTGACGGTCTCAACGGGAAGTGCTCCACGAAGAGTAACTCAATATGTTCCTTTCGTGGTCGTAGATATGCCTTTTGATTACTTCGCTGTCTTGGGTAGACCCGTCCTCTCTCAGTTCTGAGCCGTAGTGTCTACAGTCCACAACAAGTTGAAGGTTCCCCACTCCATTGGGAATTGGACAAGAAGTAGGAGACATAAGAGAGGCATGGGAATGCTACAACATGTCAGCCAAGTTCACTTCCAAGGTTGCCATCGGAGAGCCAAACCCGGGTCAATCACTCGAGGAGCAACCTCTTGTTCATAACGCTCCTTACCGTTTTTATACGGTCCGGCGAGTGAAGAAAAAGTCAAAGAAGCCAAGTCCCTCACTTAGGCGAAGGAAAGCAAGTCAAAAGAAAGAGAGAGATACTCTAGTGGGAGCTCACAAGGAGCTCGAGGAGTATCAAGTTATACCCCCAATACCACCCTCTTCCAAGAAGAAGAAATTCTTCGAGGAAAACTAGATTGAAGCAAGAGAAACCCTTGAAGAAATTCAAATTGTCGAAGGAAGTGCCGACAAGGTTACCAAAATTGGTACCGAGATGACTACAGAAGTGAGAATGAAATTCATTCAATGTTTGAAAGATAACAACGAAATCTTCGCGTGGAGTACCGAGGACCTCAAGGGGATCGACCCAAGGGTCGCGGTTCACCGTCTGAACGTTGACCCGTCAATCACCCATATTCGAGAAAAGCGAAGAGACTTCAGTGCGGAAGACAATGCCATCATTGAAGCAGAAGTCCAAAGATTGCTTAAGGCTGGTCACATCAAAGAAGTAAGATACTCCGACTGGGTTTGAAATGTAGTCCTCATGGAAAAAGGACCCGGCAAGTGGAGAATGTGCAACAACTTCACAAGGCTCAATAAATTTTTCCGAAGGATCCCTACCCGCTTCCCTGGATCGACCAACTAGTCGATTCCACAGCAGGATGTGCCCTCTTGAGTTTCATGGATGCATACCAAGGATTCTACCGAGTCAAAATGGCCAAGGATGATGTGCCCAAGACCGCCTTCTTCACAAACGGAAATGTGTATTGCTTCAACGTGATGCCTTTCGGCCTCAAAAACGCTGGAGCAACATACCAAAGGTTGGTTAACAAAATGTTCAAAGAAGAGCTCGGTAAAACAATGGAAGTATATGTTGATGATATTCTAGTCAAGAGTAAGACCGAGGAGCAACATGTAGGTTACCTGGTAAAATGCTTCTCGATTTTGAGGAAGTATGGCATGAAGCTCAATCCGGCGAAGTGTACCTTTGGAATTAAAGGTGGGAAGTTCCTCGGTTACATGGTAACGGAGAGAGGAATAGAAGCAAACCCTGAGAAAATCAAGGCCATCCTCGATCTGCCTCAACCCCAATCCATCAACGAGGTACAACAATTGGTAGGGAAGTCGATCACGTTGAGTAGATTCATCTCGAGATCCGCCGAGAAAAATCTCCCATTCTTCAAAGTTTTGAGAAAGAGCAACCACTTCGAGTGGACGAAAGAATGTGAGGAAGCCTTCGAGAAGCTCAAAGAGTATCTACTCTCCCCTCCACTTTTGTCAAAACCTATGGAAGGAGAAGTAATTTATTTATACTTGGCAGCAACTGAGGAAGCCATTAGCTCTGTCTTGGTGCGAATTCAAGGTAACGACGACTTGCCCATCTACTACTTAAGCAAGGTACTCGCTGGAGCCGAAACACGCTATATGGATATCGAGAGGCTATCCTTCGCTCTAGTCTATACGGCGAGGATACTGAAGCCTTAATTTGGAGCGCACAAGGTTGTGGTCTTGACGAAGCAACCTCTCAAGCAAGTCTTCGGAAAACCTGAAAACTCGGGAAGGCTAGCAAGATGGGCAATCAAGTTGAGCGAGTACGACATTGACTATCAAGCACCTCTGGCCAAGAAAGCCCAAGTCATTGCCGACTTCCTCGTAGAGTATCCCTCCACGGGAGCATTAGAGGAAAACCCTCCCGAAACCCAAAATGTCATGATGATGGTCGAGAAGCCACCACAACAGAATCATGCAATGCAAGCTCTCGAGGATGCTCTGAAAGAACTCAAAGAGATGTCCCAGACAAAAATAAAAAGGCATGAAGTGTTCCTAGCAGAAAAAGTCGAGGAGCCTAAGGGTATGGAGACCGTCTCTTCAAAACCCAAGGAGCTCGCCGACCACGGGGATGTATGGATTCTTCTCGTCGATGGATCATCCTCGGGAAAATATGGAGGGATAGGAATATACTTCAAGAGTCCGGGAGGAGCGGAGCTCGAGTACGCTGTTACTCTTAGTTTTCCGGTCTCCAACAATGAGGCTGAGTATGAAGCTATCCTCATCGCTCTACGTCTACGTATGGAAAAAGCACTTGAAGTGAAGAAGCTACACCTCTTCATTCTTCACTGACTCTCAACTGGACGAGAAACAAATCTCGGGAAAGTTCAAAACCAAGGACTCACTGGCCGACTACAAGAGCGCCATCACGGAGGAAATCCAAAAGTTCGAAAGTTGTGAGATTGAGAAGTTCTCAAGGGATCTCAATCAAAGATCAGATGCCCTATCAAAATATGCTTCGTCTTCCGGAGGAGTGGATACCCGGAATGTGATACTTATGAGAATCAATGCATCATCCCTATGGTCTTCAAAGCCAAACGTCTTGGCCAATGACACTCAACCAAGTTGGATGCAGGAGATCGCTACCTGTCTCACACACGGTAGCCTTCCTCGTGATAAGGCCGAAGCAAGAAAGGTCAAAGGAAAAGCGGGACGCTACATCATGCAAGGAGATCACTTGTACAAGAGATCCTTCGAGAGAGTCTACTTGAGATGCGCCGCTGAACAAGAAGTGAAAAAACGTTTGGGGGAAATGCACAGAGGAAGTTGCGGGGACCATGCCGGAGGAAGAACCCTCGCGCAAAAAGTCATCCTCCAAGGATACTACTGGCCAACTGTTCGTGAAGACGCTGCCCGATTTTTGAGGAAGTACGAGGAGTGTCAATTGCACGCCAATCTAATCAATGTCCCGGCGAAGCCCCTTATGCCCATTGTCATCACTTGCCCTTTCGACATAGTCGATCCTTTCCCAAGAGGCAAGGGTCAAAAGAAATTCATCATAGTCGCGGTGGAATACTTTAGCAAGTGGGCAGAGGTAGAGGCAGTGTCTACTATCACTGAACAAAGAGTGATGAACTTTGTATGGAAAAACATCGTGTGTCGATTCGGCTTACCAAAAATCCTCATCTCGGATAATGGTTCTCAATTCTATGGCCAAAGGTTCAATGAATGGTGCAAGGAAATGAAGATTGAGAGGAGGTACACCTCAGTAGGACATCCTCAATCCAATGGGCAGACCGAAGCAGTCAACAAAATCCTTATCAACAACTTGCAAAAGAGATTTGCCACCAACAAGGATTGGGTCGACGAGCTTGATGGAGTGGCATGGGCATACCGCATAACTTCAAAAACAACTACAAGAGAGACTCCCTTCTCGCTAGTTTATGGTTCTGAAGCGGTCATACCAGCAGAAGTGGCGGTAGAAACCCTCAGGATCAAAGGGTATCAACCCGAGGACAATCATACCGAGAGGCTCTTCGACCTAGAGACGATAAGTGAAGCGAGAACCACTGCGTTGGCCAACATCCTGAGATACCAAGCGTTAATCGCGAAGTCCTACAACAAATGTGTGAAGGAGAGAGACTTCCAAGTAGGAGACTTTGTACTCCGAGGAGCGGACATCCTGGGCAAAGTTGGGAAGATGCAACCCAACTAGGAAGGCCCCTACAAGATAGTTGAAGAAAGGTCCAATGGAAGCTATCGTCTCCAAGACATGGAGGAAAGAGTATTGAAGAACCTGTGGAATACTTCCAACCTCCAGAGGTTCTACGCCTGAGTTGTTTAAGGAACAAGATTTTTGAAGAGCTCCTATGAAAGGCCCCTAGATCGAGAAGGATTCCTCACGAGCTTGTGTGAGAGGTACCCTCTTGTTTTATGGTTCAAGTTGTATGATTCAGAAAAAGTTGTAAGAAAGCTGGTCGAGAAGCCCCCCATTGTAATTGAATTTCCGACAAATCAATGCAATGCCTATCTTTCAACAAAAAATGTTCAAGTATAGAACTACTATACTCAAAACAGAATAGAAAGCTACTCGATCAAGAGAGCTTGCTCAATCCAAAAAGAGCTCCCCGATTTGCACAACGGACTAAAACTCCCTGATTTCCTATCTTCTGAGAAATCTAATCGAGACACTTTTCAAAGAAATGGAAACGAGGAAGGCTAAAAAAGCGAGCAGGAGGAACTCAACACTTAGAATTTTTTCAAAAATTCACTCATGCGATTAGTGGAAGATTTGTCCATATCGAGAAACAGAAACTCGACAAGCAGATCGACTACTTTGTCAGCTCGAGGAGCATGACTCAAATTAGTTTTGTTAGCAGAAATTTATATCATAAGGAGCGCGGGAAACTTATCTCTTCGATTCTAACTTAAACGGGTTTAACTACTCTATCAAGTTATACGTCATAACGGAAAAAGAGTTAGTAAAAAACACAAGTCTGAGAAAAAGAACGAAGAGAAACAAACATGGCATTAAAGGAAAATCGAGGAGATACATAATGTGATAAATTATGTTACAACTACAGATGATGTTTCAACATATGCCACAAAGGGGCCGAATACAAAGCATAAATTTGTTCGAGGATTTGTCCAAGGAAATACAACAGTGATACCAAGCATACTTGGTCTGCAAAAGTCCTCGCTTCAGCGAGTGCGGCTACCGGAGAGATCGGTGATCGGAACTGTCGTGCTGGCCCCTCCCCGCGCCGGGCTAAGAAGATCTTGGATCTCGACCGGGTCTCGCTCCTTCTCCTGAGATTCCCTTATGGCCTTCTCGTAAAATATCAGCTCGGGCTCGACGAAGTCAGCAGGCCGCCCAAGAACTGGGTCGTTCACCTTTATCCATGAAGCATTGCGGAGAGCCGCCTTCTCAAAAGGATAAAGGATCCCGGTCCTCAAACACTCGGGGACCCACAATGGAAGATAGGCCGGTTTGCTTGGATAAGGAACCTCTGGATCGGTCACAAGCTCCCCGAATTCGCATGCCTCATGTATCTCGTCGGTAATCTCTTCGTCGCGGTAGCGGGATAGATCCTCGCGCCTCCCAGCATGCATATCTTCGCGAACATCTGGATCAAAATCTTGAGGAAGCATGTTTACCCGCTTCAGCTGGCCGATGCAAGAGAAGAAGCCCTCCTCGCGCGATGCGTCTCGCACATCCTACTGGGCCATTTTGTAAGTATTGGAGGCCATAAACGCGCGAGCAGTCTCTAGACGGCTGACTTTAAGGAAGGAGAGGACGCTGTTTTTAAACTTCTCCATGCAGATCGACAAGGTGGCATAAGCCCCCTTGTATCCCTTAGTCCTCGCCCTCTCCTTGGCGAGCTCCTTCTCCAGGTAGTCGACCTTAGCGTAAAGCTTGCCGGTCTCCACCTCAGCGACCTTGTTCTTACTCTGCTCGGCCGCCAACTTCTTCTCAAGCTCCTCGATCACGATGCCTATATCGGCGCGATCAGCAGCAACCTGGCCATAAGCCTCCTTCAAATTCTCGAGCTACATCAAAGAGGAGTTTTAAGTTAGCGGGGAGAACAGTGATGACAGTGTTTTTTACAGTATCATTCGGGTCTTTTTCACCAATTTAGCTATCCTCTTGCATGCATTTTAGTGCATTTTGTTAGAATAGTGTCACGTTTCCATTTCTTTTGTTATTTTCAGGTCTTAGGTGAAAATCGCTCTTTTGGATATAAATCATGGCGAAACAATGATGTTTTGGTGCAACGAGATCACCCGTGGTGTGTCAAGGAGTACCGGGACGAGTTTCCAGGCCAAAAGACCAAGTTTCGGGGCTCAAAACTGTGCCAAGGGCCGAAATCGAGGATCCGGAGGAAGAAATTGGCACAGGCAACTCTCTGCCCGTGCCACACGGTCCGCCGCGTGTCCGGCGGTCTGCCGCGCACCGGGCGGTCCGCCGCATGAGTTCCGACAACAACTATATATATTTTAAAAAGCTGCGAATTTTCATATCTTTCATCATAATTTTGCAGACATAAACCCTAGAGCTTGTTCTGGGTATATTTTTTCTTTGAACCATTGCTTCTTAGCGATTTTGGAGCTAGAGTAGAGATTTGGACATCTATTGATCTCACCTTGCTAGATCTTTGTGAGTTTAGCAATTCACCGGAGATTGAAAACCTTTGGTGGTAACTTTGTATCTCACAATTTCTGCTATTTATCTTTCGATTCAACTATGTTTTCTTATATGATTGCTATTGTTGTTTATGATTTTGATATGAATAGCTAAACATCTAGTTGGTGATAGTATTTAAATTCATAGCTAGGGTTCATATTATGCATGATTGAGTTTCTTAGTCTTTTACTTGTTTAATTATCTTAATTCGATTCTTTGATCCGACTAAGCCAATATCTTCGTATGAAAGTGTTAGAAACACTAGGACAATTCAAGATCATCGATTCAATAATTATAATTATCAAGTACTGCTTGAACTAAGACTGACAACCTTAGCCAAGTATTAGTATAGATAGGAAGCTTTCGAAATACACGTCTACAAATCTGTCCTTGGTGTTTGTTAATTCGAATTACTTTTAAGGCAGTACGAGTTGCACTTTCATGCATAATTAAAACTTGATGCTTAGAATGAGCATACTATCACCAGCTCTCTCCATATATTGTTAAGTCAAGTTAAGTCAAATTTGTTTTCTTAAATTATATATAGTTATTTAGTCAAAGCTAGTTTAGTCCCTAGAGATCGACACTCGAGGTCATCTTACCTCTGCACTACGTGTTTTGTCTAGTTGTGAGTTGCCCTTTGGCTTTCAAACAAATTTATTTGATTGTTCGAGTCTCATAATCTCGTTCATCAAATTGGCGCCGCTGCCGGGGACTATTACTCCTTTTTACTCTTTAGCTTGTTTATATTTTCAGCATTCAATTTCCAGGATAAGTGATCTTAGTTGTCTAGTTTAGAAGTTGAGTTCCAAATTTTGGTCAGAACTAACAGGACTGATTTTTGGTTGTGAGTTACTCCTTTCCCAGATATCCAGGTATGACATCCATGAGGGCTCGCATGACCCCACAATTTTCGCAAGTTAAGAGAGGATCAGCTATATACTTGGAGGATGAGCTAACGGGGTATGAGGGTGACAAGTTCCGTGGTAAGGAACATACCAAGGTTTGAGGAAGGAGCAGGGATGAATCCACTGAGTTTTATTCGATCCTATTAGGAGGAAATAGCCCGAATTCCAGCTAATGGGTTGTGCGGAGGATTGGAAGATTGCACGGTTGAAGAGGCAGAAAAGGTCTTCCGTAAGTACGCCAGAGGATCCGCGCAGTCTGAGAGACTAACACCAAGTCAGATCGCCAGTGAGAGGCTAGAACGAGGTGGAACTAAAAGCTTATCTGAGGAGTTTCGAGAAGACGATATTAGTGAGGAGGATGAATTTGCAATTTATGCAGGAATTAAAAGCCAATGCGAGTGTATAATCGCACATGCAAGACAAGTTGAACAGAACCTCCGTATAGCACAGGTTTTTGAGGGGGTAGCAGTAACTGAGCGACTAATGGAGGAAGTCAGTTTGTTAAAGTGTGAAAAGGTAGAAGAAATCAATGCACAAGAGTTAGGAGACAAAAATCAAGGGGACGCCCCACTGGACGTGAGGGGCGGTCCGCCTGGTGTGGGGGGCGGTGCGCCCCCACAAGCAGTATGCATGCGGGAGCCCTGCCACGGGGGGCGGTCCGCCGCACAGTTGCAATGCGGGAGGCCCCCCACTGGCCACCCCAGGCGGTCCTCCGGGAGTGGGGGGCGGTCCGCCGCGTACCACCAGGGAGCTGGACGACCCCAGCTCCCCGATTTCACCCGTCGTCGATAATCTTCATTATGCGGAGCCCGTTCCGGAGGTTATCACCGAGGTCCCTGAGTTCGAGGAAGTAAAACTACTCCTCCGTAGTGGGAATGTAACTAAAATCCCTAATTTTGTACGTCCTAAACATGTTAAATCTACTGTGCCTAATAATGCAGGGACAAGCAAGGAGAATGAAATTGGTGAAGGTTCAATAGACCATCAAGTGCAAGACAATGCACCCCGCACATCTGAAGACTGCGACAACGATGGGGAGAAGGGGGACACACTAAATATCGAGGAGGGACTTCATAAGTTTCCCAACCCTTATGTGCCCCCGAAACCTCACATGCCGTTTCCTAGTAGGATGAAGCCAACCAAGAAAGATATACAGGAGTCACCGCTATTCAAGCGCCTCTCTAAACTCGAAGTTAATGTTCCTCTATTGGAGCTCATCCCGAATGTTCTAGCCTATAAGAAGTTCTTTCGGGAGGTGAAGAGCAACAAAAGGATTGCACTAGGGGGAGACGTGACCGGTATGGAGACAGTGAATTCTATAGCGGGGCTTCCCGCGAAGCAAAGAGACCCAGGGAGCTTCATCATAGATATTACCATGGGGAATGGACGGTCCACCAAGGCTATGCTCGACTTAGGAGCTAGCATCAACCTAAATGCCCTACTCAGTATACAAAGCCCTAGACCTTGGGGAAATGCAGCCAACCGAGATGGTTGTACAGATGGCAGACCAAAGCGTGAAACGTCCTGTGGGAATAATTGAGGATATCCTCGTGAAGGTAGACAAACTAATAATTCCTGCAGATTTTGTAGTGATGAAGTCAGCCGAGGAAGGAAAGAGTCATGTCCGCGAACACGTGGTGCTGCTTGGAAGACCATTCATGGCCACTACCAATACATGCCTTGAACTACAAGGCAAGAAAATCACCATGGAGGTAATGAGTGAGAAAATTGAATTGGTAGGATGTAGTATAGTCGATAAATAAGTTATTGAAGAATTGAAGTTTATTGATTGCTATGATTCTGTGATTTCTGAATTTCACCATTGCCATGATAATATTGAACCTCTTGAAGAGGCACTAACCATGCAGGTGGAGACGTGTTACATGTCTGAGGAAGCAAGGGAACTAGTCGAGATAATGGATACCCGAAATCCCATTCGGAGAAGAGGTGCTTGAACCCATAGAGGAAGAAGAGGGGGATAACCGACTTCCAGAAGAGCCTAGCTTAGAACTAAAACCTCTTCCTGGGCACCTTAAGTATGTTTACTTAGGGGAAAATGAGAAAAAGCCTGTAATAATTTCTTCACACCTATCTAGCATAGAAGAAGGTAGGCTAGTCCAAGTCCTGAAGGAAAATTCTGCAGCCATAGGATGGGGAATTAGTGACATTAAGGGGATAAGCTGATGATGTCGTTTTTCACCAATTAAATTTGTTTAAAAGCCTAAGAACACTTATCACTACACAAACTAGAGTGCAATGGAAAGTTGTCCCCGAGTGTCATTCTCTCGGGACCTAACGTGGCTTTGCTTGAGGTTTTTGCTAGTAATTTCAGTCAACGAGTTCAAATGTTTATAGAATCGTTTTCTTTGAACAAAGCAACGAGAAATCAGATTGTTGTAATCAAGTTTGGAAAACGGTTGGTGGTAGAAATCAAATACACATGCATGGGTTACGAATATGCTCACAAGTTCAGTGCGTAAAACCTTCGATCAAGTCTGCCAAGCAACTCGTCTAGGTAACTTTCAAGACACACATCATAAAAGACCACTATCAATACTTTAGAGGTGCTTGTCACTAACACCATTTATCTAGCATGCTGCAAATCTCTAACATACAATCCTATAGCTTTCATTGACCAAGAGTTTGTCACTATACTCAATTCGAATATATTTTATAGGCAACTAAGAATCATATGAAGGAATTTGCAGCAAGATTGAATCACAATCTCATGTAAGCATAAACATAACCCATAGCATGCATATTCTACATTCTACCACCAACACAAAGGATTTAGCTACTCATATTCATCAACATAGACATCAAATCATATGAATTGCAAATAGAATACATCAAATCAAACTACTAGACAAGAGATAATGATACAATGTTACCACCAAGCTGTCACTAATCGGTGGGTATTGATGAAAACCTCTCCGTAGATGAAACAACGGATGCAATCCAATGCCAAAACCTTTAATCCAATCTAAAATACAATGTAATCTGAGTTTTCTCTGAGTTTTGGGGTTTAGGAGCTCTCCAAAACGAAGCTACAGTTCAAAAGTGTGTCCAAAAGTAACAGAAGATCAGATCTAAGAAGGAAAATCCGAAAACGTAACCGCTGCCAAGCGGACCGATTGGAGAGTCCAAGCGGAGCGCTTGGCAAGCGAAGCGCTTTGGCCCTCCAAGCGCTTCGCTTGGCTGATGTGCCAAAGCTCCTGGAAAATGAAGCGGAGCGCTTCACTATTCCAGGCGCTTAGATTGGCTCCTGGGCAGATTTTTGTCTTCAAACTCAATCTTTTTGCCCTCGTACGGCCCTCGGGTGCCTTGGACTCATCCTTCTTGATGCTTATTGATTCTCAAACACTTACGAACAAGCCACGGAGATTGGGGAACTTCAACGGGGCCATCTTTTCCATCAAAAAGGCTCGTTTTTAGCTCCAAAAATTTCGTAACTAAGTGCCTGAAAATGCAGAAAACACAAAACATGACACTATTCTACAAAACTAACCAAAAAACAAGGCTAGAAGATAGCAAAAGAAGGTAAAAAAGACAAGATGAACGCGTCAAAAATACGTTCATCAAACTCCCCAAACCAAACCTTTGCTTGTCCTCAAGCAACAAACTATCCTAAATGCAACACAAAAGGAGTCTCATGCCAAGTAAAGTGAACTAATCTATTGAATCTACCAAATGCTTATGAACAAAACCAAATGAGCATGACATGCAAGTAGGTTGAAGAATGCCTCGATTGCGAATATACACATTCTCATGTGCACTTGGTTAAACAAAGGAGTCTCTCGTAACATCTTCTACCTGGACCTGGTCAGTGAAGACACAATGAAGCATGTTATCATACTACAATTGCCCCGTGCCTATGAAACCGAGGGCTTACTACTGTTCACCCAGCGAGACTTTTCCTGAAGAGAGGGCGAACCAATACTGGCTCTCATCAAACGAAGGAGGGTTCCCTAGAAAGGTAACGCTCCCCTATTCTACCCAGACTCTCAACGAATGAGTCTCCTTCAACCACTTCTTGAATAGCAAGACGAGGATGGTCAAGAACAGGCCTTGGACAAAGGCGACACGAAACGAAAGATAGAATTTACAACTCGATAACTTCACAATAACAAATATTTACATGACACTTGACACTTTACTAGACTGCTTTTGGCTTGCAACGACCCTTCTTTTGCTTTTGGGTCTTATTCTTTATTTTCTTTCTTCTTCTTTTTTTTATTTTCTCTTTTTCTTTTCTCTTTTTTTTTTTTATTTCTTCTTTTCTTTTTCTCTTTCTTTTTTTTTTACATAGGGGCAAGCAGCAGTACTAAGTGTCAAAGACACCTCCCCAAACCTATTCAAAAGAATAGGTTTGAGCACAAAGACGAAAAATAAAAAGGAAAGACTCTTTTACAAAGACACCTCCCCAAACCTATTCGAAAGAATAGGTTGGGACACAAAAACAAAAAGAAAAAGAAAAAGGAAACTTTACAACGACTCAAAGACGAAAGACAAGATCAACGAAGCAACCCCTTCCCCAAACCTATTTGATAGAATAGGTTTAGTACAAGGAATCGCACACCTCACACTACCTCCTTCCTAGGCATTTGGCAATCTCTAATCAAGGTGAAGAACTTGTCGCCTCTTACGTACATAATTACAAGGGCTACAACCATAGACTCTAACATGCATCATTTAATAAGGTCATCGTGAACCGCAGCAGAAGAAACACCACTCAAGGTGATGTCGAGACTACTAAGCTTAACTAGTGCACATGCGAATGTGACAAACCAAGCGAGACAAGCCTCAAACTACTTGCAACGTGATGCAACATATGATCAATGGTCATAAACACTTAGTCTACTCAATAAAAAAGTTCAAAAGACTTGACAATAAACTCCACACACAACAACGTGCAACAACTAATCTACGGATGATATGCATGCAAAATTTTGAAAAAACACGACAAATCACATGAACTTGAGTAAAATCAGGCATGTACGAACCACACAAGCATATAGTACTGAAAATCCAATACCCCCTCCCCAAACCTAAACTTTTGCTCGTCCTCGAGCAAAGAAAAGTTGAATGAAAAGGAAAAATTGGATTGGAAGTACACTTCCCTGAGATAAAGGTGCGTGTCCAATCTCCTAAATATGAGTAGTACCTGAAAGGACTCAAGAAACAAGTGAAAACGGGTGCGCAAAGGTGAGAAGAATGGAAAAAAACGAGGAAAATCTGGGTACAGGGTCCAGGCGGACCGCTTGGTAAGCGGGGCGCTTGGGCCCTTCCAAGCGCTTCGCTTGGCTCTGTTTCCAGATTTTCAACGTTTTTTTTCCTATCTTAAATCACCTAAGGCACCAAGACAAAAACTAGACTAAACGAATCACGACAAAAGGAACACAGGCCACAACTACAAAAGCAAATAAAGAGTACAAGAGTCATAAGTCATAACATCATACAACCAAATCGAAATGAAACGAGTTTCAACCAACAATAGTAAACAAGCCAAAATAACGATAATATAAAAATACTACCGATAAATGTGGCCCCTGTCGGCTGATGTCTCTAGGAGAAGGGGTCGTAGGGGGTGTTAGGAAAGCACTCCCACTACCACCGGTCTGATCATAGAAAGGATACCCCGAAATTCGGCGAGCTAGGGCATCATGGCGGTTCATCATCTCCTCTTGGTGGGCTCTCCAACGCCTAGTGTCCTCTACTCGAGCGGCTTCCCAACACTGATCTACACGCCCTTGGTAATCATCCCAACGCTGCTCCTCCATCACACGGAAGTCCTCCGACCTCTTGACTTCGCGCTCCTCAAATCCCCGGAATTTCTCGGTAAGCTGGGTCGACTGAGCCTCCAACATGGTGGTTTGGAAGCTACCAAACTAATCGACCAAGATCTGGTTGAACCCCGAGAAGTCGAAGCTTCCTTGTCCGGCCGTAGGCGGAGGTGGAGGAGGTGTCACATGGCGCGTAACTCTTGGTTGCATGGGTTCTCCTTGCTGAGTGCACCAAGTCCCGTACATCTCATTGTACGTATCAATGTTGATGGATTTCTTTGGCTTCTTGTCCAGTATGAGGTCGGGAACTCCGGCCTCCTTGCACATGCCCGTGATCAAGTTACCAAAGGCAAGCTTCCGGTTTGCATTACGGCGGTGCTTGAATTCCTCGAAGATGACGATGCCAGGAGTGAGAGGCAAATCATGCAAGATCGCATGGACTAAGATTCCGTAATAGGACTGAAGCTCGGAATCATGTGTGCTTGGAATCAGATTGGCTTGAACGAACTTCAACATCATCCTTGCCTCGAATGTGAGATCGTTGTGGCGCAAAATCCGGGGTGGTTCATCAGGCAATTCAAAATCTTCCATGGTAATGCCATTCAGTATCTCCACGGGGTAATGATCAGACTCCCGGTCGTAGACATAGAGCTCAGCGGGATCAAATCTCTCGTTGGATGCAGGCTGGCGGTTTGGATCCCGCGCCAGTGGCCTATCCAATCGCATAATGAAGCTAGTGATGCTCAAAGGAGTAAACTCGACCCCAACACCGCGGACGGGAACCTCACCGGTCCGTTCATTGTAGTCCGTGAAGGCAATGTAGAAGTCCTCCACTACTGCTTGGTCACAATTTGGCATGACCTCGCCATGGTACTTCCAGCCTCGCTCAGTAATGAGCTTGTTGAGCTCTCTGGCACCATCCAACTCGCTCTCACCATCCGTGAAGCGAATGCTCCTCTCAGAAATGTACGTGTGCTTGTGGGCATGGAAACTCGCTTCGAATTGCCTTGCCCTCCCCGATTGGCGATACTCGCCGGGTGTAGCCGTTTGTTGGGCACTCGAGGTCCCTTCTCCCCTTGATCTCTTGGTTCTTCTTGATGCCATTGTACCTAGAATAATCTTATTAGATAACTTCAAGAGACAATGAGACTTAGACTTGACTCCTAGACTCCAATACTCACTCAAGTAATCTCATGGTGAGTTTGAGGGCTTGCTAAAGTTCATATGAACAAATCGAGAAGCTTTAACACTTCGTTACGATAAATCCATACGAATCTAAACCAAGCAAACAAACTCTCCAATTGAATTACCCAACCAATCCAACACATTCTCATGCAATCACAACATCACCATAATCATAACATAACTCAAATTCAAGGCTAACAATCATTAAACAATTATATAGTAAGAATTCGAGCAATAGAATTCATCATAAATCAAGAGGAGCAAAATTCGAATTTAGACATCACATCTAGTAAGAAACATGCTCAACAATCATCATCAAACTCTAATTCACCACTGCATAACACAATTGAAGCTAATTAAGATAAAACCCCAAATTCAAGAAAGTTAGGGTTCATGAGAGGTACCTTTGATTCCTTGTTATGGATGCTTCAAACGTGAAATTTGATAGGTTTCGATGATAGAGGGGGTGATGAGCTTTGTAAAATGCACAAGATTGCAAGAATTGGTGGAGAATTGAGAGAGATTGAGATTTTTGGGGTGCTAAATCGGCAATGGAGGAAGAAAAACGAAGTGGGGAGCTTTGATACACAAGTGCCCCGCTTAGCTTTCTTAAGGAAAGCCAAGCGAAGCGCTTGGGCCGTCCCAAGCGAAGCGCTTGCCAAGCGGTTGGCTTGGGACCTGAAGCTCCCAAATCCATTTTTTTTTCGACTTTTGCTAAATTTTCACCCCAAAAACCTTGTCTAAATAACGAAACAAAATTTAAACGTGCTCCTAATCTAAATGCAAGTACCTACAACCTCGGGTTGCCTCCCGAGAAGCGCCTTCGTTTAAAAGTCGTTGGCTCGACTCTTCACAACTCATGCGGGATTGATTTCGCCTCGGGTACTAGACTTCCCCCTCCAATTGCCTCTCAAAGCATCAATTCCCTGCACATCTTGACGAACATAAAGTGGACCAAAAAATCCTACAAGTTCGTTAGTATCAACATAAGCACATGAATCAACAATGGCTCGCAACGTGTGTTGCTTGCCATTTACCTCAAAGTGACATGTTCGGCGATACATGTCTATGACCATACGCACTTTGTTGATGAAGGCTCTACCCAAGAGAACCACATCCTTGAGCTTAGCAGAAGATGTAGGCATAACGATGAAATTAGTCTTCACCTCTACACCGACAACCCTCACCGCCAAGTTCTCAATCACACCCAACGGCTTTTTCATGGACCCATCCGCTAATTGCACCATGCATTTCATAGGTCTCAAGCCAAACAAACCCGACTCTTCATACACGTTCAAGGGTATAACATTCACACCCGCTCCCGTGTCTAGAGTTGCCACTATTCCGTCCTTCTTTCCCAAGCCGATTTCAACATCGAAGCTCTCTTGGATGGGAACTTCCATCATATCCACCATCTCATCCTCAGACGATGAGTTTTCTTTCACCTCTTCAACTATCGCATCAGATTGTGCGACAACTTCCTCTTCCATAACCACCTTAGGAGTCTCGACCTCCTCACTCACCTTGCAAGTTTCAGTTATCTTACAACTTGGCACCTCAACTAGTGCATTGTCTCTCACAACCGTGATCTCCACGGGCAAATCAGTCACCACGGTTATGGCCATAGCCTTCTCCGTGTTCCCGGGAAACTTCCCTTGCTCTCTACTAGCCCCCCGATCTATCAGCTCTTGCAACTTCTTATGGAGGTTGTTACTACTAGCCTCAAGCTTCTCAAACCGCTGATTGTTAGTAGCTTCATTACGATAGTAATGCTCCATAAACTTATTTGTCTTCAACACAAGATCGTTGAGAGAAGAGACAAGAGGTGAAGGAAGCACCCCTCCACCTTGCGGTCCCGAATTAGCAACTTGAGGTGGAGGTGTAGGATTAGAAGGCGGTGCTCCTTCATACCAATTGTTCCCATAGCTGAGACGACTTCTATCTTGATTAGGCCCATAGGCACTTTGATCCGGGTTTTGAAGATAACCACGGTTTCCTTGATTCTGGTACCCACCTCGGGGTCCACGGTTTTGTGGCCTCATATTGCCATACCCTTGCCTGTAGTTCACATCTCCAACTACTTGCTCTCCCTCAGCAGCATACACTTCTTGACGGACATCGTTCGTGATATATTGCTCTCTAGCAAATTCAGAACGGCATAAATAGGCCGGGTGCCCATAGTTTTTGCACACACCACAAACTTCCGTAGAAGGAGAAGGAACGCCTTGCCTCAAAGCTTGCTTCACTTCATGGGCGAACCCATCGAAGGCATTTTGTTCTACCACTACCTTGGCCTCACCTCTTTGCTCCTTTTGGAGCACACGAGCCCTCACATTCCGGTTTTGGGAATTCCGGTACATCATGTCCAGCTTCACTTGAGCTTGAGAAGGAAGCAACTCCCCCATACTACCTCCACAAATACTATCCACTTGAGATTGAATCTCAGGATGTAAACCATTGTAAAAGAATTGGAGAAGCTGACCTTTATCATACCCGTGATGTGGGCATCGATGATGCAACTGTAAGAAAATATGGTCAGAGTTACCCCTAGGGTACGCAACGGAATTTTAAAATTTTCTTAACATACTGGTTAATTGATTATGCATATGTCGTATATATATAAACACGTCAATTAGAAGACTAACCTTACTTCCAAAGCAGCTTCCAAGTCTTCGTAATAATCCGGTGTATCTTCTCCTTCGTCGAAGTCGAAGATATCTACAATACTCTGTATATCTGCAAGACAATAAGAGTTAGTTTCCAGCTCCTAGAACCTCAACTTTGGTATCCACGGATGAACAGCCTATCGGAAGAATGCTAGGATATTCTTTATGTGACCAAGAAGACGGGGCGGAAATTCCCTCCGGTGGCGGTGTGCGCGCGCGTGAGGCTAAGGGAGGAGGGGAGAGTTTTTATTTTCTCTAAGAAAACTGGGTAGAATAACTGTGTATCAAAAATCACATGTAAAATCGTATATAAAACTCTCTCCAATAGTCTACTATATATAGTAGTCTATAGAAGCCTAAAGCATAAGCAATTAGACTTCGTAAAGGAATAAGAATCTAATTCTTATCGCACAAGGAAACCAATATCAAGTCTAGATTCATTCCCAATCAAATCAAAACTCAATCAGGAAAATCTAACTTATCCCTTGGACTTCTAATAGAGGAAGGAGTCGAACTCCTTCCCCTAATCTGCCACGCGCGCGCGCGCGCCTGTCCTACGGGACGTGGGTCCCACTTTTGGGACCCACATATATTTCTAAGGCAATCAAAACTCCAAGTAGATTTTTGCCCAAGTGCATATGTTAATTCTAAATTAACATATCCTTTACAATCAAACCTCCATTATATTTCCAAAATATAATCTTTAACTGTATTTACATAAAATACAATTACTTAGCCAATTCAATTAATAATTCCAAATCATTAATTGAGCCACCAATTATTATAATTAATTCCAAATCAATTATAATCCATCAATCACAATTAATTCCAAATTAATTGCGATTCCATCTTCAAGGATATCCTGATAGGCTGAATCACCGCATAGTGTGACCCATAGGGCCTCACCGTATTAAGCAAGTCCTGGACTAGGCAACATGGAATTCCTAGACGGTTCCATTTGCAATATTAATACGCGAGGACGTTTGAGAGGTTTCTCAAAGCTAACCCTTTCGTTGCGAAGCCTGTTGCGCTCAACGCGGCGATGGTAACGTCCCTTCATCTGACTTGCTCGGATGTATCTAGGATCGATGAAGTGTCTATCCCAATAATACATGCACGGGCGTCTCAGGGAGTTGTTTGGTTAAGATATACTTATGACCATCATAATATATCATTTGCATTGGCCAGTGACTTTACCAACACAACTATGCAGACTACGAGCAGTGCTCTCCTGTGCTACACTTGAGAGATGAATCCTTCACAGAATCACTTATCACCCCCATTTGTATTTAGCCATAATCCTGGATCGTGTCTTAGGTCAACTGCTTATTCAGAGCTGACATCGACGGGTCCACCAAGGATATGGAACAACAAATGTGATGATAAAGTCCTGTAAGTGCAAAGGACGAATGGCATCACTTCGACAACTCACCGGTTCCCATAGACACGTCGGTGTAGAGTATACATCGATGGGAGTGTCCGGTGGGTACTTCCATTGTTCGATAAAGCTTCTTCGAACAACTATGCGCAGTTATGGGAACGTTCCTTGATTGTCCAACAATCCGTTCCGTGGCCGTGGGATCGGCTCACACTTGCTCCAACAAGTATAACCTCCACGCATACTAGTCTTGTCAGGTTCATTCAGACCCCCACATCCGAGATGTACCACGACTAGGGAGAGTTTGGGATAGATGATAACTCACATAGCTCCCACTAACTGTGTGATCGGTCATCTATCCGAGGGGACATGTTCAGTATCAATACAGACAACAATATAGATATGACATGCTGCAGCCTGGTGTAATATAAATATGAAAGCAATACTCAACAGTAAAAATGAAACAAACATATATTATATTACGTTGACCTGTGTAATAGTACATATATATCCTCTACAAGGGCACCATGCCCTTAGTAAGGACTGTCTCTAGGACATATACACTATCAATCTCCTACTTGGACTAGAGCCAGTCACCTTTATGCCTAATGCCCAGATTAGCATAATGTCTTAAGTGGACTTCCACTGATAAGACCTTGGTGAAAGGATCTGCCACGTCCGTGGTTGAGACACGTTCTATACTAACTTCTCCTCTATCTATGATCTCACGTATAACGTGATATTTTCTAAGTAAATGTTTGTTCTTGTTTGTAGATCTAGGCTCCCTAGCTTGAGCGACGGCGCCCGTATTGTCACAATAAATCGTTATTGGACTGGGAGCACGAACAACCCTCAATTCCTTCAAGAACTCTGAAATCCAGACAGCTTCTTTCGATGCTTCTGATGCAGCAATGTACTCGGCCTCTGTGGATGAGTCAGCAACCGTGGCTTGCTTAGAACTCTTCCAACAGACAGCTCCTCCGTTCAATTTGAATACGTATCCTGTCTGTGACTTAAAGTCATCAGGATCTGATTCAAAACCAGCATCGACATACCCAGACATCTTCAATTCTTGTTCTCCACCAAACACCAAGAACATCTCTTTAGTCCGTCCAAGGTACTTAAGAATGTTCTTCACAGCAGTCCAGTGAGGTACTCCTGGATTCCGTTGGTGTCGACAAGTGACACTAAGCGCATATGCCACATCGGGCCTTGTGCAATTCATTGCATACATTATAGACCCTACTGCCGAAGCATAGGGCACACGACTCATTGCATTTCTTTCTTCATCAGTTTTAGGACCATCCTTAACTGACAAGACAATCCCATGCCTAGCTGGGAGAAAGCCTCTCTTTGAGTCGTCCATCTTATAACGCTTCAGTATTTTGTCGATGTAGGTGGACTGTGTCATTCCCAACATCCTCTTGGATCTATCTCTAAAGATCTTGATCCCTAGGATGTAGTTCGCTTCACCCAAGTCCTTCATCGAGAAGGTACTTGATAACCAAACTTTAGTCTCTTCTAGCATAGAGACATTGTTCCCATGATCAAAATGTCATCTACATAAATGATCATGAAAACAACTCCTTTGTCGCTGTGTCTCGCATAGACACAAGGATCTTCCTTGCTTCTGATGAAGTCAAACGATTTGACAGCTTCATCAAAGCGGATATTCCAGCTCCTTGACGCTTGCTTTAGCCCATAGATGGATCTCTGTAATTTGCATACAGCAGTTGGCCTGGTTTTACTAATAAAACCTTCCGGCTGTACCATATAGACCTCTTCCTCAAGGTTGCCATTGAGGAAGGCTGTCTTTACATCCATCTGCCTGATTTCATAATCATAGTAGGCAGCTATCGCAAGTAGAATTCGAATGGACTTCAATTTTGCTACTGGTGAAAAGGTTTCATCGTAATCGATGCCATACCTTTGCGTGTAGCATTTTGCCACAAGCCTAGCTTTGTGCGTCTGTACCTTGCCATCGGCATTTGTCTTTCGTTTAAAGATCCATTTGCACCCAATTGGTCTAACCCCTTGGGGCAAGTCTACCAAGTTCCAAACTTGGTTCTGGTACATTGAATCCATTTCTAATTCCATGGCCTCTTGCCATTTGTCTGAGTCAATATCAATTATTGCCTCTTTGTAGGTCTCGGGATCTTCCCGATCTGATAAACCGACATCAAGTTCACTGATGTCTTCTATCATAAGGCTTTGCTTCTGAGGTCCTCTAAGGATCCTCTTCGACCTACGGAGCTCGACTTGTTCTGGTGCTTTTCTTTTCTGGCTTCGTGTAACAGGAACATTATCAGTGGGTACTGATGCAGCTGGTCGTTGGGCGCGACCCTGTTCCCTTGCGGGAGGCTGCTATTGTGCAACTTGTTGCACAGGTTGGTTGACAACGGGTTCTACAGGTGTGGTTTCAACTGTTGATCTAATCACAGGACTCCCACTGATTATGACATGCCTAGCAAGTGTCATATCATCACCCTTGTCTGCTTCGAAAGCTCCCACTGAACTTGAGTCCAAATCAGAAGATTTAAAGACCTCATGTTCGCGCGTGTCAAAGTCTTGAATTTCTTCAAGTTCTATCATATCATCTAACCTCTCTTCTTCGAGGTATTCAGCTTCTAAAAACTTCACGTTTCTAGACACGATCACCTTGTGATCTTCAGCATGATAGAATTCATAGCCTCTCGTCTGACGAGGATAGCCTATGAAATATACTTTGACACCCTTGGCATCTAACTTATCAATGAGCATCAGCTTGACTATAGCAGGACAGCCCCAAGGTCTAAGATAGCCCAGTGAAGGCTTCTTTCCCTTCCATATCTCATAAGGAGTTTTCTCCACTGATTTAGATGGTACACGGTTCAGAATGTAGATTGCATTTTGTAATGCATATCCCCACAGATACTTTGGAAGAGTCGAGATCCAATCATTGATCTTACCATGTCTAACAGGGTTCGATTCCTCCTCTCAGACACACCGTTTAACTGTGGCGTTCCAGGAGGAGTCCATTGCGATTGAATCCCATTTTCCTTCAAGTAATCGATAAATTCTTCACTAAGGTATTCACCTCCTCGATCCGATTGAAGAGTGACTATCCTTAGGTTCAATTCATTCTCGACCTCATTCCTAAACTCCTTGAATTTCCCAAAGGTCTCGGATTTATTCTTCATAAGAAAGATATATCCATACCTTGAGAAATCGTCAGTAAAGGTAACGAAGTAAGGATAACCCCCACGCGCATGGACTTTAAACGGTCCACATACATCGGTATGTATGAGCTCTAAGCAACGAGTGGCACGAACACCTTGTCCAACAAAAGGTTTGTTCGTCATCTTACCCTTAACACAAGATTCACATGTACCATATGATTCGAAATCAAATGGTTCTAAGTAGTCCAACTTCCTTAGTCTTTGAATCCGTGTTTCATTGATATGGCCTAGCCTACAATGCCATTGATAAGATGGATTATTCTTCTTACTTGAAGACGGTTGTTTGTTATGTATTTGAAATAAAGGTTGACTACTTTGCAAAATATATAAACCATTCACCAAGCGAGCCTTTCCATAATACTGATCATTTAATGAAAAATAACAAGTATTATTCGCTAATCGAAAGGAAAAACCCATATTGTCTAACAATGGAATGGAAATAATATTTCTGCCAATGGATGGAACAAAATAAACGTCATCAAGTTCCAAACATTGTCCTGATGGTAAATCTATCTTGCAGCGTCCAACGCGTTTGGCTTCAACTGGATTGTTGTTCCCAACATGCAAGTCGATTTCACCTTGCTTGACTAGCCTGTGTTCAATGTCCCCTTGCACATTATTATAAATGGGCGAGCCACAGGCTGTATCTAATACCAACCATTGGAGTCAAAAGTAGTCATGTTCATTTCAATAACAAACATACCTGAGCTAGAAGCCGGTGGCTTCTTAGCTTGATCTGCCCTCAGCTTAGGGCAATCATTCTTCCAACGTCCTTTCTGCTTACAGAAAAGATATTCATCTGTGTGTACCGTTCCGCTCCTCTTGAACTTCCCTTTCTGGTTCAGACGCTTAGGCTTATCACTCGAAGTGTTAGCCTTGGCTCCCGAATTTCCCTTACCCTTAGCACCTTTGTTTCTCGGGTTTAGGTCAGACGGTTGCCCAACATACATAATCGACCTTTCCTTCTTAGGAAGAGTTTGATCATATGTCTTCAGCAGATTATGGAGTTCGGGCAGTGTTACGTCCTTCGCATTCATGGTGGTTAACGATGAACTGCGAATACGAACTCGGCAATGATTGAAGGACAAAGATCACCATGATCTTATTCTCATCTTGAGAACATGTTCAGACATGTTCCCTCCTTCATTGAGCTTGCATCTGTGTATCTCTTTGATCAAATCAAATTCAACACTTCTAGCTGTCGTCTCCAAGACCGACTCGAGATGCTTCAGCATCTCATGCGGCAACATGCTTTCATGTTGCCTCTGCAGCTCATCGCTCATTGCCGCCAGCATAATACACTGCGCGGATCTAGCATCCTCATGATGCTTATCAGACCTTGCCTTGTTGGCTTGATTCCAAATCAGCAACTTGATCGGCAGTCTGATTCCCGGGACACACGGGATTAGCCTCGTCCAAGACGTACTCAATCCTTTCGTACCTCAGCACCAAACATATATTCCTGATCCAATCTAGGAAGTTTGGTCCGGTCAAAATTTGCTTCTCCAAGACAGCACGGAGCGAGATACTCGCCATATCTAATATCCTAAGGAGAAATAATATAGAACGAAAACAATAAATCAACTATTGAAATATCATTTCTAAATACACAGTCAACATAACTAAACAACAAGGTCCTTTAGCTGTTTAGCTCCCACTATTTTCACATATGCTTGCCCCCACAACAAACATACGGGTAATGTCCAACAAGTTACCGTAGTGGCCAAGATCCAAATCCATATTATGCCATACTCCAACGGGGCTGGTCGCATAGCATAATATGACCGGTAGGACTAGTAAGACTATCCAATTGCGTCACGCAACTCTTGGTTGTTAAATCTAATTTAACCCGATGCCCTACATATTGCACCGATCGAGGTCGCTAGATACAATATGTAATAAGTCATAACCATAGGCTTACTCTAATTTGACGAATACTGCGAGTCTTGTAAGACGAGGTCGCCAATACAAGAAAACGCAATGAAAGTTCAAAATTAAAGCACCCTATGGAAAGCATCTCAGAAATACATATATATATATATATATATATATATATATATATATATATATATATATATATATATATATATATATATATATATATATATATATATATATATATATATATATATACACGTATTTCCGTACTTATATTGGTTGGGGCTTGTAGCTTGAGGGTTGTTATCAGTCATCTACAAACAAATAAGGGCGTCGCCTACCCATCATGCATGAACGGTCTACACGTAATGGATGCCGCCTATCCATTCTAGTTCTAAACACGGTCAAGCATATAATGGGTGCCGCCTACCCATACATAAATATGCGGTCCGACATATAAGAGGGCGCCGCCTACCCTCGCATGCATAGCGGTCGAACGGAATGTAAAACATGGTATTTAAACATGCATTGTCAAACAATAGCATATTGAGCATATGAAACAAGTAGTAGCCTATGTGGATGACAAATGACTTCATAATTTCATTATGAAAATTATAATCCGATACTTATAATATCTATGAAATAATTGAAAATTTGGACTAGATTGAACATTCGAAAATTCTATTAACCAAGTAGCAATTTTCGAAAACCCGAAGGACTTAATTGTAATTTTAAAAACCTTAGAGGTGTTAAATCTAAAATTCAAAAGTAGAAAGACTAATTTGCGATAAACAATAAATTGATAAATTACAAATAAGCCCTTTAACTTTATACTAATTAAATTTAACGCCTCTAGTTTAAAACAATAACAATTAAATCATATTTATATTCCAAATATAAAATTCAATCCTCAAAACTTTCAAAATTCGATTTGGGTCCAACCCGAAAATATATATAATTTTTTTTTTTTATTAAAACGTGGGACGGGACCTAGTCCCCCCCCCCCCCGGTGCCAGCGGCCCCGGGCGCCCGGCGCCCGCGGCACGCGGGTACCGGACGCCGCGGGTGCAGGCGCCCGGCGCCCCAGGCGCTGCGTCCGCAGGCACTGCCCGCGGCACGGGCGCCTAGCGTCACGCAGGCGGCCGGGTCGAAAAATTATATATATTTAATTTTTTTTTTTTTTTTTGAAAAAATATAAATTCTAAATTTATATAAAAAACAAAACTTTTGAAAATCGAATTTATCATAGAATCAATTGCATCCACATATTTACAAAATCATACAATATATATACGTATATACGTAATCAATTAACCAAGCTCCGATACCACTGTAAGAAAATATGGTCAGAGTTACCCCAAGGGTACGCAGCGGAATTTTAAAATTTTCTTAACATACTGGTTAATTGATTATGCATATGTCGTATATATATAAACACGTCAATTAGAAGACTAACCTTACTTCCAAAGCAGCTTCCAAGTCTTCGTAATAATCCGGTGTATCTTCTCCTTCGTCGAAGTCGAAGATATCTACAATACTCTGTATATCTGCAAGACAATAAGAGTTAGTTTCCAGCTCCTAGAACCTCAACTTTGGTATCCACGGATGAACAGCCTATCGGAAGAATGCTAGGATATTCTTTATGTGACCAAGAAGACGGGGCGGAAATTCCCTCCGGTGGCGGTGTGCGCGCGCGTGAGGTTAAGGGAGGAGGGGAGAGTTTTTATTTTCTCTAAGAAAACTGGGTAGAATAACTGTGTATCAAAAATCACATGTAAAATCGTATATAAAACTCTCTCCAATAGTCTACTATATATAGTAGTCTATAGAAGCCTAAAGCATAAGCAATTAGACTTCGTAAAGGAATAAGAATCTAATTCTTATCGCACAAGGAAACCAATATCAAGTCTAGATTCATTCCCAATCAAATCAAAACTCAATCAGGAAAATCTAACTTATCCCTTGGACTTCTAATAGAGGAAGGAGTCGAACTCCTTCCCCTATTCTGCCACGCGCGCGCGCGCGCCTGTCCTACGGGACGTGGGTCCCACTTTTGGGACCCACATATATTTCTAAGGCAATCCAAACTTCAAGTAGATTTTTGCCCAAGTGCATATGTTAATTCTAAATTAACATATCCTTTACAATCAAACCTCCATTATATTTCCAAAATATAATCTTTAACTGTATTTACATAAAATACAATTACTTAGCCAATTCAATTAATAATTCCAAATCATTAATTGAGCCACCAATTATTATAATTAATTCCAAATCAATTATAATCCATCAATCACAATTAATTCCAAATTAATTGCGATTCCATCTTCAAGGATATCCTGATAGGCTGAATCACCGCATAGTGTGACCCATAGGGCCTCACCGTATTAAGCAAGTCCTAGACTAGGCAACATGGAATTCCTAGACGGTTCCATTTGCAATTTTAATACGCGAGGACGTTTGAGAGGTTTCTCAAAGCTAACCCTTTCGTTGCGAAGCCTGTTGCGCTCAACGCGGCGATGGTAACGTCCATTCATCTGACTTGCTCGGATGTATCTAGGATCGATGAAGTTTCTATCCCAATAATACATCCACGGGCGTCTCAGGGAGTTGTTTGGTTAAGATATACTTATGACCATCATAATATATCATTTGCACTGGCCAGTGACTTTACCAACACAACTATGCAGACTACGAGCAGTGCTCTCCTGTGCTACACTTGAGAGATGAATCCTTCACAGAATCACTTATCACCCCCATTTGTATTTAGCCATAATCCTAGATCGTGTCTTAGGTCAATTGCTTATTCAGAGCTGACATCGATGGGTCCACCAAGGATATGGAGCAACAAATGTGATGATAAAGTCCTGTAAGTGCAAAGGACGAATGGCATCACTTCGACAACTCACCGGTTCCCATAGACACGTCGGTGTAGAGTATACATCGATGGGAGTGTCCGGTGGGTACTTCCATTGTTTGATAAAGCTTCTTCGAACAACTATGCGCAGTTATGGGAACGTTCCTTGATTGTCCAACAATCCGTTCCGTGGTCGTGGGATCGGCTCACACTTGCTCCAACAAGTATAACCTCCACGCATACTAGTCTTGTCAGGTTCATTCAGACCCCCACATCTAAGATGTACCACGACTAGGGAGAGTTTGGGATAGATGATAACTCACATAGCTCCCACTAACTGTGTGATCGGTCATCTATCCGAGGGGACATGTTCAGTATCAATACAGACATCAATATAGATATGACATGCTGCAGCCTGGTGTAATATAAATATGAAAGCAATACTCAACAGTAAAAATGAAACAAACATATATTATATTACGTTGACCTGTGTAATAGTACATATATATCCTCTACAAGGGCACCATGCCCTTAGTAAGGACTGTCTCTAGGACATATACACTATCAGCAACCCCATGAATCGATCATAGGCCTCGTGGAAAGGCTCATCATACCTCTGCTCGAAGGAGCTAATTTGGCTCTTCATAGCCATTGTCTTGGAAGCGGGGTAGTAACGCTCCATGAACTTATCAAAAGCAAAGATCCCATGTTGTCAAAGACCCGGCCTCCAAAGTATTAAGCCAAGCCTTTGCACGATCACCTAGCCCCATAGAAAAGACCTTCATGCGGAGATCATCATCTGTAACACCAGCTCCTGGTCGCCCAAGATGGACAACAAAATTCTCGAGCTCATTCAAGTACCCTATCACGTCCTCATTAGCCATCCCATAGAATTTGGGAAGTTGTTGGAACATGTGATTCTTGATCTCCAAGTTCCTTGTGGCATCATTGAGGACAATTGCTGGTCCTCTAGCCCCAACCGTAGGCTTAGTAAGTGTACGTATAGGCCGCTCCGCCATTTCACCTTCCAAGTAAACAGATTCAAGAATTGGCTCCAAAAGATAAGAAGAAGACTCTTCCCGAATACCAGAAGTGGAAGCTCTAGATGCTACTCCTTCAGACTCGAGATTCAAATTCCTCCTTCTCCTTTGAAACAAACGATCGACATCGTCTACAAAAGGTTCAATAATAGGTCCACCCGTTCGGGTTCTAGGCATGCACTCACCTGAAATACAAGATAGTGAGTATCTCAAGCAAAAAGAAACAAAAACAGAAATGAGACAAAGAAAAGATGTTGGCTGAAAAAACCAAAACAAAAACACCAACCAAAGGAGTTAAGTCCCCGGCAACGGCGCCAAATTGATGATGTCGTTTTTCACCAATTAAATTTGTTTAAAAGCCTAAGAACACTTATCACTACACAAACTAGAGTGCAATGGCAAGTTGTCCCCGAGTGTCGTTCTCTCGGGACCTAACGTGGCTTTGCTTGAGGTTTTTGCTAGTAATTTCAGTCAACGAGTTCAAATGTTTATAGAATCGTTTTCTTTGAACAAAGCAACGAGAAATCAGATTGTTGTAATCAAGTTTGGAAAACGGTTGGTGGTAGAAATCAAATACACATGCATGGGTTACGAATATGCTCACAAGTTCAGTGCGTAAAACCTTCGATCAAGTCTGCCAAGCAACTCGTCTAGGTAACTTTCAAGACACACATCATAAAAGACCACTATCAATACTTTAGAGGTGCTTGTCACTAACACCATTTATCTAGCATGCTGCAAATCTCTAACATACAATCCTATAGCTTTCATTGACCAAGAGTTTGTCACTATACTCAATTCGAATATATTTTATAGGCAACTAAGAATCATATGAAGGAATTTGCAGCAAGATTGAATCACAATCTCATGTAAGCATAAACATAACCCATAGCATGCATATTCTACATTCTACCACCAACACAAAGGATTTAGCTACTCATATTCATCAACATAGACATCAAATCATATGAATTGCAAATAGAATACATCAAATCAAACTACTAGACAAGAGATAATGATACAATGTTACCACCAAGCTGTCACTAATCAGTGGGTATTGATGAAAACCTCTCCGTAGATGAAACAACGGATGCAATCCAATGCCAAAACCTTTAATCCAATCTAAAATACAATGTAATCTGAGTTTTCTCTGAGTTTTGGGGCTTAGGAGCTCTCCAAAACGAAGCTACAGTTCAAAAGTGTGTCCAAAAGTAACAGAAGATCAGATCTAAGAAGGAAAATCCGAAAACGTAACCGCTGCCAAGCGGACCGCTTGGAGAGTCCAAGCGGAGCGATTGGCAAGCGAAGCGCTTTGGCCCTCCAAGCGCTTCGCTTGGCTGCTGTGTCAAAGCTCCTGGAAAATGAAGCGGAGCGCTTCACTATTCCAGGCGCTTAGCTTGGCTCCTGGGCAGATTTTTGTCTTCAAACTCAATCTTTTTGCCCTCGTACGGCCCTCGGGTGCCTTGGACTCATCCTTCTCGATGCTTATTGATGCTCAAACACTTACGAACAAGCCACGGAGATTGGGGAACTTCAACGGGGCCACTTTTCCATCAAAAAGGCTCGTTTTTAGCTCCAAAAACGCCGTTTCGTACCTAAGTGCCTGAAAATGCAGAAAACATAAAACGTGACACTATTCTACAAAACTAACCAAAAAGAAGGCTAGAAGATAGCAAAAGAAGGTAAAAAAGACAAGATGAACGCGTCAAAAATACGTTCATCAAGCAACTAACTCGTACTCCGCCTCCTCCTCCTCCTCCTCGGTTTCATCATCATCAACCTCACCTTGGGCGACCTCGCGTTCTTCACCCTCCTCGAGCTACTATTCCTCTTCACCGGATCCCTCAGATCCTTCTTCCTCCCCGGACTCATGAGCCGGCTCCTCGCCCACGGCGGCATGCTCCAGAGTCGTATCTAAAAACATCACCGATATCTCTGACGTATCGCTGACGTAGTATGGTCGCTCCCATACTCTTCGACTTCGCGGCAGTTTTGGCTGTCATCACTTCTCTCGGACATCCTAAAAGGGTAGGCCAAGAAGAGTTAGGATGGTTGGTGATAGTCCGAGAGGTCCGTTTATGTATATTGATTATGTTCGACCTCCCGAACGGAGAAAAATCTCAAAAAAGGAGCATAATGGAGAAAGAAGTTATTCTACAAAAGCGAAGAGCATACAAGGAAAGCAAAGAGACAAAATTACGAGCATATTATGAGCATACAAAGGATCGAGGAGCAAGAGAGCGACCAACCGCTCAAGAATGACGACAAAGTCTAAACACTACAATTTACAATTACTTCTACAGTTACGGGCATACAACTAAGAAGGCAAAGGGGAAGTGCGATAAAAAGTGAAAAGGGGGAGCATGTTAACCTACAGTCCATTTTTTAAGTCATCTAGTTACCGGCTGAAAGCTCAGGCCACCGAAACCGAATTTCGGTATGTCAACGAGGTATGTGAAAATGAAAAAGGGGCAAAATAGCACGCAATTATAGCAAGTAATTGAAGCAGGGAGTACGGAAACTTACTTGGGAAAGCTAGGTTGAAGTCTAGAAGACGGAAAGTACGCCGGAAACTCAAACTCCGCTGGAAAAAATGGATTCTGGTCGCTTGAAAGTGTTGGTGTCGGAATATGTCCAACCCCTAAGGACGTCTAGGAGCGTACTAGGGCGTCATGGACTGACCATGATAGAAGGGTCCGATCACCTTTCATCATGGTCGGACCAGACAAAAGACTAGGCAAAATAGCCTAAGTCCTTATGTTCGACCTAAAAGTACAATTGCCCTACTAGCCATTGAGCTGCCCTACTAGCGTGGTGACGCCCTACTAGCAGGACAAAGTCCTAGTAGCCACCAGCTAGGAGAAAGGCAAGCCCAACAAAGAACTCCTCGGGCTACACCACGACCTCCGACTACATAGTCTCGCCCTACTAGCACGCCAAGAGGAACAAGATTGGTGCCCTTCTGCCCCACTAGCACAGGTAATCGGACGAGTGTCCTTCCACCCTTACGTCAAGGAAGAATTAACATGTCCTAAGGAAAAGGTGGTCCTCGGACCTTAGAAGCTCGGCAGTCGCCCTACTACCTTGTCCTCGGACGGTACTAGGGTGACACCCACCCTAGGAACACTTTGGTACCAAAGATGACCATTTTACCCCTACCAGCCCTAGTGGAAGATCTGGGCCAAAGCCCATGGGTCACTCCAAATGGGCCTAAGCCCATAGAAGACACAATCATGGTCGGACACTTGTCACGATCCTAAGTGCTCAAGCAATATTCTATTGCTAGTATCAATATGGGCTCACTCCAATCAAGGTAATCAATCAATCAATCAATCATCACACTACTTTCTCACTCTACATTTACTAGGGAAGCCTACCAACTCCCTACACGTAAAATCGTCCCTCCGGCTTGATCATTGACAAGCCGGGCTTGTGGTACTAACCCCCCCTCTTGCTAAGTTATATCTCAGGTCCTAGGTACAGTGCGGAAGGCACTTGAAGTGCGAAGGACGTTCTAGAACCTTCGCCCTACGACGCTCCAGAAGAAAGTACGACCACACTCCGGAGGAAAGCACTAATTACCTATCAACATTTGGCGTCGTCTGTGGGAACTGATCAAAAGGTTACCCTCGCCCTACTAGCGTGGTCCGAAGGATGGTTAATCCCAGAAGAAGTACCCACCTTGCAACCGCTGTCACCGAACCCCTACCTGCTCGTCCTCGGGGCCGTCCCCCGTTGGGCGGCAGAAGTAGAGGAAGGGGGCGAGGCAATGGTGGTAGGGTAGTTAGATTTGATAATGTTGTTGATTACCCGTACGACGACTTGATCGACGGAGCACCGGCGAGCGTCACTGCTCCCGAGGAAGGAGTTGCCGAAAATGCGCCTCAAGGGATTCCCGTCGGATCCGGTTTTGGCGCATTAATATCTAAGAAGGAAAATCCGAAAACGTAACCGCTGCCAAGCGGACCGCTTGGAGAGTCCAAGCGGAGCGCTTGACAAGCGAAGCGCTTTGGCCCTCCAAGCGCTTCACTTGGCTGCTGTGCCAAAGCTCTTGGAAAATGAAGTGGAGCGCTTCACTATCCAGGTGCTTAGCTTGGCTCCTGGGCAGATTTTTATCTTCAAACTCAATCTTTTTGCCCTCGTACGGCCCTCGGGTGCCTTGGACTCATCCTTCTCGATGCTTATTGATGCTCAAACACTTACGAACAAGCCACGGAGATTGGAGAACTTCAACGGGGCCATCTTTTCCATAAAAAAGGCTCGTTTTTAGCTCCAAAAACGCCGTTTCGTACCTAAGTGCCTGAAAATGCAGAAAACACAAAACGTGACACTATTCTACAAAACTAACCAAAAAACAAGGCTAGAAGATATCAAAAGAAGGTAAAAAAGACAAGATGAACGCGTCAAAAATACGTTCATCATAAGCCCTACACGGTGTGTGCACAATATCACTTTAGAACAAGATGCCAAACCCGTTAGGCAACCTCAGCGTAGGATAAACCCAGCCATGCAAGAAGTAGTGAAGAAGGAGGTGATTAAGTTGCTTGATGCCGATATGATCTATCCCATTCCTGATAGTATGTGGGTAAGCCCCGTACACGTTGTACCTAAGAAATCGGGGATTACGGTAGAAGAGAATGAGAAGAGAGAGCTAGTGCCAGTTAGGAAAACCACAGGTTGGCGGATGTGCATTCACTATAAGAGATTAAATGCCGCCACAAAGAAAGACCACTTCCCTCTCCCATTTATCGATGACATGTTGAACCGCCTCGCGGGGCGGAAATTTTATTGTTTCCTTGATGGCTTCTCAGGTTTCTATCAAATTCCGATTGCACCAGGATCAGGAGAAGACGATATTCACTTGCCCTTTCGGAACGTTTGCTTACAGGAGAATGCCATTTGGGCTATGTAACGCCCCCGCCACTTTTCAAAGGTGCATGCTTTCTGTATTTCTGATATGCACTAAGTTTGTTGAGGTTTTCATGGATGATTTTTTCATTTTTGGTAATTCATTTGATGAATGCTTGCATAGATTAAATCTTGTTCTCAAAAAGTGTATCGAATGCAATTTAACTCTAAGTTGGGAGAAAAGTCATTACATGGTTAGGGAAGGCATTGTTCTAGGACATGTGGTCTCCGAAGGGGGATCGAAGTTGATAAGGCAAAGATAGAAATAATTGAGAAGCTCCCCCCACCCACTTGTGTCAAAGAACTTCAGTCTTTTCTTGGTCATGTAGGATTCCATAGGAGGTTTATCAAAGATTTTTCAAAAATTGCAAAACCATTTAGCAACTTGCTTGCAAAAGATGTGATTTTCCATTTTTCTAAAGATTTCTTAGAAGCCTTTAACACACTTAAGGCAAGATTAATTACTGCTCCTATAGTTGTGCCACCTAATTGGAAACTTCCTTTCGAGATAATGTGTGATGCCTCAAATTTTGCTATGGGGGCAATTTTATGTCAAAAGGTAGACAAGCAGTATCGTGTGATTTACTATGTTAGTAAGACCCTAGACTCAGCTCAAGTTAACTATACAACTACTGAAAAAGAATTTTAGCTGTTGTCTTTGCTTTACAATAGTTTAGGTCTTATTTGTTATGACACCCTGTGAATGTCCACACTGATCATGCTGCTTTAAGACATTTAATAGCTAAACAAGATTCTAAGCCAAAATTAATCCGTTGGGTCTTACTGTTACAAGACTTTGATTTGACCATAGTGGATAGGGCTGGTAAGGAAAATTGTTTAACTGATCACTTGTCTAGAATTCCAAATATCTTCGTAGATGAAATTCCTGTTAATGAGGATCTCCCCGATGAACACTTGATGAGAGTAGATGAAGAGCCATGGTATGCTGATATCGTGAATTATTTAGTTACAGGTATTTGCCCAACTAGTTACTCAGCCTCCGATAGGAGAGCACTCTCAAAACAGTGCAGGTTTTACATATGGGATGATCCGAACCTTCTTAGAGAAGGGGCTGATGGAATCTTGAGGCGGTGTGTTCCACAAGGAGAACAACGAAGTGTACTGAGTCATTGTCATGAGCTTCAGTGCGGCGGACACTACAGTGGGGATAAAACAACCCGTAAGGTGTTACAAGCAGGACTTTTCTGGCCATCCTTGCACCGAGATGTGAGAGAATTTGTGAAGAATTGTGACCCATGTCATCGAGGGGGCAATATTGGCAAGAAGGAGGAAATGCCCTAGCAAGGGAATCTCATAGTAGAACCTTTTGATGTATGGGGAATTGATTTTATGTGACCATTTCCATCAAGCTCGGGATATGAGTACATTCTAGTCGCGGTGGACTACGTCACTAAATTGGTGGAGGCAATACCCACTAGGAAGAATGATGCTCCGGTAGTCTTGAAATTCTTGAAGGATGTGATCTTCACCCGGTTTGGAATTCCTACAACAATTATTAGTGATGGAGGTTCTAACTTCGTCAACCGTTCCTTTGCCTCACTATTGAAGACATACAGCGTTACTGATGAACGCGGATTTGTCGATTCCGAATTCAGTCAAATAATATTTGTTATTTAGCCAAAGGCAATCCACAACTACAACGAAAACCGTAGTGTAGCAGTAGAATGACTCGAGTGTCGTTCTCTCAGGACTATAACTAGCTTTATTAAATCTAATTTAGAATATAAAAAACAGCAAACAGATAGCAAAGGGGTTTCTAGCAGATAATGGAGATTGGTGATAGTATGATCCTTCAAAGCATAACGGGTCGATAATCATGCATAAATTCCTCGGTCTTGCATGGAGATCTTTGATCAATCTAGTGTCCTGTTGCAATTATCAAGCACTACGAAGATAATGGGTCTGACAAGTCAATCACTATTGTCCTAAGGTGTTCCGTAATTATTCAACACTACGAAGATAAACTCGCGTACAGGTCGACGAGGGTCCAATTGTGCATAATAATTAATACAACATACGAGAATTTAGATTGTGCCTGATCAACAAAATAAAGCAATGACACGGAGTATAATGCGCGATATAGCCATTAGCATGATTATCTTCCCTTCACTAAGAATTCACATACTACCACCAACGATAAGTTTAGCTACTCATAATAGGCATGCAATCAACAGAAATCATAGAAGAAAACATATTGAAAGATATATAAAATAAGTAGATTAAACCGTAAGATACAATATTACCGAAGGTTGTCAATCTCCGAAGAATTGCGATCCTACAAGCTCCAATCCGCTATGAAAAAGTGTCCCCTAAGCTGCGAACTCCCAGGACAGGACCTGGGAAGTTCCTACCTAAAACTTCAGAGAGAGGTGAGAAAGTATGTCTGGAAAAGTATGATCTTCGGAGAAAACTGAGCAACTATATATAGGCCTCGAATTACTGTGGGGCGGTTCGCCCCGGAGAGTTTTTGGCGGAATTCCGCGTTTTCGACGCGTTTTTGGATTTCTTCCCCTTTTCGGACTCGGTTTCTGACTTCTAGTGGCCTTCTAACCTCCAGATTCGGCCCCTAGACTCCAAATCCTGTCCGGAAACCTTCAGATACTCCAAATAGGCTCCTGGAACACCAATTCCTTGTCAACTTCAATATAATTGCCCGGAAATCCTCGAATCTCAACCAAAACCTGTAAAATAACCTAAAGGGAAACGTGACACTATTCTAATAAAATGCACTAAAATATAGCTAAATTAACATAGAGGATAGCTAAAATAGGTGAAAAAGACTCGAATGAAAGTGTAAAATACCCATTCATCAAACACAACCTCACACTACCTCCTTCCTAGGCATTTAGCAATCTCAAAGCATGGTGAAGACTTGTTGCCTCTTGGGTACATAATTACTCGCGAAACAACCATAAGACCCTAACATGCATCATCCTATTATAAAGGCCTTCGTGAACCGCAGTAGAGAAAACACCACTAAGTGATGTCGAGACTACCATGCTTAACTAAGTGCAATACATAAATGTGACAAGCCAAGCGAGAAAAACCTCAAACAAATTCATAGAAATGAAGCATACGATTAATGGCATAGTTGGTTGATCTACCCAATAAAAAAGTTCATAAAATTCGACAATAAACTCCATATAAAACATGCAAGACTATCCTAGGATGAATGTAGTGAATGCAGTGAATGCAACCTAAAAAACTAAGAAAGCGGTAAACGTGCAGATGCAAATGCAGACGGATAAAGCATGCGAGGTACTATACTCATCCTACCAATACCAAGCTCCAAGCTAACAACATCAGATCACTTAAATCCCATCCCCCCTCATGAAATTAACGCTAGTCCCTAGTAGTAAGAAAATGAGGAAATAAGATGTGATACTAGATGTTACCCCATGGTTTGGCCTCGGTCGGCTGAGCATGTTGTTTGTGAGTTATTGGGACCGCTCCGGGAGCTTTATAGGGTGTCATCAGGTCTTCTGGTATGCGCGGTAGTTTCAATCATAGGCCGGATAGGAACAACTCCTCCATTAGTATCATCATTGCCCATATGGCCCTCATTGTCACTACTGTCACGCACATCCTCACTAGTAGAGTTGTAGTGTCGAGTAGAATTCTCAAGATCAGCCGCCGCTGTTATGGAATCCTCCATCATGTAGCCCTCCAATAGGATGTGAACTGTTGAAGGGGAAACGGAAGTGGTATCAGGACCTCCCCCTCCAACGTTTTACACCACGAGAAGGTTACAGTAAGCTGCTCGGATACTCAGAAGTCTTCTACCATCTTTTCCAATGTCGACCACATTCTCTACGGTTGATCCGACCGATGTCTATATGATGCTCCCTTTAGAGGCAGTCAAGGGGTACCCCAACGAGGGGCCGGGCACCCATGTCATTATGTATTGGAACCAAGCTAGCGCTTCGGAACCTTCTAGCAACTGCGAACTCATGATTGAATCCCTCGCGGCGAGAATGTCCCGGTGCCTTCCAGTTCACTCGAACTTTACAGTCCTTGTGATGGATTGCTGACGTAATAATGGTTTCTGTCCCTTCGGTGGTGCATGAATAGGCATAGGAGTCCTTACTCCAGGTGTACTCTAGCTCCTCCTCTTGGATAATCCATGACGTTGTTGCAAAACCCCTTGGCTCGAACGCACATCCAACGAGGTCACCCTTCTTGACATGGTAGTGATTGTTCCCCCTCCAATTCTTCACAGCAATCATACGGGAATGCTCCTTTCCCTTGGTATGGTTCCTACAAACAGCAGTTAGTACCTCGTATGACACAAAACTGACTCATGCATATGCTAGTGTAAGAACGAAACACACAAGTGATAAAATCAACAATCGAGCTCCCCAAACCGTAATGTCTAGCCTAGCTTCTTCATCATGCAACATACCAATGTAACTACTACATGCAATACATCACATTATGCTCTTACTAGACAACCAATATCCTAGATAACAAGGCTCAATTCATACCGTAGTAGCGCAAAATTCTACCACCATAAATCCCCATACTCAACAATTAAGCATTCTATCGTCAAATCCACCAACATTACATCAATAAACACAATCATATGCAAGAAATCAAAGATAAAGACATATTGCATAACAAGATATATCATCTAGTAGCAAAATTCCCCAATCAACAATCCAAGCAAAACTGAGCATGCAATTGATAGTAAATAACATGTCTAATCACACAAACAACATACCCATGCAATAAATAAGCATAACTGAAGCTCAAATTAGAAAACCCCCAAATTCGAAAATTAGGGTTCTAAGGATGATACCTCAGATCTGAAAATCTAACGCATTAGGACGAAATCTGTTCGGATGGGATGATAGATCATGTAATAGGCTTCGATTTAAGCTAAAGAACACTAAATTTGGTCAAGAAATGAAGAAGTTATGAAGATTTGAAGAAGAAATTGCGATTTTCGGTTTTTTGGGGAAGAGGAATGATGAAATATGAAGAAAATGAGGAAAAGGGGAATAAATCCGCGTTTTTGGACTTCTGGAACCGTGGGGCGGTTCGCCCCTGGTGCGGGGCGGTTCGCACCACACGTGGGGCGGTTCGCCCCGTGCTCCCCGATGCGGGGAGACGGTTCCTGTCGTCAGAAAATGCGGTTTTAATCCTCGAAACCATTTTTTTTCAAAAAACCTCTCAAAAATATCACTCAAACATAAGCATATACGAAACAGATATGAATAAATTCGCATACGAGAAGCAAATAGTTCAAGAATGAATGCATGTAGAAAAGCAGTAAAGAAAGCGATAAAAATTCCGGGTTGCCTCCCGGATAGCGTCATTGTTTAAAGTCTTTGACTCGACTCCTATCTGCGCCTATCTCTTCTTTATGCGGGTACTAGGCTTCCCCTTCATTGATCTCCTCTCCATGCCACGAACCTGTGAATAAGAAAGAATATAGGCTGCAAGACCATGATGAACCGCGGATGTCGTGCTCCGAATTCAGTCAAATAATATTTGTAATTAAGCCAAAGGCAATCCACAACTACAACGAAAACCGTAGTGTAGCAGTAGAATGACTCGAGTGTCGTTCTTTCAGGACTATAACTAGCTTTATCTATTTAACAAGAGAATATAAACAGCAGACAGATAGCAAAGGGGTTTTCTAACAGATAATGGAGATTGGTGATAGTATGATCCTTCAAAGCATAACGGGTCGATAATCATGCATAAATTTCTCGGTCTTGCATAGCGATCTTTGAATCAATCTAGTGTCCTGTTGCAAATATTAAGCACTACGAAGATAATTGGTCTGACAAGTCAATCACTATTGTCCTAATGTGTCCGTAATTATTCAACACTACGAAGATAAACTCGCGTACAGGTCGACAAGTGTCCAATTGTGCATAATAATTAATACAGCATACGAGAATTTAGGTTGTGCCTGCTCAACGAAATAAAGCAATGACACGGAGTATAATGCGCGATATAGCCATTAGCATGATTATCTTCCCTTCGCTAAGAATTCACATACTACCACCAACGATAAGTTCAGCTACTCATAATAGGCATGCAATCAACAGAAATGATAGAAGAAAACATATTGAAAGATATATAAAATAAGTAGATTAAACTGTAAGATACAAGTTAACGAAGGTTGTCAATCTCCGAAGAATTGCGATCCTACAAGCTCCAATCCGCTATGAAAAAGTGTCCCCTAAGCTACGGACCCCAGAACAGGCTCTGGGAAGTCCGTACCTAAAACTACAGAGAGAGGTGAGAAAGTAGGTCTGGAAAAGTATGATTTTCGGAGAAAACTGAACAACTATATATAGGCTTCGAATTACTGTGGGGTGGTTCGCCCCACACACCCGGCGGTTCGCCCGGTATGGGGCGGTGCGCCCCACATCTGCGGCGGTTCGCCCGGCGGTTTTTTTCGCGGAATTCCGCGTTTTCGACGCATTTTTGGATTTCTTCCCCTTTTCGGACTAGGTTTCTGACTTCTAGTGGCCTTCTAACCTCCAGATTCTGCCTCTAGACTCCAAATCCTATCCGGAAACCTTCAGATACTCCGAATAGGCTCCTGGAACACCAATTCCTTGTCAACTTCAATATAATTGCCCGGAAATCGTCGATATTCACCCAAAACCTGTAAAATAAAATCTAACGGGAAACGTGACACTATTCTAATAAAATGCATTAAAATATAGCTAAATTAACATAGAGGATAGCTAAAATAGGTGAAAAACACTTGAATGAAAGTGTAAAATACACATTCATCAAACTCCCCAAACCGAACCTTTGCTTGTCCTCAAGTAACTAAGCTAGACTCTAATGCAAAAAACATGCAAGACACAAAATGGAGTCTCATGCCAAATAAAATGAACTAATCTACTGAATTTACCAAAAACATATGAACAAAAACCATATAACTCAAAGCATGAATGTAGGTTGAAGAATACCTCGATTGACTTATACACATCCACATATGCACTTATGTCAAGACAAGATAGTCTCTCGTAACATTCTCTACCTGGACCTAGTCAGTGACGACGTAATGAAGCATTCTAAGATACGAATGGTTTCCCCGTGCCTATGAAACTGAGGACTTACTGCTGTTCCACCATGTTAAGACTTTTCCTCAAAAGAGGTCGAACCAGTACTGGCTCTCATCAAACGAAGGAGGGTTCCCTATAAAAGATAACTCTCCCCTATTCTACCCATCTCTCAAGTAAAGTTTTAAACTATTCACCACTTCCTGAATGGCAGGACGAGGGTGGTCTAGAACAGATGACTCTCAAGACAAAAAAGATAAAAACACGATTACGAACATTACAAAAAATGGAAAATAAGACTCAACACTTTGCTAAGCTGCTATTTGGCTTCCTTTTTTGGACCCTTCTTTGCTTTTTTGGGGTCTTTTCTTTTATTTCATTTTTTATTACTTTTTTCTTTCGAGATTTTTTTTTTCTTTTTCTTTTTCTCTTTTTTTGGAATTTTTTCTTTCTTCTTTTTTTTTCGATTTTTCTAGCCAGCAGTAGCATAAGAAAAAGAGAAACAAAATGACTCACACGACTTCCCCAAACCTATTCGAAAGAATAGGTTGGAGTACAAAATTTACGGAAAATGAAAAATAAACTCACGATACGAAAATGAAAAACAGAAACAAGTCTATGATGGTGTAACCCCCTCCCCAAACCTATTCGGAAGAATAGGTTATAAACAAAGGATCACACAACCTCACACTACCTCCTTCCTAGGCACTTAGCAATCTCAAAGCATGGTGAAGACTTGTTGCCTCTTAGGTACATAATTACTCGGGAAACAACCATAAGACCCTAACATGCATCATCCTATTATAAAGGCCTTCGTGAACCGCAGTAGAGAAAACACCACTAAGTGATGTCGAGACTACCATGCTTAACTAAGTGCAATACATAAATGTGACAAGCAAAGCGAGAAAAACCTCAAACAAATTCATAGAGATGAAGCATACGATTAATGGCATAGTTAGTTGATCTACCCAATAAAAAAGTTCAAAAAAATCGGCAATAAACTCCATATAAAACATGCAAGACTATCCTAGGATGAATGTAGTGAATGCAACCTAAAAAATCTATGAAAGCAGTAAACGTACAAATGCAAATGCAGACGGATAAAGCATGCGAGGTACTATACTCATCCTACCAATACCAAGCTCCAAACTAACAACATCAGATCATTTAAATCCCATCCCCCCTCATGAAATTAACGCTAGTCCCTAGCAGTAAGAAAATGAGGAAATAAGATGTGATACTAGATGTTACCCCATGGTTTGGCCTCGGTCGGCTGAGTGTGCTGCTTGTGAGTTATTGGAACTGCTCCGGGAGCTTTATAGGATGTCATCAGGTCTTCTGGTATGCGTGGTAGTTTCAATTATAGGCCGGATAGGAACAACTCCTCTATCTGTATCATCATTGTCCGTATGGCCTTCATTGTCACTACTGTCACCATCATCATCGCCAGTAGAGTTGCATTGTCGAATAGAATCCTAAAGATTAGCCGCCGCTGTTATGGAATCCTCCATCCTGTAGGCCTCCAATAGGATGTGAACTGTTGAAGGGGAAAGGGCAGTGGTATCAGGACCTCCCCCGCCAACGTTTTACACCACGAGAAGGTTACAGTAAGCTGCTCGGATACTCAGAAGTCTTCTACCATCTTTTCCAATGTTGACCACACTCTCTATTGTTGATCTGACCAATGTCTATATGATGCTCACTTTAGAGGCAGGCAAGGGGCACCCCAACAAGGTGCTGGGTACCCATGTCATTATGTATTGGAACCAAGCTAGCGCTTCGGAACCTTCAAGCAACTGCGAACTCATGACCGAATCCGTCGCGGCGAGAATGTCCCGGTGCCTTCCAGTTCACTCGAACTTTGCAGTCCTTGTGATGGATTGCTGTCGTAATAATGGTTTCTGTCCCTTCGGTGGTGCATGAATAGGCATAGGAGTCCTTACTCCAAGTGTACTCTAGCTCCTCCTCTTGGATAATCCACGACGTTGTTGCAAAACCCCTTGGCTCGAACGCACATCTATCGAGGTCACCTTCCTTGACATGGTTCTTCACAACAATCATACGAGAATGCTCCTTTCCCTTTGTATGGTTCCTACAAACAGCAGTTAGTACCTCGTATGACACAAAACTGACTCATGCATATGCTAGTGTAAGAACGAAATAATCAAGTGATAATCAACAATCGAGCTCCCCAAACCGTAATGTCTAGCTTAGCTTCTTCATTATGCAACATACCAATGTAACTACTACATGCAATACATCACATTATGCTCTTACTAGACAACCAATATCCTAGATAACAAGGCTCAATTCATACCATAGTAGCGAAAAATTTTACCATCATAAATCCTCATACTCAACAATTAAGCATTCTATCGTCAAATCCACCAACATTACATCAATAGACACAATCATATGCAAGAAATCAAAGATAAAGACATATTGCATAGCAAGATATATCATCTAGTAGCTAAATATCCAAATCAACAATCCAAGCAAAATTGAGCATGCAATTGATAGTAAATAACATGTCTAATCATACAAACAACATACCCATGCATCAAATAAGCATAATTGAGGCTCAAATTAGAAAACCCCCAAATTCGAAAATTAGGGTTCTAAAGATGGTACCTCAGATCTGAAAATCTAACGCATTAGGACGAAATCTGTTCGGATGGGATGATAGATCATGTAATAGGCTTCGATTTAGGCTAAAGAACACTAAATTTGGTCAAGAAATGAAGAAGTTATGAAGATTTAAAGATGAAATCGCGTTTTCGGGTTTTTTGGGAGGAGGAATGATGAAAAATGAAGAAAATGAGGAAAAGGGGAAGAAATCCGCGTTTTTGAACATCTGGAGCCGTGGGGCGGTTCGCCCCACGTGCGGGGCGGTTCGCCCCGTGCTCCCCAATGCGGGGAGACGCTTCCCGTCTTCAGAAAATGCGTAATCCCCGAAACCAATTTTTTCAAAAAACCACTCGAAAAATCTCAGTCAAACATAAGCATATACGACACAGACATGAACAAATTCGCATACGAGAAGCAAATAGTTCAAGAATGAATGCATGCAGAAAAGCAGTAAAGAAAGCGATAAAAATTCCGGGTTGCCTCCCGGATAGCGTCATTGTTTAAAGTCTTTCACTCGACTCCTGTTTGCGCCTATTTCTTCTTTTTGCGGGTTCTAGGCTTCCCCTTTATTGATCTAACCTCCATGCCACGAACCTGTGAATAAGAAAGAATATAGGCTGCAAGACCACAGTAGTGAGTAGTGAAAGAAATATCAGGCGGTTCAGGTGGATCTGGTATGGCTTGCAACACGTGTTGCTTGCCATCCACTTCGATGGTGCAAGTTCTTTGGTAGATGTCCATCACGGAGCGTAGTTTGGTCAAGAACGTTTGCCCTAAGAGTATGACATCCCCCGTCCCAGGTGCAGATGCCGGCATAACTACAAAATTTGTGTATATGGATGCTTCACCAATCTTGACCAACACATTTTTCACAACGCCCTCGGGTCTCATAAAGGATCCATCCGCCAGTTGCACAATAGCCCTCTGCTCAGATAGTTTTCCAAGGTTGCTCTTTTCAAACACATTCAAAGGGATTATGTTTGAGTAGGATCCCGTGTCTAGTGTGGCACGGACATCTTAAAGCTCACCAATCCCTACCTTAACATCCAAACTTTTAGGGAGTGGTTCGGGATCCTCTTGCTCCTCATCACTTGCGTCAGAACCAAGGTCCTTCTCTTCTTCCTCAGCCTGTAAAGTTCTTCCTTCATGCAACACTCGCACTTAACAACCTTCTTGATGGTGATTTCGTCAGGTACATCACCAGCCAATGTAATGGCATTCGACTTCACAGTGTTGCTAGGCAGCTTGCCTTGTTCCCTACATGCTCCTCGGTCGATCAATTCTTGCATCTTTTGATGGGCAAGCTTAGTGCTCTCTTCCAACCTATCGAGCCTTGCCCTAGTCTTCTCGGAATCATCTTCATAACGTTTGAGAAAACTTTGTGTGTGATCGACCATCTTTTGCAAGTTCTCCATCAGTTGAGCCGACTTCGACTTCGGTGGCTCTTTCGGAGCGGGGTTTTCGCCGTGGTCATTACCATAGTTTTGCCTACTACGGTCTTGGTTAGGTCCATAAGTTTGGTTAGCCGGTGCATATCCTTGATTGGTTCGGAATCCTCTTCTCCAAAATCCACCTCGAGGGTTCCTACCGTCTTGTCCGTAGCTACCTTCTTGAGTACCAAACTCCGTAGCAAAGGCTTCCTCTTCGCCTCCTCGAGCCCAGTTGCCAGCTTCGATCTACACATATGAGCCCCATGTCCATAGTTCTTGCATATTCGGCATACTTCGTTCGAAACAGTTGTTCCGGTGGCGCTCTTGAGGACTTGCTTCAATTCGTTGGTAAAGCACTCGAATTGATCCCCATTCCCCCTATACATAGGGGCTTCTTGAGTCGGTGGAGCTTCAGGTCCACGTCTCCTAATCATTGCTCCTGGGTCCTTGAACTGCGAACCCTTAGCAAGCCTTTCGAAAACTGCCCAGACGGCTTCTGCGGTTTCCTCCCAAATATTGCCTCGACATTGGAAATCCACCACTTGTTGGTTCTCGAAGATTAGTCCATTGTAGAAGTGTTGGACTAGGTCGGAAAGTTCAAAACCATGGTGAGGGCACTTGTTCGTGAGATCTTGGAACCTCTCGAACGCGGTATAGATGGTCTCATCATAGTCCTGCTTGAATCCAGTGATCTGCGCCTTTAGCGCGGTAGTCAAGGTGTGAGGGAAGTATTTCTCCATGAAAGCTGAAAAAAACTTCTCCCAAGTGTCCAGATCTCGGGTTGCAGACGAAAGGACAATCGTCGGTCCCCTCATACGATCCTTGGTGGGTTGAACCCATGCTTTCAGTGGTCTAGCTTCTGCCATTCCGTCGATTTCCTTGAAAAGACTGAGTAGAGATTCAGAGAAATCGATATCCTCTATTTCCTCTAGTGCGCGCCTTTCGAGTAGTCACCTTCTTTGGTGGTAGACTCTGTCGATCTCAGCAATTGAATCAGCAAGCGGTGTTCCTGCAGAACGTGTATGCGGCATACACTATCTGTAACAAACTAGGAAAGCAGTATCAGAGAGAGATTAAAAAGGAAACTAAAACTAGTAGAATTAGGAATCTAAAGTTGTAAATATAAACAAATTAAACAGAAAAAAGGAGTATAGTCCCCGGCAACGGCGCCAATTTGATGAACCGCGGATGTCGTGCTCCGAATTCAGTCATATAATATTTGTAATTAAGCCAAAGGCAATCCACAACTACAACGAAAACCGTAGTGTAGCAGTAGAATGACTCGAGTGTCGTTGTCTCAAGACTATAACTAGCTTTATCTATTTAACAAGAGAATATAAACAGCAGACAGATAGCAAAGGGGTTTTCTAACAGATAATGGAGATTGGTGATAGTATGATCCTTCAAAGCATAATGGGTCGATAATCATGCATAAATTCCTCGGTCTTGCATAGAGATCTTTGAATCAATCTAGTGTCCTGTTGCAAATATTAAGCACTGCGAATATAATTGGTCTGACAAGTCAATCACTATTGTCCTAATGTGTTACGTAATTATTCAACACTACGAAGATAAACTCGCGTACAGGTCGACAAGTGTCCTATTGTGCATAATAATTAATACAACATACGAGAATTTAGGTTGTGCCTGATCAACGAAATAAAGCAATGACACGGAGTATAATGCGCGATATAGCCATTAGCATGATTATCTTCCCTTTGCTAAGAATTCACATACTACCACCAACGATAAGTTCAGCTACTCATAATAGGCATGCAATCAACAGAAATCATAGAAGAAAACATATTGAAAGATATATAAAATAAGTAGATTAAACTGTAAGATACAAGTTACCGAAGGTTGTCAATCTCCGAAGAATTGCGATCCTACAAGCTCCAATCCGCTATGAAAAAGTGTCCCCTAAGCTACGGACCCCCAGAACAGGCTCTGGGAAGTCCGTACCTAAAACTACAGAGAGAGGTGAGAAAGTAGGTCTGGAAAAGTATGATTTTCGGAGAAAACTGAGCAACTATATATAGGCTTCGAATTACTGTGGGGCGGTTCGCCCCACACACCCGGCAGTTCGCCCGGTGTGGGGCGGTTCGCCCCTCATCTGCGGCGGTTCGCCCGACGGTTTTTTCGCGGAATTCCATGTTTTCGACGCGTTTTTGGATTTCTTCCCCTTTTCGGACTCGGTTTCTGACTTCTAGTGGCCTTCTAACCTCCAGATTCGGCCCCTAGACTCCAAATCCTATCCGGAAACCTTCAGATACTCCAAATAGGCTCCTGGAACACCAATTCCTTGTCAACTTCAATATAATTGCCCGGAAATCCTCGATTTTCACCCAAAACCTGTAAAATAAAATCTAAAGGGAAACGTGACACTATTCTAATAAAATGCATTAAAATATAGCTAAATTAACATAGAGGATAGCTAAAATAGGTGAAAAAGACTCGAATGAAAGTGTAAAGTACACATTCATCAGACCACAGTAGTGAGTAGTGAATGAAATATCGGGCGGATCAGGTGGATCAGATATGGCGTGCAACACGTGTTGCTTGCCATCCATTTCAATAGTGCAAGTTCTTTGGTAGATGTCCATCACGGAGTGTAGTTTAGTCAAGAACGTTCGCCCTAAAAGTATGACATCCCCCGTTCCAGGTGCAGACGCCGGCATAACTACAAAATTGGTGTATACGGAAGCTTCACCAATCTTGACCAACACATTTTTCACAACGCCTTCGGGTCTCATAAAGGATCCATCCGCCAATTGCACAATAGCCCTTTGCTCATATAATTTTCCAAGGTTGTTCATTTCAAACACATTCAAAGGGATTATGGTTGAGTAGGATCCCGTGTCTAGTGTGGCACGGACATCTTCAAGCTCACCAATCCCTACCTTAACATCGAAACTTTTAGGGAGTGGTTCGGGATCCTCTTGCTCCTCATCACTTACGTCAGAACCAAGGTCCTTCTCTTCTTCCTTAGCCTGTAGAAGTTCTTCCTTCTTGCAATACTCGCACTTAACAACCTTCTTGATGGTGACTTCGTCAGGTAGATCACCAGCCAATGTAATGGCATTCGACTTAACAGTGTTGCTAGGCAGTTTGCCTTGTTCCCTACTTCCTCCTCGGTCGATCAATTCTTGCATCTTTTGATGGGCAAGCCTAGTGCTCTCTTCCAACCTATCAAGTCTTGCCCTAGTCTTCTCAGAATCTTCTTCATAACGTTTGAGAAAACTTTGTGTGTGATCAACCATCTTTTGCAAGTTCTCCACCAGTTGAGCCGACTTCGGTGGCACTTTCGGAGCAGGGTTTTCGCAGTGATCATTATCATAGTTTAGCCTGCTACGGTCTTGGTTAGGGCCATAAGTTTGGTTAGCCGGTGCATATCCTTGATTGTTTCGGAATCCTCTTCTCCAAAATCCACCTCGAGGATTCCTACCGTCTTGTCCGTAGCTAACTTCTTGAGTACCAAACTCCGTAGAAAAGGCTTCTTCTTCGCCTCCTCGAGCCCAGTAGCCATCGTCGTATGCCAGCTCCGATCTACACATATGAACCCCATGCCCATAGTTCTTGCATATTCGGCATACTTCGTTCGAAACAGTTGTTCCGGTGGCGCTCTTGAGGACTTGCTTCAATTCGTTGGTAAAGCACTCGAATTGATCCCCATTCCCCCTATACATAGGGGCTTCTTGAGTCGGTGGAGCTTCAGGTCCACGTCTCCTAACCATTGCTCTTGGGTCCTTCAACTGCGAACCCTTAGCAAGCCTTTCGAAAACTGCCCAGACGGCTTCTGCGGTTTCCTCCCAAATATTTCCTCGGCATTGAAAATCCACCACTTGTTGGTTCTCGAAGGTTAGCCCATTGTAGAAGTGTTGGACTAAGTCAGAAAGTTCAAAACCATGGTGAGGGCACTTGTTCGTGAGATCTTGGAATCTCTCAAACGCAGTGTAGATGGTCTCATCATAGTCCTGCTTGAATCCAGTGGTTTGCGCCTTTAGCGCGGTAGTCAAGGTGTGAGGGAAGTATTTCTCCATGAATGTTGAAAAAAACTTCTCCCAAGTGTCCAGCGAGCCTGCTGGTGGAGAACTCAACCATGACTTGGCTCTGTCGCCAAGTCCCATAGCAAAAGCCTTCATCCTCAACTCGTCCATTGTTATTTCAGCTCCGGGTCGTGGGAGTTGGTTGACAAAATCATCGATATCGTGCAAGTACCCCATCACATCTTCCCTTGCTAAGCCATAGAACCTCGGAAGTTGTTGGAATGCGTGGTTCTTGATCTCCAGATCTCGGGTTGTAGACGAAAGGACAATCGTCGGTCCCCTCATACGATCCTTGGTGGGTTGAACCCATGCTTTTAGTGGTCTAGCTTCTGCCATTCCGTCGATTTCCTTGAAAAGACTGAGTAGAGATTCAGAGAAATCGGTATCCTCTATTTCGTCTAGTGCGCGCCTGTCGAGTAGTCGCCTTCTTTGGTGGTAGACTCTGTCGATCTCAGCAATTGAATCAGCAAGCGGTGTTCCTGCAGAACGTGTATGCGGCATACACTATCTGTAACAGACTAGGAAAGCAGTATCAGAGAGAGATTAAAAAGGAAAACTAAAACTAGTAGAATTAGGAATCTAAAGCTGAAAATATAAACAAATTAAATAGAAAAAAGGAGTATAGTCCCCGGCAACGCCGCCAATTTGATGAACGCGGATTTGTCGGTTCCGAATTCAGTCAAATAATATTTGTTCTCTCAGGACCGTAGTGTAGCAGTAGAATGACTCGAGTGTCGTTCTCTCAGGACTATAACTAGCTTTATCAAATCTAATTTAGAATATAAAAACAGCAAACAGATAGCCAAGGGGTTTCTAGCAGATAATGGAGATTGGTGATAGTATGATCCTTCAAAGCATAACGGGTCGATAATCATGCATAAATTCCTCGGTCTTGCATGGAGATCTTTGATCAATCTAGTGTCCTGTTGCAATTATCAAGCACTACGAAGATAATGGGTCTGACAAGTCAATCACTATTGTCCTAATGTGTTCCGTAATTATTCAACACTACGAAGATAAACTCGCGTACAGGTCGACGAGGGTCCAATTGTGCATAATAATTAATACAACATACGAGAATTTAGGCTGTGCCTGATCAACGAAATAAAGCAATGACACGGAGTATAATGCGCGATATAGCCATTAGCATGATTATCTTCCCTTCTCTAAGAATTCACATACTACCACCAACGATAAGTTTAGCTACTCATAATAGGCATGCAATCAACAGAAATCATAGAAGAAAACATATTGAAAGATATATAAAAGTAGATTAAACCGTAAGATACAATGTTACCGAAGGTTGTCAATCTCCGAAGAATTGCGATCCTACAAGCTCCAATCCGCTATGAAAAAGTGTCCCCTAAGCTACGAACTCCCAGGACAGGCCCTGGGAAGTTCCTACCTAAAACAACAGAGAGAGGTGAGAAAGTAGGTCTGGAAAAGTATGATCTTCGGAGAAAACTGAGCAACTATATACAGGCCTCGAATTACTGTAGGTCGGTTCGCCCCACATCTGCGGCGGTTCGCCCCGGAGAGTTTTTCGCGGAATTCCGCGTTTTCGACGCGTTTTTGGATTTCTTCCCCTTTTCGGACTCGGTTTCTGACTTCTAGTGGCCTTCTAACCTCCAGATTCGGCCCCTAGACTCCAAATCCTGTCTGGAAACCTTCAGATACTCCAAATAGGCTTCTGGAACACCAATTCCTTGTCAACTTCAATATAATTGTCCGGAAATCCTCGAATCTCAACCAAAACCTGTAAAATAAAATCTAAAGGGAAACTTGACACTATTCTAATAAAATGCACTAAAATATAGCTAAATTAACATAGAGGATAGCTAAAATAGGTGAAAAAGACTCGAATGAAAGTGTAAAATACACATTCATCAGTTACCCATAATGTTGCCACACCATATCATCCACAGACCTCTGGGCAAGTAGAGGTTAGCAACCGGCAAATTAAGAAGATCCTTGAGCGTGTGGTGAGGCCTAGCAGGAAAGATTGGGCTGGAAAACTGAATGATGCGCTTTGGGCGTATAGAACCAGCTATAAAACAGTAATTGGCAACACACCGTACAGACTAGTGTTTGGGAAAGCATGCCGCCTTCCGGTAGAGCTTGAGCACCGAGCTTATTGGGCAATAAAGGAGCTAAACCTCGATATGGGAAAAGCTGGGGAAGAAAGGTTGATGCAACTCGATGAACTTGATGAACTATGCCTCAACGCCTATGAGAACTCCAAGCTTTACAAGGAACGGACCAAGAAGTATCACGACCGAGGCATTGTGCGGAAAGAGCTGATCCCTGGTCAGATAGCCTTAGTGTTCAACTCCAGACTTTGCTTATTTCCAGGGAAGCTCCGTACTCAATGGGATGGACCATACGAGATTGCCCAAGTTGCTCCCCATGGAGCTGTAGAACTCTTGGACCCGAAAACTGGCGACACCTTCAAGGTGAATGGGCAACGTGTGAAACCATACTTTGAGCTTCCCAGTGATCAAGTGGAGGTTGATCATCTCGACCTCACCACTCCCACCTTCACTTGAGAGTATGTAGTTTGTAGTTTTTTCTGTTTTTTGAGTCTTTAGTGTTTTTTCCTTTGTGTTAGAGTATGTTTTTGGTGATAAGATAGGTAAAAAGTTGATATTTTTTGTATTCGGAGGTGATTAAATCGGACCCAGGAGTCTACAGCTCCCAGGCGGACCGCCCCACACGGGGCGGTGCGCCTGGGAGAGGCAGAACGCCTGGGCGTTTCTGCCGCTCCCAGGCGGACCTCCACATACCCGGGGCGGTGCGCCTGGGAGGGGCAGAACGCCCGGGCAATCCTGCCACTCCCAGGAGGACCGCCCCTCACCCGGGGCGGTGCGCCCGAGAAGGGCAGGGGCCTGGCGCCCATGGGCACCCCAGGCGGACCGCCCCACATGGGGCGGTGCGCCTGAGGGCGCCAGTGATCCAGGTACCCATATTTGACCCCGGACACCACAAATCACCCCCGAATACAACCATATTGACCCTTTTACCCTTTTTATCACCCGTTTTGGTTTCTCACGAGTTTTCTTAAGTACTACAGGTTACAGGTATACACCTAGCTCTCACCTCCTATGCAGTTTCGACGTTCGGGACGAATGACGAAGTTCAGGTTTGGGGGGGGGGGGTATCGCTGGATATTTCTATAACTTATTTTTCTTATGATAACTCGTGAAAACCTTTGTTTGCACGTTTACCGCTTTCTTAGGATTTCATTTGTTCGTATGCATTCATCCTTTTCTAGTTTTTGCATGATGTTGTGTGGAGTTTATTGCCAAATGTTTTGAAATTTTTTATTGTATAGACTAGGTGTTTGTGACCATTGCCCATACATTGCATCTCTATGGAATAGTTTGAGGTTTGTCTCGCTTGGCTTGTCATATTTGTATGTGCACTAGTTAAACTTTGTAGTCTCGACATCACTATGTGGTGTTTTCTCTACTGCGGTTCGCGAAGGCCTTATAAAATGTTGCATGTTAGAGTCTTTGGTTGTATTCTCGTGTAATTATGTACGTAAGAGGCAACAAGTCTTCACCTTGCTTTTTGAGATTGCTAAATGCCTAGGAAGGAGGTAGAGTGAGGTGTGTGATCCTTTGTTTGAAACCTATAACGAATAGGTTTGGTGAGGGGGTTACTTTCATTATGACTTGTTTTTCGTCTTGTTGTGTCATGTTGAGTTTGTTTTTATTTTTTCTTGTGAGTTTGTGCTTCAACCTATTCTTTCGAATAGATTTGGGGAGGTCATTTTAGTGTTATTGTTATTTCCTTTCATTGTACTTCCATTGTGCTACTGCTGGCTATAAAAAAAAATAAAAAAAAAGAAAAAAAAGGAAAAAAAGTGAAAAATAAAAAATTCCAGAATCTGGATAAAGAAAAGAAGAAAGAAAAAAAAAGCAAAAAGAAAATAAGACCAATAAAAGCAAAAGAAGGGTCCAAGCAAGTCAAAAAGCAGTTTTAGCAAAGTATTGCATTATTTTTCAGCTTTTGTAGTAGTTCGTAATCGAGTTGTAAATTCTTCCTTGTGTTCTCGTGTCGCCTAGTCCGAGGCTTGTTCAAGACCACTCTCGTCCTGCCATTCAGGAAGTGGTGAAGAGTTTTTATTAAGAGTCGGATAGAATAGGGGAGTGTTGTCTTTTAGGGAACCCTCCTTCGTTTGATGAGAGTCATTATTGGTTCGACCTGTCGTGAGGGAAAGTCTCACTTGGTGAACTGTAGTAAGCCCTCAGTTTCATAGGCACGTGACAACCATTTGTATTTTGATATGCATCATTACGTCGTCATTGACTAGGTCCAGATAGAGAATGTTACGAGAGACTACCTTGTTTAACAAAGTGCATATGTGAATATGTATAGGATCAATCGAGACATTCTTCAACCTACTTCCATGTTATGATTTGTATGGTCTTTGTTCATAAGCATTTGGTAGATACAATCGATTAGTTCTTCTTGTTTGGCATGAGACTCCTCTTTGTGTTGCGTGTAAGTTGCATAGAGTCTAGCTAGTTGCTTCAGGACAAGCAAAGGTTCGGTTTGGGGAGTTTGATGACAGTGTTTTTTACACTATCATTCGGGTCTTTTTTTACCAATTTAGCTATCCTCTTGCATGCATTTTAGTGAATTTTGTTAGAATAGTGTCACGTTTCCATTTCTTTTGTTATTTTCAGGTTTTAGGTGAAAATCGCGCTTTTGGATATAAATCATGGCGAAACAATGATGTTTTGATGCAACGAGATCACCCGTGGTGTGTCAAGAAGTACCGGGACGAGCTTCCAGGCCAAAAGACCAAGTTTCGGGGCTCAAAACCGTGCCAAGGGCCAAAATCGAGGATCTGAAGGAAGAAATTGGCACGGGCAACTCTCTGCCCGTGCCAGGCGGTCCGCCGCGTGTCCGGCGGTCCGTCGCGCACCGGGCGGTCCGCCGCATGAGTTCCAACAACAACTATATATATTTTAAAAAGCTGTGAATTTTCATATCTTTCATCATAAGTTTGCAGACATAAACCCAAGAGCTTGTTCTTGGTATATTTTCTCTTAGAACCATTGTTTCTTAGCGATTTTGGAGCTAGAGTAGAGATTTGGACATCAATTGATCTCACCTTGCTAGATCTTTGTGAGTTTAGCAATTCACCGGAGATTAACAACCTTTGGTGGTTACTTTGTATCTCACAATTCCTGCTATTTATCTTTCATTCAACATTTTTTCATTCATTATTGCTTTGATTATGATTGTTGATTGCGTTATTGATATAAGTAGCTAAGCATCTAGTTGGTGATAGTATGTAAATTCGTAGCTAGGGTTCGTATTATGCATGATTGAGTTTTCGAGTCTTTTACTTGTTTAAATATCTTAATTCGATTCTTTGATCCGACTAAGCCAATATCTTCGTATGAAAGTGTTAGAAACACTAGGACAATTCAAGATCATCGATTCAATAATTATAATTATCAAGTACTGCTTGAACTAAGACTGACAACCTTAGCCAAGTATTAGTATAGATAGGAAGCTTTCAAAATACACGTCTACAAATATGTCTTTGATAATTGTTAATTCGAATTACTTTTAAGGCAGTACGAGTTGCACTTTCATGCATAATTAGAACTTGATGCTTAGAATGAGCATACTATCACCAGCTCTCTCCATATATTGTTAAGTCAAGTTAAGTCAAATTTGTTTCCTGAAATTATATATAGTTATTTAGTTAAAGCTAGTTTAGTCCCTAGATATCGACACTCGAGGTCATCTTACCTCTGCACTACGTGTTTTGTTTAGTTGTGAGTTGCCCTTTGGCTTTCAAACAAATTTATTTGATTGTTCGAGTCTGACAATCTCGTTCATCAAACAGTTTCATACTTAGCAACTTATTAAAAAAAAAAAAGTAAGCAAAGTTACCTAAAGCGAGCACATGCTAAGCTCGTGGGCGCGATCCATCTCAGACATCTGGATTAGCCTCTTCACCTCGGCCTCCTGACTTAGAGCGGCAGTTTTGCTCTTCTTGCGAGGAGGCTCATTGTTACCTCCAAGCACTAGCTTCCTCGCACCGTCACCCTTCTTCGCCACGGGCCTCTCCGGTCTCTTCTCCTGCTCCCCAGCAGCAGCCTCCTCGGCCTGCTTAGCTTGTTTCGCAGCCGCATCCTCCTCGGCCTTCTTAAGAGCCTCCACGAGATTCTCGCGAGTCTCGAGACCTTCCTGCACCAAGGCATCTATGTGGTGCGAGGCACTCCTTGGCGGAGAGAGGTTAAGAGAACCAAGGATCTTCGTATCCTTGTTTGTCATCCTTTACTTCCTCCTCTGCTCCTCCTTGGCTGCCAATGTCTTCGATATTATCCAATGAAACCAGTAAGTTGCGGTGAAAAACACAAGTTAATAAAGGAAGCGAGAAGCATAAAACGCGAGAAGGGTACAAAAGCGAGAACATTACAAGCAAGCTAGTATGAAAGGAACAAGTATGAAAAAGACAAGTATGAAAAGCTTTTTAAGCATACCGAATAGCACATCGTTTGAGAACCTCTTGCCTGTATACCCTGTATAGGCATAAGGAGAAAGTCCAGCCAAGTATGGAAGGGGCTACAGAACGAGGCCCCAATAAAAGTACTTCTCGGGATGGGGCCCCTTGTTCTTCTCCTCGAGCTCTAAGACTCAGGGGTCTAACTCCGCCGACAATGGATGCTTCTCGGCTATTCGTCCTCGATACATGAGCTTGGGGTCTCCCCACTCAGCGTCCTCCTCGCTCATATTGGGTAACTTCTTCTTTTTAATGTAGAAGTACCGGTGGAACCATTTGTTGCCCGAAGAGGAAGGAGCGTCCATGATAAAGCCCAAACCTGGTCGCGCGTTAAACTAGTAGAAATACTTGTTGCCCGAGTTCATCGAGACCCTGAAGATCTGATTGAAGTTGTGTAAGTTGAGCTCGACCCCATGCTTCTTGCAGAACACTCCAAAGCATACAAGGGTCCCAAAAGCACTTGGCACAAGCTGCCAAGGAGCAATCCCCAAAGTATTGAAGATGTCGCGGAAAGCGTCACAAAAGGGCAAAATCCATCCTCGATCCAAGCTTAAGTAATGGACCGCCATGTAACCCGGAGGCACGTTATAGAAAGTTTTATCCTCCTTGGGAACGAGGATGTCAAACTTACTCTCGGTAAGGGTGTACTTCCATCGAAGAGTGGCGATCTCATCTTCCTTCACAGTGGAAGCAGTAGTCGGGATAATGCCATCCTCATTTTTCTCACCCTCAGGATCGGGGAGGTCCACCTTAAGGGCACTCTGTGTAAATTTATTCTAAGTGGCTTTGCTAGATTTAGGCTCTTCGACAGCCTTGCCTTTGCCACTTTTCTTAGAGCGAGAACGCTTCTTCGCGCTCTTGGGCTCTTTACCTGGAGCATGTGCCTGAGCCTCCTCGGCAGCAGCTTTTGCTCTTCGGGCTGCTTGGTCCTCGACACGCTGTTGGAACTCGATCTCTTCCAAAGGATTTGGTGGCCGAGTGTTTCTTGGATATGAGAAATCAATGGATCGAGGATCCACTGAATGGTAACTGGTCTCCTCCTCGGGGGCATACTTCTGCCCGATGAGCAAGTCTCTGTGAGCTTGCCTATTCATTTCAGAGATAGACGGAGACGATGGCATTGCGGTGCTCGGACCAGCTTCATTCCCATGCACATCCATTATAGCAAGAGGAGTTTCCTCCTTGTCATCAGTGACCACAGTCCGACGAGTGGTTTCAGGAGGGAATCCAACACTCTTCTGCGGAGGAGTTGTCCGGGGAGAGGTAGCATCATCATCATTACTGTCAATTATGGTAATACCCTTGCCGCGCTGGACAGAGTGGTCGCCCTCGTCGTACAATGAAAGAGCCAGGTCTGGTCGCTCCGTATCATCCATATCTTCAACGCGGATGTCCATCGGAGGAACCGCATAGAAAGAACCATAGTTCCGACCATGGACTTGAGCGGCTAAGGTTTTAAGCTCGGCGGACACCCCTGGGTTAGAAGGACCTCCCTCCTCTTTGGTCCGGTCATCAATAAAATCCTCGTCCTCGCTCCGATGCCTCTTGCGAGCAATGATGATGTCGTTTTTCACCAATTAAATTTGTTTAAAAGCCTAAGAACACTTATCACTACACAAACTAGAGTGTAATGGCCAGTTGTCCCCGAGTGTCGTTGTCTTGGGACCTAACGTGGCTTTGTTTGAGGTTTTTGCTAGTAATTTCAGACAACGAGTTCAAATGTTTGTAGAATTGTTTGCTTAGAACAGAGCAATGAGAAATCAGATTGTTGTAATCAAGTTTGGAAAACGGTTGGTGGTAAAAATCAAATACACATGCATGGGTTACGAATATCCTCACATGTTCAGTACGTAAAACCTTCGATCAAGTCTGCTAAGCAACTCGTCTAGGTAACTTTCAAGACACACATCATAAAAGATCACTATCAATACTTTAGAGGTGCTTGTCACTAACACCATTTATCTAGCATGCTGCAAATCTCTAACATACAATCCTATAGCTTTCATTGACCAAGAGTTTGTCACTATACTCAATTCGAATATATTTTATAGGCAACTACGAATCATATGAAGGAATTTGCAGCAAGATTGACTCACAATCTCATGTAAGCATAAACATAACCCATAACATGCATATTCTACATTCTACCACCAACACAAAGGATTTAGCTACTCATATTCATCAACATAGACATCAAATCATTTGAATTGTAAATAGAATACATCAAATCAAACTACTAGACAAGAGATAATGATACAATGTTACCACCAAGCTGTCACTAATCGGTGGGTATTGATGAAAACCTCTCCGTAGATGAAACAGCGGATGCAATCCTCTGCCAAAACCTTTAATACAATCTAAAAATACAATGGATCTGAGTTTTCTCTGAGTTTTGGGGCTTAGGAGCTCTCCAAAACGAAGCTACAGTTCAAAAGTCTGTCCAAAAGTAACAGAAGGTCAGATCTAAGAAGGAAAATCCGAAAACGTAACCGCTGCCAAGGGAACCGCTTGGAGAGTCCAAGCGGAGCACTTGGCAAGCGAAGCGCTTTGGCCCTCCAAGCGCTTCGCTTGGCTGCTGTGCCAAAGCTCCTGGAAAATGAAGCGGAGCGCTTCACTATTCCAGGCGCTTAGCTTGGCTCCTGCGCAGATTTTTGTCTTCAAACTCAATCTTTTTGCCCTCGTACGGCCCTCGGGTACCTTGGACTGATCATTCTCGATGCTTATTGATGCTCAAACACTTACGAACAAGCCACGGAGATTGGGGAACTTCAACGGGGCCATCTTTTCCATCAAAAAGGCTTGTTTTTAGCTCCAAAAACGCTGTTTCGTACCTAAGTGCCTGAAAATGCAGAAAACACAAAACGTGACACTATTCTACAAAACTAACCAAAAAACAAGGCTAGAAGATAGCAAAAGAAGGTAAAAAGACAAGATGAACGCGTCAAAAATACGTTCATCAAACTCCCCAAACCAAACCTTTGCTTGTCCTCAAGCAACAAACTATCCTAAATGCAACACAAAAGGAGTCTCATGCCAAGTAAAGTGAACTAATCTGTTGAATCTACCAAATGCTTATGAACTAAACCAAATGAGCATGACATGCAAGTAGGTTGAAGAATGCCTCGATTGCGAATATACACATTCTCATGTGCACTTGGTTAAACAAAGGAGTCTCTCGTAACATCTTCTACCTGGACCTGGTCAATGACGACACAATGATGCATGTTATCGTACTACAATTGCCCCGTGCCTATGAAACCGAGGGCTTACTACTGTTCACCAAGCGAGACTTTTCCTCAAGAGAGGGCGAACTAATACTGGCTCTCATCAAACGAAGGAGGGTTCCCTTAGAAAGATAACACTCCCCTATTCTACCCAGATTCTCAAGAATGAGCCTCTTTCAACCACTTCTTGAATAGCAAGACGAGGGTGGTCAAGAACAGGCCTTGGACAAAGGCGACACGAAACGAAAGATAGAATTTACAACTCGATAACTTCACAATAATAAATATTTACATGACACTTGACACTTTACTAGACTGCTTTTGGCTTGCAACGACCCTTCTTTTGCTTTTGGGTCTTATTCTTTATTTTCTTTCTTCTTCTTTTTTGTTTATTTTCTTTTTTTTCTTTTCTCTTTTTTTTTTTCATCTTTTCTTTTTCTCTTTCTCTTTTTCTTTTTTATATAGGGGCAAGCAGCAGTACTAAGTGTCAAAAACACCTCCCCAAACCTATTCGAAAGAATAGGTTTGAGCACAAAGACGAAAAAGAAAAAGGAAAGACTCTTTTACAAAGACACCTCCCCAAACCTATTCGAAAGAATAGGTTGGGACACAAAACAAAAAGAAAAAGAAAAAGAAAACTTTACAACGACTCAAAGACGAAAGACAAGTATAACGAAGCAACCCCCTCCCCAAACCTATTCGATAGAATAGGTTTAATACAAGGAATCGCACACCTCACACTACCTCCTTCCTAGTCATTTGGCAATCTCTAATCGAGGTGAAGAACTTGTCGCCTCTTACATACATAATTACACGGGTTACAACCATAGACTCTAACATGCATCATTTTATAAGGTCATCGTGAACCGCAGCAGAAGAAACACCACTCAAGGTGATGTCGAGACTACTAAGCTTAACTAGTGCACATGCGAATGTGACAAACCAAGCGATACAAGCCTCAAACTACTTGCAAAGTGATGCAACATATGATCAATGGTCATAAACACTTAGTCTACTCAATAAAAAAGTTCAAAAGACTTGGCAATAAACTCCACACACAACAACGTGCAACAACTAATCTAGGGATGATATGCATGCAAAAACTGAAAAACACGACAAATCACAAGAACTTGAGCTGACAACAGGCATGTACGAAACCAAAAGAGCACATAGTACTGAAAATCCAATAACCCCTCCCCAAACCTAAACTTTTGCTCGTCCTCGAGCAAAGAAAAGTTGATTTAGAAAGAAAAATTTTGATTGAGAGTACACTTCCCTAAATAAGGTTCGTGTCCAACTCCTATAGAAGAGTAGTACCTGAAAAGACTCAAGAAACAAGTGAAAACGGGTGCGCAAAGGTGAGAATAATGGAAAAAACGAGGAAAATCTGGGTACAGGGTCCAGGCGGACCGCTTGGCGGGAGCCAAGCGATTCGCTTGACAAGCGGGGCGCTTGGGAGGTTCCAAGCGCTCCGCTCGAATTTCCAGAAAGTTACAAAACTTTCTGGAATTTCAAGCGGACCGCTTGGCCCTTCCAAGCGCTTCGCTTGGCTCTGTTTCCATATTTTCAACGTTTTTTTCCTATCTTAAATCACCTAAGGCACCAAGACAAAAACTAGACTAAACGAATCACGACAAAAGGCACACAGGCCACAACTACAAAAGCAATAAAAAATTATAGGAGTCTTCAAGTTACATCATCAATTAAGAGTATCAAAAAGGAGTACCACCATCGCAAAATCACTCGGATCGGTGAGGGATGACAAGGGAAAAGGGTCTTCGAACCCTTCCTCTACTCCGAAGCGGTGGAGTATTAGATCGTATGTCTCTATGTCGATTGGTTCCCTCGATGCCTCGGTGCGTCGGATGTTTGGCACATTTGCTTTCTCACACATAGCAGTGATCAGATGTGGGAAGACTAGTGGGTGGCCGGGTTCTCGTTTAATCTCGAATTGCTGGAAGATGATGTCCCCGGGAGTGATTGGCAAGTTCGCCATGAGGGAATAGATTAAGATCCCGACTTCCGATGTTATCTCTTCGGTTATGAGTCCCGGGATCAGATTAGCTACCACGAAAGGTAGGATCATGCGGGCGTGCAAGTGCAAATCTTTATACTTCGAGGTGTTATCGAGACGTGTCTTCCTTGGCTTGTAGTCCTTGGTTGTCAGAACCCCGGTTAACCTCCTCGGAAACTTCTCAATCGTTGGGTCATAGACATAGTGCACATAGGGATAACTCACATAGTATGCTACCTTATTCTTGTCTTCCCGCAAGGGTTCCTCTAGTCCCATAATGAAACTAGTGATACTCAATGGTGAGAAAGGGACCATCACACCACAAATAGGTACTGCTTCGGCCTTATAGTTATAGTCCTCGAAGGCAATGTGGAACTCCTCGACAAGGTCTCTATCCCATCCGGAGAGTTCTTTCCCATAGAAGGTCCATCCTCTCTCCGTTATAAGCCTGGTAAGGTGAGCATAGGGTGCATAGGGTACATCAAAGAAAAGTCCCTTGTTCTCATATTTTGTCCCCCTTAGTACGTCCAACTCCTTTGAAGTAAAGGAGATGCTACGGTCCCAAATCACTGACCATTCTCCTCCCCTATAGAATTTGTATCGGAACCTCCGCAATGCGTCCGATTCTTTGTATGGGTCACGGTCGCCTTCACCACGGGGAATCTCCTTGGAGGTTGAAGCTCCATCCTTCCTTGCTTTCTTCTTGGCTCTTGTGTCCATGATACCTAGTAAAATCTCATTAGATAGCTTGAAGAGACAATGAGAATTTGACTTGACTCCTAGACTCCAATACTCACTCAAGTAATCTCATGGTGAGTTTGAGGGCTTGCTAAAGTTCATATGAATAAATTGAGAAGCTTTAACACTTCGTTACGACAAATCTATACGAATCTAAACCAAGCAAACAAACTCTCCAATTGAATTACCCAACCAATCCAACACATTCTCATGCAATCACAACATCACCATAATCATAACATAACTCAAATTCAAGGCTAACAATCATCAAACAATTATATAGCAAGAATTCGAGCAATAGAATTCATCATAAATCAAGAGGAGCAAAATTCGAATTTAGACATCACATCTAGTAAGAAACATGCTCAACAATCATCACCAAACTCTAATTCACCAATGCATAACACAATTGAAGCTAATTAAGATAAAATCCCAAATTCAAGAAAGTTAGGGTTCATGAGAGGTACATTTGATTCCTTGTTATGGATGCTTCAAACGTGAAATTTGATCGGTTTAGATGATAGAGGGGGTGATGGGCTTTGTAAAATGCACAAGATTGCAAGAATTGGTGGAGAATTGAGAGAGATTGAGATTTTTGGGGTGCTAAATCGGCAATGGAGGAAGAAAAACGAAGTGGGGAGCTTTGATACACAAGTTCCCCGCTTAGCTTTCTTAAGGAAAGCCAAGCGAAGCGCTTGGGCCGTCCCAAGCGAAGCGCTTGTCAAGCGGTCCGCTTGGGAACTGCCAAGCGCTCCGCTTGGATTTCCAGTAAGAATACTGGAAATTCAAGCGGACCGCTTGGGCGTGCCAAACGCTCCGCTTGGATTTCCAGTAAGAATGAAATTCTTACTGGAAATCCAGGCGGACCGCTTGGGCTTGCCAAGCGGTTCGCTTGGGACCTGAAGCCCCCAAATCTATTTTTTTTCGATCTTTTGCTAAATTTTCACCCCAAAAACCTTGTCTAATCAACGAAACAAAATTTTAAACGTGCTCCTAATCTATATGCAAGTACCTACAACCTCGGGTTGCCTCCCGAGAAGCGCCTTCGTTTAAAAGTCGTTGGCTCGACTCTTCACCACTCATGCGGAATTGATTTCGCCTCGGGTACTAGACATCCCCCTCCAATTGCTTCTCAAAGAATCAATTCCCTGCACATCTTGACGAACATAAAGTGGACCAAAAAATCCTACAAGTTCGTTAGTATCAACATAAGCACATGAATCAACAATGGCTCGCAACGTGTGTTGCTTGCCATTTACCTCAAAGTGACATGTTCGGCGATACATGTCTATGACCATACGCACTTTGTTGATGAAGGCTCTACCCAAGAGAACCACATCCTTGAGCTTAGCAGAAGATGTAGGCATAACGATGAAATTAGTCTTCACCTCTACACCGGCAACCCTCACCGCCAAGTTGTCAATCACACCCAACGGCTTTTTCATGGACCCATCCGCTAATTGCACCATGCTTTTCATAGGTCTCAAGCCAGACAAACCCGAGTCTTCATACACGTTCAAGGGTATAACATTCACACCCGCTCCCGTGTCTAGAGTTGCCACTATTCCGTCCTTCTTCCCCAAGCCGATTTCAACATCGAAGCTCTCTTGGATGGGCACTTCCACCATATCCACCATCTCATCCTCAGACGATGAGTTTTCTTTCACCTCTTCAACTATCGCATTAGATTGTGCGACAACTTCCTCTTCCATAACCACCTTAGGAGTCTCGACCTCCTCACTCACCTTGCAAGTTTCAGTTATCTTGCAACTTGGCACCTCAACTAGTGCATTGTCTCTCACAACCGTGATCTCCACGGGCAAATCAGTCACCACGGTTATGGCCATATCCTTCTCCGTGTTCCCGGGAAACTTCCCTTGATCTCTACTAGCCCCCTGATCTATCAGCTCTTGCAACTTCTTATGGAGGTTGCTACTACTAGCCTCAAGCTTCTCAAACGCTGATTGTTAGTAGCTTCATTACGATAGTAATGCTCCATAAACTTATTCGTCTTCAACACAAGATCGTTGAGAGAAGAGACAAGAGGTGAAGGAAGCACCCCTCCACCTTGTGGTCCCGAACTAGCAACCTGAGGTGGAGGTGTAGGATTAGAAGGCGGTGCTCCTTCATACCAATTGTTCCCATAGTTGAGACGGCTTCTATCTTGATTAGGCCCATAGGCATTTTGATCCGGGTTATGAAGATAACCACGGTTGCCTTGATTCTGGTACCCACCTCGGGGTCCACGGTTTTGTGGCCTCATATTGCCATACCCTTGCCCGTAGTTCACATCTCCAACTACTTGCTCTCCCTCAGCAGCATACACTTCTTGACGGACATCATTCGTGATATATTGCTCTCTAGCAAATTCAGAACGGCATAAATAGGTCGGGTGCCCATAGTTCTTGCACACACCACAAACTTTCGTAGAAGGAGAAGGAACGCTTTGCCTCAAAGCTTGCTTCACTTCATGGGCGAACCCATCGAAGGCATTTTGTTCTACCACTACCTTGGCCTCACCTCTTTGCTCCTTTTGGAGCACACGAGCCCTCACATTCCGGTTTTGGGAATTCCGGTACATCATGGCCAGCGTCACTTGAGCTTGAGAAGGAAGCAACTCCCCCATACTACCTTCACAAATACTATCCACTTGAGATTGAATCTCGGGATGTAAACCATTGTAAAAGAATTGGAGAAGCTGACCTTTATCATACCCGTGATGTGGGCATCGATGATGCAACCTCATGACTCAATCATAGGCCTCGTGGAAAGGCTCATCATACCTCTACTCGAAGGAGCTAATTTGGCTCTTCATAGCCATCGTCTTGGAAGCGGGGTAGTAACGCTCCATGAACTTATCAAAACAAAGATCCCATGTTGTCAAAGACCCGACCTCCAAAGTGTTAAGCCAAGCCTTTGCACGATCACCTAGCCCCATAGAAAAGACCTTCACGCGGAGATCATCATCCGTAACACCAGCTCCTGGTCGCCCAAGATGGAGAACAAAATTCTCGAGCTCATTCAAGAACCCAATCACGTCCTCATTAGCCATCCCATAGAATTTTGGAAGTTGTTGGAACATGTGATTCTTGATCTCCAAGTTCCTTGTGGCATCATTGAGGACAATTGCTGGTCCTCTAGCCCCAAGCGTAGGCTTAGTAAGTGTACGTATAGGCCGCTCCGCCATTTCACCTTCCAAGTAAACAGATTCAAGAATTGGCTCCAAAAGATAAGAAGAAGACTCTTCTCGAATATCAGAAGTGGAAGCTCTAGATGCTACTCCTTCAAACTCGAGATTCAAATTCCTCCTTCTCCTTTGAAACAAACGATCGATCTCGTCTACAAAAGGTTCAATAATAGGTCCACCCGTTCGGGTTCTAGGCATGCACTCACCTGAAATACAAGATAGTGAGTATCTAAAGCAAAAAGAAACAAAAACAGAAATGAGACAAAGAACACTTATCACTACACAAACTAGAGTGCAATGGCAAGTTGTCCCCGAGTGTCGTTCTCTCGGGACCTAACGTGGCTTTGCTTGAGGTTTTTGCTAGTAATTTCAGTCAACGAGTTCAAATGTTTATAGAATCGTTTTCTTTGAACAAAGCAACGAGAAATCAGATTGTTGTAATCAAGTTTGGAAAACGGTTGGTGGTAGAAATCAAATACACATGCATGGGTTACGAATATGCTCACAAGTTCAGTGCGTAAAACCTTCGATCAAGTCTGCCAAGCAACTCGTCTAGGTAACTTTCAAGACACACATCATAAAAGACCACTATCAATACTTTAGAGGTGCTTGTCACTAACACCATTTATCTAGCATGCTGCAAATCTCTAACATACAATCCTATAGCTTTCATTGACCAAGAGTTTGTCACTATACTCAATTCGAATATATTTTATAGGCAACTAAGAATCATATGAAGGAATTTGCAGCAAGATTGAATCACAATCTTATGTAAGCATAAACATAACCCATAGCATGCATATTCTACATTCTACCACCAACACAAAGGATTTAGCTACTCATATTCATCAACATAGACATCAAATCATATGAATTGCAAATAGAATACATCAAATCAAACTACTAGACAAGAGATAATGATACAATGTTACCACCAAGCTGTCACTAATCGGTGGGTATTGATGAAAACCTCTCCGTAGATGAAACAACGGATGCAATCCAATGCCAAAACCTTTAATCCAATCTAAAATACAATGTAATCTGAGTTTTCTCTGAGTTTTGGGGCTTAGGAGCTCTCCAAAACGAAGCTACAGTTCAAAAGTGTGTCCAAAAGTAACAGAAGATCAGATCTAAGAAGGAAAATCCGAAAACGTAACCGCTGCCAAGCGGACCGCTTGGAGAGTCCAAGCGGAGCGATTGGCAAGCGAAGCGCTTTGGCCCTCCAAGCGCTTCGCTTGGCTGCTGTGTCAAAGCTCCTGGAAAATGAAGCGGAGCGCTTCACTATTCCAGGCGCTTAGCTTGGCTCCTGGGCAGATTTTTGTCTTCAAACTCAATCTTTTTGCCCTCGTACGGCCCTCGAGTGCCTTGGACTCATCCTTCTCGATGCTTATTGATGCTCAAACACTTACGAACAAGCCACGGAGATTGGGGAACTTCAACGGGGCCATCTTTTCCATCAAAAAGGCTCGTTTTTAGCTCCAAAAACGCCGTTTCGTACCTAAGATACTTTGTCCAAGGGACATATCTTTACAAGAGATCCTTCAGAGGCACACACCTTAGATGTGTTAGCAACAACGAAGTCCAAGCAATCTTGGAAGAAATGCACCTAGGGAGTTGTGGAAACCATTCGGGAGGAAGAGCCTTAGCTCAGAAGATTATTCGCCAAGGATTTTATTGGCCAACGGTGTGAGAGGACGCCGCAGAATTTGTGCGCAAGTGCGAAGAATCTCAATACTTTGCGACCCCCGATCATGCGCCCGAAAGACCGCTTATTCTCTCCAAGATCACATGCCCCTTCGACACATGGGGAATAGACATAGTCGGACCATTGCCCAAAGGAACCGGACAAAAGAAGTTCATCATTGTCGCGGTAGAATATTTTAGCAAATGGGCAGAGGCGAAAGCGGTTTCTGGGATCAGCGAGAAGAAGGTTATGGATTTTGTCTGGAGGAACATTGTATGTCGCTTTGGCTTTCTAAGGGTCCTTGTGTCCGACAACGGTTCTCAATTCTCCGGAGCCAAGTTCAACGCATGGTGCGAAAGGATGAAGATCGAAAGGCGCTTTACTTTAGTGGGATATCCCCAAGCTAATGGCCAAACCGAGTCCACCGACAAGACGCTCGTGAGGAGCTTGAAGAAAAGGTTTTCAGCGTACCATGGAAGTTGGGTTGAGCAACTTGATGGAGTCCTTTGGGCCTACCACACCACTTCAAAGACAGCTACAAGGGAAACTCCATTCTCCCTTGTCTATGGTTCGGAGGTAGTTATCCCGGCCGAAATTGTGCAAGAGACATTGAGAATTCATGGCTACCAACCAGAGGACAACCATGAAGCAAGGATGTTCTATCTAGAAATGCTCGAAGAGTCGAGGACTACAGCATTGGAAAACATCTTGCGTTATCAAGCCATCGTCGCAAAGGCCTACAACAAGCATGTCAAGGACAGAGACTTTCAAGTTGGAGACTTGGTACTCCGCAGGGCGGATATCCTAGGAATTCCGCACAAAATGGAACCCAAGTGGGAAGGACCTTACAAGATAGTGGAAGCCAACTCCAATGGAAGTTACCGCTTGGAAGACGCCGAAGGAAATGAGTTGAAGAACACTTGGAACACCACCAATCTCCAGAGGTTTTATGCCTAGAAGGCATTGGAGAATTATGCAATGTTTTGATGAGCTCCTGTGGAAGGCCCCCTTTCGCTAGTTTACGATTTCTAGTTCAGTTTTTGTTTCGCCCTTTGGCATGGCCTCGAAGCCCACCGTTATAATTGAATTTCCGTCAAATCAATGCAACTCTTTCAGTTTGAAATATTGTCTTGCTTACGAGAAAGGCAGATGATATAAGGTTACGAAAGGCAACACAAAAATGTGAAACTAGATAAGGAGCTCCGAAGGAAAGAAATAATGGTCGAAAAGCAAAAAATTAATCTTCTCGATTTTTCAAGACAAGAAAAACATGTCTCAGGAATTTTTGAGAAATGTTCGAGTCAGAGGACGTACAAGGGCGCGACGGCCTGCTCCTCGGCCAACCTTCAAAAGTGGTCTGAAGACCATAACTATTCCGACGACCACAAGAAGTTTTTTCCTTGAATTGTTTGGAGAAAAAATTGTAAGAGAGAAAAGTGTGCTCGACGACACACTTAATTACCTAAGGGCCGACTACATTGTCAATTACTGTTGCCCGACTAACATTCGTTCGAAAGCGTCCGAAGGTATCAAGGGAATGGAGAGCCCGAGTACCACGATTCCATACTTGGTGAAATATTGTCTGAGTTTTCCGAAAACACAAGGCGGCCGACTAGCAAGGGTAGTCGACCTGCGAGGCGCCTGATGAATGCGTATTTTACACTTTCATTTGAGTCTTTTTCACCTATTTTAGCTATCATCTATGTTAATTTAGCTATATTTTAGTGCATTTTATTAGAATAGCGTCACGTTTCCCTTTAGTTTGTATTTTACAGGTTTTGGTTGAAAAACGAGGTTTTCCGGGCAATTATATTGAAGTAGACAAGGAATTGGTATTCCAGAAGCCTAATTGGAGTATCTGAAAGATTCCGGATAGGATTTGAGGTCTAGGGGTTGAGTCTGAAGGCTAAAAGGTCACTAGAAGGCAGAAACCGAGTCCGAAAAGGGGAAGGAATCCAAAAACGTGTCGAAAACGCATTTTGGGCCGAAAAACACTCCTGGGCGAGTCGCCCGGGACGTGAGGCGAATCGCCCCGCACCAGGCGAATCGCCCCACACCAGGCGAATCGCCCGGTGTGTGGGGCCCTTCGCCCCACACAATTCGAATGCCTATATATAGTTGCTCAGTTTTCTCCGTTTTTCATACTTTTCCATACCTTTTCTCTCACCTTTCTCAGTAGTTTTAGGTAGGAATTCTCCAGAGCCTGTTCTGGGGGTTCTTAGCTTAGGAGATACTTTTTCTTAGAAGTTTGGAGCTTGTAAGATCACGATTCTTCGGAGATTGACAACCTTCGGTAACATTGTATCTTACAGTTTTTCTATTTATATTTATATATCTTTCATCATGTTTTCATTCATTCGTGGTATGATTTCTGTTGATTGCATGACAACTATGAGTAGCTAAACTTCTCGTTGGTGATAGTATGTGATTTCTTAGCAAAGGGTTAATAATTATGCTAATGGCTACATCGCGCATTATACTCTGAGTTATTGCTTTATTTCTTTGATCTATCTAAATCTATATCTTCGTAGTGTTGAATAATTACGGAACATAACTGGACAATTCATTGATCAAAGATCTCCATTCAAGACCGAGGAATTTATGCATGATTATTAACCTGCTATGCTTTGAATGACCATACTATCACCAATCTCCATTATGTGTTATGAAAAACCTTTGTTAAGTCATCTGTTCTTTTATATTCTTAAGTTAGATTAGATAAAGCTAGTTATAGTCCTTAGAGATCGACACTCGAGGTTATTCTACTGCTACACTACGGTTTTCGTTGTAGTTGTGAATTGCCTTTGGCTAAATACAAATTTATTTGATTAATTCGAACCCGACAATCCAACGTTCATCAAATTGGCGCCGTTGCCGGGGACTATACTCCTTTTTTCTGTTTAGCTTATTTATATTTTCAGCATTCAATTCCCAAAACATCTCTTGGATAGTCTCTCAGAAATTTCACTTTCTTACCCTATTTCTTTCCTCCTATCTTCTTCATTAAATTCATCTAATCTGATCTTGGTTACCTTGCGTGTTTGTGCTCTCGAAATTTTTGGTGATATTGTGTTTGATTACGCTAATAGAACTAATTTTTAATTTTGAGTTGCTCTTACTACAGAAATACAGGTATGATGTCCATGCGCGCTCGCATGACACCCCAATTCTCGCAGGTGAGGAGAGGATCTTCCGTATACCTGGAAGATGAGTTAAGGAGGTATGAGGTGACGAAGTCCATGGTGAGGTACTTACCAAGGTACGAAGATGGAGTAGGGATGGACCCATGGAGTTTCATTCGATCCTATGAGAAGGAAATAGAAAGAATTCCAGCAATGGGGTTTACTAAGGACCAATTGTGCAAGAAATTATTTTCTTTTACTCTTGGGTATGAGCCGAGGCGTTGGATTGCAAGGTTAGAACCAGGATCGCTGAAAACTTGGGGCCAAGTAGTAGAGGAGTTCTTGGCGCGGTTCATGCCTTATCATGAGACGATTGCCCTACGTGATAGGATCCAGTATTTCGAGCAAGGAGAGTATGAGCAGTTTTGTGACGCCTACGAACGTTTTGAGATGTATAAACGTGAGTGCCCCCATCACCGTTTCGAAGATGGGGAGTTGATTTGGTGCTTCGTTTGTGGACTTCGTGAAGAGGAACGACTTAGAGTGGATAGGTTGAGTGGCGGTCTGGGAGAATGTACGGTCGACGAGGCAGAAGAAGTCCTTCGTAAGTACGCCAGAGGTTCAACACAATCTGATGAGGTCATACCAATTCACAACACCGGAAAGGAAGTAGATCGAGGTGAAGCAGGAAGCTCATCCGAGGAGTATTTTGAAGTCGAAGAAATCAGTGAGGAAGATGAAATTGCACATGCCGAGCAAGTTGAAGATGACCTTCGTATAGCAAAAGTTGTTGAAGAAGTTGAAATAACTGAGCATCTTACGGAAGAATTCAGCTTGTTAAAATGTGCGGAAGTAGAAGTGGTTCGAAAACTTGAAGAGGAGGAAGGATTGGAAGGCGACGCCCCCCTGTAGGTGGGGGGCGAACCGCCTCCCATGACCAGTGAGCTGGGGGGCAGTTCTGGGGAGCTGGACGACCCCAGCTCCCCTATTTCTTTACTCGCAGACATTCACATCAATCCAAAGCCACTTCCTTCCGTTACTACTGAGGTTCTTGAGTACAAAGAGGTGAATCTACTCCTCCGAAGTGGAAAGCTTGACAAGCAGGATACACAGAAGTCACCACTAAACAAGCACCTCGATGAAGTCAAAGTGAATGTCCTCCCATTGATGAAGACTTTATTGGATATGCCTGCAAAGCAAACCAGTCCATTCACCATGGTGAGATGTTTGAAGCTTCCTAGGTCTCTTTCCTACATCGGACCAAGAGAATGACGGCCACCGTGGGGAGGTACTCTTGAGTCCATTCTTGAATACTCAGCCGACCGAGGCCAAACCGTTCGGTAACATCTAGTATCACTTTTTATTTACTCATTCTCTTTTGCTAGGGACTAGCTTAAGTTTCATGAGGGGGATGGGATGTGAACCATGATGTTAAGTATTGTTTGGCTTTGTGATGTTGAGTATGGTATCTTGTTTTTTTTCGTTTGCATTTGCATTTGCACGTTTACTGCTTTCTTAGTTTTTAGGTTGCATACACTACATTCATCCTAGGATAGTCTTGCATGTTTTATGTGGAGTTTATTGCCAAATTTTTGAACTTTTTTATTGGGTAAATTAACTAATTATGACATTAATCATATGCTTCATCTCTATGAATTCGTTTGAGGTTTTTCTCGCTTGGCTTGTCACATTTGTGTATTGCACTTAGTTAAGCTTGGTAGTCTCGACATCACTTAGTGGTGTTTTCTCTACTGCGGTTCACGAAGGCCTTTATAATAGGATGATGCATGTTAGGGTCTTATGGTTGTTTTCCCGAATAATTATGTACCTAAGAGGCAACAAGTCTTCATCTTGCTTTGAGATTGCTAAATGCCTAGGAAGGAGGTAGTGTAAGATTGTGTGATCCTTTGTTTGCAACCTATTCTTCCGAATAGGTTTGGGGAGGGGGTTCCGCTATCATTGGACTTGTTTTTCATTTTTCAATTCTGTGTTGTGAGTTTATCTTTCCTTTTTCGTAAATTTTGCACTCCAACCTATTCTTTCGAATACGTTTGGGGAAGTCGTTTGTGTGTCATTTTTTGTTTCTCTTTTCATTGTGCTACTGCTGGCTAGAAAAAATCGAAAAAAAGAGAAAAAGAAAAATTCCAGAAAAAAAAGAAAAAAAAAAGAAAAAGAAACTGGAAAAGAAAAAAAGAAAAAGAAAAAAAAGGAAAAGACCCCAAAAAAACAAAGAAGGGTCCAAAAAAGAGCCAAAAAGCAGTTTAGCAAAGTGTTGTGTCTCATTTTCCAATTCTTGTAATGTTCGTAATCGTGTTGTAATTTTCTATCTTTTTTTTTTGTTTGAGTGTCATCTGTTCTAGACCACCCTCGTCCTGCCATTCAGGAAGTGGTGAATAGCTTAAGGCTTTGCTTGAAAGATGGGTAGAACAGGGGAGTGTTATCTTTTTTAGGGAGCCCTCTTTCGTTTGATGAGAGCCAGTATTGGTTCGACCTCTTTGAGGAAAAGTCTTAACTTGGTGAACAACAGTAAGTCCTCAGTTTCATAGGCACGGGACAACCATTCGTATTATAACATGTTTCATTACGTCGTCACTGACTAGGTCCAGGTAGAGAATGTTACGAGAGACTATCTTGTCTTGACATAAGTGCTTATGTGGATGTGTATGAGTCAATCGAGGCATTCTTTAACCTATATTCATGTTATGATTTGTATGGTTTTTGTTCATATGTTTTTTGATAGATTCAATAGATTAGTTCATTTCATTTGGCATGAGAGTTCATTTTTTTGTTGCATTGTTTTTTGCATTAGAGTCTAGCTTAGTTGCTTGAGGACAAGCAAAGGTTCGGTTTGGGGAGTTTGATGAATGTGTATTTTACACTTTCATTTGAGTCTTTTTCACCTATTTTAGCTATCATCTATGTTAATTTAGCTATATTTTAGTGCATTTTATTAGAATAGTGTCACGTTTCCCTTTAGTTTGTATTTTACAGGTTTTGGTTGAAAAATGAGGTTTTCCGGGCAATTATATTGAAGTAGACAAGGAATTGGTGTTCCAGAAGCCTAATTGGAGTATCTGAAAGATTCCGGATAGGATTTGACGTCTAGGGGTCGAGTCTGAAGGCTAAAAGGTCACTAGAAGGCAGAACCGAGTCCGAAAAGGGAAAGAAATCCAAAAACGCGTCGAAAACGCGTTTTGTGCCGAAAACACTCCCGGGCGAGTCTCCCGGGACGTGGGGCGAATCGCCCCACACCAGGCGAATCACCCGGTGTGTGGGGCCCTTCGCTCCACACAATTCGAATGCCTATATATAGTTGCTCAGTTTTCTCCGTTTTTCATACTTTTCCAGACATTTTCTCTCACCTTTCTTAGTAGTTTTAGGTAGGAATTCTCCAGAGCCTGTTCTGGGGGTTCTTAGCTTAGGAGATACTTTTTCTTAGCAGTTTGGAGCTTGTAAGATCACGATTCTTCGGAGATTGACAACCTTCGGTAACATTGTATCTTACATGTTTTCTATTTATATTTATATATCTTTCATCATGTTTTCATTCATTCGTGGTATGATTTCTGTTGATTGCATGACATCTATGAGTAGCTAAACTTCTCGTTGGTGATAGTATGTGATTTCGTAGCGAAGGGTTAATAATTATGCTAATGGCTATATCGCGCATTATACTCTGAGTTATTGCTTTATTTCTTTGATCTATCTAAAACCTCTATCTTCGTAGTGTTGAATAATTACGGAACACAATTGGACAATTCATTGATCAAAGATCTCCATGCAAGACCGAGGAATTTATGCATGATTATTAACCTGCTATGCTTTGAATGACCATACTATCACCAATCTCCATTATCTGCTAAGAAAAACCTTTGCTAAGTAGTTTGTTGATTTTATATTCTTAGTTAGATTAGATAAAGCTAGTTATAGTCCTTAGAGATCGACACTCGAGGTAATTCTACTGCTACACTACGGTTTTCGTTGTAGTTGTGAATTGCCTTTGGCTAAATACAAATTTATTTGATTAATTAGAATCTGACAAATTCGACATTCATCAAATTGGCGCCGTTGCCGGGGACTATACTCCTTTTTTCTGTTTAGCTGTTTTATATTTTCAGCATTCAATTCCTAGTTCTAGTAGTTTTTAGTTTTCCCATTTAATCTCTCTCTAATACTGCTTTCCTAGTTTGTTACAGATAGTGTATGCCATATACACGATCTAGAGGAACACCGCTTGCTGATTCAATTGCTGAGATCGACAGAGTCTACCACCAAAGAAGGCGACTACTTCAAAGGCGTGAACTAGAGGAAATAGAGGATACCGATTTCTCTGAATCTCTACACAGTCTTTTCAAGGAAATCGACGGAATGGCAGAAGCTAGACCACTGAAAGCATGGGTTCAACCCTCCAAGGATCGAATGAGGGGACCGGCGATTGTTCTTTTGTCTGCAACTCGTGATCTGGAAATCAAGAACCACGCGTTCCAACAACTTCCGAGGTTCTATGGCTTAGCAAGGGAAGATGTGATGGGTACTTGCACGATATCGATGATTTCGTCAACCAACTCCCACGACCCGGATCTGAAATAACAACGGATGAGTTGAGGATGAAGTTTTTTGCTATGGGGCTTGGCGACAGAGCCAAGTCATGGTTGAGTTCTCTACCGGCGGGCTCGCTGGACACTTGGGAGATGGTTTTTCAGCTTTCAAATACTTCCCTCAGCTTTCATGGAAAAATACTTCCCTCACACCTTGACTACCGCGCTTAAGGCGCAAATCACTGGATTCAAACAGGACTATGATGAGACCATCTACACCGCGTTCGAGAGGTTCCAAGACCTCATGAACAAGTGCCCTCACCATGGCAATGATGACTCTGATAGAGGAGTTGCTCCTGACCGGCCTAAAAATGGAACTACCGCAACCACCAGAAGACCTGATGTCACAATATGAAGCTCACAGAGGAGGCCCAATAAATCACAAGCAGCATACTCAGCCGACTGAGGCCAAACCATGGGGTAACATCTAGTATCACATCTTATTATCTCATTTTCTTACTACTAGGGACTAGCGTTAATTTCATGAGGGGGATGGGATTTAAGTGATCTGATGTTGTTAGTTTGGAGCTTGGCATTGGTAGGATGAGTTTAGTACTTCGCATGCTTTTTCCATCTGCACGTTTACTGCTTTCTTAGATTTATAGGTTGCATTCCTAGGATAGTCTTGCATGTTTTATATGGAGTTTATTGCCGAATTTTTTGAACTTTCTTATTGGGTAGATCAACTAGCTATGCCATTAATCGTATGCTTCATTTCTATGAATTTGTTTGAGGTTTTTCTCGCTTGGCTTGTCACATTTATATAATGCAGTTAGTTAAGCTTGGTAGTCTCGACATCACTTAGTGGTGTTTTCTCTACTGCGGTTCACGAAGGCCTTTATAATAGGATGATGCATGTTAGGGTCTTATGGTTGTTTTCCCGAGTAATTATGTACCTAAGAGGCAACAAGTCTTCACCATACTTTGAGATTGCTAAATGCCTAGGAAGGAGGTAGTGTGAGGTTGTGTGATCCTTTGTTTATAACCTATTCTTTCGAATAGGTTTGGGGAGGGGGTTACACCATCATAGACTTGTTTCTGTTTTTCATTTTCGTATCGTGAGTATATTTTTCTTTTTTGTGAATTTTGTACTCCAACCTATTCTTTCGAATAGGTTTGGGGAAGTCGTGTGAGTCATATTTTTCTATTTTTTATCTTTTTTGTCTTAAGTGTCATCTGTTCTAGACCACCCTCGTCCTGTCATTCAGGAAGTGGTGAATAGCTTAAGACTTTACTTGAGAGATGGGTAGAATAGGGGAGTGTTATCTTTTATAGGGAACCCTCCTTCGTTTGATGAGAGCCAGTACTGGTTCGACCTCTTTTGAGGAAAAGTCTTAACATTGTGGAACAGCAGTAAGTCCTCAGTTTCATAGGCACGGGGCAACCATTCGTATCTTAGCATGCATCATTACGTCGTCACTGACTAGGTCCAGGTAGAGAATGTTATGAGAGACTATCTTGTCTTGACATAAGTGCTTATGTGGATGTGTATAAGTCAATCGAGGTATTCTTCAACCTATATTCATGCTTTGATTTATATAGTTTTTGTTCATATGTTATTTGGTAGATTCAGTAATTTAGTTCATTTTATTTGGCATGAAACTCCATTTTTGAGTCTTGCATGTTTTTTGTATTAGAGTCTAGCTTAGTTGCTTGAGGACAAACAAAGGTTCGGTTTGGGGAGTTTGATGAATGTGTATTTTACACTTCCATTCGAGTCTTTTTCACCTAATTTAGCTATCCTCTATGATAATTTAGCTATATTTTAGTACATTTTAGTAGAATAGTGTCACGTTTCCCTTTAGATTTTATTTTACAGGTTTTGGTTGAAATTCGGAGATTTATGGGCAATTATATTGAAGTCTACAAGGAATTGGTATTCCAGAAGCATATTTGGAGTATCTGAAGGTTTCCGGATAGGATTTGGAGTCTAGGGGCCGAATCTGAAGGGTAGAAGGCCATTAGAAGTCTGAAACCGAGTCCGAAAAGGTGAAGAAATCCAAAAGCGTGTCGAAAACGCGAAAAATCCGCGTTTATACTGTGGGGCGAACCGCAGCGGGCGATTTTCGGGCCTATATATAGTTGCGAGTTTTCTCTCCGAAAATCATATCTTTCCAAGCCTACTTTCTCACCTCTCTCTATAGTTTTAGGTAGGAACTTCCCGGGGCCTGTCCTGGGAGTTCCATAGCTTAGGGGATAGTTTTTCATAGCAGATTGGAGCGCGTAGGATCGCAATCATCCGGAGATTGACAACCTTCGGTAACTTTGTATCTTACAACTTTTATCTACTTATTTTATTTCTTTCAATATGTTTTCTTCTATGATTGCTATTGATTGCATGCACATTATGAGTAGCTAAATTTATCGTTGGTGGTAGTATGTGAATTCTTAGCAAGGGAAGATAATCATGCTAATGGCTATATCGCGCATTATACTCCGTGTCATTGCTTTATTTTGTTGATGAGTTGAACACCAAAATTCTCGTATTGATCATTATGCACACTAGGACACTTGTCGACCAATCAGACCAAATTATCTTCGTAGTGTTGAATGATTACGGAACACAATAGGACGTTAGTTGTTGACAGGTCAGACCCATATTATCTTCGTAGTGCATAATACTTACAACAGGACCCAAGATTCATTCAAATATCTCTATGCAAGACCGAGGAATTTATGCATGATTATCGACCCATTATGTTAAGAAGGACCATACTATCACCAACGTCCATTATCTGCTTGAAAACCCCCTATTGCTTTCTATCTGCTGTTTTATATTTTCCTGTTAAATAGATAAAGCTAGTTATAGTCCTGAGAGAACGACACTCGAGTCATTCTGCTACTACACTACGGTTTTCGTTGTAGTTGTGGATTGCCTTTGGCTAAATTACAAATTAATTTGATTGAATCTGACACGTTCATCAGCTTCTCGCTTCCTTTTTTAACTTGTGTTTTTCTCTGCAGCTTACTGGTTTCATTGGATAATGTCGAGGACATTGGCAGCAAAGGACAAGCAGAGGAGGAAGCAACGGATGACCAACAAGGATACGAAGATCCTTGGTTCTCTCAACCTCTCTCCGCCAAGGAGTGCCTCGCACCACTGAGATGCCCTGGTGCAGGAAGGGCTCGAGACGCATGAGAATCCCGTCGAGGCTCTCAAAAAAGCCGAGGAAGATGCGGCTGCTAAGCAGGCCGAGGAGGCCGCGTCCGGGGAGCAAGAGAAGCGACCGGAGAAGCCCGCAACGAAGAAGGGCGCCGGGTCGAGGAAGCTCGTACTTGGAGGTAACAATGAGCCTCCTCGCAAGAAGTGCAAAACTGCCGCTCTAAGTCAGGAGGCCGAAGTGAAGAGGCTAATCCAGATGTCGGAGCTGGATCGCGAACACGAGCTTAGCATGTGCTCGCTTCAGGTAGCTTTGCTCACTTTTTATCAACTAAGTTGCTAAGTATAAAAATGATCTCCTCGCTAACTCTAAACTTCACTTTGACATAGCTCGAGAATTTTAAGGACGCTTATGGTCAGGTTGTTGCTGATCGCGCGGATAAAGACATCGTGATCGAGGACCTTGAGAAGAAGTTGGCGGCCGAGCAGAGTATGTTGAAGGGTAATTCGTACTTCTTCTTAAGTTCGCAGTAGATCGTCACAATACACTATTCAGGTCTTCTTCATGTAGTCTTCCTCTTAAGATCATAAGAATCCTTCATGTAGCTTCCTCGTACCTGAAAGAGACTGGAGGGGGGAGGGTTAGTACCTCGTGCCCGGTTTGTCGAGGATCAAACCAGAGGGACGACTTTACGTGTAGGGAGTTGAAGGGCTTCCCTAGTAAGAGTAGTAAATGTGGTAGGTGAGTGGTGGGTGAGAGCTATGAATGCCTACCCAGCGGATAATGAATGAGTCCCTTATATACTTGTAGTATTTTATTGTCACTTTATGTAGGATCGTGACAAGTGTCCGACCAAGATTGAAGCCTCCTTTGACCCAAGCCCATTAAGGAGGTCCATGGGCTTTGGCCCAAGCATCTTGACTAGGGTTGTGAGGGCATTATTGACTTTTTGGGTCCCATGGAGTAATCTGGAAGACGGGTCCCACAGGGAGCGACCATGGGTGGTCGCCCTTGGTCCTCGTGCCTTCCTCTTACGTCCGTGGTCCGAGTAGTGCTGTGCCTAGTCTCTTTTGGAGAGTGTCACCTTGACGTAAGGTCCTCCTCGAGCCCTAGAGATGCTCCTCGAGCCCAACAGCTGCATTGTCCTTGTAGTGAGCTTATCTTGAGGGTTGGGCTCTTAGTGATGGTCGGACCGTATATTGGTCGAGCCACACCTTAGTAAGATACTTTGGTGTGGTCGTTCCCTTTGAGGGACGACCCTTGATGCTTTGTCGCGCTCTTAGACCGCTCCAGTTCGTACATGCGGACTGGACATATTTTAACACCAACATATGTCCCCCTAGTTTCCAAGTATCTTTGTAGAAGATAGTTGAGGAACTATGTTGAAGTAGAGGTCGAGCAGAGCCTCGACTAGTAGTGGGCGAAAAAAGATTTCAGTATTCGCGCCTTGGTGCCTTTCCCTCCTCCTATCTCTCCCTTCCCCACTTTTTATAGGGTGCGAGCAGACGTTGGTCGGACCTCATAAAAAGGGTATATTTTCTGGGCAGAGATCGGATCCGGGTAAGTGTTGCTTGGTGGAAATAGGTTATTCGATTTTTTGCCTCTTCGCTATCCTTTTTGTAAATTGTCTCCAGGAGACAATTGTGAGTAAATGGAATGGAATGATTTCCTTCCACCTTTTTCTTTGATGATTTCTCGAGAAGCTTTAGGAGAAAATGGCTCTTCGGTACCGTAAAAGGTAATCCTCCAATTTTTCTTCTCGGGTGAGTGGTCGCTCGTCGCTCTACAAGTTATCCACGTGAAATGGTCCTCGCTCCGCGGATTATCATGGGTGGTTAGGTAATCCGCGGAGCGTGGAGGGTAGATCGGTAAATCCATCAGGCGGCTGTGATATGGGCCGTTAGTAGTGGACACGTGTTCGGCCCGGATAGAGCGAGGGTATGCGATGATTCGTATTCCCGAGATACCCTTCTATAAATAGGCCAAGACCGAATCATTCCACATTTTTCGCATTATCTTCACTCAGAGCATATAAAGAGAGCGAGGACCAAGACGATCGACAAGCAGCCTCTTCGTGACCAAGTTAGATCGAGGACATCTTTCTGTTGATAGGTAATTATTACTTTCCTCCGGAGCGTGGTCGTACTTTCTTCTGGAGCGTCATAGGGCGAAGGTTCTAGAACGTCCTTCGCACTTCAAATGCCTTCCGCAATGTACCTAGGACCTGAGGTATAACTTAGCAAGAGGGGGGGTTAGTGCCACAAGCCCGGCTTGTCAATGATCAAGCCGGAGGGACGACTTTACGTGTAGGGAGTTGATAGGATTCCCTAGTAAATGTAGAGTGAGAAAGTAGTGTGATGATTGAATGTTTGATTGATTACCTTGATTGGAGTGAGCTCATATTTATACTAGCAATAGAATATTGCTTGAGCACTTAGGATCGTGACAAGTGTCCGGACATGATTGAGTCTTCTATGGGCTTAGGCCCATTTGGAGTGACCCATGGGCTTTGGCCCAGATCTTCCAATAGGGCTGGCAGGGGTAAAATTGTTATCCTTGGTACCATAGTGCTCCTAGGGCAGGTGTCGCCCTAGTACCGTCCGAGGACCACCTTTTCTTTAGGACATATTAATTCTTCCTTGACGTAAGGAGTTATGTCCGCCCATCTGTGGTAGTAGGGCGGAAGGACACTCGTCCGACTACCTGTGCTAGTAGGGCAGAAGGGCACCAAGCTTGTTCCTATCGGCGTGCTAGTAGGGCGAGGCTATGTAGCCGGAGGTCGTGGTGTAGCCCGAGGAGTTCTTTGCTGGGCTTGCCTTCCCCTAGCTTGTGGCTACTAGGACTTTGTTCTGCTAGTAGGGCGTCACCATGCTAGTAGGGCAGCTCAATGGCTAGTAGGGCAGTTGTACTTTTAGGTCGAACATAAGGACTTAAGCTATTTTGCCTAGTCTTTTGTCTGGTCGGACCATGATGAAAGGTGATCGGACCCTTCTATCATGGTCAGCCCATGACGCCCTAGTACGCTTATAGACGCCCTTAGGGGTTGGACATATTTCGACACCAACATATGTCCCCCTAGTTTCCAAGTATCTTAGTAGAAGATAGTTGTGGAACTATTAAGTTTAAGTCGGTCTTCCCTTCAATCTTGAAGTATGGTCCGATGTATAATTGCAAAAAGTTTTTCCTTGCGACCCGATGGTTTTCATAATCTTTCCCTCCTCCTATCCTCCCCCCCCCCCCCCCCCCCCCCCGCTTTTTACGGTTCGAGTAGACGGTACTCGGACCACCAAAAAGGGTATTTGTATGAAAGAGATTGGATCCGGGTAAGGTCATGCAGCTTCACAAGGTCGAGGAGTAGTCTTTTCTTCCTTCGGAGCACGGGTTTGGAGACGTTCCGAGGTTCTTCAAGTTTTTTTTTTTTTTGCTCGAGGAGCCTGCCTAGTAGGGCGAGCCCTAATTTGCGTACGCTCCAGACGTTTTTCTTAAGTCGGGGCGCTCCAAGGGAAAAATCGTCTTTTCATGACGTGGCTCAATGTGGGCCTTCTGTCTCATCGCGCGTGTGGCCTAGATTCGTCGCCACGTATGCGACGGTTCACCTTCCCATACTACCCTCTTATAAATAGGGGTACTTATATTCATTTGCAACATTTTCGCCCAAACTCACTCAGAGCAATTTGAACTGTCCGAGTAGCAACTGTAAAGAGCGAGGAGCAGACATAGTCGAGCGGAGTCGTCGAGCAAGCTACCTTTCCCTTCCGTCGAATCAAGTAAGTCTGACTACTTCCTTGTTTTCTTTTATCTTTGCCTTTTTATGCGCCATTGCTATGTTTCTTGTACTTTGTGCTCGCTCCTTTAATGTAGTAACTGCTCCCCTTTTTAAATTCTCGTTGGCCCCTTTCCTCCCTATGTGGTAGTCGCGCTATTATTATTTCCTTGTCTTCGCGCGTCTCGGCTTTGAGACTTGGACTTAAAATATATATAAATGGACCTCTCGGACTTGGCATAACCACTGTTGATTGATGTTTTTCCTCTTCCTTTTAGGATGTCCGAGAGGAGTGATAGCGAGAACATGTCCGAGGGATGTGGGTACGCGGACAGCAACAGTTCTTTATCCGTGAATTTTCTGGATAGCGAGCTGCTTGTGGTTGATGTGCCCGAGGGGGAAGAGGAGGTTGTAAGTACTCCTCCCGAGGATAGGTTAGTCGCTCGGTCTCGGGGGCCTAGGAATGAGTATGATTTGAACGACTCATTCATCAATGATGAGGTCGAGGAGGGTGCCACTCATAACGTACCTCCCGAGATGATGAATGCCGTTGCTGGGGTTCTCGGGCACGATTATAGGGCAGGTGGTCGGCTGGACCCTTTAGAACCTCGGGTCATCATATTGGAAGATGATGTACCCGCTTTAAAAAATTCTGCGGCTCTTCCCATTGAGGGGAAATCTTCTTCCAAGAACACTGGGAGTCCGAGTCCTGTAAGGTATTTACCTCAGGGCTACTATAAGAGGGTGGTGACTCTCTCATCCGATGACGAGATTCGTCGACCGCCTTCAAATTTTGATGAGGCCGGTCCGAGTAGAAGTAAGCCGGTTCCTTATGTGCACAACGAGAGAAGTGATTCTATCTTTGGGGATGACGATATTTCTGCCGATGTGTCCGAGGGACACTCTAAGAGGAGTCGCGAGCAGGAGGATATGCCGCTCAAGACTGAAGAGGGCGAGCAAGACGAAGGGCGCGAGGCCGCTAATCAGGTGTCCACGTCCGAGGACGTAGGGACTTCACGTTCTGCGCCGAGGAGGAAGAGAATAAGAAAAGGAGAGCCAATCCCTCCTAAATTTGCTAAGGGTGGTCGTCCGAGGGGTGCTGCTTCCTCGGGCACAAAATTTACTCGGCCCATTTCGCAGTGTCACCATCCTGATGCGAATGGAGAGCTGAACGAGGACAGCGTGATTCCTACCGTGGCGACTACCATCTACGAGGAAGAGATTCCTCACTTTAGATGGATCTATTCTCTACCTGAGTCTAAGGTTGAGATTCTCCTTCCGACGCCCGACCAGACGTTTTATAACCCGTCGTCCGGGTACATGTCAGTTCATACTATGTCCTTTGAGCGAGGATGGTGTATGCCTTTTTGTGATGCCTTCCGTGGTCTCTTCAACGACTTAGGCCTCGCTCCGGCCGAGATAATTCCGAGCTCGCTCGGTACGTTAGTTTGCTATGGGGTTTTCTGTCACATCCGAGGGATCCCGGTGAACTACTCGACCTTTATACAGCTGTTCCGGGTTTCAGTCAGCCCGGGGAACCCCCATTTTTATTTCTTATCGACCAGGCCCGGTTTTACTTTCTTAAAGGAGGCTCCGTCGTCAATCGGGTGTCAGTGGTGGTCGCAATACTTCTACATCCGCAAGGTGCGACAACCTGGTATGACCGATGAGCAGTTGGATTGGGGCGTCCCAAAAAAGTTTTTCCGAGGGACTTGGGTTGGTAAGTTGCCCGCGGCCGAGATGGCTCCTTGGGCTGTCCGATACCAAAGAGAAAATTTGCTTCCGGACCCCAAGAGATATTTCTACTGGGCTTTGAATCTTCAACCTTTGCCTTACTTGAGAAATTTAACTGAGCCCGTATATTGTGGATTCAAAAAGGATTTTAGTAAGTGTGCCCTATTCCTGCTCGAGTAGGCTATTTGTAGATACTTCTCCATACTTAGTCCATTTTCTCATCTTTTGCTTGTCTTATGTTTTTATTTGGTCCTCGGACCTTTGTATATTGGTGTACTAACTCCCTTTCTTCCTTTTGCAGACTATTGGCTCAAGTGGATCATGTATGAGACGCTCGAGGCCGGGAGAAGACAGCGCGCCGCTCAGCGCAAGCTTGTCCAACAACAGAAATTGGACAAAGTGATGAACTCGCCTTCGCAACTTCCTTGCGACCCTCCTCGGAACGCTGTTGTGCACAAGGATGAGATGGCTCGTCGGGAGCGGGAAGGTGAGCATCCTATGGAGATGGCTCTTCCTCAGCTCAAGAAGGCCGATGACAAGTCTAAGGACGATAAAAAGTCCAAGAAGAGTAAAAGGAGCTCCGACGAAGAGGGAGGTCGAGCGGGTAAGAAGGCTCGCAAGAACAAGGGCAAGGGCAAGGAGATCACAACTGACGAGGATCTCTCGGACGAGGTGAATCGTATCATGGCGCTCGACGAGCTTGATCGGGCGCATGAGTTGAGTCAGGTGTCGCGCAAGGTAATGCTTTTAAATATCTCGTTTCTAACTCCAAAAACTGCTAAGTATTTGCTTCTCGCGCCTTGCTAATTCATCGGTCCTCGGGCCTTTCTTTTTGTCCTTTGCAGCTCGCCGCCATAGTTGGCGCCATTGGAAACCTCGCGGCCGACAAGGGTGCTCCGGAGGAAGTTGCTAACTTGCACCTCCAGGTTCAGGAAGCTAATACCGGTACTCGGGCGCTTGAGGAGGAGCTGAAGGTCGTGAAGGCCAAGTTTGCAAGCTTGGAGGCCGAGAGTGCTAAGGTGCAGAGGCAAATGAAGGCTTGGAAGGACGCGTGGAATAACCATTCCATCAAAATGGCCCGTTTCAAAGATGCCGTCCTCGGGTACCTCAAAGATACTCGGTACGAGGGCGCCAAGTCTTTCTGTGAGTCCGCTTTGTACCGTTTGAAGATGCTGGAGACCAAGGAGGTGGGGCGAGGAGGGTTTCTACTCGGCTCTCGACCAGTTGAAGGCCAAGGGTCTCATGCCCAAGGACTTTGACAGCGACGCCGCCGGCTTGATGGACAACAAGAATGGTGATTTGGACGATTACCTTGATCAGATGGTGTTTGACGCCGACCACAAGGCTTGCGAGTTTGGCGCCTTGGTGGCTAACCCTGAAGTACCTTACCCTGCCAAGATCGGCCTGCTTCCTTCCTGGGTGCCCAAGGTTCTGCGCGTCAGGATACTCGAGCCGTTCAACAAGTGTGGTCACCGCAACACTAGGTGGCTTGCTCTTCCTGGTCCTGTCCTCGGCCGTGATTATACTTTGGAGGAGCCCGAGGTTATCAAGTATCGGGAGACTCTTGAGGCAGAGAGGCGCGCCGCGGGCTCAGGAGTTAGTCGAGCTGGGGGGGCAAGTCAAGCTTCCGGGGGCGGTAGTCGGTCCGGGGAAGGGCAAGACACTCATAGATCTCCTCCCAAGTCGCCCGAGCAGTTTCGCAGTCGTTCTAGTTGAAGGCCGAGTATGCTCGGTAAAACTTGTAAAAATTGAACAAGTCTTTTATTTTGCTAGTCGAACAATTACATTTCTGCTTTAACTTACTCGGTGATGAACGTCGAATTTGTCAGATTCTAATTAATCAAATAAATTTGTATTTAGCCAAAGGCAATTCACAACTACAACAAAAACCGTAGTGTAGCAGTAGAATTACCTCGAGTGTCGATCTCTAAGGACTATAACTAGCTTTATCTAATCTAACTTAAGAATATAAAATCAACAAACTACTTAGCAAAGGTTTTTCTTAGCAGATAATGGAGATTGGTGATAGTATGGTCATTCAAAGCATAGCAGGTTAATAATCATGCATAAATTCCTCGGTCTTGCATGGAGATCTTTGATCAATGAACTGTCCAATTGTGTTCCGTAATTATTCAACACTACGAAGATAGAGGTTTTAGATAGATCAAAGAAATAAAGCAATAACTCAGAGTATAATGCGCGATATAGCCATTAGCATAATTATTAACCATTCACTAAGAAATCACATACTATCACCAACGAGAAGTTTAGCTACTCATAGATGCCATGCAATCAACAGAAATCATACCACGAATGAATGAAAACATGATGAAAGATATATAAATATAAATAGAAAAACTGTAAGATACAATGTTACCGAAGGTTGTCAATCTCCGAAGAATCGCGATCTTACAAGCTCCAAAACGCTAAGAAAAAGTATCTCCTAAGCTAAGAACCCCCAGAACAGGCTCTGGAGAATTCCTACCTAAAACTACTGACAAAGGTGAGAGAAAAGGTCTGGAAAAGTATGAAAAATGGAGAAAACTAAGCAACTATATATAGGTATTCCGGAGGTGTGGGGCGAAGGGCCCCACACACCGGGCGATACGCCTGGTGTGGGGCGATTCGCCCCACGTCTCAGGCGACTCGCCCGGGAGTATTTTTCGGCCAGATACGTGTTTTTTATGCGTTTTTGGATTTCTTCCCCTTTTCGGACTCGGTTTTTGCCTTCTAGTGACCTTTTAGCCTTCAGACTCGACCCCTAGACTTCACATCCTATCCGGAATCTTTCAGATACTCCAATTAGGCCTTCGGAACACCAATTCCTTGTCTATTTCAATATAATTGCCCGGAAAACCTCATTTTTCAACCAAAACCTGTAAATACAAACTAAAGGGAAACATGACACTATTCTAATAAAATGCTAAAATATAGCTAAATTAACATAGAGGATAGCTAAAATAGGTGAAAAAGACTCAAATGAAAGTGTAAAATACACATTCATCAAACTCCCCAAACCGAACCTTTGCTTGTTCTCAAGCAACTAAGCTAGACTCTAATGCAAAAAACAATGCAACACAAAAAATGGAGTCTCATGCCAAATCAAATGAACTAATCTATTGGATCTATCAAAAAACATATGAACAAGAACCATACAAATCAAAACATGAATATAGGTTGAAGAATGCTCGATTGACTCATACACACTCACATAAGCACTTATGTCAAGACATGATAGCCTCTCGTAACATTCTCTACCTGGACCTAGTCAGTGACGACGTAATGAAACATGTTAGAATACGAATGGTTGTCCCGTGCCTATGAAACTGAGGACTTACTACTGTTCACCAAGTTAAGACTTTTCCTCAAAGAGGAAGAACCAATACAGGCTCTCATCAAACGAAGGAGGGTTCCCTAAAAAGGATAACACTCCCCTATTCTATCCATCTCTCAAACAAAGCCTTAAGCTATTCACCACTTCTTGAATGGCAGGACGAGGGTGGTCTAGAACAGATGACACTCAAACGAAAAGAAAGATAGAAAATTACAACACGATTACGAACATTACAAGAACTGGAAAATGAGACACAACACTTTGCTAAACTGCTTTTGGCTTTCTCTTTTTTTGGACCCTCCTTTGCTTTTGTGGGGTCTTTTCTTTTTTTCGTCTTTTTTTTTCCAGTTTTTTTTCTTTTTTCTGGAATATTTTTCTTTTTCTCTTTTTTTTCGATTTTTTAGCCAGCAGTAGCACAACGAAAAAGAAACAATAACACATAAACGACCTCCCCAAACCTATTTTTCGAATAGGTTGGAGTACAAAATTTATGAAAAAGCAAAAATAAACTCACAACACAAAATTGAAAACGAAAAACAAGTCTAAGGATGGCGTAACCCCCTCCCAAAACCTATTCGGAAGAATAGGTTACAAACAAAGGATCACATAATCTCACACTACCTCCTTCCTCGGCATTTAGCAATCTCAAAGCAAGGTGAAGACTTGTTGCCTCTTAGGTACATAATTACTCGGGAAAACAACCATAAGACACTAACATGCATCATCCTATTATAAAGGCCTTCGTGAACCGTAGTAGAGAAAACACCACTAAGTGATGTCGAGACTACCAAGCTTAACTAAGTGCAATACATAAATGTGACAAGCCAAGCGAGAAAAACCTCAAACAAATTCATAGAGATGAAGCATATGATTAATGGCATAATTAGTTAATCTACCCAATAAAAAAGTTCAAAAAATTTGGCAATCAACTCCATATAAAACATGCAAGACTATCCTAGGATGAATGTAGTGAATGCAACTAAAACTAAGAAAGTAGTAAACGTGCAAATGCAAATGCAGACGAAAAAACAAGATACCAATCAACACAAAGCCAAACAATACTTAACATCACGGTTCACATCCCATCCTCCTTATGAAACTTAAGCTAGTCCCTAGCAAAAGATAATGAGTAATAAGAAGTGATACTAGATGTTACCGAACGGTTTGGCCTCGGTTGGTTGAGCGTGGACATGTGAAAAGACTAGTTATCGGGATTGTAATCCCCATAATAGTCCCTCCACATGTCAGACAGGAGATCATTGGACTGCTGTAGAGCCTCCTGTTGCTGACGGATGAGCTATTGTTGCTCCCACCTTGCTTGCCTATCCTCTCGGAGATGCTCCTCAAATATCTCCCAACCGCGGTTGTGCTGGGCAATGTGCCCGTCGAGGTCTTGTCGCATTCCTTGGACAGAAGTGGTCAAGGGTGCAACACTAGCATCAACTCTACCGAAACGGTCATCGAGGTAGGCCCGGAAATCAGAGAAGTCAATACCTCTAGACCCATGTGGTGCTCGAGGCGGTGCATGTGGTGCTCTATGGACAAAAGGAATATCCGGGATAGGGGCTCGGCCATCATCAGCTTCCATAGCATCCTCATAATCATTTTCATTATCTGAATCGGTCGGTTGGAATTGTGCTTCCACATCAGCAGCGGCAGCCGTGGGGTTCTTCATTTGATACCTAGCAAGATGCACATCAATAGTCGAAGGTGAAATGGCAGCGACCTCGCAATCCCCCTCATCAATGTCCTCGACCCCGTAATATTTGCAGTAGGCAGTGATGAAGCTCGGAAAGATGAAGGGCTTCTTCTTCTTTTCCCAGTGGCGCTCATACTCTTCATACATGATGTAACCGGTGTTGATTCGATGCTTGCCTATCAAGCAGTAGAGGAGCTCGACGTAATTTGGTTGTATCCAAGTGTCATTCTTTCTAGGGATCAAGTTGAAGATGCAGAATTTCATCATCACCTTAGCCTCGATGCTAAGGTCACTCTGATGGATCCGGGCAGGTTGTGCTCCGGTTTCTGGATACCTGTACTCCCTGTTGCAGATCACATCCGTAATGTCACTTCCTATCCCCCTAGAGGCCCTTGAATACTCGTAGGCATGGTTGCTTCCTGTGAACTCCCGTTGCCCAAAATGGATGAATGAAGAAATTGAGTCTGGCGTCCATGGTACAATTAGGCCTCGAACTAGTACCCCCTCCTTCTCCTCAAGATTAGTGAATCCAGCGTAGAACTCTTGGAGGAGGCTCATGTCGTACCCCTTGAATGTGTTTGAAGTATACCAACCCCAATTCCTTTTCGTCACCTATCGGGAGAGCGTCCTGTACCCTGCCATTTGAGCTACTTCATCCGGAATATCTATCCGCATGTCTGGTATGATCGATCTCCCACCTTGGTCTAGCTCCGCTTCGAGCCTTTGTCGGACATCTATTGCAGCTAGAGACAACTCGTACATGTCGTGAGAAGGTTGGGAGCTTGATGCTACCCCCTTTCCCTTCTTGCTCGAGCTAGCTTTCTTTGATCCTCGTGGAGCCATGATTCCTACAAACAACAATTAGTATCTTGTATGACATAAAGCAGACTTATGCATATGCAAATGTACGAGCGAACAAACGAGCGATATCTACAATAATCGAACTCCTCAAAAACCCAATGTCTAGTCTAGCTACTTCATCATGCAACATATCAATGGAACTAGTACATGCACATATCACATTATGCTCTTGCTAGACAACAAATCCCTTGAATCATAAGGCTCAATTCATACCATAGTAACAAAAAATCTAACATCATAAATCCTCAACTTCATCAATCATGCATTCTACCATTACACCCATCATTATCATATCAATAAACACAAGTTTAAACATGGAATGAAAGTAAAAGATACATTGCATAACAAGATATAGTCATCTAATAGCAAAATTCTCAAACCAACAAACCAAGCCTAATTGAACATGTAATTGATAGTGAATAACGTTTCTAATCACACAAAACATCAACCCATACATCATATAAGCTTAATTGAAGCATAAATCAAAAAACCCCCAAATTTGAAAAATTAGGGTTCATGTGAGATTACCTCAAATCTGAAGATTGAATGAACTAGGAAGAAATTTGTTCAGATGAAAAGAAAGAGCACGTAACGGGCTTCGATTGAAGCTAAAGAACACACAATTTGATGGAGTAATGAAGATTTTATAAAGGATTGAAGATATTTTGAAAATTTGGGAATTTTTGGAGTTAGAAGTGAAGGAGATGAAGTAAAATGAAGAAAATGGGGGCAAGCCCCGTTTTTCTTCATCTGGAACCGTGGGGCGAGTCGCCCCTGGTGTGGGGCAGTCGCCCCGTGCGGGGCGAATCACCCCGCACGTCCAGAGAGAGTGGAGCTCTCTGGACTTGTGGGGCGATTCGCCCCCCACTTCCTGAGGTGGGGAGACGAAACTTTCGAAGAAATCCGGTTTTTAAGTCCCCGAAAACCATTTTACTCATTAAACCACTCGAAAAAGCTCACTCAAACAAAAACATAAGCACGTACGACACAGAGACGAAAAAATTCACATATGAAAAGCAAATTGTTCAAGTATGAATGCATGCAAAAAGCAGTAAAAAAGCGATAAAAACTCCGGGTTGCCTCCCGGATAGCGCCATTGTGTATAGTCTTTGACTCGACTCCTTCTTGCGCCTAGATCTTCTTCTTGAGGGTACTAGACTTCCCCTTCATGGATCTTCTCCTCATGCCACGAACCTGTGAATAAGAATGAACATAGACAGCAAGACCACAGTAGTTAACAGTGTGAGAAGCATTGAAGTGATCAGGTGGGTCAGATATGGCTCGCAACACGTGTCGCTTGCCATCCACCTCAATGGTGCAAGTCCTTCGGTAGATGTCTATCACGGAGCGTAGCTTTGTCAAGAACGTTCGCCCTAAGAGAATGACATCCCCCATCCCAGGTGTAGACGCCGGCATAACTACAAAATTGGTGTACACAGAAGTTTCACCAATCTTGACCAATACATTCTTCACAACGCCTTCGGGTCTCACAAAGGATCCATCCGCCAATTGCACAATAGCCTTATGCTCAGATAGTTTTCCAAGGCTACTCTTCTCAAACACATTCATTGGGAGCACATTAGATTAGGATCCCGTGTCTAGTGTAGCACGAACATCTACAAGTTTACCAATCCCAACCTTAACATCGAAACTTTGAGGGAGTGGCTCGGGATCCTCTTGCTCCTCTTCACTCTCGTCAGAACCAAGGTCCTTCTCTTCTTCCTTGGCTAGTGGAGGTTCTTCCTTCTTGCAACACTCGCACTTAGCAACCTTCTTGATGGTGATTTCGACAGGTAGATCACCCACCAAGGTAGCTTGCCTTGCTCCCTACTGTCTCCTCGGTCGATCAACTCTTGCATCTTTTGATGGGCAAGCCTAGTGCTCTCTTCCAATCGATCATGCCTTGCCCTAGTCTTCTCAGAATCTTCTTCATAACGTTTGAGAAAACTTTGGGTGTGATCAACCATGTTTTGCAAGTTCTCCATCAGTTGAGCCGACTTCGACTTCGGTTGCTCTTTCGGAGCGGGGTTTTCGCAGTGGTCATTATCATAGTTAAGCCTACTACGTTCTTGGTTAGGTCCATAAGTTTGGCTAGCCGGTGCGTATCCTTGATTGTTTCGGAATCCTCTTCTCCAAAATCCACCTCGAGGATTCCTACCATCTTGTCCGTAGCTAGCTTCTTGAGTACCAAATTCCGTAGAAAAGGCTTCCTCTTCGCCTCCTTCAACCCAGTTGCCATCATCATATGCGAGCTCCGATCTACACATATGAGCTCCATGTCCATAGTTCTTGCATATTCGACAAACCTCGTTTGACATAGCTGTTCCAGTGGCGCTCTTGAGGACTTGTTTCAATTCGTTGGTAAAGCATTCGAATTGATCCCCATTCCCCCTATACATAGGGGCTTCTTGAGTAGGTGGAGCTTCAGGTCCACGTCTCCTAACCATTGCCCTTGGGTCCTTGAACTGCGAACCCTTAGCAAGCCTTTCGAAAACTGCCCAGACGGCTTCCGCGGTCTCCTCCCAAATATTGCCACGGCATTGGAAGTCCACCACTTGTTGGTTCTCGAAGGTTAGTCCATTGTAGAAGTGTTGGACTAGATCAGAAAGCTCCCTTCATTCTCACTACTGTCGCCATCATCATCACCAGTAGAGTTGCAGTGGCAGGTAGAATTCTCAAGACCAGACGCCGATGTTATGGAATCCTCCATCCTGTAGCCCTCCAATGGGATGTGAACTGTTGAAGGGGAAAGGACAGTGGTATCAGGACCTCCCTCTCCAGTGTTTCATCCCACGAGAAGGTTTCAGTAGGCTGCTCGGTTACTCAGAAGTCTTCTACCTTTTTTCTCCAATTTCGACCACATTCTCCACTGTTGCCCCGCCCAATGTCAATATGATGTTCACTTCAGAGGTTGGCAAAGGGTGCCCCAACGAGGGACTGTGTACCCATGTCATTATGTTTTGGAACCAAGCTAGCGCTTTGGAACCTTCTAGCAACTGCGAACTCAAGATCAAATTCGTCGCTGCGAGAATGTCCCAGTGCCTTCCAGTTTACTCGAACTCTGCAGTCCTCGTGATGGAGTGATGTTGTAATAACGGTTTCTGTTCCTTCGGTGGTGCATGAATAGGCATAGGAGTCCTTACTCCAGGTGTACTCTAGCTCCTCCTCTTGGATAATCCACGGCGTTGTTGCAAAACCCCTTGGCTCGAACGCACATCTAGTGAGATCACCTTCCTTGACATGGTTCTTCACAGCAATCATACGGGAATGCTCCCTTCCCTTTTTATGGTACCTACAAACAGCTATTAGCACCTCGTATGACAAAAACAGACTCAAATATATATGCTAGTGTAAAAGCGAAAAATACGAGTGATAGAATCAACAATCAAACTCCCCAAACCGCAATGTCTAACCTAGCTTCCTCATCATGCAACATATCAACGTAACTACTACATGCAATACATCACATCATGCTCTTACTAGACAACCAATATCCTTGATAACAAGGCTCAATTCATACCATAGCAGCGCAAAAATTCTACCAACATAAATCCTCATACTCAACAATTAAGCATTCTATCGTCAAATCTACCAACATTACTTCAATAAACACATTCATATGCAAGAATCCAAAGTTAAAGACATATTGCAGAACAAGATATATCATCTAGCAGCAAAATACCCAAATCAACAAACCAAGCAAAATTGAGCATGCAATTTACAGTAAATAACATGTCTAATCATACAAACAACATACCCATGCATCAAATAAGCATAATTGAAGCTCAAAATAGAAAACCCCCAAATTTAAAATTTAGGGTTCTAAGGATGATACCTCCGATCTCCAAATCTAACGAATTAGGATGAAATCTGTTCGGATAGGATGATAGGTCGTGTTATAGGCTTCGAATTAAGCTAAAGAACACTCAATTTGGTCAAGAAACGAAGAAGTTATGAAGATTTAGAAGCAAAATCGCACTTTTCGGGTTTTTTGGGAGTATGGATGAAGAAGAATGATGAAAATGAGGTTTTGGGGTTGAAATCCGCGTTTTTAAAGATCTGGGGCTGTGGGGCGGTTCTCCCCCCAAGTGGGGCGGTTCGCCCCACCACGGGGCGGTTCGCCCCGTGCTCCCCAATGCGGGGAAACGGGCCCTGATATTAGAAAATGCGGTTTAAATCTCGAAACAAATTTTTTTTCAAAAAACCACTCGAAAAATCTCACTCAAACAAAAGCATATACGACACAGACATGAACAAATTCGCATATGAGAAGCAAATAGTTCAGGAATGAATGCATGCAGAAAAGCAGTAAAGAAAGCGGTAAAAATTCCGGGTTGCCTCCCGGATAGCGTCATTGTTTAAAGTCTTTGACTCGACTCCTGTCTGCGCCTATCTCTTCTTTTTGCGGGTACTAGCCATCCCCTTCATTGATCTCCTGTCCATGCCACGAACCTGTGAGTAAGAAAGAATATAGGCTGCAAGACCACAGTAGTGAGTAATAATATCAGGCGGTTCAGGTGGATCAGGTATGGCTTGCAACACGTGTTGCTTGCCGTTTACTTCAATGGTGCAAGTTCTTTGGTAGATGTCCATCACCGAGCGTAGCTTAGTCGAGAATGTTTGCCCTAAGAGTATGACATCCTCCGTTCCAGGTGCAGATGCCGGCATAATTATGAAATTGGTGTTTATTGATGCTTCACCAATCTTGACCAACACATTTTTCACAACGCCTTCGGGTCTCATGAATGATTCATCCGCCAGTCGCACAATAGCCCTTTCCTCAGATAGTTTTCCAAGGTTACTTTTTTCAAACACATTCAAAGGAATTATGTTTGAGTAGGATCCCGTGTCTAGTGTGGCACGGACATCTTCAAGCTCACCAATCCCTACCTTAATATCGAAACTTTTAGGGAGTGGTTCGGGATCCTCTTGCTCCGCATCACTTGTGTCAGAACCAAGGTCCTCCTCTTCTTCCTCAGCCTGTAGAAGTTCTTCCTTCATGCAACACTCGCACCTAACGACCTTCTCAGTGTTGCCTTGTTCCTTACTTGCTCTTCGGTCGATCAACTCTTGCATCTTTTGATGGGCAAGCCTAGTGCTCTCTTCCAACTTATCGAGCCTTGCCCTAGTCTTCTCTGAATCTTCTTCATAACGTTTGAGAAAACTTTGTGTGTGATCAACCATCTTCTGCAAGTTCTCCATCAGTAGAGCCGTCTTCGACTTCGGTGGCTCTTTCGGAGCGGGGTTTTCGCAGTGATCATTACCATAGTTCAGCCTACTACGGTCTTGGTTAGGTCCATAAGTTTGGTTAGCTGGTGCATATCCTTGATTGTTACGGTATCCTCTTCTCCAGAATCCACCCCGAGGATTCCTACCGTCTTGTCCGTAGCTAACTTCTTGAGTACCAAACTCCGTAGCGAAGGCTTCTTCTTCGCCTCCTCGAGCCCAGTTGCCATCATCGTATGCCAACTCCGATCTACACATATGAGCTCCATGCCCATAGTTCTTGCATATTCGGCATACTTCGTTCGAAACAGTTGTTCCGGTGGCGCTCTTGAGGACTTGCTTCAATTCGTTGGTAAAGCACTCGAATTGATCCCCATTCCCCCTGTACATAGGGGCTTCGTGAGTCTGTGGAGCTTCAGGTCCACGTCTCCTAACCATTGCTCTTGGGTCCTTGAACTGCGAACCCTTAGCAAGCCTTTCGAAAACTGCCCAGACGGCTTCTGCGGTTTCCTCCCAAATATTACCTCGGCATTGGAAATCCACCACTTGTTGGTTCTCGAAGGTTAGTCCATTGTAGAAGTGTTGGACTAGGTCGGAAAGTTCAAAACCATGGTGAGGGCACTTTTTCGTTAGATCTTGAAACCTCTCGAACGCGGTGTAGATGGTCTCATCATAGTCTTGCTTGAATCCAGTGATCTGCGCCTTAAGCGCGGTAGTCAGAGTGTGTGGGAAGTATTTCTCCATGAAAGCTGAAAAAACCTTTTCCCAAGTGTCCAGCTAGCCTGCTGGAAGAGAGCTCAGCCATGACTTGGCTCTGTCGCCAAGTCTCATAGCAAAAACCTTCATCCTCAACTCATCAGTTGCTATGTCAGCTCCGGGTCGTGGGAGTTGGTTGACGAAATCATCGATATCGTTCAAGTACCCCATCACATCTTCCCTTGATAAGCCATAGAACCTCGGAAGTTGTTGGAATGCGTGGTTCTTGATTTCCAGATCTCGGGTTGCAGGCGAAAGAACTATCGCCGGTCCCCTCATACGATCCTTGGTGGGTTGTACCCATGCCTTCAGTGGTCTAGCTTCTGCCATTCCGTCGATTTCCTTAAATAGACTAATTAGAGATTCAGAGAAATCGGTTTCCTCTATTTCCTCTAGTGCGCGCCTTTCAAGTAGTCGCCTTCTCTGGTGGTAGACTCTATCGATCTCAGCAATTGAATTAGCAAGCGGTGTTCCTGCAGAACGTGTATGCGGCATACACTATCTGTGACAGACTAGAAAAGGTGATTAGAAACAAATAGGAAAGCAGAGAGAGAAATTAAAAAGAAAAACTAAAACTAAAAGAATTAGGAATCTAAAGCTGTAAATATAAACGAATTAAATAGAAATAAGGAGTATAGTCCCCGACAACGGCGCCAATTTGATGAACGTGTCAGGTTCAAGCAAATAAATTTGTTATTTAGCCAAAGGCAATCCACAACTACAACGAAAACCGTAGTGTAGTAGCAGAATGACTCGAGTGTCGTTCTCTCAGGACTATAACTAGCTTTATCTATTTAACAGGAAAATATAAAACAGCAGATAGAAAGCAATAGGGGGTTTTCAAACAGATAATGGAGGTTGGTGATAGTATGGTCCTTCTTAACATAATGGGTCGATATTCATGCATAAATTCCTCGGTCTTGCATAGAGATCTTTGAATGAATCTTGGGTCCTGTTGTAAGTATTATGCACTACGAAGATAATATGGGTCTGACCTGTCAACAACTAACGTCCTATTGCCAGTATACCAAGTGTAGGCATAAGGAGAAAGACCGGTCAAGTATGGAAGGGGCTGCAGAACGAGGCCCCTGTAAAAGTATTTCTCGGGATGGGGCCCCTTGTTCTTCTCCTCGAGCTCTAAGACCCATGGGTCTAACTCATCCGGCAAACGATGCTTCTCGACTATGCGTCCTCGATACATGAGCTTGGTGACTCCCCACTCAGCTTCCTCCTCACTCATGTTACGTAACTTATTCTTTTTGATGTAGAAGTACCGATGAAACCATTTATAGCTCGAAGAGGAAGGAGCGTCCATGATAAAGCCCAAACCTGGTCGCACATTGAAGTAGTAGAAATACTTGTTGCCCGAGCTCATCGAGACCCTGAAGAACTGATTGAAGTTATGGAAGTTGAGCTCGACCCCGTGCTTCTTGCAGAACACTCCAAAGCACACAAGGGTCCCAAAGGCACTGGGCACGAGCTGCCAAGGAGAAATCCCTAAAGTGTTGAAGATGTCGCGGAAAGCGTCACAGAACGGCAAGATCCATCCTCGATCCAAGCTTAAGCAATGAACCGCCATATAACCCGGAGGCGCATTGTAGAAAGTTTGATCCTCTTTGGGAACGAGGATGTCAAACTTACTTTCAGGAAGAGTGTACTTCCACCGAAGAGTGGCGATCTCATCTTCCTTCACAGTGGAAGCAGTAGTGGGAATAATGCCGTCCTCGTTCTTCTCACCCTCTGGATCGGGGAGGTCCACCTTAAGTGCACTTTGGGTAAATTTGTTCTGAGCGGCCTTGCTCGATTTAGGCTCCTCGACAGCCTTACCCTTGCTACTCTTCTTAGAGCGAGAACGCTTCTTCGATCTCTTGGGCTCCTTACCCGGAGCATGTGCCTGAGCCTCCTCGGCAGCAGCTTTTGCTCTTCGAGCTGCTCTGTCCTCGATATGCCGCTGAAACTCAATCTCTTCTAAGGGATTTGGCGGCCGAGTGTTGTCACTGGGAAATGTGAAATCAATGGACCGAGGATCCACTGAATGGTAACTGGTCTCCTCCTCGGGGGAATACTTTTGCCCGATGAGCAAGTCCCTCTGAGCTTGCCTATTCATCTCAGATATGGATGGAGACGATGGCATTGCGGTGCTCGGACCAGCTTCATTCGCGGGCACATCCAGTATGGCACGAGGAGGTTCCTCCTCGTCATCAGTGACCACAGTCCGACGAGTGGTCTGAGGAGGGAATCTAACTCTCTTTTGCGGAGGAGTTGTCCGGGGAGAGGTAGCATCATCATCATCACTATCAACTATGATGATACCCTTGCCGCGTTGAACAGAATGGTCGCCCTCCTCGAATAATGACAGCGCCAGATCTGGTCGCTCCGTATCATCCATGTCTTCAACCCGGATGTCCATCGGAGGAACTGCGTCGAAAGCACCATAGTTCCGACCATGGACTTGAGCGGCTAAGGTAATAAGCTCGGCGGACACCCCAGGATTGGAAGGACCCCCCTCCTCTTCGGTCCTGTCATCAATGAAGTCCTCGTCCTCGCTCCGACGCCTCTTGTGAGTAACTAACCGATACTCGGTAGCTTCCTCTTCCTCCTCGGTCTCATCATCGTCATCCTCATCCTGGGCATCTTTGCCTTCTTCACCCTCCTCGAGTCGGTCCTCTTCCTCGGATCCCTCAGATCCTTCTTCCTCTCCGGATTCAGGAGCGGGCTCCTCGCCCACGGCGGCGTGCTCCAAGGTAGTATCTAGAAACGTCGCCGATATCTCTAACGTATCGACTGACGTAGTATGGTCGCTCCCATACTCCTGGACTTCGTGGCGATTTTGGCTGTCGTCGCTTCTCTCTGACATCCTAAAAGGGTAGCCAAAGAAGAGTCAGGATGGTTGGTGATTGATAGTGTATATGTCCTAGAGATAGTCCTTATTAAGGGCATGGAGCCCTTATAGAAGGCATATATGTACTATTACACAGGTCAACGTAATATAATATATGTTTGTTGTTTTTACTATTGAGTATCTCTTTCATATTTATATTACACCAGGCATGCAGCATGTCATATCTCTATTTCTGTCTGTATTGATATTAAACATGTCCCCTCGGATAGGTGACCGATCACACAGATAGTGGGAGCTATGTGCGTTATCATCTATCTCAAACTCTCCCTAGTCGAGGTTCATCTCGGATGTAGGGGTCTGAATGAACCAGATTAGACTAGTATGCGTGGAGGTTATACTTGTTGGAGCAAGTGTGAGCCGATCCCACGGCCACAGAACGGATTGTTGGACAATCGAGAAACATTCCCATAACTGCGCATAGTTGTTCAAAGAAGGATTATCGAACAATGGAAGTACCCACCGGACACTCCCATCGATGTATACTCTACACCAAAGTGTCTATGGGAACCGGTAAGTTGTCGAAGTGATGCCAGTCGTCCTTTGGACTTACAGGACTTTATCATCACATTTGTTGCCCCATATCCTTGGTGGACCCGTCGATGTCAGCTCTGAATAAGCAGTTGACCTAAGACATGATCCAGGATTATGGCTACATACAAATGGGGATGATAAGTGATTCTGTGAAGGATTCATCTCTCAAGTGTAGCACATGAGAGAACTGCTCATAGTCTGCATAGTTGTGTTGGTAAAGTCACTGGCCAGTGCATTGATATATTATGATGGTCATAAGTATATCTTAGTAACCAAGCAACTCCCTGAGACGCCCGTGGATGTATTCCATCGATCCTAGATGCATTCGAGTCAGTCAGATGAAGGGACGTTACCATCGCCGCGTTGAGCGCAACAGATTTCGCAACGAAAGGGTTTGCTTTGAGAGACCTCTCAAACGTCCTCATGTATTAATATTACAAATGGAACCGTCTAGGAATTCCATTTTGCCTAGTCTGGGACTTGCTTAATACAGTGAGGCCCTATGGGTCACACTATGTGGTGATTCAGCTTATCAGAATATCCTTGAAGATGGAATCGCAATTAATTTGGAATTAATTGTGATTGATGGATTATAATTGATTTGGAATTAATTATAATATTTGGTGGCTCAATTAATGATTTGGAAGTATTAATTGAATTGGCTAAGTAATTGTATTTTATGTAAATACAATTAAAGATTATATTTTGGAAATATAATAGAGGTTTGATTTGAAAAGGATATGTTAATTTAGAATTAACATATGCACATGGGCAAAATCTACTTGGAGTTTGAATTGCCTTAGAACTATAAGCGGGTCCCAAAATTGGGACCCACCTATCTCCCGTAGGACATGGGCGCGCGCGCGCGCATAGGTTGGATAGGGGAAGGAGTTCGACTCCTTCCTCTATTAGAAGTCCAAGGGATAAGTTAGATTTTCCTTATTGAGTTTTAATTTGATTGGGAATGAATCTAGACTTGATATTGGTTTCCTAGTGCGATAAGAATTAGATTCTTATTCCTTTACGAAGTCTAATTGCTTATGCTTTAGGCTTCTATTGACTACTATATATAGTAGACTACTAGAGAGTTTTTGACATAGACATTCACACAGTTGAATACCCAGTTTTCCTAGAGAAAATAAAAACTCTCCCCTCCTCTATATAGCCACGCGCGCGCCACCTTGCCGGAGGAATCGCCGCCCCGTCTTCTTGGTCACACAAAGAATATCCTAGCATTCTTCCGATAGGCTGTTCATCCGTGGATACCAAGGTTGAGGTTCTAGGAGCTGGAAAGTAACTCTTATTGTCTTGCAGATAATCAGAGTATTGCAGATATCTTCGACTTCGGCGAAGGAGAAGATACACCAGATTATTACGAAGACTTGGAAGCTGCTTTGGAAGTAAGGTTAGTCTTCTAATTGACGTGTTTATATATATACGACATATACATAATCAATTAACTTGTATGTTAAGAAAATTTTTGAAATTCCGCTGCGTACCCTAGGGGTAACTCTGACCGTATTTTCTTACAGTGATAGTTCGAGAGGTCCGTTTATGTATTTTGTTATGTTCGACCTCCCGAACGAAGAAAAATCTCAAAAAAGGATAGATGAAAGAAGTTACTCTACAAAAAACGACAAGCATACAAGGGGAACGAAGAGCACAGATACGAGCATATTAGGAGGATGCAAAAGAACGAGGCGCATAAGAGCGACCAACCGCTCAAAAGTGGGACAAGATCCAAAGATCAGCGAGGCAAACCGCCTAATTACGTATTTCTATAGTTACAAATCTACGCTAAGGAGGTAACGGGGAATGGCAGAAAAATAAAAGAGGCAGCATGGGATTTTCGGCCAGTCCCTTTAAATTCTTTTTTAAGTCCACTAAATGCCGGCCAGATTCAGGCTATAAACAACATATTCAGGCGAATTCAGGCGATACGGAAGCAAGAAGCACAATGGAAGTAAGCAATTAAAGCATGTAATCGAAGTATGGAGGACAAGAACTTACTTGGTAAAGTAGGAAGGAAGATTTGGAGGCGGAAATTGCACTGGAAACTTGAATCCTGTCGGAAAACACTGGAAAATCGCCTGAAAATGGTCCTCGCTCTGCTTTTGTATCGACGAGACTGCTTGCCGATCGTCTTAAGATGGTCCTCGCTCTCTCTATATTCTCTGAGTGAATATGTTGCGAAAAGTGTGGAATTATTCGGTCTTGGCCTATTTATAGAAGGGTATCTCGGGAATACGAACCGTCGTCTACCCTCGCTCCATCCGGACCGAACACGTGTCCACTATCAATGGTCCAGATCACAGCCGCCTGACGGATTACCGATCTACCCTCCATGCTCCCGCTCCGACACTTTTTCCCAGGTGGACGCAGATTACCTAATCACCTAAGATAATCCGCGGAGAGAGGACCATGTCACGTGGATAAATTGAAGAGCGACGAGCAACCATTCACCCGAGAAGAAAAATTAAAGTATTCCTTTTTACGGTACCGAGGAGCCACTTTCTCATGAAGTTTCTCGAGAAATTGTCAAGAGAAAAAATCGGAAGGAAATCATTCCATTCCATTTACTCACAATTATCTCCTCGAGACAATTTACATAGAGCATAGCGAAGTGGCAAAAAATCGAATAACCTATTCCCACCAAGGAACACTTACCCGGATCCGATCTCTACCCAGTAAATATACCCCTTTTATGAGGTCTGAGCAACGTCTGCTCGCACCCTATAAAAGGGGGGGGAAGGGAGAGATAGGAGGAGGGAAAGGCACCAAGGCGCAAATACGAAAATCTTTTTTCGCCCACTACTAGTCGAGGCTCTGCTCGACCTCTACTTCAACATAGTTCCACAACTATCTTCTACAAAGATACTTGGAAACTAGGAGGACATATGTTTGTGTTAACAGAAAATTACATAAAAGAACCACTCTAGAGCACCTAATTGCTAAAACAACCACTTTAAAAAACATCTTACAAAAAAGGCCATTCTATTTTTATGGTGCCCTAAAATACAAGTAGTCTTACAAAAAAGGCCATTCTATTTTTATGGTGCCCTAAAATACAAGTAGTCTTACAAAAAAGGCCATTCTATTTTTATGGTGCCCTAAAATACAAGTAGTCTTACAGAAAAGGCCATTCTATTTTTTGGTGCCCTAGAATCTAATGAAACTAGTATTTTGCCGTTGAAACTAGCATTTGTGTTGCCGAAACTAATTAAACTAGCATCAATCTAATGAACTAACATTTTGTGTGTCACTTGTGATGCTGAAACTAATGAAACTAGCATTCGTGTTTGCCGAAACTAATAAAACTAGCACTTGTATTGAAACTAGCATTTTGTTGCTGAAACTAGCTTTAATTGTTGCTGAAACTAGCACTTATGATGCTGAAACCTAATGAAACTAGCATTTTGTCGTTGAAACTAGAAGTTGTGATGCTGAGAATAACGCAAATAGCTTTTTGACTTGCCAAAATTAATGAAACTAGCATTTTTTTTTGCCGAAACTTGCATTTTTTTGCTGAAACTAGCACTCATGATGTTGAAACTAATAAAATTAACTTTTTGTTGTTGAAAACTAACAGTTGTGATGTTGAAACTAATGAAACTAGTATTTTTGTTGATGAAACTAGCAATTATGATAGTGAAATTAATGAAAGTAGCATTTTTGTTGATGAAACTAGCAATTATGATGGTGAAATTAATGAAACTAGCATTTTTGTTGATGAAACTAGTATTTGTGTTGTTGAAACTAATAAAACTAACATTTTTGTAGTTGCATTAATAAAACTAACAATGGAGTGATGATGTAACTAGCATTTTTGTTAATGAAACTAGCATCAAACTATTGAAACTAACACTTATAATGTTGAAAACTAATGAAACTAGCATTTTGTCGTTGAAACTAGCAGTTGTGATGCTGAAACTAATGAAACTAGCATTTGTGTTGATGAAACTAGCTTTTTTGTTGCTGAAACCAACAATTATGATGCTCAAATTATTGAAACTAGCATTTATTATGCTGAAAACTAATGAAACTAGCATTTTGCTGTTGAAACTAGCACTTGTGATGCTGAAACTAATGAAGCTAGCATTTGTGCTGATGAAACTAGCTTTTTTGTTGCGGAAACCAGCACTTATAATGTTCAAACTATTGAAAATATCATTTTTGTTGTTGAAACTAATGAAATTATTTTTGTATGATGTTGAAACTAGCATTAACAATTAGTTTCATATAGTTTCAGCTAGTTTATGAAACTAGCTTTTTGTCTGAAATTAGTTTATGAAACTAGATTTTATGTGTTGAAACTAATATGAAACTAGCATTTGTGTTGCTGAAACTAGCACACGTGATGCTAACACTAATGAAACTAGCATTTTGTGTTGATGAAACTAGCACTTGTGATGCTGAAACTAGCATTTGCGTTGCCGAAACTAATGAAACTAACATTTATGTTGCTGAAACTAGCATTTTGTTGCTGAAACTAATAAAACTAGCACTTGTATTGAAACTAGCATTTTTGTTGCTGAAACTAGCTTTAATTGTTGCTGAAACTAGCACTGAAACTAGCAGAAAGTGGAATGAAACTAGCAAGAAATGAAATGAAACTAGCAGAAATGGAATGAAACTAGGCGAAATCAAATGATCAACCACCGAAACTAGCATAGAACAAATGATCATGGACCGAAACTAGTCGAAATCAAAGTTTCAAGCACCGAAACTAGCATAGAACAAACGATCATGGACCGAAACTAGGTGAAATGAAAGTATCATGCACCGAAACTAGTCGAAATGAAAGGTTCGAGCACCGAAACTAGGCGAAATGAAAGTATCAAGCACCGAAACTAGCCGAAATCAAATTAACAACCGCTGAAACTAGCACAATTCAACTGAAACTAGCAGGAATCAACAGAAAACTTCATAAAATCAAAGCAACATGAACTGAAACTAGGGGTTCGTACCTAATGCTAGCCCCTTTATCTCTTTAAAATAAACTCTGAGAGAGAGAAACAAACAAACCACTCTAATAATAATAACAGTAATAAAGTTTCAATGTCCAGAGCTGCTGTGACAGAAAATGGCTTCCCAAATCTCGATAAACGCCTGCACAATTACCCCATGATAATGCCTTGAATTCAACGACAGAAAACACTGCAACAGCTGCTCCAAATCCTCCGCCTCAAACATCTGCTTCTCCACCACCATATCCATCATCGACCTCTTAAAATCCTCATACGGATCACTCGACCTCTTCACAATCGCGAAGCTCTCCTTCACCTTCCCTTCCACCGCACACGGTATCATCTTCTTAAACACCGATAGCCTCGCCGGTACCTCCTCCTCCGCCACACTTTTCCTCCGCCTCTGTCCAGATCTCCGCCGGTTCGATTTCTGAGATTCGCGAATCGGAGGCAGTAGATCGGAGGAGGAGCTGATTGACGACGACACGAGCGTCTCCGTTTCCTGCGCCGCCGCCGATTCGGCGGCGTTGGAGCTGAACCAGCCGCTATCGGATGGAGGAGCTATAAATGAGCGAGCATTTGGTAATTGATTTTTTAAGATGGCTTTTTTTGTAATTAATGTTGCTTATTGATTTATTTATGTATTTTTCCCTTGTGTTAAAATATGTTCAGTCCGCATGTACGAACTGGAGCGGTCTAAGAGCGCAATAAAGCATCAAGGGTCGTCCCTCAAAGGGCGCGACCACACCCAAGTATGTCACTTAGGTGTGGCTCGACCAACATACGGTCCGACCATCACTAAGAGGCCAACCCTCAAGATAAGCTCACTACAAGGACAATGCTGCTGTTGGGCTCGAGGAGGACCTTACATCAAGGTGACACCCTCTAAAAGAGACTAGGCGAGCACTACTCGGACCACGGACGTAAGAGGAAGGCACGAGGACCAAGGGTGACCAACCATGGTCGCTCCCTGTGGGACCCGTCTTCCAGAATACGCCATGGGACCCAAAAAGTCAATAATGCCCTCCAAACACTAGTCAAGATGTTTGGGCCAAAGCCCATGGACCTCTTTAATGGGCTTGGGCCAAAGGAGGCTTCAATCTCGGCCGGACACTTGTCACGATCCTACATAAACTGACAATAAAATACTACAAGTATATAAAGGGACTCATTCATTATCCGCTAGGTAAGCATTCAGAGCTCTCACCCACCACTCACCTACCACATTTACTACTCTTACTAGGGAAGCCCTTCAACTCCCTGCACGTAAAGTCGTCCCTCCGTTTTGATCCTTGACAAACCGGGCACGAGGTACTAACCCCCCCTCCAGTCTCTTTCAGGTACGAGGAAGCTACATGAAGGATTTCTATCATCTTAGGAGGAAGACTACATGAAGAAGACCTAAATAGTGTATTGTGACGACCTACTGCGAACTTAAGAAGAAGTACGAATTACCCTTCAATACTGTGGAGATGAATAAAGAATTGGAAATAAAGAATAGGATCTTAGCTAAAGAATGACCACATGGACATGGAGAAAAATAGAAGTAACGCTATGCTCAAAACTAAAAGAAACCATTGAAGAAGACTACCTAAACAAGCTCATAAGTAAAATAAAAAGTAAAATCTAACAACATAACAAAAGAAAAAATTATCGTCACATGTAACTTAAACACTTGCAGTCTAGTGTTTACCAAGATGTACCTGAGTTCAACAATGAGCCAATGATTATGCGGAGAAGCTCAAATCCGGTGTGCAAATACAAGTTCTGCATTTTTTTATGATGGCCTGACATCACTGCTCTTACTTTTCTCTCTATCACCAACTTGTGAGCTGTCCTAGGCCCATCAAATTTCTCGTTTTCCTCTCTCATGTCTTTTATCTCCTTTAGCATTTCAACAACGTCCTTTATGGTAGATCGTCCGTACCTATCTCCTGATTATCCCATATTCAGCCTATCTATATATGCATATAATTTCTTCTAACATATGCATCTATGCATCATATTTTCTATAACTTCTGTCGCGATTGCAGCAAGCTGTATACCTCTGCTCTGAAACACACATCAAGATAATTATATAACTGAACAAAATTACAAATAATAATCTTTCAGGGCATCTTCTAACTTATACCATTCACACACATGCATACACATAATGATACTCCAACACTCACGGACTGCGTAAAGTAACAGATCTACTTCTAGCTCAAACCTCAATTATGTTCAACCAACAAAAGCAAAGAACATAAACCCGTTCGAAACCACATTCAGAGACGTCAAACCAAAACAGTAGAACTACTCCATGATACAAGTTTAAGAAAAATTCAAATCATATACATTACCTCTCATGGATGCAGCTATATTCTTATTCTGCAGCACAAATTATCAAAATGGAACTAAGAAGATACTGAACCAATTTTCGACAACTCTCCATCCAACTCTAAATGCACAACCAATTTAGCTACTTTTATCTACATTCTACAATATCTAACACAGACAATGGAAACATTAGCAAACACAAAGCAGCTTTCCAATTCATCAAAACAAATAAAATTCATCTTTGAAATTCACATTCCATAACAGAACAAAATTGTGGCTTTTTAGCCAAGTTCGATTTTATCAGCAATAGCCAACAATTCCTCCATAAAAATTGAACTCCACAATAAACAGAATCACGAAGTTCATTTCACAGTGCTTACACATGATTATATGAATTTACTTAACATAATAATATCCATCATTAAATATCCATCAGCTCCCAAGAACTATTTAACTAAATACCCAAAAATACATAAATGAAAAGATGGCAAAAATAGAAGTGTATTTACCTCACCTTAAAAAAATTCATTGGCTGATACAACAAAACCCTCCCTTGCTGAAAAATTCTCCTTATCAACACTTTTGATATTCGACTTGTAAAACTCCGAATTTGTTTTAAGTGTTTCATTTTCATCAGCTAATTGATTGACCTGAAATGTTGCTTCTTTTAGGTCATTCACCACCTTGCTACATTCAGCTCGTAAATCTGCCTCAGAAACTTTAATCTCAGCCAACTCTTGTGATTGTTTTTCATACTCAAGAAACATCTTCTCTCTCTCTTCTTCAACTTTTTTCCTCTCCTCCGTTATACAATTCAAACTATCCTCAAGCTGGAGATTTCCATCTCAAGAGTTGAAACCAAATGTTTGCAGTCCATCAAATCATTTGAAAACTTCTCTGCCTGGTGGACTACTGATTCTTTTTCCTCTCCAAGCTTTTCCTTCTCTTCTGCCAGTGCAGTTAAGCTCTCATTCAAATTCCGGTTTTCCACTCTAAGAGCTTCTATGCTGCTCTTATACTCTTCCACATCAGCAATAAATGTACTTTTCTCATGAACAACATGTTCCTTTCCTTCTCAAGCTGCTTCATGTCATCTCTTGCTGAAGTCAGACTATCTGTTAAGACCACTTGTTGCATTTGCAATTCCTCTATAGAAGCTTTAAGCTGAGCTAATTCTCCCTTCATCTTTATATTCTCAAGCAAAACAATTTCATTCTCTTCAAAAAGTTTTTCTTTCTCTTCAGTCACCAAAAGAAAACTCCCATTTAAGCTTTCCTTTTCAGCCGGTAAGGCTTCCACCAAATTCCTGCAGTCAACAAGCTCGGACATAAGTGTTGACATTTCAGTTTGTGTCGTTTCAAGTTTATGCTGTAACTCGTTGATTTTGGTAGAAAAGGCCTTAATCTCATCATTGGAAACCTGAAGCTGCTTCTCCAGTTCTTTCCTCACAGAAACTACTTCTTGAATTTCATACCGGCACTGTACAATTCTTCAGTAAGTTGTTTGTTATTCTTTTGAACTCCATCCAAGGAAGCATTTGTTATAAAAAATTCATCAATTAAATTTTGATGCTCAGAAAGCTCCAAACAGAAAGCATCTTTTGAAATAGTTGCAACATACAACTGCTCTTTCAGCCACTCAACATCATCATGACTGAAATATTTAATATTTTTCATCTCGTTTGTATCTTGGAACTTCTTACCAGATGATTTTGTTGACTGGCGCAAGAAATCCATTTCGTCTCCATCAAAAATTTCTGCAAGCTGGGAAAGTTTGATCAAACATCCATCCAGTACTGATGACAAATCCACTTGTCTACATCCAAAAGACGATTTAGTTTCATCAATATGAAGCTCCAACTATCTATCTTCACCAATAACCCCAGAAGCAATAAGTTACACTAAATTACATTGCTGCACTTGGAGGCAAACAAAACGCGGAAGAAGAAAGAAACAGAAAACATATGAAGAAAAAAGATAAATTATTTATCATCCATGAACAATTGCCAACTGCATCCTCTGCTTCTCCAATCCAACAATTTGCCTCTGTTTCATTTTCTTCACCTTCTCTCCATTGATTTCGCCAAAACTATACCTTCCTCCACTCCTATTCCCTTCTCCTCCTTGACCTTAATCTTAACCTCCTTCTCTGCTCCCTGAATCGTCTTCACAAGTCGGAGTTGGATACCAGTAAGGAGATTTGCAATTCCGGTTGACCCTGTTGCTAATCGATCCAGTTCACCGAAATCAACATAATTGGGGTCTATAAGGAGCTCAGCCGAAGGAGAAAAATTCATCTGAGAGAATTTATAGAAGGGAATCCAAGAAAAATTCATCTGAGATAATTTGTAGAAGGGAATCCGAAAATAGATAATCAGGAGAATTTGCAGAAGATTGACAAAAGAGTCCTGTAGAGAATGAAATGGAAGTAGCGGTATGAAAAAATCGGAAAGATGAAACATAGAAAGGGAAAGATGCCGACTTTTTCTCCACGCGCGCGTGGGGATTTTGAGAGTTATTAAAGACTTTAAATAACCAATAACCTGGCCTTCTATTTATTTATTTTATTTTATAAGATGATAATAATATATCTAATGAGGGAACCAAACAAATATATTGGCAGCACGTACATTGTGAGAGTGCGGTTTCATATTCAATATTTTAAACAATTTTTCCCCGATAATTCAAAGATTACTGATTTTATCAATTGTTAAGTTCTAACACCAACTACTCTCCAGTAGTTCTAGGAATATTATTGAAATTGATAGCTTCATTCATTCTCATTCTTTAGGTACAAAATTGTTAGGTTCATTAGATAAAAACAGGAAAGGAAAAGAAATAGATAGAAGAGAGTTGCATCTTTCATTAGAAAGAATAAAATTCACTCCCCAAATTCTAAGGAACTGAGTGCCAATGTGTTGAAAACGTCCCGTGATGAAAATGGTAAAACAGTTTTTTTTTTTTCCATGAATCACTATTAAAAGTTAAAACATATACTAATTCTTAGTAGTGAATCACTAAAGATAAAGACTTACTTTTCTACACCAACCAGATAAAGATATGACATGTTGTATTGCCTAGTGTAATATAAATACATAAGTAAACATAAACATGAATAAGAAAACATATATTATATTACGTTGATTGTGATATAGTACAATTGTCCTTTAATGTGGTTATCTCTAGGACACGTATACTAACAGTTAACCCCAAAAAATTTGACCTATTAATATATATACCCGTGTGTGTGTGGATTAATTGAATCAAGGATAAACAATGTACTTATTGGAAACATATGGTGATAAGTTGAAAAAAAAAGTATATATAAACAATAAAACATTATACATGTAAAAATGTGAAGAATGACAAGCATATATGTTTCATGCGTATCCCAAAATTCAATACAAGAATAGCTTAATTAGATCATCAATTGTTTTTAACATTACAAGAAACTACACGATATATATTCTATCCGCACAATTTCCTCATTAAAAGTGAATATCATTACGCCATGTTACCTAGTGTTCCATCATATGGGTCTTGGAATCTTGACATGCAATAATAATTATTACTTCATTTTTTCCTAGATTAAATTATTTGAAGTTAATGATATGTTTTCATGCCTCTATTTAGATGACCGAGAGCGATTCACAAAAATTCTCTAGTAGATCACGTGATGAGAAGCGAAGGTCATCCCTTGCAATTGACCTAAACAGTGGCCATTGATGAACGCGCTGGTGTCGTGTTCCAATGCGAATCAAATAAATTTGTTATTTAGCCAAAGGCAATTCACAACTACAACGAAAACCGTAGTGTAGCAGTAGAATAACCTCGAGTGTCGATCTCTAAGGACTATAACTAGCTTTATTAAATCTAATTTGAGAATATAAAACAGCATACGGTTTAGCAAAGGTTTTTCTTAACAGATAATGGAGATTGGTGATAGTATGGTCCTTCAAAGCATAACGGGTTAATAGTCATGCGTAAATTCCTCGGTTTTGCATGGAGATCTTTGATCAATGAATTGTCCTGTTGTAATTATCAAACACTACGAAGATATAGATTTTGATGGGTCGAAAACCAATAAATTGTCCAATTGTGTGCAATAATTAATCAACAATACGAAGATAGAGATTTGAATAATCAAAGAAATAAAGCAATAACACGGAGTATAATGCGCGATATAGCCATTAGCATAATTCTCAACCCGTCGCTAAGAATTCACGTACTTTCACCAACGAGAAGTTTAGCTACTCATAGTTGTCATGCAATCAACAGAAATCATAGAAGAAAACATGTTGAAAGATATATAAAAATAAGTAGAAAAACTATAAGATACAATGTTACCGAAGGTTGTCAGTCTCCGAAGAATCGCGATCTTACAAGCTCCAAACTGCTATGAAAAAGTATCTCCTAAGCTACGAACCCCCAGAACAGGCTCTGGCAAGTTCCTACCTAAAACTACAGAGAAATGTGAGAGAATAGGTCTCGAAAAGTATGAAAATCGGAGAAAAACTGAGCAACTATATATAGTATTCGAAATAGTGTGGGGCGATGGGCCCCACACACCGGGCGAGTCGCCTGGTGTGGGGTGATTCGCCCCACATCCCGGGCGATTCGCCCTGGAGTAAATTTCGGGATTTTGCGCGTTTTCGACGCGTTTTTGGATTTCTTCCCCTTTTCGGACTCGGTTTCTGACTTCTAGTGGCCTTCTAACCTCCAGATTCGACCCCTAGACTCCAAATCCTATCCGGAAACCTTCAGATACTCCAAATAGGCTTCTGGAACACCAATTCCTTGTCAACTTCAATATAATTGCCCGGAAAACCTCATTTTTCAACCAAAACCTGTAAAATAAAAACTAAAGGGAAACGTGACACTATTCTAATAAAATACACTATAATATAGCTAAATTAACATAGAGGATAGCTAAAATAGGTTAAAAAGACTCAAATGAAAGTGTAAAATACACATTCATCAAACTTCCCAAACCGAACCTTTGCTTGTCCTCAAGCAACTAAGCTAGACTCTAATGCAAAAAACAATGCAACACATAAAATGGAGTCTCATGCCAAATAAAATGAACTAATCTACTGAATCTATCAAAAAACATATGAACAAAAACCATATAAATCAAAACATGAATATAGGTTGAAGAATGCCTCGATTAACTCTTACACATCCACATAAGCACTTATGTTAAAACAAGATAGTCTCTCGTAACATTCTCTACCTGGACCTAGTCAGTGACGACGTAATGAAACATGTTAAGATACGAATGGTTGTCCCGTGCCTATGAAACTGAGGATTTACTGCTGTTCACCAAGTTTAAGACTTTCCCTCAAAGAGGTCGAACCAGTACTGGCTCTCATCAAACGAAGGAGGGTTCCCTATAAAAGATAACACTCCCCTATTCTACCCAAAGATAACACTCCCCTATTCTACCCATCTCTCAAGCAAAGCCTTAAGATTTTCACCACTTCCTGAATGGCAGGACGAGGGTGGTCTAGAACAGATGACACTCAAAAACAAAAGAAAAGATAGAAAATTACAACACGATTACGAACATTACAAGAATTGGAAAATGAGACACAACACTTTGCTAAACTGCTACTTGGCTTTCTTTTTTTTGGACCCTTCTTTTCTTTTTTTGGGGTCTTTTTCCTTTTTTTTTCTTTTTTTTTCCTTCCAGTTTCTTTTTTTTTTTTCGATTTTTTTAGCCAGCAGTAGCATAACGAAAAGAGAAACAAAATGACTCACAATGACTTCCCCAAACCTATTCGAAAGAATAGGTTGGAGTACAAAATTTAAGAGAAAGGAAAAATAAACTCATAATACGGAAATGAAAAATGAAAAACAAGTCTACGATGGTGTAACCCCCTCCCCAAACCTCTTCGAAGGAATAGGTTATAAACAAAGGATCACACAACCTAACACTACCTCCTTCCTAGGCATTTAGCAATCTCAAAACATGGTGAAGACTTGTTGCCTCTTAGGTACATAATTACTGTTAGGAATCTTGTAATTTTGATGAGCAATTAACCATGCTAAATTAAGGAAAGTCCAGTAACTAGTACTCTTAAGGTCCATAGGAATTTAGAATTTTAAGGACATTGTAAAAGAGGAACGTTTGCTGATGACTTAGTTAGGTGTTAGATAAGTTATTTCTTTTGCGTATGATGTATTTTATTTTCTGAAAAGAAAATATCTTATTGATGCTTAGCTTTAATGTATCTTATTTTCTGAAAAGAAAATAACCTATTGAAGCATTTGCTGAAGATATATTTTGTTTATTACAAACAAATTATTGAAGCAAATAAGAAACCGGTCAGAATCTTGAAGACTTTTGAAGATCTGAACAATTGAAGACTTGAAGACATGAAGCCTTGAAGATTGCTGAAGACTAGTAAGGCACATGTTGCTCAGAAAGTGGAAAATTCAGCAACAACATTGCATAAGTGAAAATCTGAAAGACAGAGTAGGTTGTGCATGCTGAAACTGAGACTGGCCACTTGCTAATAAACATATGTGACCTCTTGCTGAATGTACGAGAATTTTGCGCTCCAATGTTACTGTTTGAATTCTATTCAAATGTGCATTTAATGTAAAGCTTACACGCGGAGGACATGAAGACTAGAAGACAAACAAAGTCGCTGCTGAAAGTACAAAAGCAAGATAGTGACATGTTAAGGAACAAAAGCCTTAGGATTTGAAATTCAAACGGCTCCTTACTTGCACTATAAATAGAGGTCATCCGGCAAAGAGTTGAAGTGTGTCAACAACGTGATCAAACTCTCACTTGTGCTTAAAAACTCACAAACCTTCAACACTCTTACTGCCATTGATCCGTTCCAAGACTTAAAGCTTGAAAAAGCTACTTGTGAAAAAGTAGAACAAACTCGGCTAAGAAATTAGTTTAGTGTTCTTTCTTTCGAACAAGAACAAGTCATGACACCAGAAAAAATCAAACTTGTTTACTGCAAAGTATTCAAAGTTGTGTTTCTTAGATTACTTGTTGTAACTGAATAAGTTATAATTAAGTCATCTCACCCCAAAACTCTCTAACTGAAAATACACCCTTTCAGGCGTGATATTCAGGGGGAACTTAATCGAGCATAGTTTTGCTGATTAAAAGTACCAAGTTTGGTGGAGAACAAGGTTGAGTTCTCTAGTTTAGGTTGGAAACAAAGCAAGTGTGCTTTGATTTCTGTTGAATCGCTTTAGATAGGAGATTGTAAGGAACCTCAATCATATCTTAGTGGATTCAGTCCTAGAAAGGACAAAGTGGATTAGTTGAGAGATTACGCCACTCTCAGATACCACTATAAAAGCATTTGTGTGATTTACTTAATGCATTTAGCTTTCAGCAAATTATATCTGTTTGTGCACAGTCACTCACTTCACTTGCTGAAACTCTTTACTTGCTGAAAGAGCACTTATTGTTTCAAAGACTTCCGCTCTCTGATTTTAAGTATCAGCAAACCAAGCTACTGTAAAGTAACTTACGCTTGCTGAGAAAGTTAAGTATCAGCAACCTCATTACTGAAAAGTAATAAGTACTTGCTGAGAAAGTTTTTAAACGACAAAAGTTTGAAAAGACTATTCACCCCCCCCCCCCTCTAGTCTTTTCTTGTTGTTTAAAGGGACCAACAAGTGGTATCAGAGCGAGGTTCTTTAGCCTTCTGCACTGAACCTAGATCCCCTTAAGTGCTTTCCGTAAATCACTCTCACTTGATCAGTTTGGTAGTGCTTTGCTGACAGGATGTCTTTAGGAGATGCTCCCTTGCTGAAGCTGGAAAATTACGAGAAATGGCGAAACAACATGATGCTACATCTTGAGGTCATTAGTGATGAGATGGTCACCGTCATTAATGATTGACCTATCAAGATCACCAAGGTTGAAAGGAGTTTCCCTCATAGAACCACTGAAGCTGGAAAGGAAACCATCCAAGACGAACCATCAGATACGATTGTGCCAAAACCAAGAGAGGAATGGACTTCTGACGAATCTAAGAGATTCCGTCTAGATGGCCAAGCTAGAAACATCATCATTCGATCAACTCCGGATACCATACAGTGCAAACTGTGGGGTGCTAAGACTGCAAAGGAAGCTTGGAAAATGGTTCAAGATCTTTGTGCTGGATCTGACAAGACCAAGGAAAACAAACTTGAAGTACTTAAGTTAAAGTTTCAAAACTTTAAGCAAGGTGCTAACGAGTCACTGGAAGACTTGGACTTCAGATTCACAACTCTTGTTAGTGAAATTGCAGCGCTGGGTGTTGGAAATCTTTATTCAGATTCTGAGAAAGTGAAAACTATCATCAGAAGTTTGAATCAAGAATGGATTCATACTCAGAATTTCTATTATAATCAAGGAATGCCTGACATTACACCAACAGAGTTGTTCTCTCATCTTGCTACTGTCAAGTATGAGACAAAGCAAAGAGAAAAGCCGTCATCTTCTGAAAAGAAGAATGATAAAGAGCCTGCTGATGAAAATGCTTTAGTTGTTAAAAACATGAAGAAGTTCATCAGTAAGGAACTTGAAAGGCGAAAAGCAAAAGAGAAGCTGAAAAAGCATCTTGGTAACAACTACCATAAGTACAAGAATGATACTAGCTCGCTGAACAAGCAAGCTCAGCAAGCTACATCATCAGAAGAACCAGCAGTTGGAAATGATCTATGTTTTTACTGCAAAAAGCCTGGACACTTCAAAGCAAATTGCCCTTTGCTGAAAGGTAAATCTGCTGAAAAGAAGAAGAAGTTCAAAAGAGCTTTCATTGCTGAAGAAAAGAAGAAGCTTCAAGCAAAAATCGATGCATTGTGTATTGATACAAGCTCCGAAGACAATGAGGATGAAAGTTCAGACACCGACGATGAAGAAGCCACTCTAGACGTGGAGATTGGCAAAGAAGTGTGTGGAATAGCTATGGAAGCTTATCCAGATGTGTCGAACTACGAATTCTGCCTCATGGCCGGTCAGGTAAATAACTCTACCTCTGACTCAGATTCAGAAAGTGAAGACGAGATTGACCTTGACAAGATTCAAGGAGAAATCGAAAGATTTGAGAAAACTCTCAGCAAACAGCAAGAGAAACTACAACTTGCTGAAACTCTGACCAAGCAAACTACTGAAAAGTACGTTTTGCTGAAGGAAGAGACAGAAGAAAAGGATGCTGAAATAAGGCGTCTTAAGAAGTTGATTGCTGAGGCTGCAGAGAAAAATTCTCAAATGGCATTAGAATTGGAAGAGTATCAGTCCTCAATTCTAAAGTTACTTGCTGAAATCCAAGAAATGAAAAAGATGAAAATCAATTTCAAATCCTATGTGGAAGCAAGTAATACGCTGACTGAACTAAACTCTTATTTGAGAGATCCATCTCAGAAAGAAGGTTTAGGAGCAACGTGCGAAGGTGATAACGTAGAAATCTTGAGAAAAGATAAATCACCTATCTCCTTTGTACGTGCTACTGATAGTAGTCCTCCAGTAATCTATCAGTTTGGTCAAACTAAGGTTGCTGAAACATGCAATCAAGTACCTATGACCATAAAGCCCGCTGTTGCTACTCAAAGTAACAAGACTTTAAAAGGAAAACAGGTTGCTGAGAAGCAAACTGGAAAGAAAAAGAATGCCGTGAAGCATTCCGCCAAACAAGTTGCTGAAAAGCAAGTTGTTAAGACTAAAGGCAAGATTACCAAAAGTAATCAGAAGTCCTTTCCTGACAAACCTGAATCAAGTAAGGTTGCTGAAGCTAAAGCTCAGCATTCTCCAAAGAGTGGACTCGGTTTCAAAACCATGCAAAGGCAACTCTTTCATGAGTATAAGCAAAGTCAGCAAAGATACTTCAAAGAGATTAAGAAAACCAAGCCTAAGAGTTCTGAAAGACTCCCAATGCTAGGAGTAGAAGGAACCTTGCTAGAAAAGAACTTACTAAAAAGTATGTTCAGCAAAAAGGTCAACAGAGCAAGACACCACATCAGAAAGTGGATTTGACCAGCACGAGTCAAAAGTCTTTCAGCCCAAATCCTCCTAGTTCCTCAGCAAGTAGAAAACAAGTCAAAGTTGAAAAACTTCAGACTTGGGTTTCCACTGGACGCATTGTTGAACATGTTAATGGACATCCATCATTGGATAATTAACTTGTTTGCTCTTGATTGTGCAGACTGCAGCCACGGAGACAAAGGATGCAATCTGGCACTTTGATAGTGGTTGTGGAAAGCACATGACGGGCAACATGAATAACCTTATAAACTATAGACGGTGGTCTAAAGGTCCAACAATAAGGTTTGCTGGTGGAGGCTCCGGATCTACAAAAGGCTATGGTGATGTGAAGTTGGGATGCATAACCATTTCTGGAGTTCTTTATGTCAAAAATCTTAAGTTTAACCTTTTCAGCATGAGTCAATTTGCTGACAAAGGATACTTCATCGAAATTAAAAGTGATGAATGTAAAATTGTAGATTTTGAGACTAAAAAGGTTATAATGATTGCAAGAAGATCAGGAGGCTTGTACACCGTTGATTGGTCTTCAGCAAACGTTGAAAAATGCCTTGTCTCAGATCATGATTGCCTTGCTGAAAAAGCATGGTTATGGCATAAACGAACAAGTCATCTAAACTTCAAGACGCTGAATAAGCTGTCTAAAAAGGCACTTGTAGTTGGATTACCTAGGGTTACTTTTAAGAAGGATGGTGTTTGCAATGCATGTCAGCAAGGAAAGCAAACCAAATCTTCTTTCAAGAACAAGGCAGTATCGTCAACTACAAAACCTTTACAACTCTTACACATGGACTTGTTTGAATCTTCTTCAACAAGCTATGCTGGTAAGAAGTATGGTCTAGTCGTGGTAGATGACTATTCAAGATTCACTTGGGTAGTGTTCATCAAGCACAAATCTGAAACCAAGACTGAAATACCTAACTTGCTGAATAAGCTTGAAGTCATGAAAAATGACAAGGTAAAAGTCATAAGGACAGACCATGGTACTGAGTTTGTAAACCAGTACATAACTGAATATTGTACCTCCAAAGGTATTCAACATCAGTTATCCTCAGTAAGGACACCACAGCAAAACGGTGTTGCTGAACGGAAGAATCGTACCCTGAAAGAAGCCGCAAGAACAATGCTTGCTGACACTGAATTAAGTGAGGCTTACTGGGTTGAAGCGATTAATACCGCCTGCTATACTCAAAATAGATGTTTGATTACTAAGGAATACAACAAAACTCCTTATGAATTGTTTGTTGGAAGACCTCCTAACATCACTCATCTAAGAGTATTTGGTTGCAAGTGTTTCGTTCTTAACAATGGTAGAGAACACCTAAGAACATTTCAACCAAAGGCAGACGAAGCGATATTTCTTGGCTACTCCTTGCATAGTAAAGCTTATAGAATTTACAACAAAAGGCACAAAAGATTGAAGAATTTGTGCATGTTGTATTCTACGAAAAGTCACAAGGTGTGCCTGCTGAAGAAGAAATATCAGAATGTATGAAAAAGCTAATCATACATGAGCAAAGAACTGAATCTGATGCTAGGCAAATCAAGTTAATTGAACTAAATGATGATTCTGACAATGACTCTCCTCCCCCGAGTCATGACAAGATAAATATAATTCATGACAAAGAATTTCCAGCAAAAGATGTGGTTGCTCCGGAAGTTGCTGAAATTACGCAATCTCCAGTGCCTGCTGATGAAATACCTCAATCCAGCAATGCTGAACAAGCAGTTGCTGACGAACAAATCTCAGCAGAGACACAAATTCCCAGTAGTACTGAACAAGTACATACTGAAGAGTCACATGCTGATGAGCAAACATATCCTGATCCAACAAACAGGAAACCTGTTAATAAATGGATTAGAGATCATCCCTCTACGGATATGATTGGCGATATTAATAAACGCCAAGTGACTAGATCCAAAGCTACTCAAGGACTTGCTGAAGAAGCAACTGTCGTAGAAGTAGAATCTTTATTCTCTTGCTTTGTTTCAGAAATTGAACCTAAAACCATAGAAGAAGCTTTGAAGCATTCTGAATGGATAAAGGCAATGCAAGAAGAATTGGATCAATTTGAAAGAAACAAAGTCTGGAAACTTGTGCCACTTGCTGAAAATAAGAAAGCTATTGGTACAAAGTGGGTGTTCAGAAACAAACTGAGCGAGTCTTGTGAAGTAACAAGAAACAAAGCACGCTTAGTTGCTCAAGGTTACTGTCAGACTGAAGGATTGGACTATGATGAGTCTTATGCTCCAGTTGCAAGATTGGATGCAATTAGGCTTTTCTTGGCCTTTGCTGCTCACAATGACTTCATTGTTTACCAAATGGATGTTAAAAGTGCATTCTTAAATGGTGAACTTGCTGAAGAAGTCTACCTAGAACAACCCCCTGGCTTTGAACTTCCCTCAGAAACCAAGATGGTATATAAGCTTCAGAAAGCTGTATATGGTCTAAAGCAAGCACCGAGAGCATGGTATGATACCTTGGCTAAGTTCTTGCTGGAAAATGGTTTCAAGAAAGGTGAAGTTGACAAAACTCTTTTTACCATGAACCATGATGGTAAATTAATCTTAGTTCAAATTTATGTGGATGACATAATTTTTGGATCTAAGGACAAGCAACTTTGTGATGATTTTGCCAAACTCATGACTAATAAGTTTGAAATGAGTATGATGGGAAAATTGAATTACTTCCTAGGGTTGCAAGTCAAGCAACTCAAAGATGGAATATTCATAAATCAAGCAAAGTATGCGAAAGAAATGCTCATAAAATTTAGGATCAAAGAGGAAGAGAAACCTGAAAAGATCCCTATGAGTGTTGGTACCAAATTGGGCTATACTAAAGAGGACAAAAGTGTTGAAGAACACAAGTATAGGAAGCTCATTGGTTCCTTGTTGTATCTAACAGCAAGTAGACCTGACATTCAGTATGTTGTTTGTGTGTGTGCAAGATTCCAATCTGATCCAAGAAAATCACACTACAAAAAGGCAATCAAGATACTGAAATATGTTAAAGGTACAGTCAATGTTGGATGATGGTATCCTAAAGATTCTGGACTTGAATTGGTTGGCTATTCTGATGCTGATCATGGTGGATCAACTCTTGATAGAAAAAGTACATCTGGAACTTGTCAATTTTTGGGTACTAGATTAATATCATGGTTCAGCAAGAAGCAAACGTGTGTCGCCAATTCATCTACTGAATCTGAATACATTGTAGCTGGTTGTTGCACAGCTCAAATCCTATGGATTCAGCAACAAGTAAGAGATTATGGTATTTCTGCAAAGAAAACACCAATCTTTTGTGATAATACAAGTGCTATTGCAATTACGCAAAATCCTAAGTTTCACTCTAGGACCAAGCACATTGATATTAGACATCATGTGGAAAAAGGTGATATTGAGGTTGTGAAAGTAGGTACTGAAGATCAGCTTGATGACATCTTTACCAAGCCCCTACCGGATAATAGGTTCGCAATGCTAAGGTATAACCTTGGATTGATTGAACTACCTCAATAAAGGATACACTTGGCAGAATGCTGAAACAGGTATTCAGCAAAGCCAAAGTATTCCTGTCCAAAAGACCAAGTCACTGATTTCTTCTAAGAAATGATAAGTCACAACATGATTGCTGAAACAGGCATTCAGCAAGTAATTCCTTCAAAACAGGTATTTGTTAGGAAACTTGACCATTTGCTGAGACAGGCACTCAGTAAGTGAAAAAACTTAAGGACTGCTGATACGGGTACTCAGACAATCAAAAGATACTGAAACAGGTATTCAAGTATCAAAGGAATTTTCTGAGACGGGAACTCAGAAAAAGAGCAAAAGCTCATCTCTCAGATTTTACCAAAGGATGTCTCAAGTGCAAAAGAATTTACTGATACGGAAAATCAGAAATGTCTTTTAAACTTAGAAAATATGAGATATCTAAGTAAGGGGGAATTTTCAGCAAGTATCTAGATTGTTAATTCAAACTCGCTGAAAAGATTCTTGTCTATTTCAGCAAGCAATCTATCCCTTATTACTCGGTAAAATCGATTTGTGACGTTAAGCTGGCACAGATAAACTCGCAATAATCATGACATGAAATTCAATCGTGGCCATTGATTAAAAGGAGTTATTAATCTAACGGCTAAGAAAACAAAGAGAGAGAGTGCTCTGACGGTTTTAGTTAGTGGGCCACTACGCATTCAATGCAAAGGCTCCACTAACTCCAGTGTTTCTCTGTTTTACCCTTGTTGAGAGCTCAAATCGATTGAGTTTCTCACACATGATGAATGTGTATTTTACACTTTCATTCGAGTCTTTTTCACCTAGTTTAGCTATCCTCTATGTTAATTTAGCTATATTTTAGTACATTTTATTAGAATAGTGTCACGTTTCCCTTTAGATTTTATTTTACAGGTTTTGGTTGAAATTCGGAGATTTACGGGCAATTATATTGAAGTCTACAAGGAATTGGTGTTCTAGAAGCCTATTTGGAGTATCTGAAGGTTTCCGGATTGGATTTGGAGTCTAGGGGTCGAATCTGGAGGTTAGAAGGCCATTAGAAGTCTGAAACCGAGTCCGAAAAGGCAAAGAAATCCAAAACCGCGTCGAAAACGCGGAAATTCCGCGTTTACACAGTGGGGCGAACCGCCCCAGCCAGGAGGCGAACCGCCGCGGGCAAAAATCAGGCCTATATATAGTTGCGAGTTTTCTCTCCGAAAATCATATCTTTCCAAGCCTACTTTCTCACCTCTCTCTATAGTTTTAGGTAGGAACTTCCGGGGCCTGTCCTGGGAGTTCCATAGCTTAGGGGATAGTTTTTCATAGCAGATTGGAGCGTGTAGGATCGCAATCATCCGGAGATTGACAACCTTCGGTAACTTTGTATCTTACAACTTTTATCTACTTATTTTATTTCTTTCAATATGTTTTCTTCTATGATTGCTATTGATTGCATGCACATTATGAGTAGCTAAATTTATCGTTGGTGGTAGTATGTGAATTCTTAGCGAGGGAAGATAATCATGCTAATGGCTATATCGCGCATTATACTCCGTGTCATTGCTTTATTTCGTTGATGAGTTGAACACCAAAATTCTCGTATGTTGTATTGATCATTATGCACACTAGGACACTTGTCGGCCAATCAGACCAAATTATCTTCATAGTGTTGAATGATTACGGAACACAATAGGACGTTAGTTGTTGACAGGTCAGACCCATATTATCTTCGTAGTGCATAATACTTACAACAGGACCCAAGATTCATTCAAAGATCTCTATGCAAGACCGAGGAATTTATGCATGATTATCGACCCATTATGTTAAGAAGGACCATACTATCACCAACCTCCATTATCTGCTTGAAAACCCCCTATTGCTTTCTATCTGCTGTTTTATATTTTCCTGTTAAATAGATAAAGCTAGTTATAGTCCTGAGAGAACGACACTCGAGTCATTCTGCTACTACACTACGATTTTCGTTGTAGTTGTGGATTGCCTTTGGCTAAATAACAAATTTATTTGCTTGAACGTGACACGTTCATCAAATTGGCGCCGTTGCCGGGGACTATACTCCTTATTTCTGTTTAATTCGTTTATATTTACAGCTTTAGATTCCTAATTCTTTTAGTTTTAGTTTTTCTTTTTAATTTCTCTCTCTGCTTTCCTATTTGTTTCTAATAACCTTTTCTAGTCTGTCATAGATAGTGTATGCCGCATACACGTTCTGCAGGAACACCGCTTGCTAATTCAATTGTTGAGATCGATAGAGTCTACCACCAGAGAAGGCGACTACTTGAAAGGCGCGCACTAGAGGAAATAGAGGAAACCGATTTCTCTGAATCTCTAATTAGTCTATTCAAGGAAATCGACGGAATGGCAGAAGCTCGACCATTGAAGGCATGGGTACAACCCACCAAGGATCGTATGAGGGGACCGGCGATAGTTCTTTCGTCTGCAACCCGAGATCTGGAGATCAAAAACCACGCATTCCAACAACTTCCGAGGTTCTATGGCTTATCAAGGGAAGATGTGATGGGGTACTTGAACGATATCGATGATTTCGTCAACCAACTCCCACGACCCGGAGTTGACATAACCACGGATGAGTTAAGGATGAAGGTTTTTGCGATGGGACTTGACGACAGAGCCAAGTCATGGCTGAGCTCTCTTCCAGCAGGCTCGCTGGACACTTGGGAAAAGGTTTTTTCAGCTTTCATGGAGAAATACTTCCCACACACTCTGACTACCGCGCTAAAGGCGCAGATCACTGGATTCAAGCAGGACTATGATGAGACCATCTACACCGCGTTCGAGAGGTTCCAAGATCTCACGAACAAGTGCCCTCACCATGGTTTTGAACTCTCCGACCTAGTCCAACACTTCAACAATGGACTAACCTTCGAGAACCAACAAGTGGTGGATTTCCAATGCCGAGGCAATATTTGAGAGGAAACCGCAGAAGCCGTCTGGGAAGTTTTCGAGAGGCTTGCTAAGGGGTCGCAGTTCAAGGACCCAAGAGCAATGGTTAGGAGACGTGGACCTGAAACTCCACCGAATCAAGAAGCCCCTATGTACAGGGGGAATGGGGATCAATTCGAGTGCTTTACCAACGAATTGAAGCAAGTCCTCAAGAGCGCCACCGGAACAACTGTTTCGAATGAAGTATGCCGAATATGCAAGAACTATGGGCATGGAGCTCATATGTGTAGATCGGAGCTGGCATACGATGATGGCAACTGGGCTCGAGGAGGCGAAGAAGAAGCCTTCGCTACGGAGTTTGGCACTCAGGAAGTTAGCTACGGACAAGACGGTAGGAATCCTCGAGGTGGATTTTGGAGAAGAGGATACCGTAACAATCAAGGATATGCACCAGCTAACCAAACTTATGGACCAAACCAAGACCGTAGTAGGCTGAACTATGGTAATAATCACTGCGAAAACCCCGCTCCGAAAGAGCCACCGAAGTCGAAGACGGCTCTACTGATGGAGAACTTGCAGAAGATGGTTGATCACACACAAAGTTTTCTCAAACGGTATGAAGAAGATTCTGAGAAGACTAGGGCAAGGCTCGATAAGTTAGAAGAGAGCACTAGGCTTGCCCATCAAAAGATGCAAGAGTTGATCGACCGAAGAGCAAGTAAGGAACAAGGCAACACTGAGAAGGTCGTTAGGTGCGAGTGTTGCACGAAGGAAGAACTTCTACCAGGCTGAGGAAGAAGAGGAGGACCTTGGTTCTGACATAAGTGATGAGGAGCAAGAGGATCCCGAACCACTCCCTAAAAGTTTCGATATTAAGGTAGGGATTGGTGAGCTTGAAGATGTCCGTGCCACACTAGACACGGGATCCTACTCAAACATAATTCCTTTGAATGTGTTTGAAAAAAGTAACCTTGGAAAACTATCAGAGGAAAGGGCTATTGTGCGACTGGCGGATGGATCATTCATGAGACCCGAAGGCGTTGTGAAAAATGTGTTGGTCAAGATTGGTGAAGCATCAATAAACACCAATTTCGTAGTTATGCCGGCATCTGCACCTGGGACGGGGGATGTCATACTCTTAGGGCAAACATTCTTGACCAAGCTACACTCAGTAATGGACATCTACCAAAGAACTTGCACCATCGAAGTGAATGGCAAGCAACATGTGTTGCAAGCCATACCTGATCCACCTGAACCGCCTGACATTATTACTCACTACTGTGGTCTTGCAGCCTATATTCTTTCTTATTCACAGGTTCGAGGCATGGAAAGGAGATCAATGAAGGGGAAGGCTAGTACCCGCAAAAAGAAGAGATAGGCGCAGACAGGAGTCGAGTCAAAGACATTAAACAATGACGCTATCCGGGAGGCAACCCGGAATTTTACCGCTTTCTTTACTGCTTTTCTGCATGCATTCATTCTTGAACTATTTGCTTCTCATATGCGAATTTGTTCATGTCTGTGTCTTATATGCTTTTGTTTTGAGTGAGATTTTTCGAGTGATTTTTTGAAAAAAATTGGTTTCGGGATTTAAACCGCATTTTCTGACATCAGGGCCCGTCTCCCCGCATTGGGGAGCACGGGGCGAACCGCCCCACTTGGGGGGCGAACCGCCCCGTGGTGGGGCGAACCGCCCCACAGCCCCAGATCTTAAAAAACGCGGATTTCAACCCCAAAACCTCATTTTCATCATTCTTCTTCATCCATACTCCCAAAAAACCCGAAAAGTGCGATTTTGCTTCTAAATCTTCATAACTTCTTCGTTTCTTGACCAAATTGAGTGTTCTTTAGCTTAATTCAAAGCCTATAACACGATCTATCATCCTATCTGAACAGATTTCATCCTAATTCGTTAGATTTGCAGATCTGAGGTATCATCCTTAGAACCCTAAATTTCAAATTTGGGGGTTTTCTATTTTGAGCTTCAATTATGTTTATTTAATGCATGGGTATGTTGTTTGTGTGATTAGACATGTTATTTACTATCAATTGCATGCTCAATTTTGCTTGGATTGTTGATTTGGGTATTTTGCTGCTAGATGATATATCTTGTTCTGCAATATGTCTTTATCTTGGGTTTCGTGCATATGAATATGTTTATTGGTGTAATGTTGGTGGATTTGGCATTAGAATGTTTAATTGTTGAGTATGAGGATTTATGCTGCTTGAATTTTTGCGCTGCTATGGTATGAATTGAGCCTTGTTATCAAGGATATTGGTTGTCTAGTGAAAGCATGATGTGATGTATTGCATGTAGTAGTTACGTTGGTATGTTGCATGATGAAAAAGCTAGGCTAGACATTGCGGTTTGGGGGTTTGATTGTTGAATCTATCACTCGTATTTTTCGCTTTTACACTAGCATATATTTGAGTCTGTTTTTGTCATACGAGGTGCTAATAGTTGTTTGTAGGTACCATAAAAAGGGAAGGGAGCATTCCCGTATGATTGCTGTGAAGAATCATGTCAAGGAAGGTGATCTCGCTAGATGTGCGTTCAAGCCAAGGAGTTTTACAACAACGTCGTGGATTATCCGAGAGGAGGAGCTAGAGTACACCTGGAGTAAGGACTCCTATGCTTATTCATGCACCACCGAAGGGACAGAAACTGTTATTACATCATCACTCCATCACGAGGACTGCAGAGTTCGAGTGAACTGGAAGGCACCGGGACATTCTCGCAGCGACGGATTTGATCTTGAGTTCGCAGTTGCTAGAGGGTTCCGAAGCGCTAGCTTGGTTCCAAAACATAATGACATGGGGACTCAGCACCTTGTTGGGGTGCCCCTTGCCTGCCTCTAAAGGGAGCATAACAATGATATTGGGAGCATCAACTGTAGAGAATGTGGACAAAATTGGAGAAAAAGGTAGAGGGCTCCTGAGTATCCGAGCAGCTGCCTGAAACCTTCTCGTGGAGTAAACCGTTGAAGGGGGAGGTCCTGATACCACTGCCCTTTCCCCTTCAACAGTTCACATCCTATTGGAGGGCTACAGGATGGAGAATTCCATAACAGCAACGGCTAATCTTGAGAATTCAGCCTGCCAATACAACTCTACTAGTGAGGATGTGCGTGAAAGTAGTGACAATGAAGGCCATACGGGCAATGATGATACTGACTGAGGAGTTGCTCTTATACATCCCATAATTGAAACTACCGAGCGTATCCGAAGACCTGATGACTCCCTATAAAACTCCCGGAGGAGGCCCAAAAACTCAAGAACAGCATACTCAGCCGACCGAGGCCAAACCATGGGGTAACATCTAGTATCACATCTTATTTACTCATTTTCTTACTGCTAGGGACTAGCGTTAATTTCATGATGGGGATGGGATTTAAGTGATGTAATGTTGTTAGTTTGGAGCTTGGCATTGGTAGGATGAGTATAGTACTTCGCATGCTTTATCATTTGCATTTGCACGTTTACTGCTTTCCTAGGATAGTTTTGCATGTTTTATATGGAGTTTATTGCCGAATTTTTTGAACTTTTTTATTGGGTAGATCAACTAGCTATGCCATTAATCGTATGTTTCATCTCTATGAATTTGTTTGAGGTTTTTCTCGCTTGGCTTGTCACATTTATGTATTGCACTTAGTTAAGCATGGTAGTCTCGACATCACTTAGTGGTGTTTTCTCTACTGCGGTTCACGAAGGCCTTTATAATAGGATGATGCATGTTAGGGTCTTATGGTTGTTTTCCCGAGTAATTATGTACCTAAGAGGCAACAAGTCTTCACCATGCTTTGAGATTGCTAAATGCCTAGGAAGGAGGTAGTGTGAGGTTGTGTGATCCTTTGTTTATAACCTATTCTTCCGAATAGGTTTGGGGAGGGGGTTACACCATCATAGGCTTGTTTCTGTTTTTCATTTTTCGTATCGTGAGTTTATTTTCCTTTTCCGTAAATTTTGTACTCCAACCTATTCTTTCGAATAGGTTTGGGGAAGTCGTGTGAGTCATTTTGTTTCTCTTTTTGTTATGATACTGCTGGCTAAAAAAAAAAAAAAATCGAAAAAAAAGAAAAATTCCAGAAGAAAAAAAGAGAAAAAGAAAAAAGAATCTGGAAAGAAAAAAAAGAAAAAAAGAGAAGACCCCAAAAAAGCAAAGAAGGGTCCAAAAAATAAAGCCAAATAGCAGTTTAGCAAAGTTTGAGTCTTTTCCATTTTTCGTATTGTTCGTAATCATGTTTTTCTATTTTTTATCTTTTTTGTCTTAAGTGTCATCTGTTCAAGACCACCCTCGTCCTGCCATTCAGGAAGTGGTGAATAGCTTAAGACTTTACTTGAGAGATGGGTAGAATAGGGGAGTGTTATCTTTTATAGGGAACCCTCCTTCGTTTGATGAGAGCCAGTACTGGTTCGACCTCTTTTGAAGAAAAGTCTTAACATGGTGGAACAGCAGTAAGTCCTCAGTTTCATAGGCACGGGGCAACCATTCGTATCTTAGCATGCATCATTACGTCGTCACTGACTAGGTCCAGGTAGAGAATGTTACGAGAGACTATCTTGTCTTGACATAAGTGCTTATGTGGATGTGTATAAGTCAATCGAGGTATTCTTCAACCTATATTCATGCTTTGATTTATATGGTTTTTGTTCATATGTTATTTGGTAGATTCAGTAATTTAGTTCATTTTATTTTTCATAAAACTCCATTTTTGAGTCTTGCATGTTTTTGTATTAGAGTCTAGCTTAGTTGCTGGAGGACAAGCAAAGGTTCGGTTTGGGGAGTTTGATGAATGTGTATTTTACACTTTCATTCGAGTCTTTTTCACCTAATTTAGCTATCCTCTATGTTAATTTAGCTATATTTTAGTACATTTTATTAGAATAGTGTCACGTTTCCCTTTAGATTTTATTTTACAGGTTTTGGTTGAAATTCGGAGATTTACGGGCAATTATATTGAAGTCTACAAGGAATTGGTGTTCCAGAAGCCCATTTGGAGTATCTGAAGGTTTCCGGATAGGATTTGGAGTCTAGGGGTCGAATCTGGAGGTTAGAAGGTCATTAGAAGTCTGAAACCGAGTCCGAAAAGGCAAAGAAATCCAAAACCGCATCGAAAACGCGGAAATTCCGCATTTACACAGTGGGGTGAACCGCCCCAGCCAGGAGGCGAACCGCCGCGGGCAAAAATCAGGCCTATATATAGTTGCGAGTTTTCTCTCCGAAAATCATATCTTTCCAAGCCTACTTTCTCACCTCTCTCTATAGTTTTAGGTAGGAACTTCCCGGGGCCTGTCCTGGGAGTTCCATAGCTTAGGGGATAGTTTTTCATAGCAGATTGGAGCGCGTAGGATCGCAATCATCCGGAGATTGACAACCTTCGGTAACTTTGTATCTTACAACTTTTATCTACTTATTTTATTTCTTTCAATATGTTTTCTTCTATGATTGCTATTGATTGCATGCACATTATGAGTAGCTAAATTTATCGTTGGTGGTAGTATGTGAATTCTTAGCGAGGGAAGATAATCATGCTAATGGCTATATCGCGCATTATACTCCGTGTCATTGCTTTATTTCGTTGATGAGTTGAACACCAAAATTCTCGTATGTTGTATTGATCATTTTGCACACTAGGACACTTGTCGGCCAATCAAACCAAATTATCTTCGTAGTGTTGAATGATTACGGAACACAATAGGACGTTAGTTGTTGACAGGTCAGACCCATATTATCTTCGTAGTGCATAATACTTACAACAGGACCCAAGATACATTCAAAGATCTCTATGCAAGACCGAGGAATTTATGCATGATTATCGACCCATTATGTTAAGAAGGACCATACTATCACCAACCTCCATTATCTGCTTGAAAACCCCCTATTGCTTTCTATCTGTTGTTTTATATTTTCCTGTTAAATAGATAAAGCTAGTTATAGTCCTGAGAGAACGACACTCGAGTCATTCTGCTACTACACTACGGTTTTCGTTGTAGTTGTGGATTGCCTTTGGCTAAATTACAAATTTATTTGATTGAATCTGACACGTTCATCAACACACCAGAGACACTATATAAAGAAGGAGTTAGAGAAATGACAAAATTCTTTAACTCACATTTCCTTTCTCTGCAAATTCTAGCCTGAATCTACTGTACCTCCGGTCAAAAAGCAAACTATCTCTTTTCGTACAATCTTTCTTGCTCTATATAAGAAATGGCTCCCAAGAGACAGTTATCCAAGTCCTCAAAATCGTCAAAGGTTGATAGTGCTGAATACGCACTGCTCCGGTGACTACTCTGACCCCAGACACAACGAAAGTTGTGTTGAAAAACGACCGAATTACTGTAAAACCTATGCCTCCGTCATATCTTGACACTGCAAAGTGTGAGATGTTGATGCAATGGGGAGGGTTTGTAAAAGAAAAGTACATTAGGTACTTTTATGAACAAGAACTTGATGACCAAAATGAAGAGGCGCTTGAGTTCATCAAGTAGCAAGGCCTCATGAACTTTATCTCTGCTCGCACTAAGCAAGTGAGCATGATTGATACTATGGAATTCTACAACAATGCAGAAATCCAGTCCCTTACAGACAGTAATGGAGTCACTGAAAAAGTGATCCTTACTTATGTTCTGAACACGCAAATCGTCCTGAAATGGACTGATTTAGCGGGGATTTTTCAGATTCCAACCACTGGAACTGAAGATGACGTCACTGCTTCTGACGAAGAAATTGAAGCTTTCTACAGTGACGTCAGAAATGCAAAAATGAAGAAAGGCGAGATAGCTCCCGTGACTTGGACAAAGCACGTTAAGAGAAAGCATCTCTGCTATTCACTTGGTCTAGTAGCTCTGCTACTGATAAAAGTTCTTGACTCCCAAGTGGGAGGAATTGACCAAGTAGGCCTGAGAAGATGGCCATTGCTGATGCATATCTATGAAAATAAATTGGAACTTAACTGGGCTAAGTACATTTTCAACAGGCTTGTTGATTGTGTTACTAAGTTTAAGGTAAAGGTAGAAGACAACAAGGTCTCACCTTCCTTTCCAGTTATGTATGGAATCAAGATATGCTATATCCTTGTACATTTCAGGATTCAGCTAAGAAACCCATTGCCAATCAAGAAATCTGTGTGCAATGTGGGAAGATCTTTCTACAAGCAGAATGTACCTAAGATTGCTGGAAAGAAAACCAAGAAGACAACAACTGCAAATGTTGTCAGCACAAGCCAGCAAGAAAGGTATACAACAGCTGCAGATGTTACCACTCAGCAACTTAGAGATGAAACTGCTGTTGGTGGTGGTAACACAAATGAAACTGCTGTAGAAAATCAACAAGGTACGTGTACAACACCTGTTGCTGAAAAGGCAACAATAGATGACTCTGGGAAACTGGAGAAATCTAAAAAGAAAAAGAGGAAAGCTGATGATGACACTCAGACTGCAGCGTCATCAGCAAATCCCGTACCTAAGAGGAAACGGACAAGTAACAAAAGAAAGAAGACACTGGCTTCTCAGTCAGTCCATAATGTCCAAGACTCCTCAGTCAATTCCCAGACAAATGCTGAAACGCATTTGCCAGTAGATGTTGCTAAGGTAATTACTGAAGCCTATGTCAACAATGTTGAAGTGTTTACGGAAGCCTTCAACAATCAACTTAACGTTGAAAATTCTACTGAGAATAGACCACAAGGCAGTGGAAATGAAATTCCTGCCCAAGTCCCGGATATCTACATTGTAGATAATCTAGATGATCAAACCATGGAACCAGTAAGCGACATTGTTGCTGATATGCAAAGAGCGGCACTTGCTGATGCTGCTGAAAAGATGGTTGCTGAACAAGCAACTCATCAAGTTGCTGAAACCCAGCTTGCTGATGGACCAGCTACTGAAATAGCAATGGTTCCAGTTCCTGAAGTTGCTGAAACTCAAGAAGCATTATTCAAAGACGCATCTCTTGATGCTGAGAATACTGGCCCAAGTTCACCCAAGACTTCAATTGGCAAAGTCCAGCTTGTACTGGAAGATTTAAGCAAACAAATGGAGTTGGAGATTGAAGAATCATCCAACATGTCAATTGATCTCTTCATGACAAGCAGTGAGCTTAAAGGTCAAGATGCTTCTTCTCAACTTGTCATTTCAGAGACAAGGGAGATTGCTGAAACCGCACAGCTTTCTCAGTTAGAGCAAAATCAGAAGTCTGCTGAAGAAACAGTCCAAGAAGCTGAAGAAACTGTTAATGCTGAAAGGACTGAGCCACAACCTGTCCTTCCTCAGCAGGTAGTTAATTCAACCATCAGTAAAACTTCAAATTCTGAAAATTGTTCTTTTGCTAAAATTATTCTTTCTCTACAGACTTCTCAAGATGCAAGTCAGATGGTTGCTGAAGCCTCTACACCAGAACCAACACTCCCTGCTCAGCAGGTAGTTAATAATTTTTGTATAAAAACTAAGTTTGACAGCTTAGTACTTCTGTCTAATTTTAATTTATTTCAGGATGAACAAATGGAGGATGCTACTCAAGCTCCTCATGGAATGGAAATTGTACTACATGAGCTTGCTGACTCTCAGCAGGTAAATCATGTTTCAGATTTAAACTCTAAAACAATTCTCGAAACCAATCCTGATCTAAATAAAATTCTTTTTCAGGCTCAAAAGGAGACCACTGAAGTGGTACACATCACTGAAGATCAGCAAGTAAGTTCTGAAGAACTTTACTTGAACTGCAAGAGGACAACTTTGTCAAGAGTTGCTAAGTCCGTCAGCAACTGGCAAAGGTACAGGAGAATGGACTTCTCAGATCTTCACCTTCATCTTTCAAATGAGAAAAAGAGATCTTCACTGTTAAAGCTCGAAACATTTGTCCACTCTATCCTTCCTGAAGAAATGCCATATTCTCAGCTAATGAGCTCAAATCTGATTGCTCAAATCAGAGAGAATATGAAGGCCAAATTCAAGAGTGCCTCTCCAGCTGAACAAGCTGTGATGCTCAAAGGTCTTTTTGTTCCTGTGGTGGCTGATCCCCACAAATTAACTGAGGAAGAGGAAGTGACAAGTATTGCTTTGTATAAGCACGTTGAGCTAGTCATTCTGACAGATGATGAAGAAGAAGAAGAAGATGAGAACATTCCCACTGATCCCAGTGATGATGAAGGGAAAGATTCTAAGGACAAGAAAGATGACGATGATGACAATCAAGGTCCAAGTCCTGGTGCTGGTGGATTGAAGTTAACAGTTGCTGAAAATACTCAATCTGACAATCAGCAAGCTGAACAACAACAATCTCAGCAAGAATCTCAACCTCCTCCTGCTGATGCTGGAAATCAAGCACCTGTGCAAGGTGCTGATACTGAAGAAGAATACGCCAGAAAAAGGGCTGCCTTGAAAAATGGCAAAAGTCTAGTTTCTGATGCCAAGGTTACAGAAGAAAACCTTGAAGATGAGGATGAAGAAGATGAAGATTACCAACGAGCTCTACAAAACAGTCTCGTGATCCATGCAAGGCATACGCAGGATCTGGAAATTGGTGAATCTTCAAGACCAAAATCAAAGGAAGTTCCATCCCTTCCACTTACTACTGGCGAAACTCCAGTTATTGAGTCTCAAACGTTGCTTTCAATAACTACTCAATTAAAACTAACTACTGGCGAAACTCCAGTAATTGAGCCACAAACTCAATTGAAACAACTATCTACTGGTGAAACTCCAGTCGTTGAGTCTGAAGCGTTGCCATCAGCAACCACTCAACAAAAAGGAAGTGAAGCTACTGACAAAGGCTCAAAAGTTGCTCAACTTGATGAATCTGAGGATGATGACGACTTGTCAGAAAATGAGGATGAACAATCCAAGTGAGACCCAAAAGTCGTTCAGATTCCTCCTCCTAATTATCTCACTTATGAAGGAGATTCATTAAGAGCCGAGTTGCTTTTACGAGATGATCAGTTTGCTACTGAACTTAAGGCTCACTCCTTGACACCTAATTTAGTGCCGTTCCCAAGAGTTGAGGAGTTTACTCCCAGAATTCTAGCACTAAAGCAAGTCCATGATGCCTGCAAAGCTGAAGATGAGGCATTGCTTGCTGAGAGCCCACTTGACATTGGAAAGATATTGGCTACAGTGCTGAGACGCACTACAACTTTAACCATAGCTCAGAAAGACATCAGTCTTTATCACAAGAGCTATGAAGAAGATGTAAGTCAAGCTCTCTTGCTAGCAAAGAATGCTCTTGTCAAAGCTCAGAATATTATGGATGAGAAGGCCGCAACAGAGAAAAGACATGAAGAGAACATGATGAATATTCAAAAAGAGTTGGCAACAATGAACTCTGACCAACAAGCAATCATCATGAAGTATAACAGTCTCAACACACTTGCTAAAAATTGCAATGAGTTTTATTCTCTGCACATCACTCCGATGTTGCAATCCATGTCTAAGGGGGAAAAGAAGACTAGAAAAAGCAATCAAACCCCTCCTACTCCTGCTGCTGATGTGCCACTTCCATTAGAACCTCTTGCTGAAAGAGAGCAAAGTTCTAAAAGACAAGCAGAATCTGAGTTAAATTCAGCAAGTACCAAAAAGAGAAAAACCGCTGCTGAAACTCAAGATTTCTGTCACACTGAAAGTCATCACAATATGAATGAAGATGATGAAGAAGATGATGACAATAAAACAATAGCTCAAGCCATAAGAGCTAGACCCTTAACAGCCATAACTCCGTCTGGCCACTCAAGGCATTTTTCGTCTGACTCTTCAGCAAGAGATCAAGACAATGCTAAATCAAGAAGAAGGCAAAGACAGGAAGAGAAAAGGCTGGCCAGCATTGCTATTGGCTCCGGCATTGAATATACTAAGACCAGCAATGAGGAAACCACTCAGAATGTAATCAGAAACATTCATGGTTGCTGGATTTTAAAGCTGGAAGACTTGCTGGTAAATGAGTTCTTTCCTACAGCCATTTTGAATCAAATGTTCAAATGGATTGAACTCAAGGTCCAGAGAAATCAAAGGGAAGAATCCCTCCCAAGAAATGTTGCTGGGAAATGGTTGAATCTAGAGGTCCATGTAAGAAGAGTTGCCATTGGTAAGACATACAAGCAAGAACCAAATCTGATCAAACCACCTGGCATTGCTTACTACGCTGACCCGGTAACAAAGAAACCTAAGAAGAAACTTGGATTGATTCCTTATGAGTACTTCTATCTCACTGCTAAGGATCAAGAAGAAGATCTTCTCTGGTTATGAAAGATTCATCCGAGAAGCATTTCAGATACACAACTTCTCCATGCCAGCAATTGGGGCATGCATTTGTGGGTAATTAACTACATGGAAATGAATGCTGAAAAGCATCATCATACTGCCTGCAAAAATGCAAGAATTCTTCAACTACAAGTCCGTAGGCTTCTGGAAAACTACGAGAAGGATTGTGTTGAATTCACTGCACTTGCTGAGAAGAGTGTAAGAGAGATTTTGAGAAAATCCTCTGAAAGAGCTTAAGTCCCTGCAATAGTTTTTGTTAAAGTTTTTGTTTGCTGATTCCTTGTTATCTATGCTTTCTTGTAAACTTCTGTTTGATAACTTTCAGCAATGAATTCTTTTTGACTCTTATTGGTTTTTGATTATGCAACTTACTTATGCTTACTGTTTATTTATTCAAGTATGCTTGCATTAATCATCTGATTTATTCAACATCAGAAACCTCTAAAAGGGTAACAATTAATTTAGCCATGGATTGCTAACATCAAGAAGGGGGAAATTTGTTAGGAATCTTGTAATTTTGATGAGCAATTAACCATGATAAATTAAGGAAAGTCCAGTAACTAGTACTCTTAAGGTCCATAGGAATTTAGAATTTTAAGGACATTGTAAAAGAAGAACGTTTGCTGATGACTTAGTTAGGTGTTAGATAAGTTATTTCTTTTGCGTATGATGTATTTTATTTTCTGAAAAGAAAATATCTTATTGATGCTTAGCTTTAATGTATCTTATTTTCTGAAAAGAAAATAACCTATTGAAGCATTTGCTGAAGATATATTTTGTTTATTACAAACAAATTATTGAAGCAAATAAGAAACCGGTCAGAATCTTGAAGACTTTTGAAGATCTGAAGAATTGAAGACTTGAAGACTTGAAGCCTTGAAGATTGCTGAAGACTGGTAAGGCACATGTTGCTCAGAAAGTGGAAAATTCAGCAATAACATTGCATAAGTGAAAATCTGAAAGACAGAGTAGGTTGTGCTTGCTGAAACTGAGACTGACCACTTGCTGATAAACATATGTGACCTCTTGCTGAATGTACGAGAATTTTGCGCTCCAATGTTACTGTTTGAATTCTATTCAAATGTGCATTTAATGCAAAGCTTACACGCGAAGGACATGAAGACTAGAAGACAAACAAAGTCGCTGCTGAAAGTACAAAAGCAAGATAGTGACATGTTAAGGAACAAAAGCCTTAGGATTTGAAATTCAAACGGCTCCTTACTTGCACTATAAATAGAGGTCATCCAGCAAAGAGTTGAAGTGTGTCAACAACGTGATCAAACTCTCACTTGTGCTTAAAAACTCACAAACCTTCAAACACTCTTACTGCCATTGATCCGTTCCAAGACTTAAAGCTTGAAAAGCTACTTGTGAAAAAGTAGAACAAACTCGGCTTAGAAATTAGTTTAGTGTTCTTTCTTTCGAACAAGAACAAGTCATGACACTAGAAACAATCAATCTTGTTTACTGCAAAGTATTCAAAGTTGTGTTTCTTAGATTACTTGTTGTAACTGAATAAGTTATAATTAAGTCATCTCACCCCAAAACTCTCTAACTGAAAATACACCCTTTCAGGCGTGATATTCAGGGGGAACTTAATCGAGCATAGTTTTGCTGATTAAAAGTACCAAGTTTGGTGGAGAACAAGGTTGAGTTCTCTAGTTTAGGTTGGAAACAAAGCAAGTGTGCTTTGGTTTCTGTTGAATCGCTTTAGATAGGAGATTGTAAGGAACCTCAATCATATCTTAGTGGATTCAGTCCTAGAAAGGACAAAGTGGATTAGTTGAGAGATTACGCCACTCTCAGATACCACTATAAAAGCGTTTGTGTGATTTACTTACTGCATTTAGCTTTCAGCAAATTATATCTGTTTGTGCACAGTCACTCACTTCACTTGCTGAAACTCTTTACTTGATGAAAGAGCACTTATTGTTTCAAAGACTTCCGCTCTCTGATTTTAAGTATCAGCAGACCAAGCTACTGTAAAGTAACTTACGCTTGCTGAGAAAGTTAAGTATCAACAACCTCATTACTGAAAAGTAATAAGTACTTGCTGAGAAAGTTTTTAAACGACAAAAGTTTGAAAAGACTATTAACCCCCCCCCTCTAGTCTTTTCTTGTTGTTTAAAGGGACCAACAATTACTCGGGAAAACAACCATAAGACCCTAACATGCATCATCATATTATAAAGGCCTTCGTGAACCGCAGTAGAGAAAACACCACTGAGTGATGTCGAGACTACCAAGCTTAACTAAGTGCAATACATAAATGTGACAAGCCAAGCGAGAAAAACCTCAAACAAATTCATAGAGATGAAGCATATGATTAATGGCATAGTTAGTTGATCTACCCGTTAAAAAAGTTCAAAAAATTCGGCAATAAACTCCATATAAAACATGCAAGACTATCCTAGGAAAGCAGTAAACGTGCAAATGCAAAAAATTTCACGAGATTATCATAAGAGAGATAAGTATAGAGATAACCAGCGATAACCTCCTCCCCAAACCTGAACGTCGTCGCTCGTCCCGAACGTCGAAACTGGATTCAAGGTGAGAGCTAATGCTTGTATAAGTGACCTATAATACTCAATCAAACTCGGGAGAAAACAACACAACAAAACTCACTAACCTTCAGTGGAGGCGGTAAGGGTAAGCTCAAGGTGATCAACCTCCTTTTGATCACTAGATATCTCGAAGTATGGCTTCACTCGCTGACCATTCACCTTGACTGTATTGCCGTCTTTGGATCAAAGAGTTTTACAGCTCCATGGGGAGCAACTTCGATAATTTCGTACGGTCCATCCCAACGAGTACGGAGCTTTCCAGGAAATAGTCGAAGGCGAGAATTAAATACCAAAGCTTTTTGTCCAGGAATCAATTCCTTACGTACTATACCACGATTTTGGCATTTTCGTAAGCACCTAGTCGTAATTCAGCAAGCTCATCTAGTTGCAACAATCGTTCCTCGCCAGCTTTTCCCATATCAAGATTGAGTGCCTTTATAGCCCAATATGCCTTGTGTTCCAGTTCTACGGGGAGATGACATGCTTTCCCATACACAAGTCTGTACGGAGTGGTCCCGATCACCGTCTTGTAGCTAGTCCTGTATGCCCAAAGTGCATCATTCAATTTGATGAACGCGCTGGTGTCGTGTTCCAACACGAATCAAATAAATTTGTTATTTAGCCAAAGGCAATTCACAACTACAACGAAAACCGTAGTGTAGCAATAGAATAACCTCGGGTGTCGATCTCTAAGCACTATAACTAGCTTTATCAAATCTAATTTGAGAATATAAAACAACAGACGGTTTAGCAAAGGTTTTTCTAAACAGATAATGGAGATTGGTGGTAGTATGGTCCTTCAAAGCATAACGGGTTAATAATCATGCGTAAATTCCTCGGTTTTGCATGGAGATCTTTGATCAATGAATTGTCCTGTTGTAATTATCAAACACTACGAAGATATAGATTTTGATGGGTCGAAGACCAATAAATTGTCCAATTGTGTGCAATAATTAATCAACAATACGAAGATAGAGATTTAAATAATCAAAGAAATAAAGCAATAACACGGAGTATAATGCGCGATATAGCCATTAGCATAATTATCAACCCTTCGCTAAGAATTCACATACTATCACCAACGAGAAGTTTAGCTACTCATAGTTGTCATGAAATCAACAGAAATCATAGAACAAAACATGTTGAAATATATATATAAAAAAAGTAGAAAAACTGTAAGATACAATGTTACCGAAGGATGTCAGTCTCCGAAGAATCGCGATCTTACAAGCTCCAAACTGCTATGAAAAAGTATCTCCTAAGCTATGAACCCCCAGAACAGGCTCTGGGAAGTTCCTACCTAAAACTACAGAGAAAGGTGAGAGAATAGGTCTGGAAAAGTATGAAAATCGGAGAAAAACTGAGCAACTATATATAGTATTCGAAATAGTGTGGGGCGAAGGGCCCCACACACCGGGCGAGTCGCCTGGTGTGGGGCGATTCGCCCCACATCCCGGGCGATTCGCCCGGGAGTAATTTTCGGGATTTTGCGCGTTTTCGACGCGTTTTTGGATTTCTTCCCCTTTTCGGACTCGGTTTCTGACTTCTAGTGACCTTCTAACCTCCAGATTCGACCCCTAGACTTCAAATCCTATCCGGAAACCTTCAGATACTCCAATTAGGCTTCTGGAACACCAATTCCTTGTCAACTTGAATATAATTGCCCGGAAATCCTCGTTTTTCAACCAAAACCTGTATAATAAAAACTAAAGGGAAACGTGATACTATTCTAATAAAATGCACTAAAATATAGCTAAATTATCATAGAGGATAGCTAAAATAGGTGAAAAAGACCTAAATGAAAGTGTAAAATACACATTCATCAAACTCCCCAAACCGAACCTTTGCTTGTCCTCAAGCAACTAAGCTAGACTCTAATGCAAAAAACAATGCAACACATGAAATGGAGTCTCATGCCAAATAAAATGAACTAATCTACCGAATCTATCAAAAAATATATGAACAAGAACCATATAAATCAAAGCATGAATATAGGTTGAAGAATACCTCGATTGACTCATACACTTCCACATAAGCACTTATGTCAAGACAAGATAGTCTCTCGTAACATTCTCTACCTGGACCTAGTCAGTGACGACGTAATGAAGCATGCTAAGATACGAATGGTTGTCCCGTGCTTATGAAACTGAGGACTTACTGTTGTTCACCATGTTAAGACTTTTCCTCAAAGAGGTCGAACCAGTATTGGTTCTCATCAAACGAAGGAGGGTTCCCTATAAAAGATAACACTCCCCTATTCTACCCGTCTCTCAAGCAAAGTCTTAAGCTATTCACCACTTCCTGAATGACAGGACGAGGGTGGTCTAGAACAGATGACACTCAAAAACAAAAGACAAAAAATAGAAAATTACAACACGATTACGAACATTACAAGAATTGGAAAATGAGACACAACACTTTGCTAAACTGCTATTTGGCTTTCTTTTTCGGACCCTTCTTTGTTTTTTTGGGGTCTTTTTTCATTTTTTTTCTTTCCAGTTTCTTTTTTTCTTTTTTTTCTTTTTTTCTTTTTTTTCCTTTTTTCCTGGAATTTTTCTTTTTTTTTCGATTTTTTTTAGCCAGCAGTAGCATAACGAAAAAGAAACAAAATGACTCACACGACTTCCCCAAACCTATTCCAAAGAATAGGTTGGAGTACAAAATTTACGGAAAAGGAAAAATAAACTCACAACACAGAATTGAAAAATGAAAAACAAGTCTAATGATTGTGTAACCCCCTCCCCAAACCTATTCGAAAGAATAGGTTATAAACAAAGGATCACACAACGTCACACTACCTCCTTCCTAGGCATTTAGCAATCTCAAAGCATGGTGAGGACTTGTTGCCTCTTAGGTACATAATTACTCGGGAAAACAACCACAAGACCCTAACATGCATCATCCTATTATAAAGGCCTTCGTGAACCGCAGTAGAGAAAACACCACTAAATGATGTCGAGACTACCAAGCTTAACTAAGTGCAATACATAAATGTGACAAGCCAAGCGAGAAAAACCTCAAACAAATTCATAGAGATGAAGCATCTGATTAATAGCATAGTTAGTTGATCTACCCAATAAAAAAGTTCAAAAAAATCGGCAATAAACTCCATATAAAACATGCAAGACTATCCTAGGATGAATGTAGTGAATGCAACCTAAAAAACTAAGAAAGCAGTAAACGTGCAAATGCAAATGCAAACAAAGAACAAGACACTAATCAACACAAAGCCAAACAATACTTAACATCGCGGTTCACATCCCATCCCCCTTATGATTCTTAAGCTAGCCCCTAGCAAAAGAGAATGAGTAATAAGAAGTGATACTAGATGTTACCGAACAGTTTGGCCTCGGTTGGCTGAGAGTGGACATGTGAAAAGACTAATCATCGGGATTGTAATCCCCATAAAAGTCCCTCCACATGTCAGACAGGAGATCATTGGACTGATGTAGAGCCTGCTGTTGCTGCTGGATGAGCTGTTGCTGCTCCCACCTTTGTTGCCTATCCTCTCGGCGATGCTCCTCGAATGTCTCCCAATCGCGGTTGCGCTGGGCAATGTGCCCGTCGAGGTCCTGTCGTAGTCCCGCGGTACTGGCATCAACTCTGTCGAAACGATCGTCGAGGTAGGCCCGGAGTTCAGAGAAGTCAAATCCTCTAGACCCCTGTGGTGCTCGAGGCGGTGCATGCGGTGCTCTATGGACAAATGGAATATCCAGGATAGGGGCTTGGCCATCATCAGCCTCCATAGCATCCTCATAATCATTCTCATTATCGGAATCGCTCGGTTGGAAGGGTGCTTCCACATCAGCAGTGGCAGCCGTGGGGTTCTTCAACTGATACCTAGCCAGCTGCACCTCAATAGTCGAGGGTGAAAGGTCAGCGACCTCGCAATCCCCCTCGTCAATGTCCTCGACCCCATGATATTTGCAGTAGGCAGTGTTGAACCTCGGAAAGATGAAGGGCTTCTTCTTCTTTTCCCATTGGCGCTCACACTCTTCATACATGACATGTCCGATGTCGATCCGATGTCTGTCTATCAAGCAGTAGAGGAGCTCGGCGTAATTAGACTGTATCCATGTGTCATTCTTCCTAGGGATCAAGTTGAAGATGCAGAATTTCATCATTACCTTAGCTTCAATGCTAAGGTCGCTCTGACGGATCCGTGCAGGTTCTGCCCTGATTTCTGGATATCTGTACTCCTTGTTGCAGATCACGTCCGTAATATGTCTTCCTATCCCCCTAGAGGCCCTCGAATATAGGTAGGCATGGTCGCTCCCTGTGAACTCATGCTGCCCAAAATGGATGAATGAAGAAATTGACTCTGGTGTCCATGGTATTATCAGGCCTCGAACTAGTACCCCATTCTTCTCCTCGAGATCAGTGAATCCAGTGTAGAACTCTTGGAGGAGGCTCACGTCGTACCCCTTGAACCTGTTGGAACTATACCAAACCCAATTCCTTCTTGATGCCAATCTGGAGAGCGTCCTATACCCCGTCGTTCCAGCTACTGCCTCCGGAATATCAATCCTCCTATCGGGTATGATCGATCTTCCCCCTTCGGCCAGCTCCGCTTCTATCCTTTGTCGGACATCTATCGCAGCTAAAGACATCTCGTACATGTTGTGAGAAGGTTGGGAGCTTGATGCTACTCCCTTCCCCTTCTTGCTCGAGCCAGCTCTCCTCGATCCTCTTGGAGCCATGATTCCTACAAACAGCAATTAGTATCTTGTATGACGCAAAACAGACTTATGCATATGTAAATGTACGAGCGAACAAACGAGCAATATCTACAACATTCCAACTCCTCAAAAACCCCAGTGTCTAGTCTAGCTACTTCATCACGCAACATATCAATGTAACTACTACAATAACTTATCACATTATGCTCTTGCTAAACAACAAATGCCTTGAATCACAAGGTTCAATCCATACCATAGTAACAAAAATCTAACAACATAAATCCTCAACTTCATCAATCATGCATTCTACCATTACATCCATCATTATCATATCAACAAACACATGTTTAAGCATGGAATGAAAGTAAAAGATACATTTCCTAACAAGATATATCATCTAATAGCAAAAAATCTCAAACCAACAAACCAAGCCTAATTGAACATGCAATTGATAATGAATAACGTTTCTAATCACATAAATCATCAACTCATACATCATACAAGCTTAATTGAAGCATAAATCAAAAAAAACCCAAATTTAAAAAATTAGGGTTCATGTGAGATTACCTCAAATCCGAAGATTGAATGAACTAGGAAGAAATTTGTTCGGATGAAAAGAAAGAGCACGTAACGGGCTTCGATTGAAGCTAAAGAACACACAATTTGATGGAAATATGAAGAAGTTATGAAGGTTTGAAGATATTTTGAAAATCGGGAAGTTTTTTGGAAGAAATGGGGGAAGAATCCCGATTTCTACTTTCTGCAGGTCGCGGGGCGAGTCGCCCCGGCAACGGCGCCAACTTGATGAACGCGTTGGTGTCGTGTTCCAACGCGAATCAAATAAATTTGTTATTTAGCTAAAGGCAATTCACAACTACAACGAAAACCGTAGTGTAGCAGTAGAATAACTTCGAGTGTCGATCTCTAAGGACTATAACTAGCTTTATCAAATCTAATTTGAGAATATAAAACAGCAGACGGTTTAGCAAAGGTTTTTCTTAACAGATAATGGAGATTGGTGATAGTATGGTCCTTCAAAGCATAACGAGTTAATAATCATGCGTAAATTCCTCGGTTTTGCATGGAGATCTTTGTTCAATGAATTGTCCTGTTGTAATTATCAAACACTACGAAGATATAGATTTTGATGGGTCGAAGACCAATAAATTGTCCAATTGTGTGCAATAATTAATCAACAATACGAAGATAGAGATTTGAATAATCAAAGAAATAAAGCAATAACACGGAGTATAATGCGCGATATAGCCATTAGCATAATTATCAACCCTTCGCTAAGAATTCACATACTATCACCAACGAGAAGATTAGCTACTCATAGTTGTCATACAATCAACAGAAATCATAGAAGAAAACATGTTGAAAGATATATAAAAATAAGTAGAAAAACTGTATGATACAATGTTACCGAAGGTTGTCAGTCTCCGAAGAATCGCGATCTTACAAGCTCCAAACTGCTATGAAAAAGTATCTCCTAAGCTATGAACCACCAGAACAGGCTCTGGGAAGTTCCTACCTAAAACTACAGAGAAAGGTGAGAGAATAGGTCTGGAAAAGTATGAAAATCGGAGAAAAACTGAACAACTATATATAGTATTCGAAATAGTGTGGGGCGAAGGGCCCCACACACCGGGCGAGTCGCCTGGTGTGGGGCGATTCGCCCCACATCCCGGGCGATTCGTCCGGTAGTAAATTTCGGGATTTTGCGCGTTTTCGACGCGTTTTTGGATTTCTTCCCCTTTCCGGACTCGGTTTTTGACTTCTAGTGGCCTTCTAACCTCCAGATTCGACCCCTAGACTCTAAATCCTATCTGGAAACCTTCAGATACTACAAATAGGCTTCTGGAACACCAATTCCTTGTCAACTTCAATATAATTGCCCGGAAAACCTCGTTTTTCAACCAAAACCTGTAAAATAAAAATTAAAGGGAAACGTGACACGATTCTAATAAAATGCACTATAATATAGCTAAATTAACATAGATGATAGCTAAAATAGGTGAAAAAGACTCAAATGAAAGTGTAAAATACACATTCATCAGCCATGTTGCACCTAGTTATAAGTTGGTAACATTTTAATTTTTACAACATGTGCATTGAATCAGATTGCATAGCTGATGAACGAGATTGTAAGCTCAATTAATCAAATAAATTTGTTTTTAGCCAAAGGCAATTCACAACTACAACGAAAACCAAGGCACGTAGTGTAGAAGTAAAATAACCTCGAGTGTCGATCTCTAAGGACTATAACTAGCTTTATCAAATTTAACTTAAACTATAAATCAGAAATCAAGCAAAGCACAGATTTTTCTTATCAATATGATGGAAGTCAGTGATAGTATGGTCATTCAAAGAAACGGGTAATAATCATGCATGAAGTACTTGAAGTTTGTATAGAGATCTAAGATCATGAATTGTCCTACGTGTTCCTTTCAATTCAACACTACGAAGATAGATGGCTTAGATAGATCAAAGAAATAAAACAACAAATCAAGTCTTAAACGCGCGAAGCCACTCATGCATAATCAAGAACCCTAGCTAAGAAATCACATACTATCACCAACGATAGATTTAGCAACTCATAGATAAATTGCAATCAACAAGAATCAAAGCAAGATTGAATGAAAACATGTTGAATTAAATAAATAAAAGCAGAAAAATTGTGAGATACAAATTACCAATGAAGGTTGTCAATCTCCGATGAATTGCTAACTCACAAGCAAGAATCGAAAATCAAAGATGTCCAATCTCTATGCTAAAGCTTCAAAATCAATAAGAAAAATAGTCTTCTATGCTAATAATTCCCAGAACAGGCTCTGGAGAATTTGTCTCTCAAAATAATGTGAAAAGATCTTACAAACGTAGAAAAATAGGCAAACTATATATAATGTTCGGAAACCTCCCAGGCAAACCGCCGCAAGTGCCGAGCGATTCGCCTGGTGTGGGGCGAATCGCCCCACGTCCCAGGCGAATCCAGACTGGCGAGAGCGAGATTTTTGGTCTTCTTTTCCTTTTCGGACTCGGATTTTTCCTTCTAGTGACCTTTAAGCCTTGAAACTCGTCCCCTAGGCCTCAAATCTCATCCGGAACCTTCTAGATACACCACGAATGTCCTCGAAACACCAAAACTTCGTCCTCTTCATCAATATTGCCCATAAACATACGTTTTTTTTACCTAAAACCTGAAAAATGCAAAGAAAAGGGAAACGTGACACTATTCTAATAAAATGCACTAAAATATAAGCTAAATTAACCTAGAGGATAGCTAAATTGGTGAAAAAGACTCGAATGAAAGTGTAAAATACACGTTCATCAAACTCCCCAAACCGAACCTTTGCTTGTCCTCAAGCAACTAAGCTAGACTCTAATGCAAAAAACCAATGCAACACACAAAATGGAGTCTCATGCCGAATGAAATGAACTAATCTATTAAGTCTATCAAAAACTTATGAACAAAGACCATACAAATCATAACATGGATATTGGTTGAAGAATGCCTCGATTGACTCATACGCATTCACATATGCACTATGTTAAACAAGATAGTCTCTCGTAACATTCTCTACCTGGACCTAGTCAGTGACGACGTAATGAAACATGTTAAAATACGAATGGTTGTCCCGTGCCTATGAAACTGAGGACTTACTGCTGTTCACCAAGTTAAGACTTTCCCTCAAAGAGGTCGAACCAATACTGGCTCTCATCAAACGAAGGAGGGTTCCCTAGAAGTTCACACTCCCCTATTCTACCCTTCTCTCAAGCAAAGTCATAAACTAATCACCACTCCCTGAATGGCAGGACGAGGGTGGTCTAGAAGACATGACACTCAAACAAACGAAAGACACACTTTACAACTCGATTACGAACATTACAAGAATTGAAAAACGAGACAAACACTTTGCTAAACTGCTTTTTGGCTTTCTTTGGACCCTTCTTTTCTTTTTTGGGGTCTTTTCTTTTTTTCTTTTTTCTTTTCCAGATTTTTCTTTTTTCTGGAATTTTTTCTTTTTATTCGATTTTTTCCTTTTTTTTTTCTGTATATAGCCAGCAGTAGCACAACAAAAAAGAAATTACAATGACTCACAAACTACCTCCCAAAACCTATTTGAAAGAATAGGTTGGAGCACAAACTTTACGAAAAGGAAAACAAACTCACAACACTCAAAATCGAAAAACAAGTCATAATGACAGCATAACCCCCTCCCCAAACCTATTCGTTAGAATAGGTTTCAAACAAATGATCACACAATCTCACACTACCTCCTTCCTAGGCATTTAGCAATCTCAAAGCAAGGTGAAGACTTGTTGCCTCTTAGGTACATAATTACACGGGAAAACAACCACAAGCCTCTAACATCCATCATCTTATTATAAAGGCCTTCGTGAACCTCAGTAGAGAAAACTCCACTAAGTGATGTCGAGACTACCAAGCTTAAGTAAGTGCATATATAAATGTGACAAGTCAAGCGAGAAAAATCTCAAACAAATTCATAGAGATGAAACGCATGGTCAAAGGTCATAACTAGTTAATCTACCCAATAAAAAAGTTTCAAAAAATTTTGGCAATAAACTCTACATAAAAACATGCAAAACTATACTAGGATGAATGTAGTGTATGAAACTAAATACTAAGAAAGCGGTAAACGTGCAAATGCAAACAAAGTACAAGATACAATAAGCACAAGATACCATACTCAACATCATAAAACCAAACAATACTAACATCATGGTTCACATCCCGTCCCCCCTTATGAAACTCAAGCTAGTCCCTAGCAAAAGAGAATGAGGAAATAAAAAGTGATACTAGATGTTACCGAATGGTTTGGCCTCGGTCGGCTGAGTATACAAGAATGGAGTTGTGAAAACACTAATTATTAGGATCGTAATCCCCATAATAGTCCCTCCACATGTCAGACAGAAGATCATTAGATTGCTGTAGGACCTTCTGTTGGTGACGAATGAGTTGTTGCTACTCCCACATTATCTCTCTCTCATTCCGGAGATGCTCCTTAGCTATCTCCCAATTGCGGTTGCGTTGGGCAATGTATCCATCAAGATTATGTTGCAACCATTGGACAGAAGTGGTCAAGGCTGCAACACTAGCATCAACTCTACCGAAACGGTCATCGAGGTAGGCCCGAAAATCAGAGAAGTCAATACCTCTAGACCCATGTGGTGCTCGAGGCGGTGCATGTGGCGATCTACGAACAGAAGGAATATCAGGAATAGGAACTCGTCCAGCTCCATCATCAGTATCCATAGCATCATCATCTTCCTCATCATCATTATCATCATCAGAATCACTCTGTCGAAGGGAAGCCTCAACATCAGCAGCAGCAGCCGTGGGGTTCTTCATACGATACCTATTCAATTGCACATCAATAGTTGAAGGGGAAAGAGCCGCGACCTCAGAATCCCCCTCAACAATGTCCTCAACCCCATAATATTTGCAGTAAGCCGTGATGAAACTTTGAAAAATGAAGGGCTTCTTCTTCTTCTCCCAATGACGCTCGTATTCTTCATACATGATCTTTTCGGTGTCTATACGATGCTTGCCCAACAAGTAGTAGAGGAGCTCAGCATAGTTTGGTTGAATCCATGTGTCATTCTTCCTAGGAATCAGATTGAAAATACAAAACTTCATCACCACCTTAGCCTCAAGACTAAGGTCACTCTGATGGATCCGTCCTGGTTGTGCCCTGGTTTCTGGAAACACATATTGCCTGTTGCAAATCACATCTGTGATATCACTTCCAATCCCCCTAGTAGCCCTCGAATACACATAAGAATGGTCACTTCCGGTGAACTACCGTTCCCCCATATGAATAAAATCAGAAATTGAGGCAGGAGTTCATGGCACGATTATGCCTCTAACAAGTACACCCTCCTTCTCTTCAAGATCCGTATAGCCAATATAAAACTCATGGAGGAGGCTCTTATCATACCCCTTGAAACGGTTGAAAGTAAACCAACCCCAATTCCTCTTCTTAGCCAAACGAGAGAGAACCTTGTAACCCGGTCGGTTAGCATGGCCGTTTGGAATTTCAATCCTTCTATCAGGAATGGTCGATCGTCCACCTTGAGCAAGGTCTGCTTGGAGCCTTAAACGGACGTCGATAGCAGAAAGCGACAACTCAAATAACTCATGTTGATGATATCTGCTCATGCCTAGTTTTATAGTTGTTTATACATTTACGTTTCTGATTGAATTTCTTTTTTTTGTTTGTCAGGTGGACACATCTTTCATATGTTGTTCAGGATTGGAATCCACAAGTTTTCAAGGTAAGCTTCTCTTCATTTTGCACTTTGAAATGTTAGATTAATCCAACATATATATATATATATATATATATATATATATATATATATATATATATATATATATATATATATATATATATATATATATATATATATATATATATATATATATATATATATATATATATATATATTTGCACTTTGAAATGTTAGATTAATTCAGCATATATATATAAACCCTAGAATTTTTTATTAATTAAAATATTGTTTAATCATTGGAGATCTGTTAAAAATATGTTGAGATGTAAGTTGTGGACTCAATTAGCACTCCATACAAATTAAGAATACGGAGTTTTTCAGTCAAATTAGTTGAAGAATTTAATCAACTTATTGATATTTTTCAAATAGGATTTGCTAAAAGTGTTTATGTGTTTTACCAATTGTTGTGAAAGGACGAATATTCAAGACAACGTTTTATAAAAGAGACGTGTGTAGAGTAGAAGTTTGTCCATGTTGATAGTGTAATCTTGACCAACCGTGCTTATAAATTTTCATTGTAAAGTACAAAAGTATGATGCTAAAGCCCAAACTTAAGAAAATTAAGGTACGTCCAGCTAACATTTTCCATTTTATTGTACCTACTAATAATTCATACATGATTTACCAATTTTCGTTCTTAGTAAATATAGATCTACTTGTTAGATGTCATAGTTTAAATGTAATAGGGGTGACATCGTACACACCTAAACTTGAATAACAACATAATTAGAGTCTTGTCTTACAAACTTTGTAATAGTAATATTCATTGCTCGTAGTTAAAATTTATAGTACTACAATATTGGATTATATTCATGATTTTCTTCTCAATAAACATAACATTTTGTGTTTGACAATATTTTAGGTGTTAGTAATATCACATTTTGACTCAAAGAAGACGTCATCTGAAATACTATGAAGTCGAAAGAGTCACGAGGCAAAGAAAAGGTACATTCTACGTTTACTTATTACAAACTTATTGTGTTATGATCAAATACACTTTTTTGTTCTTGACAGTATGATATACTGTATGTCGTTTGGTCATACGAAATAAGTGGAAAAACTATAGAAGTTTATGTAGGTATTGGTATTAATTAAATATTTTCCTTTCAGTGTGAAGATAACAGAAGTGCCAACCAAATACACAAGTGATGAAATTGGTGACCTTACACCCAACGCTACAAATGATGAAATAGTACAGGAAAGAAGACAAGTACTTTAATGAATAATGTATAGTACAATGTAATTTTTTGGATTATAATTGAAATGTTATTTTATGTATATACAGTGATTTATTTGTTCAAATACTTTCTTCTTGATCACACGGAAATTTATTTTTCTTTCTCTGATGCCTAATTAAGATTTCTGATACACAATATGACTTTGTGAAATGAACAATTACGCATACCAGCCATACTAGATGTGCCCTTTGAATCTGGCCCCTAATAGATCAAAGTAGTACATCCAAGTTCAAAATCTGAAAATTTGTGTTATTCATTAAATCAACCAAACAAGGCCTTACCTGAAAATTACATCTAAACTGTTTCTCTTTTCTTTTTTTCCTTTTAAACTTCAACTTTTTCAACTGTTCATCTCCGACACCGGAATAATTATTCTGGCACCGGATTAACAGCTCCGATCTTTTTTACTTTTTCTATGTTTTTATTTTTTAGATTATTTTGAAATGTAAATTTTGTTTAGGGTTACTTCGTAATAAAATTTGAGATTATTTTGAAATGTTTAAAATTGATGTGCATTATGTACAATTATATTTTGTTAATTTGATAAACTTGAAAACATTTGAGGCAAATGTGTAATATATCAAAATTGAAGCTGTTTGGTCCAAGTCAAAATTAAATATTTTTTTGTGCCCAGATGTAATTAAACTATATCTAACATGTAGTATGACGTGATAGTCTCATCCATTAGGGTCCAGGTAATTAGGAAATTTAGAAGGGTTGTGTACGAAATGGACTGCTTTAAGAAAATAGTAACTTTTAGTACGTTATAGAAATACATGATATATGACATGATATCACACAAATTACTCATCCCTACGACATAGGACACGTGGAATTGTGGAAAATTAAATTTTGATAGTTAATCGTTGCATGTTAATTACATATCGTGTGCATCATGTTGTTCCTTTAATAATTGTAATTCTCTCCGTGAACAAAAAATAAAATAAAACTATAGGAATGTTATCCAGTTATATTGATATTGTATTTTAGTTTGGTTGACACTTGGACGTTATCACTCACTCTTTTTTTTCTTACAATGTAGTCCAGAGAAACTCCAAGTATCTCGAGACGTAAATATTCTACTCCTATTTGTTGTGCTGCCGGGAATTCCAAGAAATATCATAGAAAAAGGAGGGTATGTTTTACACACAACTTTTTGCATTCAAAGTTTATCATTGTGTGCTTTTTTACTTAAGTTGCAAATAACAATTTTATATCAACTCATGAAATATATGTTGATTTTGACTTATTCTGAATAAGTTAGTCTAATTACATGTTAACCCCAAAAATTTGAACAACTAATATACCCATGTGTGTGTGGATTTATTGACTGAAGGATAAACAATGTACTTCATTGGAAACATATGGTGACAAGTTGAAAAAACAAAAGTATAAACAATAAAACATTATACATGTACGAATGTGAAGAATGACAAGCATATATGTTTCATGGGTATCCCAAAATTAAATACAATAATAGCTTAATTAGATTTCCAATTTGTTTTTAAAATTAAAACAACTACACGATATATATATTCCGTCCGTAAAATTTCCTCACTAAAAGTGAATGTCATTACGCCATGTTACATAGTGATCCATCATATGGATCTTGGACTCTTGACATGCAATACTAATTATTATTTCAATTTTTCCTAGAGTGAATTGAAGTTAATGCTATGTTTTCATGCCTCTATTCAGATGACCCAGAGAGATTCACGAAAATTCTCTGGTGGATCAGGTGATGAGAAGAGAAGGTCATCATGTGAAATTGACCTAAACAATGGGCATGTTGCACCTCGTTATAAGTTGGTAACATTTTAATTTTTACAGTACGTGCATTGAGTCAGATTGCATAGCTTTAAGTGTTAGTATTCCTCTCTGAGACCAAATGTATGATATTTCATTTCTCTCTGTCCCATTATATTATATTTTTTATCAGAATCACATGTCATGTGAAGTGTAATATTACATTACCACTGCATTGCTATCATATCCTTATTCTTCGTTCCTAAAGTTGGATACACCATTTTTTTAGAGAGGATGGAAAACTATAACGTGCAGCATAATGATGTAAATTTATTATGCATGATAAATTGAATTTTGCACGTTTAATAATAAATTGCATTTTTCACATGTCATACTAAATCCCAAACCATGAGCAATTTGTTCGCATTATGTAATAAAGGAGAAATTACAAAAATATTTAATGTGCTATGCTTTGGGAAATAAGGGTCTCCGTAGAAAGAATTTGTTTTTGTTTGGTCTAATATATGATATATAAATTGCAGGGAATAAGCGAAACAAGTAAACTATTGGGGCTACCATCGATTGACGCTTTGGGAACTGTGAGATTACAAAATACTATCAAGGTATATAATATGCAATATTATGGGAAAAGAGAAAAGAAGTACCTTGGTGGCGAGGGATGAAAATTTTTTATAGACGACAATAGGTTGAAGAGTGGGCATAAAATCAAGTTCAAGGTACTCGATTGTAAGACACTTGAATTTGAAATGGCCACGTACATCGCCCCAAGCAAGAGAAGGCCCAAGTGTTCTACTCCAGCCGTCAACGTTGAGAAGGACATTGTTGATGTTCATAATTGTAGTGAAGATGATGGACGATTCAACCGTGGGATGGTGGTAAACTTATATTTTATGTTTTGTAGTTTATATTGAGGTTACTACTAAGGATAGTCCTCTTGCGAATCATGCGCAAACTTAAGTTCATGTTGTAGTTAAGACGTACCAAATCAATATTTCTAATCAATATTGGTTGTAACGTACGACTTTCGTTGAATTAATAATGTGTTGTTGTGGAATTTACGATGTACCACTACGAATGTTTCATTTGATTTATGAGCTTGTCATTATTAACTTGATAAATCCTATACATCTATAATTTCAACACACTTCATCGATTAAATAATCATTCTTTATGGGAAGAGTGTTCCTCTTATAATCGTTATTAATTCTAGATTACAACACATTACCACACTTGTTCCATATATCCCTACATATTTCTAAGTTTCTACAAAACCGTGGGAAATTTTTTAAATGTCACATATTTTCCAGAGCGGACATAAATCATTTTTACATTTTGCCATACAGTGCATATCATACTAGCATTATATAATAAACCATGGTGCTTGATAACCCTAAAATGGATCCCATGCATGTTATTGTCAGCCTTGAAATCGATATTGTTGTTTTACATGCATGTGCATGTAATGTTATCTTTCTATTAGGAACATGTGTCAGGAAAATTTATTAAACAGTCATACTCTGATTGTGAAACAAATCAATTTGGACAGGGCCAAGATGGACCCAGGATTCACTCTCAGGGGAAATTTCGAGCCCGTGAGAATGAAATGAAGAAAGTAAGGTCAAAGCAAGACAAAGCTTTGGAAGACGTCAGCACTCTAAAATTACGTACCTCAATACACACCATCTTGCAGAGTATGTTAAGAGAGCTAGGATTTACTAACATTGCAGGTCCAGGTGGATCAGGACATAACCAAAGGTACTTAATGCGTGATGATGAAAACAAGAAATGCAACAACACAGAAAGTGAAGATGGACGCACTGATGACACATCTGAGAGACCATTTGCAAATGGTAGAAACGAATACTCCCGTGATGATGTGTTGCATGATTCAAGGCAGAAAGGCAAAACTATTGACAAAAACTATAGAAAGAATCGTAGAGGATGGTGGGTCGCGCGGGCTCAAATAGATTATTTTTCTAATCAATGTGTTCATGTTTTGCTATGAGGAATTTATGATGTATCTTGCTTGGTTATCACATTACTGAATCAAGTAAATACACAATAATACCTATGAGTTTTATATGAATTTTCTTGAATTTAATTTTGTTTAACTTTATGGTATCCATAATTTCCATTATCCTATATTGTTCTTAATGTTTTTTCTCTGCCCCAATAACAATGTCTCATTCCATTTTATTTTTTTTGTATCAAAACACATCTCATGTGAAGTGTAATATTACATTACCACTGTAGCGTAATAATTAAATTGTTGGGGTTACCATCGATTGAGCCTTGTGAACTATGAGATTATGAAATACTAGCAAGGTATATAATATGCAATATTATGGAAAAAGAAAAAAAGAAGTACCTTGGTGGCGAAGGATGAAAAACTCTTGTAGACGACAGTAAGTTGAAGAGTGGGCATAGAATCGAGTTCAGGGTACTCGATCGTAAGACACTTGAATTTGAAGTGGCCACGTACAACGCCCCAAGCAAGAGAAGGCCCAAGTGTTCACTCCAGCGGTCAACGTTGAGAAGGACATCATTGATGTTCATAATTGTAGTGAAGATGATGGGCGATTCAAGTGTGGGATGGTGGTAAAATTATATTTTATGTTTTAAAGTTGATTGAGGTTACTAATGATAGTCCTCTTGCGAATCATGTGCAAGCTATATGTTCATGTTGTAGTTAAGACGTACCATATCAGTATTTCTAATTTCGGTTTTAGTTTATAAATATTTGTTATGTTTGTAGGTAAAAAGTTCAATCTTCCAAAAAGTAACCTAGAGTTACAGGACTTGACTCGCCGAATGGAGAGGCGGAATCGGGAGAACTTGTGTTCTAAATCAAAGAAATTGAGGGTAGGACACTTTAGTTCCAATTTACGAATTTTGTCCAATTAATAATTATGTGTTGCTGTGGCATTTTCAACGTACCACTACGAATGTTTCATTTGATTTATGGTCTTGTCATTATTACCTTGATAAATCCCATACATTTACAATTTCAACACACTTCACTGATTAAATAATCATTCTTTATGGGAAGAGTGTTCCTCTTATAATCGTTGTTAATTCTGGATTACATCACATTACCACACTTGTTCCACATATCCCTACATCTTTCTAAGTTTCTATAAAACCGTGGAAAATTTTTTAAATGTCACATATTTTCGAGAGAGGACATAAATCATTTTTACATTTTGACCATCTAGTGCATATCATGCTAGCATTATATAATAAACCATGGAGCTTGATAGCCCTAAAATGGATCCCATGCATGTTAACTCTGCCTTGAAAGTTACACAGGAGGAGTTAATTATTGTTGCGCTGTATACAAAATCGATATTGGTGTTTTACATGCATGTGCATGTAATGTTATATTTCTATTAGGAACATGTTTCAAGAAAATTTATTGAACATTCATACTCTGATATTGAAACATATCGATTTGGGAAGGTCCAAGATGGACCCAGGACTCACTCTCAAGGGAAATTTCGAGCCCGTGAGAAAGAAATGAAAAAAGTAAGGTCAAAGCAAGACAAAGCTTTGGAAAAAGTCAGCACTCTAAAATTACGTACCAAATGCACACCATCTTGCAGAGTATGTTAGGAGAGTTAGGATTAACTAACATTGCAGGTACGGGTGGATCAGGACATAACCAAAGGTACTTAATGCGTGATGATGAAAACAAGAAATGCAACAACATAGAAAGTGAAGATGGTAGCACTGATGACACATCTGAGAGACCATTTGCAAATGGTAGAATCGAATACTCCCGCGATGATGTGTTGCATGATTCAAGGCAGAAAGGCAAAGCTATTGACAAAAACTATAGAAAGAATCGTAGAGGACCTGGTGGGTCGCGAGGGCTCAAATATATTATTCTCCTAATCAATGTGTTCATGTTTTGCTATGAGGAATTTATGATGTATCTTGCTTGGTTATCACATTACTGAATCAAGTAAATACACAATAATACCTATGAGTTTTATATGAATTTTCTTGAATTTAATTTTGTTTAACTTTATGGTATCCATAATTTCCATTATACTATATTGTTCTTCATGTTTTTTCTCTGCCCCAATAACAATGTCTCATTCCATTTTTTTTTTAGAAAACACATCTCATGTGAAGTGTAATATTACATTACCACTGCATTCCTATCATCTCCTTAGTCTTCGTGCCCTAAAGTTGGATACACCATTTTTTGTAGGGAGGATGGGAAACTATAGCGTGCACTATAATGATGTAATTTACTATGCATAAGCAATTGAACTTTGCACGTTTATTAATAAATTGCATGTTTCGCATGTCATACTAAATCACAAAACATGAGCAACTTATTCGCATTATGTTATAAAAGAGAAATTACAAAAAATAATTAATGTGCTATATTCTGGAAATAAGGGTCTCCGTGGAAATAATTTGTTTTTATTTGGTCTAATATATGATATATAAATTGTCGGGAGTAAGCGCAATAATTAAATTGTTGGGGCTACCATCGATTGAGCCTTGGGAACTATGAGCTTATGAAATACTAGCAAGGTATATAATATGCAATATTATGGGAAAAGAAAAAAAGAAGTACCTTGGTGGCGAGGGATGGAAAAATCTTGTAGACGACAGTAAGTTGAAGAGTGGGCATAGAATCGAGTTCAGGGTACTCGTTCGTAAGACACTTGAATTTGAAGTGGCCACGTACAACGCCCCAAGCAAGAGAAGGCCCAAGTGTTCACTCGAGCGGTCAACATTGAGAAGGACATCATTGATGTGCATAATTGTAGTGAAGATGATGGGCGATTCAAGTGTGGGATGGTGGTAAAATTATATTTTATGTTTTAAAGTTGATTGAGGTTACTAATGATAGTCCTCTTGCGAATCATGTGCAAGCTATATGTTCATGTTGTAGTTAAGACGTACCATATCAGTATTTCTAATTTCGGTTTTAGTTTTATAAATATTTGTTATGTTTGTAGGTAAAAGAGTTCAATCTTCCAAAAAGTAACCTAGAGTTACAGGACTTGACTCGCCGAATGGAGAGGCGGAATCGGGAGAACTTGTGTTCTAAATCAAAGAAATTGAGGGTAGGACACTTTAGTTCCAATTTACGACTTTTGTCCAATTAATAATTATGTGTTGCTGTGGCATTTTCAACGTACCACTACGAATGTTTCATTCGATTTATGGGCTTGTCATTATTACCTTGATAAATCCCATACATTTACAATTTCAACACACTTCATCGATTAAATAATCATTCTTTATGGAAAGAGTGTTCCTCTTATAATCGTTGTTAATTCTGGATTACATCACATTACCACACTTGTTCCATATATCCCTACATCTTTCTAAGTTTCTATAAAACCGTGGAAAAATTTTTAAATGTCACATATTTTCGAGAGAGGACATAAATCATTTTTACATTTTGACCATCTAGTGCATATCATGCTACCATTATATAATAAACCATGGAGCTTGATAGCCCTAAAATGGATCCCATGCATGTTAACTCTGCCTTGAAAGTTACACTGGAGGAGTTAATTATTGTTGCGCTGTATACAAAATCGATATTGGTGTTTTACATGCATGTGCATGTAATGTTATATTTCTATTAGGAACATGTTTCAAGAAAATTTATTGAACATTCATACTCTGATATTGAAACATATCAATTTGGGAAGGTCCAAGATGGACCCAGGACTCACTCTCAAGGGAAATTTCGATCCCGTGAGAAAGAAATGAAAAAAGTAAGGTCAAAGCAAGACAAAGCTTTGGAAAAAGTCAGCACTCTAATATTACGTACCAAATGCACACCATCTTGCAGAGTATGTTAGGAGAGTTAGGATTTACTAACATTGCAGGTACAGGTGGATCACGACATAACAAAAGGTACTTAATGCATGATGATGAAAATATGAAATGCAACAACACAGAAAGTGAAGATAGCAACACTGATGACACATCTGAGGGACCATTTGCAAATGGTAGAAATGAATACTCCCGTGATGATGGGTTGCATGATTCAAGGCAGAAAGGCAAAGCTATTGCAAAAGAAATAATCATAGAGGACATGGTGGGTCGCGCGGGCTCAAGTAGATTATTCTTTTATTCTCTGCGTTCATGTTTTGCTATGTGGAATTTATGATGTATCTTGCTTGGTTATCACATTACTGAATCAAGTAAATACACAATAATACCTATGACTATGAGTCTTATATGAATTTTCTTGAATTTAATTTTGTTTAACTTTATGGTATCCATAATTTTCTTTATGCTATATTTTTCTTAATGTTTTTTCACTGTCCCAATAACAATGTCTCATTCCATTTGTTTTATCAAAACACATCTCATGTGAAGTTTAATATTACATTACCACTGCATTGCTATCATCTCCTTAGTCTTCGTGCCCTAAAGTTGGATACACCGTATTTGTGGGAGGAAGGGAAACTATAGCGTGCACTATAATGATGTCATTTATTATGCATAAGCAATTGAACTTTGCACGTTTATTAATAAATTGCATGTTTCGCATGTTATACTAAATCACAAAACATGAACAACTTATTCGCATTATGTTATAAAGGAGAAATTACAAAAATAATTAATGTGCTATATTTTGGGAAATAAGGGTCTCTGTGGAAAAAATTTATTTTTATTTGGTCTAATATATGATATATAAATTTCCGGGAGTAAGCGCAACAATTAAATTGTTGGGGCTACCATCGATTGAGCCTTGGGAACTATGAGATTATGAAATACTAGCAAGGTATATAATATGCAATATTATGGGAAAATAAAAAAGAAGTACCTTGGTGGCGAGGGATGGAAAAATCTTGTAGACGACAGTAAGTTGAAGAGTGGGCATAGAATCGAGTTCGGGGTACTCGATCGTAAGACACTTGAATTTGAAGTGGCCACGTACAACGCCCCAAGCAAGAGAAGGCCCAAGTGTTCACTCCACCCGTCAACGTTGAGAAGGACATCATTGATGTTCATAATTGTAGTGAAGATGATGGGCGATTCAACTATGGGATGGCGGTAAAATTATATTTTATGTTTTAAAGTTTATTGAGTTTACTAATGATAGTCCTCTTGCGAATCACGTGCAAGCTATATGTTTATGTTGTAGTTAAGACGTACCATATATTTCTAATTTCGGTATTAGTTTTATAAATATTTGTTATGTTTGTAGGTAAAAGAGTTCAATCTTTCAAAAAGTAACCCAGAATTACCGGACATGACTCTGTTAGTGTTAAAATATGTCCAGTCCGCATGTATGAACCGGAGCGGTCTAAGAGCGCGACGAGGCTTCAAGGGGCTCGACCACTCCCAAGTATGTCACTTGAGTGTGGCTTGACCAGCATATGGTCCGAACATCACTGTGAGGCCGACCCTCAAGATAAGTTCACTACAAGGACAAGACAGAAGTGAGGCGCGAGGAGCACCTAGGGCTCGACCACCATACATTGTAGGATCGAGGAGGACCTTACGTCAAGGTACCATCCTCCAGAGAAGAAAAGGCGGAGCACTACTCAGACTATGGAACAAAAGGAAGGCACGAGGACCCAGGCCAACCACCCCTGGTAAGTCCTTAGGGGGCCTGCCTTCCAGAATATTCCATTGGACCTAAAAAGTCAGTAATGCCCTCCTAACCCTAGTCAAGTTGTTTGGGTCAAAGCCCATGGCCCTCCTTAATGGGCTTGGGCCAAAGAAGGCTTCTATCTCAGTCGGACACTTGTCACAATCCTACATAAAGTGACAATAAAATACTACAAGTATGTAAGGGACTCATTCATAATCCCAAGGTAAGCAATCATAACTCTCACCTACCACATTTACTACTCTTACTAGGGAAGCCCTTCAACTCCCTACACGTAAAGTCATCCCTCCGGTCTGATCCTTGACAGACCGGCCACGCGGTACTAACCCCCCCTTCCAGTATCTTTCAGGTACGAAGAAGCTACATGAAGAATACCTGAGTACATCAGAGGAAGACTACATGAAGAAGACCTAAGTAGTTTCCTTTGACGATTTAATACGAACTTGAGAGAAAGCACGAACTACCCTTCAACATTTGGCACCATCTGTGGGAATCTGATCGAAAGGTCATTCCTTGCCCTACTAATCTAGCCAAGATACTCTCCTCGAGACACTCCTTGATATGCCTCCTAGAAGAAGTGTTCGACTTGCCAACGCAGTACCAGGGAATCCTCTTCGCCCAAGGGGCCGTCCCCCTATAAATGGCCGAGGAGGAGGAAGGGTAGTTGCTTCAAGGGAACCTAGAAATAACAATGTTGAAAGGAATCAAGATATGATGGAGGGGGCATTCACCAATGTCACGGGCTCCGAAGAAGAAAGATCTGGAGAGAACCATCCTCAAGGTATCCCAGCAAGAAGTGCTTATGGGGCTTTAAGAGTCACGAACAATGTTGTGGTAAGAGGACATCCTCCTCATGTCATAGTGAATCCTTCTCAGCCAGCCGCATTATACTTCACCCTTCCCAACGGACGAGTAGTCTGACCATTAGATTACGGGATGGGCGAAGCTCAATACGGCTTGTTTCTTCTCACTATACAAGGATACGTGGGAGAGAATGTGGCTGCAAGGGTTGAAGCAGAACTCCGAGCCCGAGGAATACAACAAGCACAAGTACATGAGCAACCTCATGAGAATTTTGCCATACCTCGTCAATCCCAACCAAGAACACCTCTAGTTCAGGATGAAGCACACTCAAGAGCCAACACAAGGCCAATCCAATCTAGACTTGGACCTTCAAGAGTTCAATCTAGATTAGGACCACAAGGTGCTCCTGATGATTTGAGAGATCTAATCGATAGGAGGATACGCACGTCAATGCAAAATGCAGCTCCTCAAGAAAACCAAGCTCAGGTGGTCGCTACCCCACCCACTCTCCCAAACCAAGTTACTCCCAACAAAGTAACTCCTCAGAATCAGCCCGAGGCAGTAGCGGAGAACAACGCTTTGAGGATCGTAGCGGAGGTAACCCCCTTGATTGGAATCGACTCAATCACGGGGAGGAAGCTCACTTTGGAAGAACTCAAAACGAGGAAGACCGCACTTGAAGCTCAGATAGAAACCTTGAGGGGTGATGTCCAAGAAAAAGAGCAAGACCAAGACCCAAGTCCATTGTGCGATGAGATAAGAAGTCATCAAGCAAAGATCGAGAGAGGCTTCCCTTCCTTCGAGAGCTATGACGGAACAAGTTGTCCAAAGGACTACTTGGTAAGATTTGGCACCAAAATGGACGTGTATGGTCATGACTCGAAGACGAAAGCATTACTCTTCCTGGCTAATCTTTCAGGAGAAGCCATGAAATGGTGGTCGCGCCTTCCTCAGCGCTCGATCAAATCCTACAAAGAGCTCTGCCAAGAGTTCTCTAAGAGATTCTAGACGGTCATGAGCATCAAAAGAAGAGTGAGGTACATGGCCAAAATTGTTCAGAAGAATAATGAAGACTTGAGAGACTTCATCAACCGTTTTCATGAGGCAGCCCTCCAAGTTTAGGATCACTCGATCAATGAAAGGAAGGAATACTTGTAATGTAACACTACCAATGTCAAGTTCCAAGAGGTGCTCTCAGCATCATGCGTTGATAGTGATGCTCAACTAGCAAAAGTCTGCAAGGACTTCCTCGAAGCGGAAGAGTTCCGGAAAACGGTCACCGTGAGAACCAACCCTCCCAAGGAAAAAGGGAAAGAAAAAGAAAGGGAGAAGGAATATCCTCCAAGGCAACAAAATCCTGGGAAGCAAATGAGGGATCAAAAGCATGGTTTGATCAAGGAAGGTTCTTCAAGAAATGAGTTTAGAGACAAGAGAACCCTTCCGAGGAGATCTCCTCCAAGGAGGTATAACAACTACACAGACTTAAATAGGCCAAGATCCGATATCTTGAACTATATAGTCGTGAGGAAGCTAGACGTCTCATGGCCACCTCCAATCCAAGAGAATCGAAAGAACAAAAGTTCCGAGAAATTTTGCCAATTTCACAGAGGAAAAGGACACACTTCCGACGAGTGCGTCGAGCTCAAGAACGAGATTGAGAAGATGGTTTTCAATGGACAGTTGGTCAACTATATTCGGAAGGAAGAACCTCTAGCTATCCTCCCTCCACCGCCACAAGGGGGGATCGAGCACCACCCCCAGGAAAACCCTCGCTACGACGATATTCATAATTTCAACAATTATGAGAATCATCCGGTAAATGGAAGCATCCATACTCTTACAATTGCCGGAGGACCCGCAGGAGGCGACACTTGAAATCAAAGGGAGATCACAGCTGATAATCTCAAGATTAGAGATGTGAAGTATGCCCAAGTTGCGCAACCAGGAACCAATGTGATTTCTTTTGATGATAGTGAACTCCCTCTAAGGCATGCCGGAGGAGGAAGCATCTACGACTCATGTGTCCCGCTAGTACTATCCCTCGATGTTCAATCTTACAACTTGGGAAGGATTCTAGTCGACACCGGATGTTCGGCCAACTTAATGTTCACGGGCACTTTGAAGAGGATGCATATGAACCCAAGAGAAGGTCTCCTAGAAGTAAGGATTGCCCTGGTAGGATTTGGAGGACAACCCATCATGCCCCTTGGAATGATCAACTTGACGGTCTCAATGGGGAGTGCTCCACGAAGAGTAACTCAACACGTTCCCTTCGTGGCCGTAGATATGCCCTTTGACTACTTTGCGGTCTTGGGAAGGCCTGCCCTCTCTCAATTCCGAGCCGTAGTATCTACGGTCCACAACAAGTTGAAGTTCCCCACTCCATTGGGAATTGGACAAGAAGAGGGGAACATAAGAGAAGCATGGGAATGCTACAGTACGTCGGCAAAATTCTCTTCCAAGGTTGCCATTGGAGAGCCAAATCCGGGTCAATCGCTCGAGGAGCAACCCTTAGGTCATCATGCTCCTTACCGTTTTTATACGGTTCGACGAGTGAAGAAAAACTCGAAAAAGCCAAGTCCGTCACTTACGCGAAGGAAAGCAATTCAAAAGAAGGAAAGAGATACCCTAGTAGGAGCTGTTTAGGAGCTCGAGGAGTATCAAGTTATACCCCCAGTACCAACCTCTTCCAAGAAGAAGAATTTTTTCGAAGAAAACAAGATCGAGGCGAGAGAAACCCTCGAAGAAATCCAGATTGTCGAAGGAAGTGCCGACAAGGTCACCAAGATCGGTACCGAGATGACCACTGAAGTAAGAATGAAGCTCATTCAATGTTTGAAAGATAACAACGACATCTTCGCGTGGAGTACCGAGGACCTCAAGGGGATCGATCCAAGGTTCGTTGTTCACCGTCTGAATGTCGATCCGTCAATCACCCATATTCGAGAAAAGCGAAGAGACTTCAGTGCAGAATATAATGCCATCATCGAGGCAGAGGTGCAAAGTTTACTCAAGGCCGGTCACATCAAAGAAGTAAGATACTCCGATTGGGTTTGTAATGTAGTCCTCTTAGAGAAAGGGCCCGACAAGTGGAGAATGTGTAACAACTTCACGAGACTTAACAAGTTTTGCCCGAAGGATCCCTACCCACTACCCCGGATCGACCAGCTGGTCGACTCGACTGCAAGATGTGCCCTCTTCAGTTTCATGGATGCATACCAGGGGTTCTAGCAAGTCAAAATGGCCAATGATGATGTACCAAAGACCGCTTTCTTTGCAAACGGAAATGTATATGGTCTCAAAAACGCCGGGGCAACCTATCAAAGGTTGGTCAACAAAATGTTCAAGGAAGAATTGCGAAAAACGATGGAAGTATATGTTAATGACATGCTGGTCATGAGTAAGACCGAGGAGCAACACGTATGATATCTGACGAAGTGCTTCTTTATCTTGAGGAAGTATGACACGAAGCTAAATCCGGCAAAATGTACCTTTGGAGTTAAGGGGGGAAGTTCCTCGGTTACATGGTAACGGAAAGACGGATTGAAGCAAACCCTGAAAAAATCAAGGCAATTCTCAACCTTCCTCAACCCCAAACCATCAATGAGGTGCAACAATTGGTAGGAAAGCCCATCGCGTTGAGCAGGTTTATCTCAAGATCCGCCGAGAAGAACCTTCCATTTTTCAAAGTTCTCCGAAAGAGCAACCGCTTCGAGTGGACAAAGGAGTGCGATGAAGCCTTCGAGAAACTCAAAGAGTATCTACTCTCCCCTCCACTCTTATCAAAACCCATGGAAGGAGAAGTACTTTACTTGTATTGGCTGCAACAGGGGAAGTCATTAGCTCGGTCTTGGTAAGAATCCAAGGGAACGACCATTTGCATATCTACTACTGGAGCAAAGTACTTGCCGGAGCAGAAACACGCTACATGGATATCGAGAGGCTATCCTTTGCCCTCGTTTACACAGCAAGGAGAATGAAGCCTTACTTCGGAGCTCATAAAGTTGTGGTTTTATCGAAGCCGCCTCTCAAGCAAGTCCTTGGGAAACCAGAGAACTCTGGAAGGCTAGCAAGGTGGGCAATCGAGTTGGGTGAGTTTGACATTGACTACCAAGCCCCATTGTCCAAGAAAGCCCAAGTTATTGCCGACTTCCTGGTAGAGTATCCCTCTAAGGAAATGCCAGGGGAAATCCCTCCAGAAATCCAGAACGTCATAATGATGACCGAGGAGCGACCACGGCAGAGTGAGGTGATGCAAGCCTTAGAATATGCTTTGAAAGAACTCAAAGAGATGTCGCAAACAAAGAGAAAAAGGCATGAAGTGTTCCTAGCAGAAACAAATCGAGGAGCCTAAGGTTAAGGACACCGTCTCTTCAAAACCTAAAGAGCTCACCGACTATGGAGATGTTTGGATTCTTCATGTTGATGGATCTTCCTCGGGAAAAAATGGCGGGATAGGAATCTACTTCAAAAGCCCAAGAGGAGCGGAGCTCAAGTACGCTGTCACTGATTCTCATAGCTCTACGCATGGAAAAAGCACTTGAAGTGAAGAAGCTCTACCTCTTCACTGATTCTCAATTGTCCGAGAAGCAAATGTTAGGAAATTTCAAAACAAAGAAAGATTCACTAGTCGAGTACAAGAGCGCCATCACGGATGAAATCCAAAAGTTCAAAAGTTGTGAGATTGAAAAATTCTCAAGAGATCTCAATCAAAGAGCGGATGCTCTATCAAAATACGCTTCAGCCTTCAGAGGAGTGGATACGCGGAATGTGATACTCATGAAAATCAACGCGTCATCCCTCTGGTCTTCAAAGCCAACTGTCTTGGACGTTGACACTCAACCAAGTTGGATGCAAGGGATTGCTACCTACCTCATGCATGGTAGCCTTCCTCGTGACAAATCTGAAGCACGAAGAATCAAAGGAAAAGCTGGCCACTACATCATACAAGGAGACCACTTGTATAAGAGATCCTTTGAGGGAGTCTACTTGAGATGTATCGCTGAGCAAGAAGTGTAAAAAGTTTTGGGAGAAATGCACCAAGGAAGTTGCGGGGACCATGCTGGTGGGAGAACCCTTGCACAAAAAGTCATCCATCAGGGCTACTACTGGCCAACTGTTCGTGAGGATGCTGCCTAACTTGTGAGAAGATGCGAGGAGTGTCAATTGCACCCCAATTTGATCAACGTTCCTGCCAAACCTCTTATGCCTATCTCAATCACATGCCCGTTTGACATATGGGGTATCGACATATTTGGGCCATTCCCAAGAGGCAAGGGACAAAAGAAATTCATCATTGTCGCGGTTGAATACTTTAGCAAATGGGCGGAAGTTGAGGCAGTGTCCACTATCACCAAACAAAGGGTGATGAGTTTTGTATGGAGAAACATCGTGTGTTGATTTGGCCTACCCAAAGTCCTCATCTCCGATAATGGGTCTCAGTTTTGTGGACATAGGTTCAACGAGTGGTGCAAGGAAATGAAGATTGATAGGAGGTACACCTCAGTAGGACATCCTCAATCCAACGGGCAAACCGAAGCCGTCAACAAGACCCTCGTCAATAATTTGCAAAAGAGATTCGCCACCAAAAAATATTGGGTCGACGAGCTTGATGGAGTGGTATGGGCATATCACACAACTTCGAAGACTGCCACAAAGGAAACCCCCTTCTCTCTAGTTTATGGTTCAGAAGCGGTCATACGAGCAGTGGTGGCCGTGGAAACTCTCAGTATCCAAGGGTATCAGCCCGAGGATAATCATACCGCGAGGATATTCGATCTAGAGACGCTAGATGAAGCGAGAAGCACAACATTAGCCAACATCCTGAGGTACCAAGCGTTGATCGCGAGAGCCTACAACAAGAGTGTGAAGGAGAGAGACTTCCAAGTAGGAGATCTAGTACTCCGAAGATCGGACATCCTGGGCAAAGTTGGGAAGATGCCTGAGAAGTGTGAGAAACAAGGTGAAGTTTTTTTAAGTGCTCCTGTGAAAGACCCCTACTTTTGGATAAAGAGGGATTCCTCACAAGCTTGTGTGAGAGGTACCCTTCTCTTTTTGGTTTAAGTTTTTAGGAAGTAGAAGTTTGAAGTAGAGCAATCTCAGAAGTATGGAAAAAGTTGTAAGAAAGCCGGCCATTGTTGGTCCCTTTAAACAACAAGAAAAGACTAGGGGGGGGGGGGGGTGAATAGTCTTTTCAGATTTTCGTCGTTTAAAAACTTTCTCAACAAGGACTTATTACTTTTCAATAATGAGTTTGCTGATACTTAACTTTTTCAGCAAGCGCAAGTTACTTTTCAGTAACGAGTTTTGATGATACTTAGAATCAGAGAGCGGAAGTCTTTGATACAATAAGTGCTTTGTCAGTAAGTGATAGTTTCAGCAAGTGAAGTGAGTGACTGTGTACAGATAGGTATGCTTTGCTGAAAACTAAATGCAGTAACTAAATCACACAAACACTTTTATTGTGGTATCTGAGAGTGGCGTAATCTCTCAACTAATCCACTTTGTCCTTTCTAGGACTGAATCCACTAAGACAAGTTTGAGGTTCCTTACAACACCTATCTAGAGCGATTCAAACAGAAACCAAAGCACACTTGCTTCATTTCCAACCTAACTAGAGAACGAAACCTTGTTCTCCACCAAACTTGGGACTTTTAATCAGCAACACTATGCTCGATTAAGTTCCCCCTGAATATCACGCCTGAAAGGGTGTATTTTCAGTTAGAGAGATTTGGGATGAGAAAACTTAATTATAACTTATTCAGTTACAACAAGTAATCTAAGAAACAAAACTTTGAATACTTTGCAGTAAACGAGTTTGATTGTTTCTGGTGTCAAGACTTGTTCTTGTTCGAAAGAAAGAACACTTAACTAATTTCTTAGTCGAGTATGTTCAACTTCTTCACAAGTAACTTTTTCAAGCTTCAAGTCTTGGAACGGATCAATGGCAGTAAAGAGTGTTTGAAGGGTATGTGAGTTTGAGCACAAGTGAGAGTTTGATCACGTTGTTGACACACTTCAACTCTTTGCCAGATGACCTATATTTATAGTGAATCAAGGAGCCGTTTGAATTTCAAATTCTAAGGATTTTGTTCCTTAAAATGTCACTATCTTGCTTTTGTACTTTCAGCAGCGTCCTTTATTTGTCTTCTAGTCTACATGTCCTTCGCGTGCGTGCTTTGCATTTAATGTTCATTTGAATGAAATTCAAACAGTAACGTTGGAGCGCAAATGCAAGTACTTTCAGCAAGAGGTCACAAATGTTCATCAGCAAGTGGCCAGTCTCAGTTTCATCAAGCACAACCTACTCTGACGTTTAGATTTTCACTTATGCAAGCTGTTGCTGAAGTTTCCACTTTCTGAGCAACATGTGTCTTTGTAGATACCAGTCTTCAGAAATCTTCTAGTCTTCAGTTCTTCGAATTCTTCAAGTTTCTGAACGGTTCTAAATGCTTCAATAGTTTGTTTGTGTAAACAAAGTACATCATCAGCAAATGCTTCAATAGGTTGTATTTCTTTTTAGAAAACAAGATACATCATAAGCGGTAAAACTAACCTATCTAGCACCTACTCTAAGTCTTCAGCAAACGTTCCTCTTTTACAATGTCCTTAAAATTCTAAATTCCTATAGACCTTAAGAGTACTAGTTAGTGGACTTTTCTTAATTTAGCATGGTTAATTGCTCATCAAAATTACAAGTTTCCTAACAAATTTCCCCCTTTTTGATGTTAGCAATCCATGGCTAAATTAATTGTTACCCTTTTAGAGGTTTCTGATGTTGAATAAATCAGTTGATTAATGCAAGTATACTTGAATAAATAAACAGTAAGGATAAGTAAATTGCATAATCAAAAACCAGTAAGAGTCAAAAGCTTCATTGCTGATAGTTATCTTTCAGTAAGTTTACAAGAAAGTTCAGAGATAACTACACAAAATCAGCAAACAAAACTTAAACAGAACTATTACAGAGAGTTAACCTCTTTCAGAGGATTTTCTCAAAATCTCTCTTACACTCTTCTCAGCAAGTGCAGTAAATTCAACACAGTCCTTTGCGTAATCTTCAAGTAGCTTACAGACTTGTAGTTGAAGAATCCTTGCATTCTTGCAGGCGGTATGATGATGCTTTTCATCATTCATTTCCTTGTAGTGAACTACCCACAAGTGCATGCCCCAATTGCTGGCATGGAGAAGTTGTGTATCTGAAATGCTTTTAGCATGAATCTTCCTTAACCAGAGAAGATCTTCTTCTTGATCCTTAGCAGTGAGATAGAAATACTCATAAGGAATCAATCAAAGTTTCTTCTTTGACTTCTTGGTTACAGGGTCAGAGTAATAGGCAACACCAATTGGTTTTATCAAATCACGTTCTTGTTTTATGGACTTACCAATTGAAGTTCTTCTTACCAAGACTTCCAGATTCAACCATCTCCCAGCAATGTTTCTTGGTAGGGAAGGAGGATCCCTTTCTTTTCTTTTCACCTTGAGATCAATCCAAGTGTACATTTGATTCAGTACAGCTGTTGGAAAATAATCATTCACCAGCAAGTCTTCCAGCTTTAAGATCCAGCAACCATGAACGTTTCTGGTCACATTCTGAGTGGTTTCCTCATTGCTGGTCTTTGTATATTCAATGCCGGAGCCAATAGCAATGCTGGCCAGCCTCTTTTCTTCCTGTCTTTGCCTTCTTCTTCTTGACTTTGCATTTTCTTGATCTCTTGCTGAAGATCTTGAGTCAGAAGAGAAATGCATTGAATGGCCAGACGGAGTTAAGGCTGTTAATGGTCTAGCTCTTATGGCTTGAGCTATGGTCTGATTGTCATCATCATCATCATCTTCTTCATTCATATCTTGATGACTTTCAGTGTGACAGAATTCATGAGTTTCAGCAGAAGTTTTTCTCTTTTTCGGACTTGCTGAATTCAACTCAGAATCTGCTTGTCTTTTAGAACTTTGCTCTCTTTCAGCAAGAGGTTCTATAGTCAGTGGCACTTTAGTAGGGGTTTTCTTCCTTCAAGATCTCTTTTGCTTATCTTCCCCCTTAGGCATGGATTGCATCATTGGAGTAATGTGCAGAGAAAAGAACTCATTGCAATTTTCAGCAAGAGTACTTAGGCTGTTGTATTTCATGATAATTGCTTGCTGATCAGAGGTCAGCTTTGACAATTCTTGTTTAATACTGACCAGATTCTCCTCATGTCTGCGCTCTGTTGCGACTTTGTCTTCAATGAAAGTCTGAGCCTTGACTAATGCAGACTTGCTAACCGGAGTGCTTGACTTACATCTTCTTCATAGCTTTTGTGGTAAAGACTGATATCTTTCTGAGCTATTGCAAGAGTAGTAGTGCGTTTCAGCACAGTAGCTAAAATTTTTCCGATGTCAAGCGGACTCTCAGCAAGCAGTGCATCATCTTCTGCTTTGCAGGCTTTGTGGACTTCCATTAGTGCTTTAATTCTTGGAGTGAAATCCTCCACATTTGGGAACGGCACTAAATTTGGGGTCAAGGAATGAACTTTGAGCTCAGAAGCAAATTGATCATCTTTTGTCAGCAAATGACTTCTCAAGTCATCTCCTACATCATGTTCATAGTCAGGAGGAGGAATTTCAACCACTTTGGGTTCATTTTTCTTTGAGTGATCATCCTCATTTGCTGAAAGATCGTCTTCATCGTCAGATTCATCAAGGCCAGCAACCTTGGAACCTAAATCTGCAGCTTCATTCCTTTCTGGTTGAGTGGTTGCTGATGGCAACGCTTCAGACTCAACGACTGGAGTTTCACCAGTAGTAAGCTTTAATTGAGTAGTTGCTGAGGGCAACGTTTGAGACTCAATTGATGGAGTTTCACCAGTAGTAAATGGAAGGGAGGGGACTTCCTGTGGCTTTACTCCTGAAGATTGAGCAATATCCAAATTATGCGTATGCCTTGCTTGAATTTGGAGACTATTTTGAAGTGCTCTTTGGTAATCTTCATCCATTTCTTCATCATCATCAAGGTTACCTTGGCATCGAGTAAAGATAACTCGGCATCAGAAAGCTTGCTCTTGCCATGTTTCAATGCGGCGCGCTTTCTGGCGTACTCTTCTTCAGTATCGGCGCCTTGCATAGGTGCTTGAGTACTTGGTTCAGTAGGAGCAGGTTGGGATTCTTGCTGACTTGGTGTTTGATCAGCTTGCTGATTGTCTTGATTCTCAGTCTCAGCAACTGTCAGTTTAAGTCCACCAGCATCAGGACTAGGACCTTGATTGTCATCATCGTCGTCCTTTATCCTTAGAATCTTTCCCTTCATCATCGCTGGGATCAGTAGGGATGTTTTCATCTTCTTCCTCTTCATCATCATCCGTCAGTATAACGAACTCGATAAGCTTGTACAAAGCAACACTCGTAACTTCCTCTTCTTCATTGATTTTGTGGGGATCAGCCACCACGGGTACAAAAGAACCCTTGATCATCACAGCTTGTTCAGCTAGAGAGGCACTTTTAAATTTGGCCTTAATATTCTCTCTGACTTGAGCAATCAGATTCGAGCTCATTAGCTGAAAATATGACATGTCTTCTGGAAGTATAGAGTGGACAAAGGTCTCGAGTTTCAGCAAAGAAGACCTCTTTTTCTCGTTTGATAGATGAAGATGAAGGTCATAAAAGTCCATCCTTCTGTACCTTTGCCAGTTGTTGACAGACTTAGCAACTCTTGACAAGGTAGTTCTCTTGAAGTCTAAGTAAAGTTCTTCATAACTTACTTTTGGATCTTCAGCGATGTGAACCACTTCAGTGGTCTCCTTTTGAGCCTGAAAAAGAATAACATTATGTCCAGGAAAGGTTAGGATAATAGTTTTAGAGTCCAAAGCTGAAACATGATTTACCTGCTGAGATTCAGCAAGCTCATGTTGCACACTTGTTTGTGCTGGTACTATTTCCATTCCTTGAGGAGCTTGAGAAGCATCCTTCATTTGTTCATCCTGAAATAATTGTGAGTTAGATACAAGCACTAAGTTATCAAACTTAGTTGTATTACCAAAAACTTTAACTACCTGCTGAGCAGGAGGTGTTGATTCTGGTGCAGAGGCTTCATAAACCTTCTGACTTGTATCTTGAGAAGTCTATAGAGAAATCATTATATTAGCAAAAGATTGAGTTTCAGATAGTGAAGATTTGCTTATGGTTGAGTTAACTACCTGCTGAAGAAGGACAGGTTGTGGCTCAGTCCTTTCAGCAACGACAGCTTCTTCAATATCTGGGACTGTTTCTTCAGCAGACTTCTTTTCTTGCTCTGTTTGAGAAAGCTGTGCGGTTTCAGCAATCTCCCTTGTCTCTGAAATGACAAGTTGAGCAGAGGCATCTTGACCCTTGAGCTCACTGCTTGTCATGAAAACATCGATTGATTTATTGGATGTGTCTTCAATATCCAACTCCATTTGATGACTTAGTTCTTTCAGCACAAGCTGAACTTTGTCAATGGATGTTTTCGGTGAACTGGGTCCAGTATTCTCAGCATCACGAGATGCATCGTCGAATAATGTCTCTTGTGTTGTTTCAGCAACCTCTGGGACTTGAATCATTGCGGTCTCAACAACTGGTTCTTAAGAAACTTGATGAGTTGCTTGTTCAGCAACCATCTTTTCAGCAACGGCAGCTTCAGCAAGTGCCGCGGTTCTTATATCAGCAGCGATATCTGTAACGACCCGGCCCACTAACGGGCCGAGACCCAGCCCAACGGGCCGGCAAGGTTACTCATGGGCGCTCTCCGGGGTGATATGCTGGCCCCACAGACCAACACGGGTTCTAATCCGCGCACTTTGTCCTCACTCGTGCGCGCACCGGGAACTTCCCAGTGGGTCACCCATCCTAGAATTGCTCCAGAGCAAGCACGCTTAACTCTGAAGTTCTTCTAGTTGAATTCCCGAAAAGAAAGGTGCACCTTGTTGGTATGAGTAGCGTTCTCAACCCTTTTAAGCCTCTGAAATCTGGGGCGTTACAATATCAATCACTGGTTCCAGAGTCTGATCATCAAGATTATCTACAATGTAGATGTCTGGGATTGAGGCAGGAATTTCATTTCCACTGCCTTGTGGTCTATTCTCAGTAGATGTATCAACATTAAGTTGATTGTTGAAGGCTTCCGCAAACACTTCAACATTGCTGACATAGGTCTCAGTAACCATTTTGTCAACATCTACTGGAGCTTGCTTTTCAGCAACTGCTTGAGAATCGTCCGAAAGATCATGGACAATTGGTACTGACTTGCGAGCCAGTGTTTTCTTTTCTTGGGTTATTTGTCCTTTTTCTTTTGGGGACGGGTTAGCTGATGACGCTGCAGTCTGAGTATCATCATCAGCTTTCCTCTTTTTCTTCTTGGATTTCTCCAATTTCTCAGCAGTGGCGTCAGTAGTTGCATTTTCAGCAACGGGTGTAGTGGTCTTAGCATGATCACCATCTACAGCAGTTTCATCATGATCACCATCTCCAGCAGTGTCATCAACAACTTTTTCAGTTGCTGGAACATTTTCTTGCTGAGTGGTGACATCTGCAGCTGTTGCATACCTTTCTTGCTGACTTGTGCTGACAATATTTGCATCTGTTGTCTTCTTTGATTTTTCGAGTTTCTTGCCAGCAGTCTTAGGTACATTTTGCTTGTAGAAGGCTCTTCCCACATTGCATACAGATTTCTTGATTGGCAATGGGTTTCTCAGCTGAATCCTGAAGTGTTCAAGGATATAGCATATCTTCAGTCCATACATGACTGGGAAGGTAGGTGAGACCTTGTTGTCTTCAACCTTGACCTTGAATTTAGTAACACAATCAACAAGTCTGTTGAAAATGTACTTTGCCCAGTTGAGCTCCGTTTTGTTCTCATAGATATGCATCAGCAGCGGCCACCTTCTCAAGCCTACTTGGTCTATTCCTCCGACTTGGGAGTCTAAGATCTTGATTAGTAGCAGAGCTACTAGACCAAGTGAGTAGCAGAGATGCTTCCTCTTAACGTGCTTTGTCCAAGTCACGGGAGCAATCTCTCCTTTCTTCATTTTCTCATTTCTGACATCACTGTAGAAGGCTTCAATTTCTTCATCAGTGGCAGTGATGTCATCTTCAGTTCCAGTGGTTGGAATCTGAAAGATTTTTGCTAAATCAGTCCATTTCAGGACGATTTTGCGTATTCTGAACTGTAGAGAAGATCACTTTTTCAGTGACTCCTTGACTATCAGTTAGGGACTGGATTTCTGCATTGTTGTAGAACTCCATAGTATCTAACATGCTCACTTTCTTAGGGCGAGCTGTTATAAAGTGAATGAGGCCTTGCTGTTTAATGAAGTCAAGCGCCTCCTCATTGTCACTGTCTAGTTCTTGTTCATAGAAGTATCGGATATACTTCTCCTTTGGAAAACCACCCCATTGCATCATCATCTCACACTTTGCAGTGTCTAGATATGCAGGAGGTATGGGTTTTTCTGTTATCCTATCGTTTTTCAACATAACTTTCGCTGTGTTAGTCACCGAAGTTGTCACCGGAGCAGTGCGTTTTTCAGCACTGTCAACCTTAGACGACTTTGATGTCTTAGATGACTGTCTCTTTGGTGCCATTTCTTTATATAGATGAGAAATGTGTACGAAAAATACTGTTTTCTTTTTGACCGGAGGTATAGTAGATTCAGGCTAAAATTTGCAGAGAAAGGAAATGTGAGTTAAAGAATTTTGTCTATCTCTAACTCCTTCTTTATATAGTGTCTCTGATGTGCAAGAATCTCAATGGATTTGAGTTCTCAGCAAGGGTAAAACAGAGAAACAATTGCGTTAGTGGAGCCTTTGCATTAAATGCGTAGTGGCCCACTAACAAAAACCGTCAGAGCACTCTTTCTCTTTGTAATGTTAACCGTTAGATCAATAACTCCTTTTAATCAATGGCCACGATTGTATTTCATGTCATGATTATTAGCGAGTTTATCTGTGCCCGATTAACGTCACAAATTGATTTTACCGAGATTTATGGGATTTGATTGCTTGCTAAAATAAACAAGAATCTTTTCAGCGAGTCTGCATAAATAGCCTTGTTACTTGCTGAAAGTTCCCCCTTAATCAGACATCTCATATTTTCTTAAGTTTAAAGATATTTCTGAGTTCCCGTATCGGTAAATTCTTTTTATACTTGAGATATCTTTTGGTAAAATCTGAGAATTGAGTTTTGCTCTTTTCTGAGTTCCCGTCTCAGAATATTCCCTTGATACTTGAATACCTCTTTCAGTATCTTTGATTGTCTGAATACCCGTTTCAGCAATCTTTAAGGTTTTTCTCTTACTGAGTACCCGTCTCCGCAAGTGATCAAGTTTCCTAACAAATACCCGTTTTGAAGGAATTACTTGTTGAATGCCTGTTTCAGCAATCATGTAGTGACCTATCATTTCTTAGAAGTAATTAGTGGAAGGAGCTCTTAATTAAGTAAGAATACTTTGGCTTGCTGAATGCCTGTTTCAGCATTCTGCCAATTGTATCCCTTATTGAGGTAATTCAATCAATCCAAGGTTATACCTTAGCATTGCGAATCTATTATCTGGTAGGGGCTTGGTAAAGATGTCATCAAGTTGATCATCAGTACCCACTTTTACAACCTCAATATCTCCCTTTTCCACATGATCTCTAATAAAATGATGTCTAATATCAATGTGTTTTGTCCTTGAGTGGAACTTAGGATTTTGCGTGTTAGCAATAGCACTTGTATTATCACAAAAGATTGGTGTTTTCTTTGCAGAAATACCATAATCTCTTAATTGTTGTTGAATCCATAGAATTTGAGCTGTGCAACAACCTGCCGCAATGTACTCAGATTCGGTAGATGAATTGGCAACACAGGTTTGCTTCTTGCTGAACCATGATATTAATCTAGTTCCCAAAAACTGACAAGTTCCAGAGGTACTTTTTCTATCAAGAGTTGATCCTCCATGATCAGCATCAGAATAACCAACCAATTCAAGTCCAGAATCTTTAGGATACCATAATCCAACATTGACTGTACCTTTGACATATTTCAGTATCTTAAGTGCCTTTTTGTAGTGTGATTCTCTTGGATTAGATTGGAATCTTGGACACACACAAACAGAATACTGAATGTCATGTCTACTTGCTGTTAAATACAACAAGGAACCAATGAGCTTCCTATACTTGTGTTCTTCAACACTTTTATCTTCTTTAGTATAGCCCAATTTGGTACCAACACTCATAGGGATCTTTTCAGGTTTCTCTTCCTCTTTGATCCTAAACTTTATGAGCATTTCTTTCGCATACTTTGATTGATTTATGAATATTCCATCTTTGAGTTGCTTGACTTGCAACCCTAGGAAATAATTCAATTTTCCCATCATACTCATTTCAAATTGGTTTGTCATGAGTTTGGCAAAATCATCGCAAAGTTGCTTGTCCTTAGATCCAAAAATTATGTCATCCACATAAATTTGAACTAAGAGTATTCTACCATCATGGTTCATGGTAAACAAGGTTTTATCAACTTCACCTTTCTTGAAACCATTATCCAGCAAAAACTTAGCTAGGGTATCATACCAAGCTCTTGGTGCTTTCTTTAGACCATATACAGCTTTCTGAAGCTTGTATACCATCTTGGTTTCTGATGGAAGTTCAAAGCCAGGGGGTTGTTCTAAGTAGACTTCTTCAGCAAGTTCACCATTCAAGAATGCACTTTTAACATCCATTTGGTAAACAATGAAGTCATTGTGAGAAGCAAAGGCCAAGAAAACCCTAATTGCATCCAATCTTGCAACTGGTGCATAAGACTCATCATAGTCCAATCCTTCAGTCTGACAGTAACCTTGAGCAACTAAACGTGCTTTGTTTCTTGTTACTTCACTAGACTCACTCAGCTTGTTTCTGAACACCCACTTTGTACCAATAGCTTTCTTGCCTTCAGCAAGAGGTACAAGTTTCCAGACTTTGTTCCTTTCAAATTGATCCAGTTCTTCTTGCATTGCCTTGATCCATTCAGAATGCTTTAGAGATTCTTCTATGGTCTTAGGTTCAATTTCTGAAACAAAGCAAGAGAACAATGATTCTACTTCTACGACATTTGCTTCTTCAGCAAGTCCATGAGTAGCAGAAACTTTGGATCTAGTCACTTGGCGTTTATCAATATCACCAATCATACCGTAGAGGGATGATCTCTAATCCATTTATTATCAGGCTTTCTGCTCGTTGGATCTGGATATGTTTGATCATTAGCATGTGACTCTTCAGTATGTACTTGTTCAGTACTACTGGCATTTTGTGTCTCTGCTGAGATAGGTTCATCAGCAACTGCTTGTTCAGCATTGCTAGATTGTGGTAACTCATCAGCAGGCACGGGAGGTTGCGTAGTTTCAGCAACTTCCGGAGCAACTGCGTCTTTTGCTGGAAATTCTTTGTCGTGAACTACATTTATCTTGTCATGACTTGGGGGAGGAGAGTCATTGTCAGAATCATCATTTAGTTCAATTGACTTGATTTGCCTAGCATCAGATTCAATTCTTTGTTCATGTATGATTAGCTTTTTCATACATTCTGATATTTCTTCTTCAGCAGGCACTCCTTGTGTCTTTTCGTAGAATACAACATGCACTGATTCTTCGATCTTTTGTGCCTTTTTGTTGTAAACTCTATAAGCTTTACTATGCAAAGAGTAACCAAGAAATATCGCTTCGTCTGCCTTTGGTTGAAATGTTCTTAGGTATTCTCTACCGTTATTAAGAACGAAACACTTACAACCAAATACTCTTAGATGAGTGATATTAGGAGGTCTACCAACAAACAACTCATATGGAGTTTGGTTGTATTCCTTAGTAATCAGACATCTGTTTTGAGTGTAACAGGCGGTATTAATCGCTTCAACCCAGTAAGCCTCACTTATCTCAGTGTCAACAAGCATTGTTCTTGCGACTTCTTTTAGGGTACAATTCTTCCGTTCAGCAACACCGTTTTGTTGTGGTGTCCTTACTGAGGATAACTGATGTTGTATGCCTTTTGAAGTGCAATACTCAGTTATGTACTGGTTTACAAAGTCAGTACCATGGTCTGTCCTTATGACTTTTACCTTGTCATTTTTCATGACTTCAAGCTTATTCAGCAAGTTAGGTATTTCAATCCTTGTTTCAGATTTGTGCTTGATAAATACTACCCAAGTGAATCTTGAATAGTCATCTACCACCACCAGACCATACTTCTTACCAGCATAGCTTGTTGAAGAAGATTCAAACAAGTCCATGTGCAAGAGTTGTAAAGGTTTTGTAGTTGACGGTACTGCCTTGTTCTTAAAAGAAGATTTGGTTTGCTTTCCTTGCTGACATGCATTGCAAGCACCATCCTTCTTAAAAGTGACCTTAGGTAATCCAACTACAAGTGCCTTTTTAGACAGCTTATTCAGCATCTTGAAGTTTAGATGACTTGTTCGTTTATGCCATAACCATGCTTTTTCAACAAGGCAATCGTGATCTGAGACAAGGCATTTTTCAACGATTGCTGAAGACCAATCTACGGTGTACAAGCCTCCTGATCTTCTTGCAATCATAATAACCTTCTTTCTCTCGAAATCTATAAGTTTACATTCATCACTTTTGATTTTGATGAAATATCCTTTGTCAACAAATTGACTCATGCTGAAAAGATTAAACTTGAGATTTTTGACATAAAGAACTCCCGTAATGGTAATGCATCCTAACTTCACGTCACCATAGCCTTTTGTAGAACCAGAGCCTCCACCAGCAAACCTTATTGTTGGACCTTTAGACCACCGTCTATAATTTATAAGGTTATTCTTGTTGCCCGTCATGTGCTTTCCACAACCACTGTCAAAGTGCCATATTGCATCGTTTGTCTCCGTGGCTGAAGTCTTCACAATCAAGAGCAAACAAGTTAATTATCCAATATTGGATGTCCGTGGCTGAACTTTCTGATGTGGTGTCTTGCTCGGTTGACCTTTTTGCTGAACATACTTTTGAGTAAGTTCTTTTCTAGCAAGGTTCCTTCTAGCCCTAGCATTTTGAGTCTTTTCAGAACTCTTAGGCTTGATTTTGTTCATATCTTTGAAGTATCTTTGTTGACTTTGCTTGGTTTTGAAATCGAGTCCACTTTTCGGAGAATGCTGAGCTTTTGTGTCAGCAACCTTACTTGATTCAGGTTTGTCAGCAAAGGTCTTCTGATTACTTTTAGTAATCTTGCCTTTTGACTTAACAAATTGTTTTTCAGCAACTTGTTTGGCGGAATGCTTTACATCATCCTTTTTCTTTACAGTTTGCTTTTCAGCAACCTGTTTTCCTTTTAAAGTCTTGCTACTTTGAGTAGCAACAGCGGGCTTTACGGTCATAGGTACTTGATTGCATTTTTCAGCAAACTTAGATTCACCAAACTGATAGAGTTCTGGTTGACCACTATCAGTAGCACGTACAAAGGAAATCGGTGATTTGTCTTTACTCAAGATTATTACGTCATCACCTTCATACGTTGCACCTAAACCTTCTTTTTGAGATGGATCTCTCAAATAAGAGTTTAGTTCGGCCATCGTATTACTTGCATCAGCGTAAGATTTGAAATTGATTTTCATCTTTTTCATCTCTTGGATTTCAGCAAGTAACTTTAGAATTGATGACGCATACTCTTCCAATTCTATTGCCATTTGAGAATTCTTCTCTGTAGCTTCAACAATCAACTTCTTGAGACGCTTTATTTCAACATCCTTCTCTTTTGTCCCATCTTTCAGCAAGACATACTTTTCAGTAGTCTGCTTGGTCAGAGTTTCAATATTCTGTAGTTTCTCTTGCTGTTTGCTCAGAGTTTTCTCAAATCTTTCAATTTCTCCTTGAATCTTGTCAAGGTCAATCTCGTCTTCACTTTCTGAGTCAGACTCAGAGGTAGGATTGTTTACCTGACCGGCCATGAGGCAGAACTCGTAGTTTGACACATCTGGATAAGCTTCCATGGCTATTCCACAAACTTCCTTGCCAATCTCTACGTCAAGAGTGGCTTCTTCATCGTCAGTGACTGAGCTTTCTTCCTCACTGTCTTCGGAGCTAGTATCAATGCACAATGCATCGAGTTTTGCTTGAAGCTTCTTCTTTTCTTCAGCAATAAAAGCTCTTTTGAACTTCTTCTTCTTTTCAGCAGATTTGTCTTTCAGCAAAGGACAATTTGCTTTGAAGTGTCCAGGCTTTTTGCAGTAAAAGCAGAGATCATTTCCAACTGCTGGTTCGTCTGATGAGGTTGCTTGCTGGTCTTGCTTGTTCAGCGAGCTATTCTCATTCTTGTACTTATGGTAGTTGTTACCAAGATGCTTTTTCAGCTTCTCTTTTGCTTTTCGCCTTTCGAGTTCCTTACTGATGAATTTCTTCATGTTTTAACAACCAAAGCATTTTCATCAGCAGGCAAAGAGCAATGTTTTGCGATTTTTCAGCAAACACATTTTCTCTTTGCTTAGTCTCGTAGTTGACAGTAGCAAGATGAGAGAACAACTCTGTTGGTGTAATGTCTGGCATTCCTTGATTGTAGTAGAAGTTCTGAGTGTGGATCCATTCTTGGTTCAGACTTCTGATGATGGTTTTCACCTTCTCAGAATATGTGTAAAGATTTCCAACACCCAAGGCTGCCATTTCACTAACTAGAGTTGTGAATCTGAAGTCCAAGTCTTCCAGTGACTCATTTGTACCTTGTTTAATGTTCTGGAACTTTAACTTCAGCACTTCGAGTTTGTTTTCCTTGGTTTTGTCAGATCCAGCACAAAGATCTTGAACCATTTTCCAAGCTTCCTTAGCAGTTTTAGCACCCCCACAGTTTGCACTGTATAGTATCCGGAGTTGATCGAATGATGATGTTTCTTGCTTGGCCATCAAGATGGAATCTCTTGGCTTCGTCGGAAGTCCATTCCTCTCTTGGTTTTGGAACGACAGTATCAACTGGTTCGCCTAAGATAGTTTCCTTTCCAGCATCTGTGGTTTTGTGAGGAAAACTTCTTTCAACCTTAGTGATTTTGATAGGTCCATCATTAATGACGGTAACCATCTCATCACTGATGGCCTCAAGATGTAGCATCATGTTGTTTCGTCATTTTTCGTAGTTTTCCAGCTTCAGCAAGGGAGCGTCTCCTAAAGACATCCTGTCAGCAAAAGACTACCAAACTGATCAAGTGAGAGTGATTTACGGAAAGCACCTAAGGGGATCTAGGTTCAGTGCTGAAGGTTAAAGAACCTCCAGCTCCGATACCACTTGTTGGTCCCTTTAAACAACAAGAAAAGACTAGGGGGGAGGGTGAATAGTCTTTTCAAATTTTCGTCGTTTAAAAACTTTCTCAGCAAGGACTTATTACTTTTCAGTAATGAGTTTGCTGATACTTAACTTTCTCAGCAAGCGCAAGTTACTTTTCAGTAACGAGTTTTGCTGATACTTAAAATCAGAGAGCGGGAGTCTTTGATACAATAAGTGCTATGTCAGTAAGTGATAGTTTCAGCAAGTGAAGTGAGTGACTGTGTACTAATAGATATGCTTTGCTGAAAACTAAATGCAGTAAGTAAATCACACAAACACTTTTATAGTGGTATCTGAGAGTGGCGTAATCTCTCAACTAATCCACTTTGTCCTTTCTAGGACTGAATCCACTAAGACAAGTTTGATGTTCCTTACAACACCTATCTAGAGCGATTCAAACAGAAACAAAAGCACACTTGCTTCGTTTCCAACCTAACTAGAGAACAAAACCTTGTTCTCCACCAAACTTGGGACTTTTAATCAGCAACACTATGCTCGATTAAGTTCCCCCTGAATATCACGCCTGAAAGGGTGTATTTTCAGTTAGAGAGGTTTGGGATAAGAAAACTTAATTATAACTTATTCAGTTACAACAAGTAATCTAAGAAACAAAACTTTGAATACTTTGCAGTAAACAAGTTTGATTGTTTCTGGTGTCAAGACTTGTTCTTGTTCGAAAGAAAGAACACTTAACAAATTTCTTAGTCGAGTATGTTCTACTTCTTCAGAAGTAACGTTTTCAAGCTTCAAGTCTTGGAACGGATCAATGGCAGTAAAGAGTGCTTGAAGGGTATGTGAGTTTAAGCACAAGTGAGAGTTTGATCACGTCTGGACACACTTCAACTCTTTGCCAGATGACCTCTATTTATAGTGAATCAAGGAGCCGTTTGAATTTCAAATTCTAAGGCTTTTGTTCCTTAAGATGTCACTATCTTGCTTTTGTACTTTCAGCAGCGTCCTTTATTTGTCTTCTAGTCTTCATGTCCTTTGCGTGCATGCTTTGCATTTAATGTTTATTTGAATGAAATTCAAACAGTAACGTTGGAGCGCAAATGCAAGTACTTTCAGCAAGAGGTCACAAATGCTCATCAGCAAGTGGTCAGTCTCAGTTTCAGCAAGCACAACCTACTCTGTTGTTTAGATTTTCACTTATGCAAGTTGTTGCTGAAGTTTTCACTTTCTGAGCAACATGTGCCTTTGTCGATACCAGTCTTCAGAAATCTTCTAGTCTTCAGTTCTTCGAATTCTTCAAGTTTCTGAACGGTTCTAAATGCTTCAATAGTTTGTTTGTGTAAACAAAGTACATCATCAGCAAATGCTTCAATAGGTTGTATTTCTTTTCAGAAAACAAGATACATCATAAGCGGTAAAACTAACCTATCCAGCACCTACTCTATGTCTTCAGCAAACGTTCCTCTTTTACAATGTCCTTAAAATTCTAAATTCCTATGGACCTTAAGAGTACTAGTTACTGGACTTTTCTTAATTTAGCATGGTTAATTGCTCATCAAAATTACAAGTTTCCTAACAGCCATGAAGCCCACCATTGTAATTGAATTTCCGTCAAATCAATACAATGCATATCTTTCAACTAAAATGTTAAGATAAGAGCTCTATGCTTCTCTATGGATCAAACGAAAAAAAGAGCAAAAGAGCTACTCGATCTACCTATTGAGCCACATCTCCTCGATTTCTCTCCTCTGAAAAAGCCTCCTCGAGCTATTTTTCAATGTGATGAGATCGATGAGAGTCAAAAGAGCGAACAGGAAAAGTCCTACACTTAGGATTTTTTCCGGGTTGATCCAAGAAAGTAGTTTGAGTTCGAGGAAGCTTGTCCCATATCGAGAAGGAGAAAAATATCGATAAGCATATCAACTACTCAGATAGCTCGAGGAGCACTTCTCAAAGTAGTGTCATCAACTCTTGGATTTCTCATTTTGCAAAGGCGCAAAGAGTCCATCTCTTTGATTTCCATTCAAATTCATACAGAGTAACTACTCTAAAAAGTTATACGTCATAACTAAAAAAGTTGTTAGAAAAATACACAAGTATGGAAAGACGAAACGAGAAGCAACAACAAAATTTTACTAAGAAAGCGACCACCATGAAGATGGAGAAATTACGAGTTATATTACAAACGAAGAATATGTTCGAGCAGATGCCACAAAGCGCCGAATAGAAAGCAAGTAAAATTGTTCAAAAATGATTCAAAGAAAATAACAAAGTACAACAGTTTTTACCAAGCATACTCGGCCTTCTCAAGCTTCTCGGACCCAAGGCTCCTCGATTCACCTTGTGCGGCTACCAGTCAAATCAGTTATGGGGCCCGTTGTACTACTGCCTCCTTGAGCTGGGCTTAGGAGTTCGAGGATCTCGTTGGGATCTCGCTCTTTCTCTTGAGACTCCTTGATGGCCTTCTCATACAAGACTACCTCGGGCTCCACAAAATCTTTAGGACGACCAAGCACTGGGTCGCTCACTTTTGATCCAAGATGCATTGCGAAGAGCTGCCTTCTCGAACGGATAGAGAATTCCACTCCTTAAGCACTCAGGCACCCAAGCAGGAACATATGCAGGCTTGCTTGGATAAGGTACTTTTGGGTCGGTCACCAGCTCCCCAAACTCACATGCCTGATGCATCTCATCAGTAATCTCCTCATCGGGATAGCGGGAGAGGTCTTCTCGTCGGCCTGCATGCATATCCTCATGCGCATCAGGATCGAATTCCTTAGGCAGTAGGTCGATCCGCTTGAGCTGTTCGATACAAGAGAAGAAACCCTCCTCGCGTGCAGCATCCTTGACATCTTGCTTGGCCATATTGTAAGTATCCGAGGCCATGAAAGCGCGAGCATTCTCTAAACGGCTGCCCCGGAGGAAGAAGAGGACACTATTCTTGAACTTCTCCATGCAGATCGACAAGGTGGCATAGGCCCCCTTGTAGCCTTTAGTCCTCTGCTTCTCCTTAGCAAGCTCCTTCTCGAACAGGTCAACCTTAGCATAGACCTTGCTCATCTCCACCTCCGCAACCTTGTTCTTGTTCTTCTCAGCCACAAGCTTTTTCTCAAGGTCCTCGATCACGATCCCAATGTCCGCTCTATCCGCAGCTACCAGGCCATAGGCTTCCTTAAGATTCTCGAGCTGCAAGAAAAAACGAGGAGGATAAGTTCTATAAGCGAGGAGATAGTTTTTTAAACTTAGAACTTTATTTGAAAAGTATAAGAGTAATACCTGGAGCGATCACAAGCTGAGCTCGTGAGCGCGATCTAGATCTGACAACTGGATGAGCCGCTTCACCTCCGCTTCCTGACTTAGAGCGGAAGTCTTACTCTTTTACAAGGAGGCTCGTTAGTCCCCCCAAGAGTGAGCTTCCTCGCTCCAGCGCCTTTCTTGGTAACCGGTTTCTCGGGCCGCTTCTCCAGTTCTCCAGCAGTAGTCTCCTCGGCCAGCTTAGCAGCCGCATCCTCCTCGGCCTTCTTGAGCGCCTCGATCGGATTCTCTTTTGTCTCGAGCCCCTCCTTCACAAGGGCATCTCGATGGTGCGAGGTACTCCTAGGGGGAGATAAGTTGAGCGAGCGAAGGATCATGGTGTCCTTGTTTGTCATACACTGCTTCCTCCTCTGCTCTTCCTTTGCTGCAAGAGTCCTCGACATGATCCACTGAAACCAGTAAGCTGCAGAGAAAAAGACAAGTTAGAATGCAGAGCGAGAAAAACGTAAAAGCGAGGACACCACAGTCAAAAAGCACAACCAAAGAAGAACGCAAGTAGGAAAAAAAACAAGTATGAAAACTATCTAAGCATACCGAAGATCACAACATTGGAGTATCGATTGCCGGTATATCGAGTGCGAAAGACCGGCTAAGTATGGAAGAGGCTGCAACACGAGAGCCCAATAAAAGTACTTCTCAGGATTTACCCGTTTGTTCTTCTCCTCAAGCTCTAAAACCCAAGGATCCAACTCGGAAGGAAGTGGATGCTTCTCGGCTATGCGTCCTCGATACATGAGTTTAGGGAACGCCCCACTCAGCTTCCTCGTCGCTCATACCTGGCAGCTTCTTCTTCTTTATGTAGAAGTATCTATGGAACCACTTGTAGCCCGAGGAGGAAGGAGCGTCCATGATAAAACCAAGGCCTGGTCGAACATTGAAGTAATAAAAGTACTTGTTGCCGGAGCTCATCGATACCCTGAAGATTTGGTTGAAATTATGGAAGTTGAGCTTGATGAACGTGTATTTTACACTTTCATTTGAGTCTTTTTTCACCAATTTAGCTATCCTCTATGTTAATTTAGCTATATTTTAATGCATTTTATTAGAATAGTGTCACGTTTCCCTTTAGTTTGTATTTTACAGGTTTTGGGTGAAAAACGAGGTTTTCCGGGCAATTATATTGAAGAGAACGAAGAATTGGTGTTCCGAAGGCATTTTTGGAGTATTTAGAAAATTCCGGAGAGGATTTGAAGTCTAGGGGTCGAGTCTGAAGGCTAAAAGGTCACTAAAAGGCAAAAACCGAGTCCGAAAAGAAAAAGAAATCCAAAAACGCGTCGAAAACGCGTAACCTGCCGACTGGAGGTCCCGGGCGATTCGCCCGGGACGTGGGGTGGTTCGCCCCAAACCAGGCGATTCGCCCGGTGTGTGGGGCGTCTCGCCCCACACCTGCCGAACCTCTATATATAGTTGCTCAGTTTCTCCGTTTTTTCATACTTTCTCAGACATTTTCTCTCACCTTTCTCATTACTTTTAGGTAGGAATTCTCCAGAGCCTGTTCTGGGAATTCTTAGCTTAGGAGACACTTTTTCTTATCGTTTTGGAGCTTGTGAGATCGGAATATTTTGGAGATTTAAAACCTTCGGCAACATTGTATCTTACAGTTTTTCTATTCATATTTGTTTATCTTTCAACATGTTTTCATTCAATCTTGCTATGATTTCTGTTGATTGCATGTCATCTATGAGTAGCTAAATTTATCGTTGGTGAGAGAATGTGATTTCTGAGCGAAGGGTTAATAATTACGCTGATGGCGGTGAAGCGAATCAGACTTTGAGTTATTGCTTTATTTCTTTGATCTATCTAAAACCTCTATCTTCGTAGTGTTGAATAATAACGGAACACAATTGGACAATTCATTGATCAAAGATGTCTATGCAAAACGATCGGGTACTTCATCCATGATTATTAACCTGCTATGCTTTGAATGATCATACTATCACTAACTTCCATTATCTGATAAGAAAAACCTTTGCTAAGTCGTTGTTGTTTTTATAGTTTAAGTTAGATTAGATAAAGCTAGTTATAGTCCTTAGAGATCGACACTCGAGGTTATTTTACTGCTACACTACGGTTTTCGTTGTAGTTGTGAATTGCCTTTGGCTAAATACAAATTTATTTGATTAATTAGAATCTGACAAATTCCGGTTCATCAAATTGCCGCCGTTGCCGGGGACTATACTCCTTTTTTGTGTTTAGCTTATTTATATTTTCAGCATTCGATTCAGAACAGGCTCTGGGGTTTGCTCTCAAAAAATTTCACTTTGTTACCCTATTTCTTTCCCCCTATCTTTTTTAGTAAATTCACCTAATCTGATCTTGGTTACCTTGCGTGCTTGTGCTCTCGAAGTTCTTGATTACATTGTGTTTGTTTGCACTCTTTGTGCTTTTCTTTGCAAGTTTTTGTTTTTCTTTTGTGGATTCTGCTCCTTGGTTTCTAGTTTCCTCGTGTGCAGAAACTAGTCATATGAAAGGATGATTCAACCTCCGTTGCCCCGGTATGTGATGCCTCGAGGGCCTTGCATAACATTGGATGACGATTGCAGGGATTATGACTTCGATCCTTCGTACTACTCCATTCTCTCCACATTTTCGATGGGTGATGATCCAAGAACGTTCTTAGACACGTATGAGGAAGGTGTTTTGAGGATATCTCGTGAGAATGAGGAGGGGTATATTTTACCACATGAGCAACTTTGTATGAGAGGATTTATGGGAGCCTTGAAAGGGTACGCTCGAGGATGGCTCAGAATCCCGCCGGAAAAATCGTTGCGCACTTGGGGTGAAGTAACCAGCAAGTTTCTGGAACATTGGGATAGGGACTCACCTCCCGGGTCAAGGGCATGGACGTCTCGCTTCAGTAGTCAGCCACCAGAAATCGACATTGCCGATGAAGAGGAATGTGGAGAAGAATCCATTGATGAAGTATCCTCAGTGCTGAGCTTGGATTCCACATCCTTACTTGCGGATGTTGAGGTTGTTGGTCAAGAGGAAGTCGTGGAGAAGGTGATAACTGAATCCATTGCTTCACTTGAGTCAGAAGGTGATGGCGTGAGTTGTGTTGAGGTCGAGGAGCCAATCCCTGAAGATTCTGGTGTCCTTGAATCAATTGCGGCAGATACTCTTGATCTTGACTCCTACGCTCTGGTCCATGCACCCACCTATGAGTTCCAAATGAGTTTTGATCCTCTCTTCTCTTTTTATTTTCCATCTGATTCCCTTAGTTATTTTTTAGATTTTGTTTCTATTGGTTTTGTTAATTTTAGTTTTCAGGGAATCATGGACTTGCTTGAGCAGATACGAAGAGGGGCCAAGGATGGTTCCCTAGATGCGAGGAGTAATGTAACGGCTGCACAAGATTTGTTTCCATTTGATAATGGATAACATTAGTGGTAATGGTTGCATGTAGTTTAGTTTTATCGCTTTCTTGCATTGCATGCATATTTATTTTTCGTGTGTTTTTGGTGATAAAATAGGTTTTAAGATGATAATTTTGCGTTTTGGGAGGAAAAAAGGCGTCTCCAGGACTCTGGAGATGCCAGGCGAACCGCCCCCCATGTGGGGCGATTCGCCTGGCAAGACCAGGCCGCCTAGGATGTTCTGGACGCCCCAGGCGAAACGCCCCCCACCTGGGGCGGTTCGCCCCGGGTGTCCAGAAACCCGGAGGTCCGGATTTTCGTTCGGAATCCCATTTTTCTCCTATTATGCTAAATTATTGGTCTTTTTACTTCTTTTATCGCACGTTTTGGTTTCTCACGAGTTGCCTTGAGTCATATAGGTTACAGGTACAAGTTAGCTCTCACCTTAAATCCACTTTCGACGTTCGGGACGAGCGACGACGTTCAGGTTTGGGAGGGGGTTATCGCTAGCTATCTCTATACTTGTTTTGCTTATGATAAACTCGTGAAACCTTTTGACCTTTTGTTTGCATTTGCACGTTTACCGCTTTCTTAGTATTTAGTTGCATACACTACATTCATCCTAGTATAGTTTTGCATGTTTTTGTGTGGAGTTTATTGCCAAATTTTTGAATTTTTTTATTGGGTAGATTAACCAATTATGACATTAATCATATGCTTCATCTCTATGAATTTGTTTGAGGTTTTTTTCGCTTGGCTTGTCGCATTTATGTTTGCACTTAGTTAAGCTTGGTAGTCTCGACATCACTTAGTGGTGTTTTCTCTACTGCGGTTCACGAAGGCCTTTATAATAGGATGATGCATGTTAGGATCTTAAGGTTGTTTTCCCGAGTAATTATGTACCTAAGAGGCAACAAGTCTTCACCTTGCTTTGAGATTGCTAAATACCTAGGAAGGAGGTAGTGTGAGATTGTGTGATCCTTTGTTTGCAACCTATTCTTTCGAATAGGTTTGGGGAGGGGGTTACGCTATCATTAGACTTGTTTTTCGATTTTTAGTGTGTGTTGTGAGTTTATTTTCCTTTTTCGTAAATTTTGTACTCCAACCTATTCTTTCGAATAGGTTTGGGGAGGTCGTTTGTGTGTCATTGTTTATTTTTCGTTGTGCTACTGCTGGCTTAGAAAAACGAAAAAAAAAGAAAAAGAAAAATTCCAGAAAAAAGAAAAAAACTGGAAAATAAAAAAAAGAAAAAAAGAAAAGACCCCAAAAAAGCAAAGAAGGGTAAAAAAAAAAAGCCAAAAGCAGTTTAGCAAAGTGTTGTCTCATTTTTTCAATTCATGTTCGTAATCGAGTTGTAATTTTTGTCTTTTGTTTATTTGAGTGTCATCTGTTCTAGACCACCCTCGTCCGGCCATTCAGGAAGTGGTGAATAGCTTAAGGCTTTGCTTGAAGAGATGGGTAGAATAGGGGAGTGTTATCTTTTTTAGGGAACCCTCCTTCATTTGATGAGAGCCAGTATTGGTTCGACCTTTTTGAGGAAAAATCTTAACTTGGTGAACAGCAGTAAGTCCTCAGTTTCATAGGGACGGGACAACCATTCGTATACTAACATGTTTCATTACGTCGTCACTGACTAGGTCCAGGTAGAGAATGTTACGAGAGACTATCTTGTCTTGACATAAGTGCTTATGTGAATGTGTATGAGTCAATCGAGGCATTCTTCAACCAATATCCATGTTATGATTTGTATGGTTTTTGTTCATATGTTTTTTGATAGATTCAATAGATTAGTTCATTTCATTTGGCATGAGACTCCATTTTTGTGTTGCATTGTTTTTTGCATTAGAGTCTAGCTTAGTTGCTTGAGTACAAGCAAAGGTTCGGTTTGGGGAGTTTGATGAACGTGTAATTTACACTTTCATTTGAGTCTTTTTTCACCAATTTAGCTATCATCTATGTTAATTTAGCTAAATTTTAATGCATTTTATTAGAATAGTGTCATGTTTCCCTTTAGTTTGTATTTTACAGGTTTTGGGTGAAAAACGAGGTTTTCCGGGCAATTATATTGAAGAGAACGAAGAATTGGTGTTCCGAAGGCATTTTTGGAGTATCTAGAAGATTTCGGATAGGATTTGAAGTCTAGGGGTCGAGTCTGAAGGCTAAAAGGTCACTAAAAGGCAAAAACCGAGTCCGAAAAGGAAAAGAAATCCAAAAACGCGTCGAAAACGCGTAACCTGCCGACTGGATGTCCCGGGCGATTCGCCCGGGACGTGGGGCGGTTCGCCCCACACCAGGCGATTCGCCCGGTGTGTGGGGCGACTCGCCCCACACCTACCGAACCTCTATATATAGTTGCTCAGTTTCTCCATTTTTTCATACTTTCTCAAACCTTTTCTCTCACCTTTCTCATTAGTTTTAGGTAGGAATTCTCCAGAGCCTGTTCTGGGAATTCTTAGCTTAGGAGACACTTTTTCTTATCGCTTTGGAGCTTGTGAGATAGCGATTCTTCGGAGATTGACAACCTTCGGTAACATTGTATCTTACAGTTTTTCTATTCATATTTATTTATCTTTCAACATGTTTTCGTTCAATCTTGCTATGATTTCTTTTGATTGCATGTCATCTATGAGTAGCTAAATTTATAGTTGGTGATAGTATGTGATTTCTTAGCAAAGGGTTAATAATTATGCTGATGGCGGTAAAGCGAATCAGACTTTGAGTTATTGCTTTATTTCTTTGATCTATCTAAAACCTCTATCTTCGTAGTGTTGAATAATAACGGAACACAATTGGACAATTCATTGATCAAAGATCTCTATGCAAAACGATCGGGTACTTCATGCATGATTATTAACCTGCTATGCTTTGAATGATCATACTATCACTAACTTCCATTATCTAATAAGAAAAACCTTTGCTAAGTCGTTGTTGTTTTTATAGTTTAAGTTAGATTAGATAAAGCTAGTTATAGTCCTTAGAGATCGACACTCGAGGTTATTTTACTACTACACTACGGTTTTCGTTGTAGTTGTGAATTGCCTTTGGCTAAATATAAATTTATTTGATTAATTAGAATCTGACAAATTCCGGTTCATCAGAGCTCGACCCCGTGCTTCTTGCAAAAAAACCCAAAGCACACAGGAGTTCCAAAGGCACTAGGAACAAGCTGCCACGGAGCGATCCCCAAGGTGATGAAAATGTCTCGGAAAGCATCGCAAAAGGGTAGGATCCATCCTCGATCCAAACTGAGGCAGTGGACCGCCATGTAACCAGGAGGAGCATTATAAAAGGTTTGACCCTCCTTGGGAACGAGGATGTCAAACTTACTAACATGAAGAGTATACTTCCACCGAAGAGTAGAAATCTCATCCTCCTTGACAGTTGAGGCAGTGTTCGGAATTATGACATCCTCGTTTTCCTCGCCATCCGGATCGGGGAGGTTGACTGTAAGAGCACTCTGAGTAAACTTATTTTGTCTCTCTTTGGTTACCTTGGGCTCCTCCTCGACCCCCTCAGCCTTTTTATTCTTCTTCGAGCGAGAATACTTCTTCGCTTTCTCAGGAGCTTTACCAGGAGCATGTTCTTGGGGCTCCTCGGTGGCCATCGCCTCGAGACGCTAACGGTACTCGATCTCCTCCAATGGGTTTATTCGTCGTGCATTGCACCATGGAAAGAGAAGTCAATAGAGCGATGATCTACAGAGTGATAGCTCGTCTCCTACTCGGGAGCGTATTTTTGTCCAATAAGCAAGTCCCTTTGGGCTTGCCTATTCATCTCGGAGAATGAAAGAGAAGGCAATCTATGGCTACTCGGACCAGCTTCACTCGCGTGGACATCTCTTATAGACCGGGGAGACTCCTCATCATCTGTAACCATGGTCCGACGAGTGGTCTGAGGAGGGAACATAACCTTTTTCTTTCGAGGAGTTGTCCTAGGAGAGGTAGCATCATCATCCTCGCTCTCCACAACACCTTCCTGGATGCAGTGATCACCCTCCTCGAACCACGAAAGAGCCGGATCTGGTCGATCCGTGTCATCCATGTCTTCTACTCGGATGTCCATAGGAGGAACCGCGTCGAAAGCCCCATAATTTTGACCGTGCACTTGAGCGGCTAAGGTGATCAATTCTGAAGATACACCAGTATTAGCGAGACCGCTTTCCTCCTCGGGCCTATCATTTATAAAGTTGTCACTACTTCTGCGCCTTTTGCGGGTAACAAGGCGATACTCAGCTTCTTCTTCTTCCTCCTGGGTCTCATCCTCATCGGTGGCATTTTCGCCTTCTTCACCCTCCTCGAGTTCCTCTTCGTCCTCTTCACCATCCTGAGAACCTACCTCCTCCTCGGATTCCTGGACATGCTCCTCGCCCACAGAGGTTTGTTCCAAGGTATTTTCTAAAAAGGTCGCCGATATCTCTGATGTATCGGGTGACGTATCGTGATCGCTCCCGTACTCTTCGACCTCGCGGCAGTTCTGACTGTCGTCGCTTCTCTCGGAAATCCTATAAGGTAGGCTAGAAAGAGTTAAGGATGGTTGGTGATAGCCCGAGAGGTCCATTTATGTATTTTTTTATGTTCGACCTCTCGAACGATGAAAAATCTCAAAAGATATATGACAACAAGAATCGAGGAGCATATTACAAGCATATGGGATCAAGAAGCGAGGAGCGACCAACTGCACAAATCCCGATGAGAATTAAAAGCCTACAAGTCCGATCAACATGTTTCACGGTCTTGACGTTATTCTAAGGAGGCAAAGGGGAATTGCAAAAAGTAAAAGGGGGAAGCATGCGTTTCTACAGTCCACATTAGTCCATTTACAAGGCTGTTTCAGTCCGACGAAAATTCAGGCGACGGGGAGCAAATTCCGATCATAAAAAATTAGAAAAACAGTCGGCTTTGGAGGGCATATATGATTAAAGCAAGTAATTTGGATATTTGGGTGATGAACTTAGTTGGAAAAGTCTGGGTAAGGGTTTGAAGACGGAAAAGGCACCGGAAAATTTGAGATCTGCCGGAAAAAGCGAAGTCAGTCGACCGGAAAGGCTCCTCGATCCACTTTAGTCTAGAACTGGTTGCTCGTCGATTGTTATAAAATGCTCCTCGCTTTCTCTCTCTCTTTGCTCTGAATGAATAAGTTGCGAAAAGTGTGGAATGAATCGATCCTTACCTTTTTATAGAAGTGTATCTCGGGAATACGAACCGTCACATACCCTCGCTCCATCTGGGCCGGACACGTGGCCACTATGAACGGTTCAGATCACCGCCGCCTGAAGAATTGACTAACTTACTCTCCACGCTCCCGCATCGACCCACTTTGTCGGTGGAGCGCGAATTACCTAGCCACACATGGTAATTCGAGGAGCGAGGAGCACTGGTCATGCAAAAGGAAGTGGTAGGAGCGTGAAGGACCAAGAAATGTCAGACAAAAATCGTATTTTGATACTGTCTCGAGGAGCACCATCCCCATAGTTTCTCCTTGATGCGAAAAGATCAAGAAAAAGTTGGGAGAGAAAATTGCTCAATTCATCAAGTGTTTCAATCCGTCACCTTACAATTGTCTCCTCGAGACATTTAACAAGAAGAAGATCGAAAAGGCAAAAAATCGAAAAGGCAAAAAATCGAGTATCTTACTTCTACCTTGGAATACTAACCCAGATCCAATCTCTACCCAGTAAATATAACCCTTTTATAAGGTCCGAGTAACGTCTACTCGCACCCTATAAAAAGGGAGGGGAGGGAGAGATAGGAGGAGGGAAAGTTACTAAGGCATGAATATAGAAATCTTTTTTCGCCCCACATTAGTCGAGACTTTGCTCGACCTCAACTTTAAAATAGTTCCACAACTATCGTCTACAAAGATACTTGGAAAGTCGGGAGACATATGTTGGTGTCAAAATATGTCCAATCCGGATGTACGAACTGGAGCGGTCTAAGAGCGCGACGAGGCTTCAAGGGCCGTCCCTCATGGGGCTCGACCACACCCAAGTATGTCACTTGAGTGTGGCTCGACCAGCATATGGTCCGACCATCACTATGAGGCCGACCCTCAAGATAAGTTCACTACAAGGACAAGACAGCAGTGAGGCGCGAGGAGCACATAGGGCTCGACCACCAAACATGGTATGATCGAGGAGGACCTTACGTCAAGGTACCACCATCTAGAGGAGAACAGGTAGAGCACTACTCGGACTATGGAACAGAAGGAAGGCATGAGGACCCAGGCCGACCACCCCTGGTCGGTCCTTAGGGTGCCCGCCTTCCAGAATATTCTATAAGACCTGAAAAGTCAATAATGCCCTCCTAACCCTAGTCAAGTTGTTTGGGTCAATGCCCATGGACCTCCTTAATGGGCTTGGGCCAAAGAAGGCTTCTATCTCAGTTGGACAATTGTCACGATCCAGCATAAAGTGACAATAAAATACTAAAAGTATATAAGGGACTCATTCATAATCCCAAGGTAAGCAATCATAGCTCTCACCTACTACTCACCTACCACATTTACTACTCTTACTAGGGAAGCCCTTCAACTCCCTACACGTAAAGTCGTCCCTCCGATCTGATCCTTGACAGACCGGACACGCGGTACCAACCCCCCCTTCCAGTCTCTTTCAGGTACGAAGAAGCTACATGAAGAATACCTGCATACATCAGAGGAAGACTACATGAAGAAGACCTAAGTAGTTTCCTTTGACGATTTAATACGAACTTGAGAGAAAGCACGAACTACCCTTCAACAAACTCGCCGAATGGAGAGGCGGAACCGGTAGAACTTGTGGCCTAAATCAAAGAAATTGCGATTAAGACACTTTAGTTGCAACGTACGACTTTCGTCCAATTAATAATGTGTTGTTGTGGCATTTTCGACGTACCACTACGAATGTTTCATTTGATTTATGGGCTTGTCATTATTACCTTGATAAATCCCATACATTTACAATTTCAACACACTTCATCAATTAAATAATCATTCTTTATGGGAAGAGTGTTCCTCTTATAATCGTTGTTAATTCTGGATTAGAACACATTACCACACTTGTTCCATATATCCCTACATCTTTCTAAGTTTCTATAAAACCGTGGGAAAATTTTTAAATGTCACATATTTTCCAGAGAGGACATAAATCATTTTTACATTTTGACCATCTAGTGCATATCATGCTAGCATTATATAATAAACCATGGAGCGTGATAGCCCTAAAATGGATCCCATGCTTGTTAACACAGTCTTGAAAGTTACATACGAGGAGTTATTTTTTGTTGCGTTGTATATAAAATCGATATTGGTGTTTTACATGCATGTGAATGTAATGTTATATTTCTATTAGGATCATGTTTTAAGAAAATTTCTTGAACAGTCATACTCTGATTTTGAAGCACATCAATTTGGGCTGGGCCAAGATGGACCCAGGACTCACTCTCAAGGGAAGTTTCGAGCCCGTGAGAAAGAAATGAAAAAAGTAAGGTCAAAGCAAGACAAAGCTTTGGAAGAAGACAGCACTCTAAAATTACGTACCAAATGCACACTATCTTGCAGAGTATGTTAAGAGAGTTAGGAATTAATAACATTGCAGGTCCGGTTGGATCACGACATAACCAAAGGTACTTAATGCATGATGATGAAAATATGAAATGCAACAACATAAAGTGAAGGTAGCAACACTGATGACAAATCTGAGGGACCATTTGCAAATGGTAGAAACGAATACTCCCGTGATTATGGGTTGCATGATTCAAGGCAGAAAGTCAAAGCTATTGACAAAAACTATAGAAAGAATCATAGAGGACCTGGTGGGTCACGCGGACTCAAATAGATTATTCTTCTATTCATTGTGTTCATGTTTTGCTATGAGGAATTCATGATGTATCTTGCTTGGTTATCACATTACTGAATCAAGTAAATACACAATATTACCTATGAGTTTTATTTGGAGTTCCTTGAATTTAATTTTGTTTAACTTTATGGTATCCTTAATTTCCTTTATGGTATATTTTTCTTAATTTGTTCTCTCTGTCCCAATAACAATGTCTCATTCTATTTTTTTTTTTTTTTGTTATCAGAATCACATCTCATGTGAAGTGTAATATTACATTACCACTTCATTCCTATCACCGTCTTAGTCTTCGTGCCCTAAAGTTGGATACACCATTGTTTTAGGGAGGATGGGAAAGTATAGCGTTCAGTATAATGATGTAATTTATTATGCATAAGCAATTGAACATCGCACGTTTATTAATAAATTGCATGTTTCACATGTCATTCGAAATCACAAAATATGAGCAACTTATTCGCATTATGTTATAAAAGAGAAATTAGAAGAATTTTATTCGCATTAGATCATCAATTTGTTTAACATTACAAGGAACTATACGATATATGTTCTATCCTTAAAATTTCCTCATTAAAAAGTGAATGTCATTACGCCATGTAAAATGTCATTACGCCATGTTACCTAGTGTTCCATCATATGGGTATTGGACTCTTGACATGCAATACTAATTATTACTTCATTTTTTCCAAGAGTGAATTGAAGTTAATGATATGTTTTCATGCCTCTATTTAGATGACCGAGAGCGATTCACATTCTCTGGTGGATCACGTAATGAGAAGCGAAGGTCATTCCTTGCAATTGACCTAAACAGTGGCCATGTTGCACCTCGTTATAAGCTAGTAACATTTTAATTTGTACAACATGTGCATTGAATCAGATTTCATAGCTTTAAGTGTTAGTAGTTCTCTTTGAGCCCAAATGTATCATATATCATTTTTCTCTGTTCCAATAACAATGTCTCATTCCATTTTTTTTTTTTATCAGAATCACATCTCATGTGAAGTGTAATACTATTACATTACCAATGCATTCCTATCATCTCATTAGTCTTCGTGCCCTAATGTTGGATACACCATTTTATTAGGGAGGAATGGGAAACTATAACGTGCAATATAATGATGCAATTTATTATGCATAAGCAATTGAACTTTGCACATTTATTAATAAATTGCATTTTTCACATGTCATACTAAATCACAAAACATGAGAAATTTGTTCACATTATGTTATAAAGGAGAAATTACAAAAATATTTAATGTGCTATATTCTGGGAAATAAGGGTCTCCATGGAAAAAAATTGTTTTTGATTGGTCTAACATATGATATATAAATTGCAGGGAATAAGCGCAACAAGTAAACTGTTGGGGCTACCATCGATTGACGCCTTGGGAACTGTGAGATGACGAAATAATAGCAAGGTATATAATATGCAATATTATGGAAAAAGAAAAAGGAATTACCTTGTTGGCGAGGGATGGAAAAAACTTGTAGATGACAATAAGTTGAAGAGTGGGCATAGAATCAAGTTCGAGGTACTTGATCGTAAGACACTTGAATTTAAAGTGGCCACCTACACCGCCCCAGGCAAGAGAAGGCCCAAGTGTTCGATCCAGTCGTCAACGTTGAGAACGACATCGTTGATGTTCATAATTGTAGTGAAGATGATGGGCGATTCAACTGTGGGATGGCGGTATAATTTAAAGTTGATTGAGTTTACTACTAATGATAGTCCTCTTGCGAATCATGCGCAAGCTTTATGTTCATGTTTAGTTAAGACGAACCATATTAGTATTTCTAATTTCGGTCTTAGTTGTATGAATGTGTGTTATGTTTGTAAGCTAAAAAAATTCAAGCTTCAAAAATGTAACCCAGAGTTACTGGACATGACTCGCCGAATAGAGAAGCAGAACCAGGTTAACTTGTGTCCTAAATCTAAAGAAATTGCGGGTAAGACACTTTTGTTGCAACGTAGGACTTTCGTCCAATTAATATGTGTTGATGTGACATTTTCGACGTACCACTACGAATGTTTCATTTGATTTATGAGTTTGTCCTTATTACCTTGATAAATCCCATATATTTTCAATTTCAACACACTTCATCGATTAAATAATTATTCTTTATGGGTAGAGTATTCCTCTTATAATCGTTATTTATTTTGTATTACAACACATTACCATACTTGTTCTATATATCCCTACATCTTCTTAAGTTTCTATAAAACCATGGGAAAATTAGTAAATGTCACATATTTTGCAGAGCGGATAGAAATTGTTTTTAGATTTTGACCATCCAATGCATATCATGCTATCATTGTATAATAAACCATGGTGCTTGATAGCCCTAAAATGGATCCCATCCATGTTATTGTTAGCCTTGAAAGTTACACGGGAGGAGTTAATTTTTGTTGCGCTGTATATAAAATCGAGATTGTTATTTCACTTGCATGTGCAAGTAATGTAATATTTCTATTAGGAACATGTTTTAGGAATTGAACAATCGCACTCTGACTTTGAAAAAACATCAATTTGGACACGGCCAAGATGGACCCATGGCTCCCTCTCGGGGGGAAATTTCATGTCCGTGAGAAAGAAATGAGAAAAGTAAGGTCAAATCAATACAAAGCTTAGGAAAAAGTCAGCACTCTAAAATTACGTAGAACCCAGGTGCACACAATTTTGCAGAGCATGTTCGGAGAGTTAGGATTTACTAACATTGCAGGTCCGGGTGGACCAGGACATAACCAAAGGTACTTAGTGCATGATGATGAAAACAAGAAATGCAACAACACATAAAGTGAAGATGGCAGCATTGATGACACATCTGAGGGACCATTTGTAAATGGTAGAAATGAATACTACAGTGATGATGGGTTGCGTGATTCAAGGCATAAAGGCAAAACTATTGACAAAAACTATAGAACGAATCATAGAGGACCTAGTGGGTCGCACGGGCTAAAATAGATTTTTCTTCTATTCAATGTATTCATGTTTTGCAATGAAGAATTCATGATATATCTTGCTTGGTTATCACATTACTGAATCAATTAAATACACAATAATACCTATGAGTTTATTTGGTTTTTCTTGAATTTAATTTTGTTTAACTTTATGGTGTCCTTAATTTCCTTTATGCTATATTATTCTTAAATTTTTATTTTCTTTTTATCTCTGTAGGCAAAGATATTCAAATACTTTGGAACATCGTAAGCGCAATCACTCTTTTAATATGAAACTATGTTACATGTGTAAAATCATCTTCTTAAACTTGATTTTCAAGAGATTGAGTTTGATTTTTTAATTTAAAGCAATTGAAAGGATTTCGCTAACATTACAGATGTTGCACTCTGAGAGCATAGAAGAAACAACATGTTCTTTGTAAATACACTCTTTTCAAGAAGGGCATGCGGTTAGATGAATCTTTATACTTTGGTCCGCCCTAATTAAAGAATGCTAATCATAAAAAGGTGCTCCTGGTACACAATGAAGATTAATATGACTATGACTTTACCTAACCTCTCTAACACCAATTCATTTCCAAGAAGAAAACATCTGTTGCTTTTTGCAGGTAGAACACAGAGGTTATGTTAACATACAATAAAATAGTAGGGAGCTAATATTTTCCCTTTAAAACATATAAAGAAAAAAAATTGAGTGGAAATAAATTTAAAAGAAGAATGGATGATTTATTTTAAAGAAGTCATTAATTTAGTCATATCAATCAGACTCAAAAATAAAAAAGTAATAATTACACTTACCCAATGGAATGTAAACTTCAAATTATTGGATGATTGATTTTAACAAGTCATTAATATAGTAAATTTAAACTTATTATTTCTGAGTGGTTGAAATAAAAATAATATGTATTCTACTTGAAATAACTTTATTTATTGTAATCGGAATAGATAGTTTAATATACTTCTTTTATATTGGAGATACAATTTTAATGTACATTACTACAAATGGAGAAAAATATTTATTAGAATTATCCATTATGAGACTATACATTTTAATGATTTTTGACCCAAATAATAATATGACTAAAAAGGAAAAGAACAAAACCAACTAGCTTCCCTGCTACATATATAAATCTTCAGTACCACAGACATGTATCTGAAAGATAGAACACATTTCTCCTACACTCAAGCTGAGAAATAGGTAGCTATATCTCCGATTAATTTTGTCCATTCCAATCGGATTTTTCATGCCTAGTTTTATAGTTTTTTATACATTTACCTTTCTGATTGAATTTCTTTTTTGTTTGTCAGGTGGACACATCTTTTTCATATGTTGTTCAGGATTGGAATCCACAAGTTTTCAAGGTAAGATTCTCTTCATTTCGCAGTTTGAAATGTTAGATTAGTCAACATATATATATGTATATGTATATGTTTAATTTGTTGGTGGTTTCTTATAAAGATGGGCAATATTCCACAAATACAGATTTCAAACAAAGAGATGTTTATTAAACCCTAGAATTTTTTATTAATTAAAATATTGCTTAATCATTGGAGATCTGTTAAAATATGTTGAGATGTAAGTTGTGGACTCGATTAGCACTCCATAAAAATTAAGAATACAGAGATTTTCAGTCAAATTAGTTGAAAAAATTAATCAACTTATTGATGTTTTTCAAATAGGGTTTGCTAAAAATTTTTATGTGTTTTACCAATTGTTGTGAAAGGAAGAATATTCAAGATAACGTTTTAAGAAAGAGACGTGTGTAGAGTAGACGTTTGTCCATATTGATAGTGCAATCTTGACCAACCTTTCTTATAAATTTTCATTGGAAACTACACGAGCATGATGCTAAAACCCAAACTTAAGAAAATTAAGGTACGTCCAGCTAACATTTTCCATTTTATTGTACGTACTAATAATTGATACATGATTTACCAATTTTAGTTTTTAGTAAATATAGATGTAGTTGTTAGATGTCATAGTTTAAATGTAATAGGGTTAATATATCGTACACACCTAAAAACTTGAATAACAACATAATTAGAGTCTTGTCTTACAAACTTTGTAATAGTAACATTAATTGTAGTTAAAATTTATAGTACTACAATATTGGATTATATTCATGATTTTCTTCTCAATAAACATAACACCTTGTGTTTGACAATATTTTAGGTGTTAGTAATATCACATTCTGACTCAAAGAAGACGCCATCTCAAATACTATGAAGTCGAAAGAATCACGAGGCAAAGAAAAGGTACATTCTACGTTTACTTATTACAAATTTATTGTGTTAGGATCAAATACATTCTTTTATTCTTGGTAGTATGATATACCGTATGTCGTTCGATCATACAGAATAAGTGGAAAAACTATAGAAGTTCATGATTGATGTTTCATTTTTCTCTATAGTATGATACTCTAGTACTTGCTTGCATCTAAACTGTTTCTCTTTTCTTTTTTTCCTTTTAAACTTCAACTTTTTTTAACTGTTCTTCTCCGGCGCCGGAATAATTATTCCGGCACTGGATTAACAACTCCGATCTTTTTTACTTTTTTTAAGTTTTTGTTTTTTAGATTATTTTGAAATGTAAATTTTGTTTAGGGTTACTTCATAATAAAATTTGAGATCAATTTGAAAAGTTTAAAATTGAGGTTCATTATATATAATTATAATTTGTTAATTTGATAAACTTGAAAACATTTGAGGCAAATGTGTAATATATTAAAATTGAAGTTGTTTGGTCCAAGTCAAAATTAAATATGTTTTGTGCCCAGATGTAATTAAACTATATCTAACATGTAGTATGACGTGATAGTCTCATCCATTAGGGTCCAGGTAATTAGTAAATTTAGCAGGGGTGTATACGAAATGGACCGCTTTAAGAAAATAGTAACTTTTAGTATGTTATAGAAAGACATGATATATGACATGATATCACACAAATTACTCATCCCTACGACATAGGACACGTGGAATTATGGAAAAATTAAATTTTTGATTGTTAATCGTTGCATGTTAATTAAATATCGTGTGCATCATGCTCTTCCTTTAATAATTGTAATTCTCTCCGTGAACAGAGAATAAAATAAAACTATAGGAATGTTATACCATTTAATACTGTATTGATATCGTATTTTAGTTTGGTTGACATTTGGACGTTATCACTCGCTCTTTTTTTCTTAAAATGTAGTCCAGAGAAACCCCAAGTTAGTCTGATTACATGTTAACCCTAAAAAATTTGACCAACTAATATACCCATGTGTGTGTGGATTAATTAACTGAAGGATAAACAATGTACTTCATTGGAAACATATGGTAACAAGTTGATAAAAGAAAAGTATAAACAATAAAACATTATACATGTACAAATGTGAAGAATGACAAGCATATATGTTTCATGCTTATCCCAAAATTCAATACAAGAATAGCTTCATTAGATCATCAATTTTTTTAACATTAAAAAAACTAAACGATATATATTCCGTCTGTAAAATTTCCTCATTAACGGTGAATGTCATTACGCCATGTTGCATAGTGTTCCATTATATGGGTCTTGGACTATTGACATGCAATACTAATTATTATTTCAATTTTCCTAGAGTGAATTGAAGTTAATGATATGTTTTCATGTCTCTATTCAGATGACCAAGAGTTATTCACGAAAATTCTCTGGTGGATCAGGTGATGAGAAGCGAAGGTCATCCTGTGCAATTGACCTAAACAATGGGCATGTTGCACCTCGTTATAAGCTGGTAACATTTTAATTTGTACAGTATGTGCATTAAATCAAATTGCATAGCTTTAAGTGTTAATATTCCTGTCTGATACCAAATGTATGATATTTCATTTCTCTCTGTCCCATGCTATTTTATTTTTTATCAGAATCACATCTAAAGTGAAGTGTAATAATACATTACCACTGCATTCCTATCATCTCCTTAGTCTTTGTGCCCTAAAGGTGGATACACCATTTTTTTAGAGACGATGGGAAACTATAACTTGCAGCATAATGATGTAATTTATTATGCATGTGAAATTGAATTTTTGCACGTTTATTAATAAATTGCATTTTTTACATGTCATACTAAATCACAAAACATGAGCATATTTGTTCACATTATGTTATTAAGGAGAAAGTACAAAAATATTTAATGTGCTATGTTCTGGGAAATAATGGTCTCCGTGGAAAGAATTTGTTTTTGTTTGGTCTAATATACGATATATAAATTGCAGGGAATAAGCGCAGCAAGTAAACTATTGGGGCTACCATCGATTGACGCCTTGGGAACTGTGAGATTAGGAAATACTGGCAAGGTATATAATATGCAATATTATGGGAAAAGAGAAAAGAAGTACCTTGGTGGCGAGGGATGGAAAAAACTTGTAGACGACAATAGGTTGAAGAGTGGGCATAGAATCAAGTTCAAGGTACTCGATCGTAAGACACTTGAATTTGAAGTGGCCACGTACATCGTTCCAAGCAAGAGAAGGCCCAAGTGTTCTACTCTAGCCGTCGACGATGAGAAGGACATCATTGATGTTCATAATTGTAGTGAAGATGATGGGCGATTCAATCGTGGGATGGCGGTAAAATAATAATTTTTTTAAGTTGATTGAGTTTACTACTAACGATAGTCCTCTTGCGAATCATGCACAAACATAAGTTCATGTTGTAGTTAAGACGTACCAAATCAGTATTTCTAATTTTGGTATTAGTTTTATGAATATGTGTCATGTTTGTAGGAAAAAGAAATCAAGCTTCCAAAAAATAACCCAGAGTTATCGGACATGACTCTCCGAATGGAGAGGCGGAACCGAGAGAACTTGTATCCTAAATCAAAGAAATTGTGGGTAAGACACTTTTGTTGCAACGTACGACTTTCGTCGAATTAATAATGTGTTGATGTGGCATTTACGACGTACCACTAGAATGTTTCATTTGATTTATGAGCTTGTCATCATTACATTGATAAATCCCATACATTTATAATTTCAACACACTTCATCGATTAAATAATCATTCTTTATGGGAAGAGTGTTCCTCTTATAATCGTTATTAATTCTGGATTACAACACATTGCCACATTTGTTCCATATATCCCTGCATCTTCCTAAGTTTCTACAAAACCGTGGGAATTTTTTTAAATGTCACATATTTTCCAGAGCGGACATGAATAATTTTTACATTTTGGCCATCCAGTGCATATCAGGCTAGCATTATATAATAAACCATGGTGCTTGATAACCCTTAAATGGATCCCATGCACGTTAATGTCAGCCTTGAAAGTTACAAATGAGGAGTTAATTTTTGTTTCGCTGTATATAAAATCGATATTGTTGTTTTACATGCATGTGCAAGTAATGTTATCTTTCTATTAGGAACATGTGTCAGGAAAATTTGTTAAACAGTCATACTCTGATTTTGAAACACGTCAATTTGGACAGGGCCCAGATGGACCCAGGACTCACTCTCAGGGGAAATTTCGAGCCCGTGAGAATGAAATGAAAAAATTAAGGTCAAAGCAAGACAAATCTTTGGGAGAAGTCAACACTCTAAAATTACGTACCCAGATGCAAACCATCTTGCAGAGTATGTTAGGAGAGTTAGGATTTACTAACATTGCAGGTCCGGGTGGATCAGGACATAACCAAAGGTACTTAATGCGTGATGATGAAAACAAGAAATGCAACAACACAAAAAGTGAAGATGGCAGCACTGATGACACAACTGAGTGACCATTTGCAAATGGTAGAAACAAATACTCCAGTGATGATGGGTTGCATGATTCAAGGCAGAAACGGAAAAGCTATTGACAAAAACTATAGATCATAGAGGACATGGTGGGTCGCGCGGGCTCAAATAGATTATTCTTCTATTCAATGTGTTCATGTTTTGCTATGAGGAATTTATGATGTATGTTGCTTCGTTACCACATTACTAAATCAAGTAAATACACAATAATACCTATGAGTTTTATATGGATTTTGTTGAATTTAATTTTGTTTAACTTTATTGTATCCTTAATTTCCTTTAAGCTATTTTTTTTAAATGTTTTTTCTCTGTCCTAATAATATCATTCCTTTTCTTTTTTTTTTTTTTTTTTTTTTTATCAGAAACACATCTCATGTGAAGTGTAATATTACATTACTACTGCATTCCTATCATCTCCTTACTCTTCGTGCCCTAAAGTTGGATACACCGTTTTTGTAAGGAGGATGGGAAACTATAGCGTGCACTATAATGATGTAATTTATTATGCATACGCAATTGAACTTTACACGTTTATTAATAAATTGCATGTTTCGCATGTCATACTAAATCACAAAAAATGAGCAACTTATTCCCATTATGTTATGAAAAGAGAAATTACAAAAATAATTAATGTGCTATGTTCTGGGTGTTAGGAAACTTGTAATTTAGATGAGCAATTAACCATGCTAAATTAAGGAAAGTCCAGTAACTAGTACTCTTAAGGTCCATAGGAATTTAGAATTTTAAGGACAATGTAAAAGAGGAACGTTTGATGAAGACTTAGTGTAGGTACTAGTTAGGTGCTTTAGTACCGCTTATGATGTCTCTCGTTTTCTGAAAAGAAAAACAACCTATTGAAGCATTTGCTGATGATGTACTTTTTTTACACAAACGAACTATTGAAGCATTAGAACCGTTCAGAAACTTGAAGAATTCGAAGACTGAAGACTAAAGAAGATTTCTGAAGATGGTATCTACAAAGGCACATGTTGCTCAGAAAGTGGAAACTTCAGCAACAGCTTGCATAAGTGAAAATCTAAATGACAGAGTAGGTTGTGCTTGCTGAAACTGAGACTGACCACTTGCTGAAATACATATGTGACCTCCTTGCTGAAAGTACTTGCATTTGCGCTCCAACGTTCATATTTGAATTTCATTCAAATGAACATTAAATGTAAAGTAAGCACGCGAAGAACATGAAGACTAGAAGACAAATAAAGGACGCTGCTGAAAGTACAAAAGCAAGATAGTGACATCTTAAGGAACAAAGCCTTAGAATTTGAAATTCAAACGGCTCCCTTGATTCACTATAAATAGAGGTCATCCGACAAAGAGTATAAGTGTGTCAACAACGTGATCAAACTCTCACTTGTGCTTAAACACTCAAACCCTTCTATACTCTTCACTGCCATTGATCCGTTCCAAGACTTAAAGCTTGAAAAAGCTACTTGTGAAGAAGTAGAACATTCACGGCTAAGAAATTAGTTAAGTGTTCTTTCTTTCGAACAAGAACAAGTCTTGACACCAGAAACAATCTAACTTGTTTACTGCAAAGTATTCAAAGTTTTGTTTCTTAGATTACTTGTTGTAGCTGAATAAGTTATAATCAAGTTATGTCATCCCAAACCTCTCTAACTGATAAACACCATTTTCAGGCGTGAAATTCAGGGGGAACTTAATCGAGCATAGTGTTTCTGATTATAAGTCCCAAGTTTGGTGGAGAACAAGGTTTCGTTCTCTAGTTAGGTTGGAAATGAAGCAAGTGTGCTTTGGTTTCTGTAGAATCTCTCTAGATAGGTGTTGTAAGGAACCTCAAACTTATCTTAGTGGATTCAGTCCTAGAAAGGACAAAGTGGATTAGTTGAGAGATTACACCACTCTCAGATACCACTATAAAAGTGTTTGTGTGATTTACTTTACTGCATTTAGTTTTCAGCAAGCATATCTATCTGTACACTGTCACTCTGCTCACTTGCTGAAACTATCACTTACTGTTAAAGCACTTATTGTACAAAGACTTCCGCACTCTGTTATTTAAGTATCAGTAAAACTCGTTACTGAAAAGTAACTAGTACTTGCTGAGAAAGTTAAGTATCAGCAAACTCATTACTGGAAAGTAATAAGCCCTTGTTGAGAAAGTTTTTAAACGATGAAAGTTTGAAAAGACTATTCACCCCCTCCCCCCCGCTAGTCTTTTCTTGTTGTTTAAAGGGACCAACAAGTGGTCTCAGAGCCAAGTTCTTTAACCTTCAACACTGAACCAAGATCCCCTTAGGTTCTTTCTGTAAATCACTCTCACTTGATCAGTTTGGTAGTCTTTTGCTGACAGGATGTCTTTAGGAGACGCTCCCTCGCTGAAGCTGGAAAACTATGAAAAATGGCGAAACAACATGATGCTACATCTTGAGGACATTAGTGATGAGATGGTTACTGTCATAACTGATGGACCTATCAAAATCACTAAACTTGAGAGAAGTTTTCCTCACAAAACCACAGAAGCTGGAAAGGAAACTATCTTAGGTGAACCAGTTGATACTGTCGTTCCAAAACCAAGAGAGGAATGGACTTCCGACGAAGCCAAGAGATTCCTTCTTGATGGCCAAGCAAGAAACATCATCATTCGATCAACTCCGGATACTATACAGTGCAAACTGTGGGGTGCCAAAACTGCTAAGGAAGCTTGGAAAATGGTTCAAGATCTTTGTGCTGGATCTGACAAAACGAAGGAAAACAAACTCGAAGTGCTGAAGTTAAAGTTCTAGAACTTTAAACAAGGTACAAATGAGTCACTGGAAGACTTGGACTTCAGATGCACAACTCTAGTTAGTGAGATGGCTGCCTTAGGAGTTGGAAATCTTAACTCAGATTCAGAGAAGGTGAAAACCATTATCAGAAGTCTGAACCAAGAATGGATCCATACTCAGAATTTCTACTACAATCAAGGAATGCCAAACATCACACCTACATAGTTGTTCTCTCATCTTGCTACTGTCAACTACGAGACAAAGCAAAGAGAAAATGTGTTTGCTGAAAAATCGCAAAACATTGCTCTTGCTGCAAAGCTGTCATCTTCTGAAAAGAAGAATGATAAAGAGCCCGCTGATGAAAATGCTTTAGTTGTTAAAAACATGAAGAAATTCATCAGTAAGGAACTTGAAAGGCGAAAAGCAAAGGTGAAGCTGAAAAAGCATCTTGGTAAAAACTACCATAAATACAAGAATGAGGCTAGCTCGCTGAACAAGCAGGCTCAGCAAGAAAATTCCTTTGAAGAACCAGCAGTTGGAAATGATCTCTGCTTTTACCACAAAAAGCCTGGACACTTCAAAGCAAATTGTCCGTTGTTGAAAGGTAAATCTGCTGAAAAGAAGAAGAAGTTCAAAAGAGCTTTTATTGCTGAAGAAAAGAATAAGCTTCAAGCAAAAATCGATGCATTGTGCATTGATACCAGCTCCGAAGACAGTGAGGAAGAAAGATCAGACACTGAAGATGAAGAAGCCACTCTTGACGTAGAGATTGGCAAGGAAGTTTGTGGAATAGCTATGGAAGCTTATCCAGATGTGTCAAACTACGAATTCTGCCTCATGGCTGGTCAGGTAAACAGTCCTACCTCTGACTCTGACTCAGAAAGTGAAGATGAGATTGACCTTGACAAAATTCAAGGAGAAATCGAAAGATTTGAGAAAACTCTGAGCAAACAGCAAGAGAAACTACAGAATGCTGAAACTCTGACTAAGCAAACTACTGAAAAGTACATATTGCTGAAGGAAGAGACTGAAAGGAAAGATGCTGAAATATTGCATCTCAAGAAGTTGATTGCTGAAGCTACAGAGAAGAATTCTCAGATGGTAATAGAATTGGAAGAATATCAGTCCTCAATTCTAAAGTTACTTGCTGAAATACAAGAAATGAAAAAGGTGAAAATCAATTTCAAATCTTATGCTGATGCAAGTAATACGCTGACTGAACTAAACTCTTATCTGAGAGATCCATCTCAGAAAGAAGGTTTAGGTGCAACGTATGAAGGTGATGACGTAATAATCTTGAGTAAAGACAAATCACCAATTACCTTTGTACGCGCAACTGATAGTGGTCAACCAGAACTCTATCAGTTTGGTCAATCTAAGGTTGCTGAAAAATGCAATCAAGTACCTACGACCATAAAACCCGCTTTTGCTACTCAAAGTAATAAGACTTTAAAAGGAAAATAGGTTGCTGAAAAGCAAACTGTAAAGAAAAAGGATGTTGAAAAGCATTCCGCCAAACAAGTTGCTGAAAAGCAATTTGTTAAGTCAAAAGGCAAGATTACTAAAGGTAGTCAGAAGACCTTTGCTGACAAACCTGAATCGAGTAATGTTGCTGAGACAAAAGCTCAGCATTCTCCAAAAAGTGGACTCGGTTTCAAAACCAAGCAAATTCAACTTTTTCATGAGTATAAGCAAAGTCAGCAAAGATACTTCAAAGAGATGAACAAAACCAAGCCTAAGAGTTCTGACAAGACTCAAAACGCTAGGGCTAGAAGGAACCTTGCTAGAAAAGAACGTACTGAAAAATATGTTCACCAAAAAGGTCAACCGAGCAAGACACCACATCAGAAAGTGGATTTGATCAGCACGGATCATAAATCTTTCGGCTCAAAACCTCCTAGTCCATCAGCAAGTAGAAAACAAGTCAAAGTTGAAAAACTTAAGACTTGGGTTTCCACTGGACGCATTCTTGAACATGTTAATGGACATCCAATGTTGGATAATTAACTTGTTTGCTCTTGATTGTGTAGACTTCAGCCACGGAGACAAACGATGCAATCTGGCACTTTGACAGTGGTTATGGAAAGCACATGACGGGCAACAAGAACAACCTTATAAACTATAGACGGTGGTCTAAAGGTCCAACAATAAGGTTTGCTGGTGGAGGCTCTGGTTCTACAAAAGGCTATTGTGACGTGAAGTTAGAATGCATTACCATTTCGTACCCTAAAAGAAGCTGCAAGAACAATGCTTGCTGACACTGAAATAAGTGAAGCTTACTGGGTTGAAGCGATTAATACCGCCTGTTATGCTCAAAACAGATGTTTGATTACTAATACAACAAAACTCCTTATGAGTTATTTGTTGGAAGACTTCCTAACATCACCCATCTAAGCGTATTTGGTTGTAAATGTTTTGTTCTTAACAATGGTAGAGAATACCTAAGAACATTTCAACCAAAGGCAGACGAAGCGATATTTCTTGGTTACTCCTTGTATAGTAAAGCTTATAGAGTTTACAACAAAAAGGTACAAAAGATCGAAGAATCAGTGCATGTTGTATTCTACGAGAAATCACAAGGAGTGCCTGCTGAAGAAGAAATATCAGATTGTATGAAGAAGCTACTCATACATGAGCAAAGAACTGAACCTGATGCTAGGCAAATCAAGTCAACTGAACTAAATGATGATTCTGACAATGACTCTCCTCCCCCAACTCATGACAAGATAAATATAGTTCATGACAAAGAATTTCCAGCAAAAGACGAAGTTGCTCCGGATGTTGCTGAAACTATGCAACTTCCTCTGCCTGCTGATGAGTTACCACAATCTAGCAATGCTGAACAAGCAATTGCTGATGAACCGATCTCAGCAGAGACACAACAAAATACCAGTAGTACAGAGCAAGTACATGTTGAAGAGTCACATGCTGATGAGCAAACTTATCGAGATCCAAAGAGTAGAAAACCTGTTAATAAATGGATTAGAGATCATCCCTCTACGGATATGATTGGTGATATTGACAAACGCCAAGTGACTAGATCCAAAGTATCTGCTACTCATGGACTTGCTGAAGAAGCAAATGTCGTAGAAGTAGAAGCTTTGTTCTCTTGCTTTGTTTCAGAAATTGAACCCAAGACCATAGAAGAAGCTTTAAAGCATTCTGAATGGATCAAGGCAATGCAAGAAGAACTGGATCAATTTGAAAGGAACAAAGTCTGGAAACTTGTACCTCTTGCTGAAGGCAAGAAGCTATTGGTACAAAGTGGGTGTTCAGAAACAAGCTGAGTGAGTCTGGTGCAGTAACAAAGACCAAAGCACGTTTAGTTGCTCAAGGTCACTGTCAGACTGAAGGATTGGACTATGATGAGTCTTATGCACCAATTGCAAGATTGGATGCAATTAGGCTTTTCTTGGCCTTTGCTGCTCACAATGACTTCATTGTTTATCAAATGGATGTTAAAAGTGCATTCTTAAATGGTGAACTTGCTGAAGAAGTCTACTTGGAACAACCCCCTGGCTTTGAACTTCCCTCAGAAACCAAGATGGTATACAAGCTTCAGAAAGCTGTATATGGTCTAAAGCAAGCACCAAGAGCTTGGTATGATACCTTAGCTAAGTTCTTGCTGGATAATGGTTTCAAGAAAGGTGAAGTTGACAAAACTTTGTTTACCATGAACCATGATGGTAAAATACTCTTAGTTCAGATTTATGTGGATGACATAATATTTGGATCTAAGGACAAGCAACTTTGTGATGATTTTGCCAAACTCATGACAAACAAATTTGAAATGAGTATGATGGGCAAATTGAATTATTTCCTAGGATTGCAAGTCAAGCAACTCAAGGATGGAATATTCATAAATCAAGCAAAGTATGCGAAAGAAATGCTCATAAAGTTTAGGATCAAAGAGGAAGAAAAACTTGAAAATATCCCTATGAGTGTTGGTACTAAATTGGGCTATACTAAAGAAGATAAATGTGTTGAAGAACACAAGTATAGGAAGCTCATTGGTTCCTTGTTGTATTTAACAACAAGTAGACCTGACATTCAGTATGCTGTTTGTGTGTGTGCGAGATTCCAATCTGATCCAAGAGAATCACACTACAAAAAGGAACTTAAGATACAGAAATATGTCAAAGGTATAGTCAATGTTGGATTATGGTATCCTAAAGATTCTGGACTTGAATTGGTTGGTTATTCTGATGCTGATCATGGAGGATCAACTCTTGATAGAAAAAGTACTTCTGGAACTTGTCAGTTTCTAGGTACTAGATTAATATCATGGTTCAGAAAGAAGCAAACCTGTGTTTCCAATTCATCTACTGAATCTGAATACATTGCGGCTGGATGTTGCACAGCTCAAATCCTATGGATTCAACAACAATTAAGAGATTATGGTATTTCTGCAAGAAAACACCAATCTTTTGTGATAATACAAGTGCTATTTCTATCACACAAAATCCTAAGTTCCACTCAAGGACAAAACACATTGATATTAGACATCATTTCATTAGAGATCATGTGGAAAAAGGAGACATTGGGGTTGTAAAAGCAGATACTGATGATCAACTTGCTGACATCTTTACCAAGCCCTTACAGATAATAGATTCGCAATGCTAAGGTATAACCTTGGATTGATTGAATTACCTCAATAGTAGGAATACAATTGGCAGATTGCTGAAACAGGCATTCAGCAAGCCAAAGTATGCTTACTTGAATAAAAGCTCCTTCCACTGATTCCTTCTAAAAAGAAATGATAGTTCACTACATGATTGCCGAAACAGGCATTCAACAAGTAATTCCTTCAAAACGGGTATTTGTTAGGAAACTTGATCACATGCTGAGACGGGCACTCAGTAAGAGAAAATCTTAAGGATTGCTGAAACGGGTATTCAGACAATCAAAGATACTGAAACAGGTATTCAAGTATCAAAGGAAAATTCTGAGACCGGAACTCAGCAAAGAGTAAGGACACTTCTCGGATTTTACCAAAGATATCTCAAGACAAAAGAATTTACTGAGACGGGAACTCAAAAATGTCTTTAACTTAAGGAAATATGAGATATTTGATTAAGGGGGAACTTTCAGCAAATAACAAGGCTTGTTACCTAAAAGGTAAGTGCCAAATCAAATTGTCCATTCGTGAAAAGATTCTTGTTTACTTCAGCAAGCAATTAGAGCTGCGGTAAAAGGATCAAATCCTGTAAATCAAGGTAAAATCAATTGTGACGTTAATCGGGCACAGATAAACTCGCTATTAATCATGACATGAAATACAATCGTGGCCATTGATTTAAAGTAGTTTTTTATCTGACGGTTAATATTACAAAGAGAAAGTGTGCTCTGACGGTTTGTTAGTGGCCACTACGCATTTAATGCAAAGGCTCCACTAACGCAGTTGAATCTCTTTTTACCCTTGCTGAGAACTCAAAACCGTTTGAGCTTCTTGCACACCAGAGATACTATATAAACAAAGAGTTAGAGAAGACAAAATCTTTAACTCACATTTCCTTTCTCTGCAAATTTTATAGCCTGTGCCTGAATTCAATGTACCTCCGGTCAAAAAGCAAGTTAATCTTTTTCGTACATTTCTACCGCTATATAAGAAATCCCCAAAGAGACAGTCCCCAAGACCTCAAAGTCATCAAAGCTGATAGTGCTGGGAAAAAGCACTATTCGGTCTAGTACCTCCGGCAATCAACACAGTGAAAATTGTGTTGAAGAACGACCGTATAACGGAGAGACCCATGCCGCCTGCATATCTTGACACTGCAAAGGTGAACAGATGATGCAATGGGGCGGATTGCCAAAGAGAAGTATATAAGATACTTCTATGAACAGATTTAGATGGAGAAAATGAAGAGGCACTGAACTTGATAAAACAACAAGGCCTTTTTTCTTCATAACTGCTCGCCTAAGAAAGTGAGTATGTTAGATGCCATGGAATTCTACAACAATGCAGAAATCCAAACTCTTACTGATGGACAAGGAGTCTGAAAAAGTGATTTCTTCCACAGTTCAAGTGTGCAAATCATCCTGAAATGGATTGATTTAGCCAACATCTTTCAGATTCCAACTACTGGAACTGAAGATGACATCACTGCCACGATGAAGAAATTGAAGCCTTCTACAGTGATGTCAGAAACGAAACGAAATTAGAAAGGAGAGACGCTCCCGTGACTTGGACAAAGCACGTAAAGAGGAAGCCTCTCTGCCATTCACTTGGGTCTAGTAGCTCTGTACTCATCAAAGTCCTAGACTCCCAAGTTGGAGGAATGACCAAGTAGGCTTGAGAAGGTGGCCGTTGCTGATGCATTACATGAGAACAAACCTGAGCTCAACTGGGCAAGTACATTTTCAACAGACTTGTTGATTGTGTTACTAAAAATGTAAGGGTTAAGGTGAAGACACAAGCGTCTCACTACTTCCAGTCATGTATGGACTAAAAATATGCTTATACCTTGAACACTTCAGGATTAAACTGAGAAAAACCCCTTGCCGATTAAGAAGTCAGCTATGCAATGTGGAAGAGCCTTCTACAAGCGAATGGACCTAAGCTTGCTGACAGAAGTCAACGAAGAAAAAGCTGCAAATGTGTCAGTATTGGTCAGCAAGAAAAGTATACAATAGTTGCAGATGTTGTAAGTTCTAGTCTAGCGTGGTAAAGACCAAGCTTCCCATAGCTGAACTGTGTTGATGAAAACTGCTGTAGCTGTGATCACAAGGTATGTGTACAACAGCCGTTCTGAAAATGCAACTATGCACGATTATGCTGTTGAAAAGAAACTGCGAGAAATCCGAGAACGAAAAAGGGAAAGCTGATGGATGACATTAGTGCAGCGTCCTTCAGTGACCCCTCCCTAAGAAGAACGGACAAATACTCACCCAAGAAAGAAAACATGGCTCGCAAGGTCAGTTTCCAATTGTCCATGATCTTTCGATGATGCTCCAGGAGTTGCTGAAACACAAGTCCTCAGTAGATGTTGATGAATGCTTTACGAAAGCCTTCAGAATGTTTAAGTTGTTTGTAGAGCCTTCACAATCAACTCATGTTGGTACATCTGCTGATTGAAATAAGACAACAAGGCAGTGG
>CM051456.1:80344954-80421360 GCA_028274465.1 Plantago ovata | reverse complement strand
TAGGTGTTGTAAGGAACCTCAAACTTATCTTAGTGGATTCAGTCCTAGAAAGGACAAAGTGGATTAGTTGAGAGATTACGCCACTCTCAGATACCACTATAAAAGTGTTTGTGTGATTTACTGTACTGCATTTAGTTTTCAGCAAGCATATCTATCTGTACACTGTCACTCTACTCACTTGCTGAAACTATCACTTACTGTTAAAGCACTTATTGTACAAAGACTTCCGCACTCTGTTATTTAAGTATCAGTAAAACTCGTTACTGAAAAGTAACTAGTACTTGCTGAGAAAGTTAAGTATCAACAAACTTATTACTGGAAAGTAATAAGCCCTTGCTGAGAAAGTTTTTAAACGATGAAAGTTTGAAAAGACTATTTACCCACCCCCCCTCTAGTCTTTTCTTGTTGTTTAAAGGGACCAACACTGGGAAATAAGGGTCTCCGTGGAAAGAGTTTTTTTTCATTTTGTCTAATATTTGATATATAAATTACAGGGAATAAGTGCAACAATTAAACTGTTGGGGCTACCATCGATTGAGCCTTGGGAACTATGACATTATGAAACACTATCATGGTATATAATATGTAATATTATGGGAAAAGAAAAAAGAAGTACCTTGGTGGCAAGCGATGGAAAAATCTTGTAGACGAGAGTATGTTTAAGAGTGGGCATAGAATCGAGTTCGGGTACTCGATCGTAAGACACTTGAATTTGAAGTGGCCACGTACAACGCCCCAAGCAAGATAAGGCCCAAGTGTTCACTCCAGCCGTCAACGATGAGAAGGACATCATTGATGTTCATAATTGTAGTGACGACGATGGGCGATTCATCTGTGGGATGGCGGTAAAATTATATTTTATGTTTTAAAGCTGATTGAGTTTACTAATGATAGTCCTCTTGCGAATCATTTGCAAGCTATATGTTCATGTTGTAGTTAAGACGTACCATATCAACATTTCTAATTTCGGTATTAGTTTTATAAATATGTGTTATTTTTGTAGGTAAAAGAGTTCAATGTTCCAAAAAGTAACCCAGAGTTACCGGACATGACTCGCCGAATGGAGAGGCGGAACTGGGAGAATTTGTGTCCTAAATCAAAGAAATTACGGGTAAGACACTTTTGTTGCAACGTACGACTTTCGTCCAATTAATAATGTGTTGATGTGGCATTTTCGACGTACCACTACGAATGTTTCATTTGATTTATGGGCTTGTCATTATTACCTTGATAAATCCCATACACTTAAAATTTCAACACACTCCATCGATTAAATAATTATTCTTTATGGGAAGACTGTTCCTCTTATAATCGTTATTAATTCGGGATTACAACACATTATCACACTTGTTCCGTATATCCCTACATCTTTCTAAGTTTCTATTGAACCGTGGAAATTTTTTAAATGTCACATATTTTTCAGAGAGGACATAAATCTTTTTTACATTTTGATCATCCAGTGCATATCATGCTAGCATTATATAATAAACCATAGAGCTTGATAGCCCTAAAATGGATTCCATGCATGTTAATGCAGCCTTGAAAGTTACACAGGAGGAGTTAATTTTTTTTGAGCTGTATATAAAATCGATATTGTTGTTTTACATGCATGTGCAAGTAATGTTATCTTCTATTAGGAACATGTTTCAGGAAAATTTATTGAACAGTCATACTCTGATTTCGAAACACATCATTTTGGACAGCTTGTAGGTGCCTTTAGACAACATGTAAAGACTAGACGGGGGGGGGGGGGTGAATACTTTAATAATTCTTCGTGTCTAAAAACTTTCTCATCTAGTACTTATTACTTTTCAGTAATGAGGTTACTGGTACTTAACTTTCTCAACAAGACTTATTACTTTTCAGTAATGAGTTTGTTGATATTCAAGATTCAGAGTGCGAAAGTCTTTTACAATAAGTGCTTTGAAGTAAACCAGTTTCACCAAGTGAGTGATGAACGGTTTAGAACTTGTCAGATTCTAGTTAATCAAATAAATTTTTATTTAGCCAAAGGCAATTCACAACTACAATGAAAACCGTAGTGTAGCAGTAAAATAACCTCGAGTGTCGATCTCTAAGGACTATAACTAGCTTTATCAAATCTAACTTAAGAATATAAAATCAACAAACTACTTAGCAAAGGTTTTTCTTATCAGATAATGGAGGCTGGTGATAGTATGATCATTCAAAGCATAGCAGGTTAATAATCATGCATGAAGTACCCAACTGTTTTGCATGGAGATCTTTGATCAATGAATTGTCCAATTGTGTTCGTTATAATTCAACACTACGAAGATAGAGGTTTTAGATAGATCAAAGAAATAAAGCAATAACTCAGAGTTTAATGCGCGATATAGCCATTAGCATAATTATTAACCCTTCGCTAAGAAATCACATACTATCACCAACGAGAAGTTCAACTACTCATAGATGTCATGCAATCAACAGAAATCATAGCAAGATTGAATGAAAACATGTTGAAAGATAAATAAATATAAATAGAAAAACTCTAAGATACAATGTTACCGAAGGTTGTCAATCTCCGAAGAATCGCGATCTTACAAGCTCCAAAACGCTAAGAAAAAGTATTTCCTAAGCTACGAATCCCCAGAACAGACTCTGGAGAATTCCTACCTAAAACTAATGAGAAAGGTGAGAGAAAAGGTCTGGAAAAGTATGAAAAACGGAGAAAACTGAGCAACTATATATAGTGATTCAGCAGTGTGGGGCGAGTCGCCCCACACATCGGGCGATTCGCCTGGTGTGGGGCGATTCGCCCCACGTCCCGGGCGACTCGCCCGGGAGGTTCTGTCTGCTGGAAACGCATTTTCGACGCGTTTTTGGATTTCTTTTCCTTTTCGGACTCGGTTTTTGCCTTCTAGTGACCTTTTAGCCTTCAGACTCGACCTCTAAACTTCAAATCCTATCCGGAATCTTCTAGATACTCCAATTAGGCCTTCGGAACACCAATTCCTTGTCTACTTCAATATAATTGCCCGGAAAACCTCGGTTTTCATCCAAAACCTGTAAAATACAAACTAAAGAGAAACGTGACACTATTCTAATAAAATGCACTAAAATATAGCTAAATTAACATAGATGATAGCTAAATTGGTGAAAAAAGACTCAAATGAAAGTGTAAAATACACGTTCATCAAAGTCCCCAAACCGAACATTTGCTTGTCTTCAAGCACTAAGCTAGACTCTAATGCAAAAAACAATGCAACACAAAAAATGGAGTCTCATGCCAAATGAAATGAACTAATCTATTGAATCTATCAAAAAACATATGAACAAGAACCATACAAGTCATAACATGAATATAGGTTGAAGAATGCCTCGATTGACTCATACACATTCACATAAGCACTTATGTCAAGACAAGATAGCCTCTCGTAACATTCTCTACCCGGACCTAGTCAGTGACGACGTAATGAAACATGTTAGAATACGAATGGTTGTCCCGTGCCTATGAAACTGAGGACTTACTGCTGTTCACCAAGTTAAGACTTTTCCTCAAAGAGGTCGAACCAATACTGGCTCTCACCAAACAAAGGAGGGTTCCCTAAAAAGATAACACTCCCCTATTCTACCCATCTCTCAAGCAAAGTCTTAAGTTATTCACCACTTCCTGAATGGCAGGACGAGGGTGGTCTAGAACAGTTGACACTCAAACAAAAAGACAAAAATTACAACACGATTACGAACATTACAAGAATTGAAAAATGAGACACAACACTTTGCTAAACTGCTTTTTGGCTTTTTTGGACCCTTCTTTGCTTTTTTGGGGTCTTTTCTTTTTTTCTTTCTTTTTTTTTTTTTTCTTTTCCAGTTTTTTCTTTTTTTCTGGAATTTTCCTTTTTCGTCGATTTTTTTTAGCCAGAAGTAGCACAAAAAAGAAACAATGACACACAAACGACCTCCCCAAACCTATTCGAAATAATAGGTTGGAGAACAAAATTTACGAAAAAGAAAAAAAAATAAACTCAAAACACACACTAAAAAAATGAAAAACAAGTCTAATGATAGCGTAACCCCCTCCCCAAACCTATTCGAAAGAATAGGTTGCAAACAAAGGATCACACAATCTCACACTACCTCCTTCCTAGGCATTTAGTAATCTCAAATCAAGGTGAAGACTTGTTGCCTCTTAGGTACATAATTACTCGGGAAAACAACCATAAGACCCTAACATGCATCATCCTATTATAAAGGCCTTCGTGAACCGCAGTAGAGAAAACACCACTAAGTGATGTCGAGACTACCAAGCTTAACTAAGTGCAATACATAAATGTGAGAAGCCAAGCGAGAAAAACCTCAATCAAATTCATAGAAATGAAGCATATGATTAATGTCATAATTAGTTAATCTACCCAATAAAAAAGTTGAAAAAATTTGGCAATAAACTCCACATAAAACATGCAAGACTATCCTAGGATGAATGTAGTGTATGCAACTAAAAACTAAGAAAGCGGTAAACGTGCAAATGCAAACAAAAAACAAGATACCAATCAACACAAAGCCTAACAATACTTAACATCATGGTTCACATCCCATCCCCCTCATGAAACTTAAGCTAGTCCCTAGCAACAGAGAATGAGTAAATAAAAGGTGATACTAGATGTTACCGAACGGTTTGGCCTCGGTCGGCTGAGAATGGACATGTGAAAAGGCTAGTTATCGGGATTGTTATCCCCATAATAGTCTCTCCACATGTCAGACAGGAGATCCTATTGCCGCTGGATGAGCTGTTGTTGTTCCCACATTACCTGCCACTCCTCTCGGTGATGCTCCTCAATCATCTCCCAATCGCAGTTGCGCTGGGCAATGTGTCCGTCAAGGTCATGTCGCATTCCTTGGACAGTAGTGGTCAAGGCTGCAACACTAGCATCGATATGGGCCCGAAAATCAGAGAAGTCAAAACCTTGAGACCCATGTGGTGCTCGAGGCGGTGCATGTGGTGCTCTATGGACAAAAGGAATATCCGGGATAGGGGCTCGGTCATCATCAGCTTCCATAGCATCCTCATAATCATTTTCATTATCAGAATCAGTCGGTTGGAAGGGAGCTTCCGCATCAGCAGCAGCAGCCGTGGGGTTCTTCATTTGATACCTAGTAAGCTGCACATCAATAGTCGAAGGTGAAAGGGCAGCGACCACGCAATCCCCATCATCAATGTCCTCGACCCCGTAATATTTGCAATAGGTAGTGATGAAGCTCGGAAATATGAAGGGTTTCTTCTTCTTCTCCCAATGGCGCTCATACTCGGCATACATGATGTGACCGATGTCGATTCAATGCTCGCCTATCAAGCAGTAGAGGAGCTCGGCATAATTCGGCTGTATCCAAGTGTCATTCATTCTAGGGATCAAGTTGAAAATGCAGAATTTCATGACCACCTTAGCCTCGATGCTAAGGTCACTCTAACGGATCCGTGCAGGTTGTGCTCCGGTATCTGGATACCTATACTCCCTGTTGCAGATCACATCTGTAATGGAACTTCCGATCCCCCTAGTGGCCCTTGAATATTCGTAGGAGTGGTTGCTTCCTGTGAACTCCCGTTCCCCAATATGGATGAAGGCAGAATTTGAGGCCGGCGTACATGGTACTATTACGCCCCGAACGAGTACCCCCTCCTTCTCCTCGAGATCAATGTATCCAGCATAGAACTCATGAAGGAGGCTCGTATCGTACCCCTTGAACCGGTTGGAAGTATACCAAACCCAATTCCTTTTCCTCGGCAGACGGGAGAGTGTCCTGTACCCCGCCCTGTGAGCTACTTCATCCGGAATGTCTATCCTTCGATCGCCCACCTTGAGCTAGCTCCGCTTCGAGCCTCTGTCGGACATCTATTGCGGCTAGAGACAACTCGTACAACTCGTGGGAAGGTTGGGAGCTTGATGCTACCCCCTTACCCTTCTTGCTTGAGCCAGCTTTCTTCGATCCTCGTGGAGCCATGATTCCTACAAACAGCAATTAGTATCTTGTATGACACAAAACAGACTTATGCATATGCAAATGCACGAGCGAACATACGAGCGATGTCTACATCAATCGAACTCCTCAAAACCCCCATGTCTAGTCTAGCTACTTCAACATGCAACATATCAATGTAACTACTACATGCACATATCACATTATGCTCTTGCTAGACAACAAATAGCCTTGAATCATAAGGCTCAATTCATTCCATAGTAGCAAAAAATCTAGCATCATAAATCCTCAACTTCATCAATCATGCATTCTACCAACATGCCCATCATTATCACATCAACAAACACAAGTTTAAACATGGAATGAAAGGAAAAGATACATTGCATAACAAGATATAGACATCTAATAGCAAAATTCTCAAACCAACAAACCAAGCCTAATTGAACATGCAATTGATAGTGAATAACGTTTCTAATCACACAAATCATCAACCCATACATCATATAAGCTTAGTTGAGGCATAAATCAAAAAACCCCCAAATTTGAAAAATTAGGGTTCATGTGAGATTACCTCAAATCCAAAAATTGAATGAGCTAGGAAGAAATTTGTTCGAATGAAAAGAAAGAGCACGTAATGGGCTTCGATTGAAGCTAAAGAACACACAATTTGATGGAGTAATGAAGATTTTATGAAGGATTGAAGAGATTTTGAAAATTTGGAAATTTTTGGAGTTAGAAGGTGAAAGAGATGAAGAAATGAGGAAAATGGGGGGTGACCCCCATTTTTCTTCCTGCAGATTACGTGCGGCGAGTCGCCCTGGGTACGGGGCGAGTCGCCCCGCACGTCCAGAGAGCGTGCAGCTCTCTGGACATGTGGGGCGATTCGTACCCCATGGGGGGCAATTCGCCCCCCCCACCTCAGGAGGTGGGGAGACGAAACTTTCGAAAACGCGGTTTTTTAATCCCCGAAAACCATTTTACTCATAAAACCACTCGAAAAAGTTCACTCAAACACAAACATAAGCACATACAACACAGAGACGAACAAATTCACATATGAAAAGTAAATTGTTCCATGTATGAATGCATGCAGAAAGCAGTAAAAAAGCGATAAAAAACTCCGGGTTGCCTCCCGGATAGCGCCATTGTTTATAGTCTTTGACTCGATTCCTTCTTGCGCCTAGCTCTTCTTCTTGAGGGTACTAGACTTCCCCTTCATGGATCTTCTCCTCATGCCACGAACCTGTGAATAAGAATGAACACAGACAGCAAGACCACAGTAGTTAATGGTATGAGAAGCATCAGGTGGATCAGATATGGCTCGCAACACATGTCGCTTGCCATCCACCTCAATGGTGCAAGTCCTTCGGTAGATGTCTATCACGGAGCGTAGTTTGGTCAAGAACGTTCGCCCAAATAGAACAACATCCCCCATCCCAGGTGTAGACGCCGGCATAACTACAAAATTTGTGTATACAGAAGCTTCACCAATCTTAACCAATACGTTCTTCACAAGGCCTTTGGGTCTCACAAAGGATCCATCCGCCAATTGCACAATAGCCTTATGCTCAGATAGTTTTCCAAGGCTACTCTTCTCAAACACATTCATCGGGAGCATATTAGAGTAGGATCCCGTGTCTAGTGTAGCACGGACATCTTCAAGTTCACCAATCCCGACCTTAACATCGAAACTTTGAGGGAGTGGCTCGGGATCCTCTTGCTCCACTTCACTCTCATCAGTACCAAGGTCCTTCTCTTCTTCCTTGGCTAGTGGGGGTTCTTCATTCTTGCAACACTCACACTTAGCAACCTTCTTGATGGTGATTTCAACAGGTAGATCACCCACCAAGGTAATGGACATCGACTTCTCAGTGTTGCTAGGTAGTTTCTCTTGCTCCCTACTTGCTCCTCGGTCGATCAACTCTTGCATCTTTTGATGGGCAAGCCTAGTGCTCTCTTCCAATCGATCAAGCCTCGCCCTAGTCTTCTCAGAATCTTCTTCATAACGTTTGAGAAAACTTTGGGTGTGATCAACCATCTTTTGCAAGTTCTCCATCAGTAGACTTCGACTTCGGTTGCTCTTTCGGAGCGGGATTTTCGCAGTGATCATTACCATAGTTAAGCCTACTACGGTCTTGGTTAGGGCCATAAGTTTGGCTAGCCGGTGCATATCCTGGATTGTTTCGGAACCCTCTTATCCAAAATCCACCTCGAGGATTCCTACCGTCTTGTCCGTAGCTAGCTTCTTGAGTACCAAATTCCGTAGCAAAGGCTTCCTCTTCGCCTCCTTGAACCCAGTTGCCATCATCATATGCAAGCTCCGATCTACACATATAAGCCCCATGCCCATAGTTCTTGCATATTCGGCAAACTTCGTTTGACACAGGTGTTCCAGTGGTGCTCTTGAGTAGGTGGAGCTTCAGGTCCACGTCTCATAACCATTGCTCTTGGATCCTTGAATTGCGAACCCTTAGCAAGCCTTTCGAAAACTGCCCAGACGGCTTCCGCGGTTTCCTCCCAAATATTGCCACTGCATTGGAAGTCTACCACTTGTTGGTTCTCGAACGTTAGTCCATTGAAGAAGTGTTGGACTAGATCCGAAAGCTCAAAACCATTGTGAGGGCACTTGTTCATGAGGTCTTGGAACCTCTCAAACGCGGTGTAGATAGTCTCATCATAGTCTTGTTTGAACCCAGTGATTTGCGCCTTTAGCGCTGTAGTCAAGGTGTGAGGGAAGTATTTTTCCATGAAAGCTGAAAAAACCTTCTCCCAAGTGTCCAGCGAGCCCGCCGGTATAGAACTCAACCATGACTTGGCTCTGTCGCCAAGTCCCATAGCAAAAACCTTCATTCTCAACTCGTCCGTTGTTATTTCAGCTCCGGGTCGTGGGAGTTGGTTGACGAAATCATCGATATCGTGCAAGTACCCCATCACATCTTCCCTTGCTAAGCCATAGAACCTCGGAAGTTGTTGGAATGCGTGGTTCTTGATTTCCAGATCACGAGTTGCAGACGAAAGAACAATCGCCGGTCCCCTCATACGATCCTTGGAGGGTTGAACCCATGATTTCAGTGGTCTAGATTCTGCCATTCCGTCGATTTCCTTGAAAAGACTGTGTAGAGATTTAGAGAAATCGATATCCTCTATTTCCTCTAGTTCACGCCTTCGAAGTAGTCGCCTTCTTTGGTGGTAGACTCTGTCGATCTCAGTAATTGAATCAGCAAGCGGTGTTCCTCTAGATCTTGTATGTGGCATACACTATCTGTAACAAGCTAGAAAAGGAGTATCAGAGAGAGATTAAATAGGAAAATAAAAACTACTAGAACTAGGAATTGAATGTTGAAAATATAAAAAAGCTAAACAGAACTACAACAAAAACCATAGTGTAGCAGTAAAATAACCTCGAGTGTCGATCTCTAATGACTATAACTAGCTTTATCTAATCTAACTTAAGAATATAAAATCAACAAACTACTTAGCAAAGGTTTTTCTTATCAGATAATGGAGGCTGGTGATAGTATGATCATTCAAAGCATAGAAGGTTAATAATCATGCATGAAGTACCCAATTGTTTTGCATGGAGATCTTTGATCAATGAATTGTCCAATTGTGTTCGTTATAATTCAACACTACGAAGATAGAGGTTTTAGATAGATCAAAGAAATAAAGCAATAACTCAGAGTCTAATGCACGATATAACCAGCAGCATAATTATTAACCCTTCGCTAAGAAATCACATACTATCACCAACGAGAAGTTTAGCTACTCATAGATGTCATGCAATCAACAGAAATCATAGCAAGATTGAATGAAAACATGTTGAAAGATAAATAAATATAAATAGAAAAACTGTAAGATACAATGTTACCGAAGGTTGTCAACCTCCGAAGAATCGCGATCTTACAAGCTCCAAAACGCTAAGAAAAAGTATCTCCTAAGCTAAGAATCCCCAGAACAGGCTCTGGAGAATTCCGACCTAAAACTAATGAGAAAGGTGAGAGAAAAGGTCTGGAAAAGTATGAAAAACGGAGAAAACTGAGCAACTATATATAGTGATTCGGCAGGTGTGGGACGAGTCGCCCCACACACCGGGCGATTCGCCTGGTATGGGGCGATTCGCCCCACGTCCCGGGCGACTCGCCCGGGAGGTTCTGTCGGCTGGAAACGCGTTTTCGACGCGTTTTTGGATTTCTTTTCCTTTTCGGACTCGGTTTTTGCCTTCTAGTGACATTTTAGCCTTCAGACTCGACCCCTAGACTTCAAATCCTATCCGGAATCTTCTATATACTCCAATTAGGCCTTCGGAACACCAATTCCTTGTCTACTTCAATATAATTGCCCGGAAAACCTCGTTTTTCACCTAAAACCTGTAAAATACAAACTAAAGGGAAACGTGACACTATTCTAATAAAATGCACTAAAATATAGCTAAATTAACATAGAGGATAGCTAAATTGGTGAAAAAAAACTCAAATGAAAGTGTAAAATACACGTTCATCAGTGAGCATATGAAATAGTAAAGTAAATTACACAAACACTTTTATAGCGGTATCTGAGATTGGCGTAATCCCTCAACTAATCCACTTTGTCCTTTTTAGGACTGAATCCACTAAGATAAGAGATGAGGTTCCTTACAAATCCTATCACTAGTAATTCCCAGAAACTAAAGCACCCTTGCTTTGTTTCCAACCTAACTAGAGAACTGTAACCTTGTTCTCCACCAAACTTGGGACATTTATCAGCAAAACTATGTCTGATTAGTTCCCCCTGACAAACACGCCTTAAAGATGGTTTTTATCAGTTAGAGAGGTTTGGGGTGAGAATACTGAGATTAACTTTTCAGTTAACAAAAAGCAATCTGTGAAACTCAACTTGACAATACTTTGCAGTAATCAAGTATGTGGTTTCTTGATGTCAAGACTTGTTCTTTTTTAGAGGAAAGAACACTTAACTAAATTCTTAGCTTTAGTATTCTACTTCTTCACAAGTAGCTTTGGTTTCAAGCTTAAGTCTTGGAACGGATCAATACGCAGTTTGAGAGTAGAGAAGGTTTTAGTGTTTAAGCACAAGTGAGAGTTTGATCACGTTGTTGACACACCGTTCTACTCAGCCTAAGGACTTCTATTTATAGTGTCTCAAGGAAGCCGTTTGAATTTGAATTCTGCGACTTCAACCAAGAGATGTCACTATCTTGCTGTAAGGTCACTTTCAACAGTGTCTTCTTTTGTCTTCAAGTGTTCAGATCTTTAGAGCGCGTGCTTTTGCATTTAATGCTCCTTTGAATTTCAAATTTGAACGTTGGAGCCAAAATGCAGTTGTGATTCAGCAAGGAGGTCACATGTGTTATCAATAAGTAAGCATACTCAGTTCAGAAAGTTCAACCTACTCTGTCATATAGATTTTCACTTGAATTGACTGGTTGTTGAGTTTCTCACTTTCTGAGATAACATGCGCCTTTGTAGATACCTTTCTCAGATATCTTCTAAGTCTTCAAGTCTTCAACTTTGTGAGAGGTTCTAGGTCTTCAATAGATTGTTTTTGCAAACACAGTATATCATCAACAAGCTTAAGAACCTAACTAGTACCTACACTAAGTCTTTCAGCAAACGTTCCTCTTTTACAATGGCCTTTAAATTCTAAATTCCTATGGACCTTAAGAGTACTAGTTACTGGACTTTACTTAATTTAGCATGGTTGATTGCTCATCAAAATTACAAGTTTCCTAACAGTTATCTTTCTAGGGAACCCTCCTTTGTTTGATGAGAGTCAGTATTGGTTTGCCCTCTCTTGAGGAAAAGTCTCACTTGGTGAACAGAAGTAAGTCCTCGGTTTTATAGGCACGGTCCAATCATAGTATGATAATATGCATCATTGTGTCGTCATTGACCAGGTCCAGGTAGAAGATTGATGAACTTATTTTTGACACGTTCATTTAGTCTTTTTTACCTTCTTTTGCTATCTTTAAGCTTAGTTTTGTTGGTAGTTTTTGTAGAATAGTGTCACGTTTTGTTTGTTTTGCATTTCTCAAGTGTTTAGGTACAAAATGGTAAAATCAAGCTAAAACGCAGCATTTTGGATGCATTTGGATCATTTTGGATGCATTTGGATGTATTTGAGCAGCATGACATCAATGGACGTGCCTGTGAGCACCCGAGCCCTTAATAAGTGACTGAGTATTTGTTCCCGAGGGACTTGGAGGCTATTCTGAAGCTTGGAGCTGAAAAAAATAGGCGAATTTGACCTTCGGAGCTCAGGGGAGTCGCCCAGCCCTGTCAGGGTGTAAGAAAATATGGTCTGAGTTACCCCTAGGGTACGCAGCGGAATTTCAAAAATTTTCTTAACATGCAGGTTAATTGATCATGCATATAAGGTATATAATAAACACATTAATCAGAAGACTTACAATACTCCAAAAGCAAGAATAGGTATTGAATCGATATGCCAATCGATGAAGTCTTCGTAATAGTCCGGTGAATCTTCTCCTTCGTCGAAGTCGAAGATATCTGCAATACTTTGATTATCTGCAAGACAATAAAAGTTAGTTTCCAGCTCTTTGAACCTCAACCTTGGTATCCACGGATGAACAGCTTATCGGAAAGAATGCTAGGATATTCTTTATGTGGCCAAGAAGATGGGGCGGCGATTTTCCTCCGGTGGAGAGTGGCGCGCGCGACTAGGTTATAGAGGTAGGGGAGAGCTTTTTATTTTCTCTAAGAAAGGTAGAATAATTCTCAAAGAATTCGGCATTGAAAAAGCTCTCTAATGACCTACTTATATAGTAGTCAATAGAAGCCTAAAGAAGATTCTTTTAGACTTCATAGAGGAATAAGAACTCTAATTCTTATTGCACAAGGAAACCAATTTAAGTCTAGATTCATTCCCAATTAAGTTAGAACTCAATTAGGAAAATCTAACTTAACCCTTGACTTCTAATATGGGAAGGAGTCGAAACTCCCTCCCATACTACTACTACACGCGGCCGGTCAAGGGGGGTATGTGGGTCCCAATTTTGGGACCCACTTATAATTCGAAGGCAATTCAAACTCTAAGTAGATTTTGCCCATGTGCATATATTAATTCTAAATTAATATATCCTTTCAAATCAAACCTCTATTATATTTCTAAAATATAATCTTTAATTGTATTTACATAAAATACAATTAATCAATCAATTCAATTAATAATTCCAAATTATTAATTGAGCCACAAATAATTATAATTAATTCCAAATCAATTATAATTCATCAATCACAATTAATTCTAAATTAATTGCGATTCCATCTTCAAGGATATTCGGATAAGCTGAATCACCACATAGTGTGACCCATAGGGCCTCATTGTATTAAGCAAGTGCTACACTAGGCAACATGGAATTCCTAGACGGTTCCATTTGCAATATTAATACATGAGGACGTTTGAGAGGTTTCTCAAAGCAAAACCCTTTCGTTGTGAAGTCTGTTGCGCTCAACGCGGCGATGGTATCGTCCCTTCATCTGACTGACTCGAATGCATCTAGGATCGATGATGTGTCTATCCCAATAATACATCCACGGGCGTCTTAAGTGAGTTGCTTGGTGAATCCAATATCTATTATGACCATTATAATAATATTGATACGCTGGCCAGTAGTTTAACCAATCATAACTATGAACGACTATGAGCAGTGCTCTCCTGTGCTACACGTGAGAGATGAATCCTTCACAGAATCACTTATCACCACCATTTGTATGTAGCCATAATCCTGGATCGTGTCTTGGGTCAACTGCTTATTCAGAGCTGATATCGACGGGTCCACCAAGGATATCGGGCAACAAATGTGATGATAAATTCATGTAAGTCCAAAGGACGACTGGCATCACTTCGACAACTTTCCGGTTCCCATAGACACTTCGGTGTAGCGTATACATCGATGGGAGTTTCTGGTGGGTACTTCCATTGTTCGATAATCACCCTTCGAACAACTATGCGGAGTTATGGGAACGTTTCTAGATTGTCTAACAATCCGTTCCGTGGCCGTGGGATCGGCTCACACTTTCTCTAACAAGTATAACCTCCACGCATACTAGTCTCACCTGGTTCATTCATACCCCTACATCCGAGATGAACCTCGACTAGGGAGAGTTTGGGATAGATGATAACTCACATAGCTCCCACTATCTGTGTGATCAGTCACCTATCCGAGGGGACATGTTTGATATCAATACAGACAGGAATAGAGATATGACATGATGTATGCCTGGTGTAATATAAATATGAATGTGATACTCAATAGTCAAACAAACAAACATATATTATATTACGTTGACCTGTGTAATAGTACATATATGCCCTTAATAAGGGTTGTATGCCCTTAATAAAGACTGTCTCTAGGACATATACACTATCACAGGGGACTCCCGCCGCTGAAGGCGAGTCGCCTGGTAGAGCCATGCGAGTCGCGTGGCTGGGGCGACTCGACCAACTTTGCTGGGCGACTCGCCCAGCAGTAGCAGAAGCTGCGAATTCTCCTCATTAAATGCAGATTTTAAGTTACACAATTTCCTATTCTTTCACACATTCAGACATTGTAGATCTGGTTTTGAAGCTTTTCTCAAGCAAGAAACCTCAGATTTGAAAAATTTATCCATTGTAATTCATTAGAGATTGTGGATTTGGCACCTAGGATTCATTCTACATTCATCTACGGAAGGATTTTTACGATTCCACTCAAGAGTGACAACTTGTGGTAACATTGTATCAAATCCTTTGTATTTTGATTATTATTCTGATTCCTATGGATTATTAATATGTTATGTGTATTATGAGCATGATTATGAGTAAGTAATTCCCTTGTGTTGGTGGTGCAATGTGAGTGCAAACATGATATGAATTTCACTATGCTTGTATGAGGTTTTGATTCGATCTTGCTGCATATTATCTTACATTCTCTATAGTTGCCAATTACTTATCTTCGAACAAGAATATGTGACATACTCTTGGTCAATTAAGGCTTTAGATTGTGGTTTGAGTATGCAGCATGCTAGATAAATAGTTGGAGTGACACCACTACTAAAGTATCGATAGGAACCTTTCAAGATGTGTGTCTTAAACTTGCCTAGACGGTTTACATTGTAGAAGTTGTTGAAGGCTTTACGCACTGAACTTACAAGCATATGTGTTTTCATTAAATGTTTGACTCCATTGTTACCACCAACCCTTTCATCTATTGATTACAAAGAGTTGTTTAAGTCGATCCTTTGTCTCTCTTTGCGAAAGTTACAAACATTTTCTCAAAACCCCTTTTACAAACTAATTCGTTGACCGAATTACCTACAAAGAAACCAGACAATGCCACGTTAGGTCCCGAGAGAACGACACTTGGGGACAACTTACCATTGCACTAGTCTTTGTGTAGTGTTGAGTGTTCTTTGGCTTTTTAAAAGAAATTTAATTTTCATTCTAACGACATCAAAATTTGGCGTCGTTGTCGGGGACTTAACTCCTTTGGTTGGTGTTTTTGTTTTGGTTTTTCGGCCAATTTCACTTTCTCACCCCATTTCTTTCTTACAATCTCAAATCTGTTTCAATATTACTTTTTACTCTTGTTTGCTTGAGCTCACATTTGCTTGTTTCAGGTGAGTGTATGCCTAGGACCCTAACCGGAAGAGTACACGTTGAACCAATTGTTGACGAGATCGATAGGTTGTTCCATAGGAGAAGAAGGAATTTGGCAACTCAATTTGAAGGAGCAGCAGTCCCTATTTCTGGAAATCGAGTGGAATCTCACTCCGATCTCTTGGAACCAATCTTAGAGCAAGTCTATCAAGAAGGTGAGATTGCTCAACCCATCAAGGCACTCACTAGAGCCACGGTTGGGCCTAGAGGACCCGCTATAGCCCTCAATGAAGCTACCCATAATTTGGAGATTAAAAAAAACTTGTTCCAGCAATTGCCCAAATTCTATGGGATGTCGAACGAGGATGTTATCGGTTACTTGAGTGAGTTGGAGAATGTCATTCTCCATGTTGCTAGACCAGCTGGTGTTAGTGATGAAGATCTCAAGATGAAGGTTTTCTCTATGGGTCTAGGAGATAGAGCCAAAACATGGTTGGGAACGTTGGAAGCTGGTTCCTTGACAAATTGGACTCAAGTATTTGACAAGTTCATGGACAAGTACAATCCATCCTCCAAGACAATGGCTATGAGAAGCCAAATCAGCTCCTTTGAGCAAATGTATGATGAAGCGTTTCATGAGGCCTATGATCGTTTCAAGGGATTACAACATAGATGCCCTCACCATAGCTTTTCGGAGCCTCAACTCCTCCAATATTTTTATAATAGCTTGCATCCTGAGTGTCAAACTCAATTGGATAGCATTTTCGGAGGAGGCATGGGAGAGTTGACCGCCGATGAAGCTAAGGTGAAGTTGGAAGAGATGTACCGGAATTCTCATAATCGGACATAAGAGCAAGAGCTCCTCCAAGGGAGCAAAGAGGTGAAGCCAAGGTTGTAGTTGAACAAGATGTCTTCAATGGCTTTGCTCATGAAGTCAAGCAAGCATTGAATCAAAGTGCTATGATTCCTTCCACGGAAGTGTGTGGGGTGTGCAAGAAATTATGGCCACCCAGCATATTTGTGCCGTTCCGAGTTTGCTAGAGAGCAATTTTCTTGGGGCGATGTCTATTATCAAGAGGCGTTCGCTACTGAAGGTGAACAAAACGTGGAAGACGTTAACTACAACCAAGGGAAAAATCAAGGCCAATGGCAAAGGCAAGGGTACTCTAACCAAAGGCCTCAAAATCGAGGTGGTTATCCACCAAGAGGAGGGCAGCAAGGTAGAGGCCAAGGAAGAGGTAGCTATGTGATTGATCAAGATCGGTACGCCTATGGTCCGAATCAAGATAGGAGTCGTCTTAGCTATGAGAATGATTGGTGTGAGAATCCTCAACCATCTAATGCTCCACCTCCTCCGGTTTCTACTTCAACTCCTCAAGGTAATCCTATTCCACCATCTCCAATTTCAGTTTCTCTACAAGATCTTATGGCAAAAACCACTAAGTTTATGGAGACCTATCATAGAAATGAAGAAACTAATAATCAGCGGTTTGAGAAGCTTGAGGCTAGTACTAATAGTCCCCACCAAAAGCTGCAAGAGTTGATTGATAGAGGTGCTAGTAGAGAGCAAGGGAAGTTTCTGGGAAACACTCAAAAGGCCATGGCGATAACCGTGGTGACTGATTTGCCCGTTGAAATCACGGTGGTGAGAGGTGGGGCACGAGTAGAGGTTCCTATGAGCAAGGGGGTTGTTGATCCTTGTGTGGTTAGTAAGGAGCCCGAGTCTCGTTTGGTTGAAAAAGTTGAAGAAGTTGTCGCACGATCTGTTGCGAAGGTTAGTGAAGTGGAAGAGAACTCATCTTTTGAGAATGAGCTTGATGATATGGTAGAAGTTCCAGCACTTGAGAGCTTTGATGTTAGCATTGGCTTGGGAAAGAAGGACGGCATAGTGGCAACTCTTGATACGGGAGTTGGTGTGAATGTCATGCCATTGTACGTTTATGAGGAGTCCGATTTGTCTGGTATGAAGCCAATGAAATGCATGGTGCAATTGCGGATGGGTCTATGAAGAGGCCTTTGGGTTTAATCAAGGACCTTGTGGTCCGTGTTGCTGGGATAGAAGTCAAAACGAGCTTCATTGTCATGCTCACTTCTCAAGTTAAGCTCAAGGATGTAGTCCTTTTGGGGAGAGATTTCATCAATAAGGTACACATGGTAATTGATATATATAGACGTACATGCTATTTTGAGGTAAATGGTAAACAATATTCATTGCGTGCCATAGGTCATTCGTGTGCTATTATTCCTACTAACGAGCTTGTAGGATTTTTGGTCCTCTTTACGTTCGTTCAGATGTGCAGGGGCTGCAAGAGTTGAAGAATGCATGGATGGGGAAGTCTAGTACACAATGCAAAATTGATCCGGCATGAGCATGGAAAAGTCGAGCCAACAACTTTATAAAAAAGTGCGCTTCTCGGGAGGCAACCCGAGGTTGTAAGTCATGCATGTAGTGTAGATTCATGTTTAGTATTCATTTGTTTGTGTTTTGAGCCAATGAGGAGCTTTAAGGAGGAAAAAAATGGAATTTTATGAACTTCCAGAAGGGGCCTCGCCTGGGCCTGCTAGGGGACTCCCCCCGCTGAAGGCAAGTTGCAGTTTCAAAACTGCAACTGCCTTCCAGCGGGGCGACTCCCCCAGCAGAGCCTGGCGAGTCGCCTGGCTGGGGCGACCCGCCTGGCCCTGTCAGGCGAGTCCCCCCGTCAAGACAGTCCAGGAAGCCATTTTCGTCCCCCGAACTCTTCATTCGGCTCCCGTTTCTCACTCGTTACTTGAGTTTGCACGTACATACTAACTTTTCAGAGTTGGACACGAACCATTTTATCAGGGAAGTGTACTTTCAATCCAATTTCTCCTTTTCAATTCACTCTTTTGCTCGTGGAACTAGCAAGAGTTTAGGTTTGGGGAGGGGTCATTGGATTGCTAAGTACTTTTTGCTCCTATATGATTCATGTGTGCCTTTTAGCTTGAGTTCTCGTGATTAGTTTGTTTTTCATTTTTCATTTTTGCATGCATTTCATCCTTAGTCTAGTTGTTGCACTTTGTATATGTAGAGTTTATTGCCAAGTGTTTAGAACTTTTTTATTGTATAGACTAAGTGTTTGTGACCTCTGACCATACATTGCATTTCTATGAAGTAGTTTGAGGCTTGTCTCGCTTGGTTTGTCACATTCGCATGTGCACTAGTTAAGCTTAGTAGTCTCGACATCACTATGTAGTGTTTTCTCTGGTGCGGTTCACGAAGGCCTTAGAAAATGATGCATGTTAGAGTTTGTGGTTGTTTTCCCGTGTAAGTGATGAACCGGAATTTTTCAGATTCAAATTAATCAAATAAATTTATTTTTAGCCAAAGGCAATCCACAACTACAATGAAAACTGTAGTGTAGCAGTAAAATAACCTCGAGTGTCGATCTCTAAGGACTATAACTAGCTTTATCTAATCTAACTTAAACTATAAAATCAACAAACGACTTAGCACAAGTTTTTTGTAACGGTATCGGTTTTTTAAAACAAAATAATTCCTTGAAAGAGAAAATCCGAAATAACTTTAAAAGTTACGGCCGGCAATAAATGCCAAAATAACATTTGACGTGCGCAGCGCTAAAAAAATCAAGTAAATATCCAACGGTAACTTAGAATTCAAAAGAATAACAACTAATGAAGACAGTAAAAAGGTTCATCTTCTTATTTTGAAATAAATTCCCAAAGACACCCCAGACCCTTCTCTCAGTCGCTGGCATCCTATTCGCGTGCATCCTCAGCAGTATCTGGAAGGAAGAAATTTTGAAACAAAGAGAGTGTGAGACAAAGGATCTCAGTGAGGTTCTAAGTTAAAAACAGAAAGTAAACAGTTTTGAAATCAAAATCCTTTTCAGCAGATAAATCACAAACAGAACAGAACACATAACAGAATGACAGAACAAATAAGTTGAAGACCGTTGGTGCAACCCGCCTTGTTACTCCTACTCCCAAATTGCCCTTATAGCTCCCTCCAGAGGGTACACAACTCCGGACAGAAACAGAAACCCCCGTGTACTTTGGGGAAACAGAACCTACGACCCTAATAGACCTCAGCGACTTCTGCCTCGCGCCTAAAATGGATTAGACTAGGAAATAATCAAGCAAACCCGATAGTCCTCTATTACCCAAGCCTACCTAATTACGACCTAATCGACCGGTCACACAAAAACAGACAGAACAGATACAGATCAAACAGATACGAACAATCAAACACCGAGAAGTGTTCCTGCAGAAAGGTTAATCCAGAACAGAGTAGCAATAAACAAACAAAGTAAATAGTCATACTTAGGACTTAGTTACTTTGACGCGGAAGCATACAGTAAAACAGTATATATAGTAATAGATGCAGATAGTCACATAGCGTTCCAGTTTTTCGCAAATAGATAAGTTTAGGGGTGAACACTCACCTTAACTTGCAAGCGAAAGATCTCCAACGAGTAGTGAGATTAAGAGTTATCGAACAACGGAGAACCTAAAGAGAAAGTAACTAATTACACTTTAGAAGTCGAACGAATGGAAGGAAAAAGGTTGGTAAAGAAGTGGTTCGAACTCGGGACCTCTAAGTTAGTCAAGCAAGAACCTAACCAACTAGGCTAGCAAGTCAAGTCATTACTAAAGTACAAAAGCAGAAACTAAGTTGAAACGTTTTCAGCAAATACTCTTTCAGTTTTCAGTCTCAGGAAATTGCCAAAATACCCTCAGTGGTAAATTGCAAAAAGACCCCTTTTGAAATCAGAAAGTACAAACAAGTCCAGCAGATTTCCAAACATACATAACAGTCCCCACGGAATAAAAAGGTTTACAAAAGAGTCCTCTGTCAGTCAACTACGGTCAAAGCTTAATTGCAAAAAGGTCCTTTAGGTTTTCAAACTTCCCAAAACAGTCCACAAGGTTCAGATTAATACCACTAAAGTCCAGTCAGTCCTTTTCGAAGTCAACAAAATCAATACGGTCAACATACGAGGTCAACAACAAAACAAGTCCAACAACAGCAACAACAATCTAACAAATCCTAAGTCCCAGTTCTCAGTTCGAATCAAAATAACATGGCCAAAAAGTACAAGGGCAAAACGGTCCAGGGGCAAAAAGTCCAAACAGAATACGAACAGTAAATCGAAAGAAACAGAAAGGGGATCGAGATTACCTTCGAAAGGGGATTGAATCAATCTGCAAATCGAATGAAGACAAAAAAGAAAAGAAATTAAACGAGATTCGAATCGAGATCGCAATCGAGATTGAATTCAAACCGGTCAAGGATTGCCACTTACCAAAATCCAATCGGAGCAGAGACGGGATCGGCAGCGAACGGAGTCGGGACGGACCGGATCGAACAGATCGGCGCGGCAGCGGCGCACGGACAAAGCTTGAGGACAGTGCGGGAGTGGATCGGGATCGAACGGCGCGTGAAACGGCACGGACAGCGGCTTGAACGGGCGGCTTGAACGGCGACTGGAACGGGCGAGCGAATGGCACGGCGGATCGGGATCGGAAGCACACGGACGGACGGCGGCGCGACTCGAACGGAGACGGGCGGCGCGCGGGCGGAACGGGACAGAGGCCGGCGTACGCAAAACGGATCGGGCAACGGGCAGAACGGACGGCGGCACACGGACGCGGCGCGGCTCGGTGCGGCGAGGTCGGATCGGAGAAGAACGGAGCAGCAGCAGCAAATCTTCTCTTTTCTCTCTCTCTTTTCTTTCTTTCTTTCTTTCTTTTCTTTCTTTGGTTTTACGGCAAGCAGAATGGAGAAGAGAGGGGTAGCGAAAAAGGGTTAGGGTTAAGAAATCTGATGGGCCGGTCAATGGGCCAAGTTGACTGGGCCACATAAATGGGCCAACGCGAATTAACTAAAACTCTCACGCGAGAAGTAAATTAAATAATTACCGAATAAAATAAATTACTCTGATAATTAATTAATTAAATTAAATAATTAAATAATAAAATAATAAATAAATAAAGACGGGGTGTTACACTCTTCCCCCTTAAAAGAATTTGGTCCCCAAATTCGCACCTGAAAAGTTGAAGAGCTCGGGATACTGCCGGCGCATGTCATCCTCGCTTTCCCAGGTTGCCTCCTCATACTGATGGTTTCGCCACAGAACCTTTACTTGCTTGATTTGCCTATTACGGAGTTGTTACACCTTTTGGTCTAGAATACGAACCGGATGCTCCACATAAGACAAATCCTCCTCAATAGTCACCTCCTCGGGTTGAATCACGTGCGACGGGTCAGGATAGTACTTCTTCAGTTGAGATACATGGAAGACATTGTGAATCCCAGTAATAGTAGTGGGTAGTTGCAACTGATAAGCCACAATGCCAACTCTCTCAATGATCTCGTATGGTCCTACATACCGAGGGTTCAGTTTATCTCTACGGCCCAAACGAACAATTCCCTTTCTCAGAGATAGCTTGAGAAAGACAAAATCACCAACTTCGAACTCCAAATCTCGCCTACGATTATCGGCGTAACTCTTTTGTCGACTTTGAGCAGTTCTCAATCGGTCTCGGATAAGCCTAACCTTTTCCAAGGTTTCTTGTATCATCTCATTGAGAGTCCTTTCTCCAGCTACCGGTGTAGAAATTCGGTCCTCCAAATCCCAGTACAACGGTGATCTACATTTCCGACCATACAGTGCTTCAAACGGTGCCATACCAATCGATGCTTGATAACTATTATTATAAGCATACTCAACCAATTGCAAATGTTGTGCCCAACTTCTTTGGTGATCCAGCACACACAATCTCAGTAGATCCTCTAGAGTTTGAATGGTCCTTTCGGATTGACCACCCGTCTGCGGATGTGCTGCGGTGCTAAAGTTCAACTTGGTACCCAAACCTTCGTGTACTTTCTTCCAAAACCTCGAAACAAACTTCGGATCTCTATCAGACACAATACTCACCGGAGTGCCATGTAGCTTAATTATCTCATCGCGATAAACCTCGGCTAACTTCTCGGATGTGTATGTGGTTTTCACAGGCAGAAAGTGTGCCGATTTTGTCAACCTATCGACAATAACCCAAACACTATCAAAACCACCCCTAGCTACCGGTAGACCAGTTACAAAATCCATAGTGATCATCTCCCATTTCCACTGCGGAATCTCGAGTGGTCGTAGTAAACCTCCCGGTTTCTGGTGCTCAGCCTTCACTTGCTGGCAGACCAAACAACTTTGCACAAACTGTGCAATATCTCGCTTCATATGGGTCCACCAGTAAACCTTCTTCAAATCCTCATACATTTTGTTTCCTCCAGGATGCATCGAGTACTTAGATTTATGAGCTTCATCCAAAATTAGACGCCTAAGCTCTTCATCAGAAGGCACACACAATCTACCTTGAAACCTTAGGGCTCCATTCTCATCAACAGAGAATTTCGCATTGCAAGGTTCAGTGATATGTGCTTTGATGTCTTGAAGCTCTTCATCATGCTCTTGGGCTTCAAGAATTCTACCTTCCAGCTCATACCTCAAAGTGATATTGGCAAACATACAAGACAATTTGGATACTTCGAGATTTGACATGTGTACCCTACGACTTAAGGCATCAGCGACCACATTGGCCTTACCAGGATGATATCGAATGGTACAAGTGTAATCGCCCAGAAACTCCATCCATCGTCGTTGTCTCATGTTCAACTCCTTTTGTGTGAACACATACTTCAAGCTCTTATGATCCGTGAGGATGGTGAACTCAGGACCATAAAGTTAGTGTCTCCACTTTCCCAAGGCAAAGACTATAGCAGCTAACTCGAGATCATGGGTTCGGTAATTTCTTTCATATGGCTTCAACTTTCTCGAAGCATATGCGATCACCTTTTCCCGTTGCATCAGTACACAACCCAAACCTTCCTTAGAAGCATCAGTGTAGACCACAAAGTCGTTGGTCCCCTCGGGAAGAGCTAGTATAGGGGCAGTGGTCAGTCTCTTCTTCAGCTCTTCGAAGCTTTCCTCACACTTGTCACTCCATACGAATTTAGGATTTTTCCCTGTTAAAGAGGACAAGGGTCCAACTACCTTCGAATAATCCTTCACAAAACGGCGATAGTAACCAGCCAAACCGAGAAAACTCCTCACCTCAGTTACAGAATCAGGTCTCTTCCAATTAACTATTGACTCAATCTTCGATGGGTCGACCTCCAAACCTTCTCCAGAGATAATGTGCCCTAGAAAGGCTACTTTATCTAGCCAAAATTCACACTTGCTGAATTTAGCATATAACTTGTTGTTCCGAAGAGTTTCCAAGACAATTCTGAGATGTTTCTCATGATCCTCTTCGGATTTCGAGTAAACGAGAATGTCATCGATGAAAACAACAACAAACTGATCCAAATACGGCTGAAAAACCCGATGCATCAAATCCATGAACACAGCTGGGGCATTCGTAAGGCCAAACGGCATCACCACAAACTCATAATGACCATACCTCGAGTTCAGAGCAGCCTTAGGTATGTCTTCTTCCCTTACCCTAACTTGATAATAGCCTTGTCGCAGATCAAGCTTCGAGTAAACCTTCGAACCATCCAATTGATCAAAGAGTTCCTCAATACGGGGTAGGGGGTACTTGTTCTTGACAGTGAGTTGGTTCAGGCCTCGATAGTCGATGCACATCCTCATACTACCATCCTTCTTCTTTACGAACAAAACCGGTGATCCCCAAGGCGAAGAACTAGGTCTCACAAAACCGTTATCCACCAGATCTTGCAGTTGAGTCTTAAGTTCTTTAGGCTCAGCAGGTGCCATCCTATAGAGTGACTTCGAAATGGGTGCGGTGCTAGGTACCAGATCAATACTAAACTCCACTTCTCATTCAGGGGGTACGGAATCCAGCTTCTCAGGGAAAACACCCTTGAATTCCTTAACCACCCTAACTTCCTCGATTTTTGGTTGATCTTTAGGCTTATTGATCAGATATGCCAAAAAGCAGGTAGCACCCTTCACGTACAGCCTTCTAGCTTCCATAGCAGACAGCAGAAACTTCTCATCCTTTCTCTTATCTCCTTTCCACACGACTTTCTCCTCTCCAGGTTTTCCCAGGGATATAGCCTTGGTTCGACAATCCAGTTGTGCGTAGTGCTCGGACAACCAATCCATACCCAGAATAACATCGTAGGTTGATAGAGGTAGAAATATAAGGTCAGCAGGGAAAGTTCTTCCTAGGATGGAAATCTCGCAACGCTCGATGAACCTTTTAGTGATTAAACTAGCCCCCAAAGGCGTACATACTTCTAAAGCGTGGGGTAAAACTTTGTACGGTAAAACGAGTGACTCAACAAATACTTCAACAATAAATGAATGCGTAGCACCAGGATCAAATAAAGCTTTAGAAGAAGTTTGAGCGATCAGTAGCGTACCTTCAACCACATTCGCGGAGTCAGGAACTTCATGACCACCTATGCTGTAAACTCGAGGCTTAGCCATAGTACCCTTTCCATCATTTCTCGGAGCATAGCCTCTTGGTCTCCCTCCTTTGACAATGGCATGACGGTTCAGACAGTGGCTGATCTTGTGATCCTTGCTCCCACAAGCCAAACACAAGCCTTGTCTCTTCCAGCAGTTGTTCTCGTCGTGGTTGACTCCTCCACAGTAGTTGCAGTTCCTCCTTGCCTGGGATGACTGCCCAGACCCTCCAGTGGTGTTGTGGGAACGGTTGTCCTGCTGATTACGGGGATACTTCGCCGGTGGTGCTTGATATCCAGACTGATACCCACCTCGACTCTTCCTCTTGTATCCAGATTAGCTTCCACCTCCATGGTTCCCAGAAGAACTAGAGTAGCTCCTCTTGCTAGAGTATGGCTTATCAGCCATCTTGATCTCCTTGAGACCACTTTCTACCTCGGACGCGAGTTCGACGGCCTTGAGGTAGGTAGGCATGTTGGTCCGAAACAAACTGTACCGGATCTCAGACTTCAGACCCTTCAAAAAGTGGCGCACCTTCTCTCGCTCATCGTCCTGAAAATGTGGCACATACTTCAGTAGTCGGGTAAATTCTGAGTCATAGTCGGCAACATCCATGTTCCCTTGCACCAAAGCCTGGAACTCATCTCTCCTGTTCTCGCGGACCAGGCGAGGCACGTACTTGTCCATGAAATCCTTGGTGAAGTTCTCCCATGTGCGAGCAACTCCCTCTTGCCTCCATCTTGCATTCATGGTCCTCCACCAGTTCCTGGCAGCTCCCACAAACTGGAAAGCAGCAAGCTCAATTTTCCTCTCGTCGGGATAGTGCAGGATCGAGAATAAGTTCTCCATACTCTCTATCCAGAGCTCAGCCTTACGGGCGTCAGGCGTTCCCTCGAACCTTTCAGGATAGAAACGAGTGAAACGTTCCGCAGCTTGATCGATGGTCTGAATAGGTGGTGGTGGCGGAGGAGCTGGCTGAACAGGTGGTGCTCCAGCGCGGCGAATGGTTTCGCTGAAATTTCCCAAAGCGGCGATGATGCGGTCCACTTGGTCTCCATTTTCAGCATGTTGATCATCTCCACTTCCATTGCTGCTGGCACCACGAGTGTTTCTGCGATTCATTCTAACAAAGGGCACTACTTAGCAGTTGATTTAACAACCTCGAATCTCTAACTTAGAAAAAGAACGGAAAGAAAAGAACTAAGGACAGTACTTAACCTTCTACAACAGGTATGTAACTGAACAGTGAAGAAAAGATGCCTTGAACTTTAAGACAAAACAGAAAATCAAGAAATCAACGTAGTCTCAAAACAGCCAAGCATGCAATTATTCAAAGGAAAACCGGTCTCTACTCGTCTTAGCGAGAAAACAGAAAACCACATAGTCAAGTAAACGGAAAAACATAAACAGTCTCAGTCGGGATGAACTAAAAGAAACTCGCTTGGCAAAAAGGAAACTCGGTACGAGCTCGAAAAGGCATCTATCCTAATAAACGTCCTCGGTATCGACTTCGAAACGTCGTTCGGGCACGTGTGCATCTTCTCCTTCTTCCTCAGAGGGGTCCTCTGATAGTGTATATGTCCTAGAGACAGTCCTTATTAAGGGCATGGAGCCCTTATAGAGGGCATATATGTACTATTACACAGGTCAACGTAATATGATATATGTTTGTCGTTTTACTATTGAGTATCGCTTTCATATTTATATTACACCAGGCATGCAGCATGTCATATCTCTATTTCTGTCTGTATTGATATTAAACATGTTCCCTCGGATAGATGACCGATCACACAGATAGTGGGAGCTATGTGAGTTATCATCTATCCCAAACTCTCCCTAGTCGAGGTTCATCTCGGATGTAGGGGTCTGAATGAACCAGATGAGACTAGTATGCGTGGAGGTTATACTTGTTGGAGAAAGTGTGAGCCGATCCCACGGCCACGGAACGGATTGTTGGACAATCGAGAAACGTTCCCATCACTGCGCATAGTTGTTCGAAGAATGATTATCGAACAATGGAAGTACCCACCGGACACTCCCATCGATGTATAATCTACACCGAAGTGTCTATGGGAACCGGTAAGTTGTCGAAGTGATGCCAGTCGTCCTTTGGACTTACAGGACTTTATCATCACATTTGTTGCCCCATATCCTTGGTGGACCCGTCGATGTAAGCTCTGAATAAGCAGTTTACCTAAGACACGATCCAGGATTATGGCTACATACAAATGCGGATGATAAGTGATTCTGTGAAGGATTCATCTCTCACGTGTAGCACAGGAGAGCACTGCTCATAGTCGTTCATAGTTGTGATTGGTAAAACCGCTGGCCAGCGTATCAATATTATTATGATGGTCATAATAGATATTGGATTCACCATGCAACTCACTGAAGACGCCCGTGGATGTATTATTGGGATAGACACTTCATCGATCCTAGATACATTCGAGCAAGTCAGATGAAGGGACGTTACCATCGCCGCGTTGAGCGCAACAGGCTTCGCAACGAAAGGGTTTGCTTTGAGAAACCTCTCAAACGTCCTCATGTATTAATATTGCAAATGGAACCGTCTAGGAATTCCATTTTGCCTAGTCTAGGACTTGCTTAATACAATGAGGCCCTATGGGTCACACTATGTGGTGATTCAGCTTATCAGAATATCATTGAAGATGGAATCGCAATTAATTTGGAATTAATTGTGATTGATGGATTATAATTGATTTGGAATTAATTATAATATTTAGTGGCTCAATTAATGATTTGGAATTATTAATTGAATTGACTAATTAATTGTATTTTATGCCAATACAATTAAAGATTATATTTTAGAAATATAATAGAGGTTTGATTTGAAAGGATATGTTAATTTAGAATTAACATATGCACATGGGCAAAATCTACTTGGAGTTTGAATTGCCTTAGAACTATAAGTGGCTCCCAAAATTGGGACCCACCTATCTCCCGTAGGACAGGCGTGCGCGCGCGCAGGAGCTGTATAGGGGAAGGAGTTCGACTCCTTCCTCTATTAGAAGTCCAAGGGATAAGTTAGATTTTCCTGATTGAGTTTTAATTTGATTGGGAATGAATCTAGACTTGATATTGGTTTCCTAGTGCGATAAGAATTAGATTCTTATTCTTTACCAAGTCTAATTGCTTATGTTTTAGGCTTCTATTGACTACTATATAGTAGACTATTAGAGAGCTTTTTCAGTATTCTGAACAATCAATTCCTAGAGAATTATTCTACCCAGTTTTCTTAGAGAAAATAAAAAGCTCTCCCCTCCTCTATAAGCCACACGCGCGCGCCACCTACTGGAGGAATCGCCGCCCCATCTTCTTGGCCACACAAAGAATATCCTAGCATTCTTTCTGATAGGTTGTTCATCCGTGGATACCAAGGTTGAGGTTCTAGGAGCTGGAAACTAACTTTTATTGTCTTGTAGATAATCAAAGTATTGCAGATATCTTCGACTTCGACGAAGGAGAAGATACACCGGATTATTACGAAGACTTGGAAGCTGCTTTGGAAGTAAGGTTAGTCTTCTAATTGACGTGTTTAAATATATACGGCATATACATAATCAATTAACCTGCATGTTAAGAAAATTTTTGAAATTCCGCTGCGTACCCTAGGGGTAACTCTGACCGTATTTTCTTACATCCTCCTCGGGTTCTTCCTCATCCTCCACTCTACGTGATGGTCCGCAACCCTCGGGGAACGTCCTCCGAGCCTTCCTCTTACGAATCTTGGTGCCTAGGTTGGATGTGGGTAACGAGACAAAGCCAGAGTGCTCCTTTGCGGCGCGTAAAGCCATCTTAAGGAATTGGATTTCAGCATCCTTCGTTGCCATTTCGTCTTGAAGCTTCATGTTCTCCAGCCAGTAGTGGTCTCGTTCGCGAACGATCCTGTCCATCACGCTTCCAGGGTAAATTCCAATGACAGGAACGGAGGTATAAGGGTTAAACTCTCCTTCGACTAGGAGGTAACGGATGACTTTCTTTTTGGTACTCATACCTATCTGTAAGCACATGCGTTTTATCTAGTTAATAACTACGTCAAAATCAAAAACAACCACGGAAGGTCAACAGTTTCAGAAACGGATCAGAAAGTCGTCATAATCAGAACAGAGAAGATGAAGAAACAGTTTAAGGTTAGTACGTAAGACTCAGATCAGAAAAGTAAAAGGAAATGCAAGACCTAACCAGCGACTCGGACCCTCACACACACCCCAAAGGTCAAAAGATCCTATCCTAGCAAGCTCGAGTTTGAACTCAAGCTTTGATACCAACTGTAACGGTATCGGTTTTTTAAAACAAAATAATTCCTTGAAAGAGAAAATCCGAAATAACTTTAAAAGTAACGGTCGGCAATAAATGCCAAAATAACATTTGACGCGCGCAGCGCTAACAGAATCAAGTAAATATCCAACGGTAACTTAGAATTCAAAAGAATAACAACTAATGAAGACAGTAAAAAGGTTCATCTTCTTATTTTGAAATAAATTCCTAAAGATACCCCAGATCCTTCTCTCAGTCGCTGGCATCCTATTCGCGTGCATCCTCAGCAGTATCTGGAAGGAAGGAAATTTGAAACAAAGAGAGTGTGAGACAAAGGATCTCAGTGAGGTTCTAAGTTAAAAATAGAAAGTAAACAGTTTTGAAATCAAAATCCTTTTCAGCAGATAAATCACAAACAGAACAGAACACATAATAGAATGACAGAACATATAAGTTGAAGACCGTTGGTGCAGCCTGCCTTGTTACTCATACTTCCAGATTGCCCTTATAGCTCCCTCCAGAGGGTGCACAACTCCGGACAGAAACAGAAACCCCCGTGTACTTTGGGGAAACAGAACCTACGACCCTAATAGACCTCAGCGACTTCTGCCTCACGCCTAAAACGGATTAGACTAGGCAATAATCAAGCAAACCCGATAGTACTCTACTACCCAAGCCTACCTAATTACGACCTAATCGACCGGTCACACAGAAACAGACAGAACAGATACAGATCAAACAGATACGAACAATCAAACACCGAAGTGTTCCTGCAGAAAGGTTAATCCAGAACAGAGTAGAAATAAACAAAGAAAGTAAATAGTCATACTTAGGACTTAGTTACTTTTACGCGGAAGCATATAGTAAAACAATATATATAGTAATAGATACAGATAGTCACATAGTCTTCCAGTTTTTCGCAAATAGATAAGTTTAGGAGTGAACACTCACCTTAACTTGCAAGCGAAGGATCTCCAACGAGTAGTGAGCTTAAGAGTTATCGAACAATGGAGAACCTAAAGAGAAAGTAACTAATTACACTTTAGAAGTCGAACGAACGGAAGGAAAAAGGTTGGTAAAGAAGGGGTTCGAACTCGGGACGTCTAAGTTAGTCAAGCAAGAACCTAACCGACTAGGCTAGCAAGTCAAGTCATTACTAAAGTACAAAACCAGAAACTAAGTTGAAACGTTTTCAGAAAATACTCTTTCAGTTTTCAATCTCAAGAAATTACCAAAATACCCACAGTGGTAAATTGCAAAAAGACCCCTTTTGAAATCAAAAAGTACAAACAAGTCCAGCAGATTTCCAAACATACATAACAGTCCCCACGAAATAAAAAGGTTACAAAAGAGTCCTCTGTCAGTCAACTACGGTCAAAGCTTAATTGCAAAAAGGTCCTTTAGGTTTTCAAACTTCCCAAAATAGTCCACAAGGTTCAGATTAATACCACTAAAGTCCAGTCAGTCCTTTTCGAAGTCAACAAAATCAATACGGTCAACATACGAGGTCAACAACAAAACAAGTCCAACAACAGCAACAACAATCTAACAAATCCTAAGTCCCGGTTCTCAGTTCGAATCAAAATAACATGGCCAGAAAGTACAAGGGCAAAATGGTCCAGGGGCAAAAAGTCCAAACAGAATACGAACAGTAAATCGAAAGAAACAGAAAGGGGATCGAGATTACCTTCGAAAGGGGATTGAATCAATCTGCAAATCGAATGAAGACAAAAAAGAAAAGAAATTAAACGAGATTCGAATCGAGATCGCAATCGAGATTGAATTCAAACCGGTCAAGGATTGCCACTTACCGAAACCCAATCGGAGCAGAGACGGGATCGGCGGCGAATGGAGTCGGGACGGACTGGATCAAACAGATCGGCGCGGCGGCGGCGCACGGACAGATCTTGAGGACGGTGCGGGAGCGGATCGGAAACGAACGGCGCGCGAAATGGCACGGACGGCGGCTTGAACGGCGACTGGAACGGGCGAGCGAATGGCACGGCGGATCGGGATCGGATGCACGCGGATGGACGGCGGCGCGCGGGCAGAACGTGACAGAGGCCGGCGTACGCGAAACGGATCGGGCGATGGGCAGAACGGACAGCGGCACACGGACGCGGCGCGGCGAGGTCGGATCGGAGAAGAACGGAGCAACAACAGCAAATCTTCTCTCTTCTCTCTCTTTTTTCTTTCTTTCTTGCTTTCTTTTCTTTCTTTGGTTTTACGGCAAGCAGAATGGAGAAGAGAGGGGTAGCAAAAAAGGGTTAGGGTTAAGAAATCTGATGGGCCGGTCAATGGGCCAAGTTGACTGGGCCACATAAATGGGCCAAAAGAAGTCAGTAGTCCAGTCTTTCCAGCTCGGTCCAAACGTAACGAAACGAACTCGTTCACGTAAATTAACTAAAACTCTCACGCGAGAAGTAAATTAAATAATTACCCAATAAAATAAATTACTCTGATAATTAATTAAATAAATAAAATAATAAAATAATAAAATAATAAATAAAGACGGGGTGTTACATTTTTCTTATCAAGATAATGGAAGTTAGTGATAGTATGATCATTCAAAGCATAGTAGGTTAATAATCATGCATGAAGTAGCCGATCGTTTTGCATAGAGATCTTTGATCATGAATTGTCCAATGTGTGCCGTTTTATTCAACACTACTAAGATAGAGGGCTTAGATAGATCAAAGAAATAAAGCAATAACTCAAAGTCTGATTCGTATTACCCCCATCATGCACAATTAAGAACCCTCGCTAAGAAATCACATACTATCACCAACGATAGATTTAGCTACTCATAGATGTCATGCAATCAACAGAATTCATAGCAAGATTGAATGAAAACATGTTGAAAGATATAAATATAAATAGAAAAATCTTAGATACAATGTTATCGAAGGTTGTCAATCTCCGAAGAATCACGATCTCACAAGCTCCAAATTGATAAGAAAAATTGTCTCCTATGCTAATAATTCCCATAACAGGCTCTGGAGAATTCCTACCTAAAACTAATGAGAAAGGTATGAAAAAGTTCTGAAAAAAGTATGAAAAAACGTAGAGAAACAACAACTATATATAGGAGTTCGGCAGGTGTGGGGCGAGTCACCGGGCGAATCGCCTGGTGTGGGGGAAATCGCCCCACATCCCGGGCGAATCGCCCGGGAGTTCCAGTCGGCGAGAGACGCGTTTTCGACGCGTTTTTGGATTTCTTTTCCTTTTCGGACTCGGTTTTTGCCTTCTAGTGACCTTTTAGTCTTCAGACTCAACCCCTAGACTTCAAATCCTATCCGGAATCTTCTAGATACTCCAAAAATGTCTCCGGAACACCAATTCTTCGTTCTCTTCAATATAATTGCCCGGAAAACCACGTTTTTCACCTAAAACCTGTAAAATGCAAACTAAAGGGAAACGTGACACTATTCTAATAAAATGAACTATAATATATCTAAATTAACATAGAGGATAGCAAAATAGGTGAAAAAAGACTCGATTGAAGGTGTAAAATACACGTTCATCAAACTCCCCAAACCGAACCTTTGCTTGTCCTCAGCAACTAAGCTAGACTCTAATGCAAATAACAATGCAACACAAAAAATGGAGTCTCTTGCAAAATGAAATGAACTAATCTATTGAATCTATCAAAAAACATATGAACAAAAACCATACAAATCATAACATGGATATAGGTTGAAGAATGCCTCGATTGACTCATACACATTCACATAAGCACTTATGTCAAACAAGATAGTATCTCGTAACATTCTCTACCTGGACCTAGTCAGTGACGATGTAGTGAAACATGTTAAAATACGAATGGTCGTCCCCGTGCCTATGAAACTGAGGACTTACTACTGTTCACCAAATTTAGACTTTTCCTCAAAGAGGTCGAACCAATACTGGCTCTCATCAAACGAATGAGGGTTCCCTAAAAAAGATAACACTCCCCTATTCTACCCATCTCTCAAGTAAAGCCTTATGCTACTCACCACTTCCTGAATGGCAGGACGAGGGTGGTCTAGAACAGATGACACTCAAATAAATAAAGACAAAAAATTACAAATCGATTACGAACATTACAAGGATTGAAAAATGAGACAACACTTTGCTAAACTGCTTTTTGGCTCTTTTTTTTTTTTTTTTTTTGGACCCTTCCTTGCCTTTTTTTGGGGTCTCTTTTTTTCTTCTTTTTTTCTTTTTTTTCTTTTCCAGTTTTTTTTCTTTTTCCTAGAATCTTTTTCTTTTCTTTTTTTTTTCCGATGTTTTTTCTAGCCAGCAGTAGCACAACGAAAAAGAAACAATGACACACAAACGACCTCCCCAAACCTATTCGAAAGAATAGGTCGGAGTACAAAATTTTCGAAAAAAGGAAAATAAACTCACAACACACACTTAAAATCGAAAAACAAGTCTAATGATAGCGTTACCCCCTCCCCAAACCTATTCGAAAGAATAGGTTGTAAACAAAGGATCACACAATCTCACACTACCTCCTTCCTAGGCATTTAGCAATCTCAAAGCAAGGTGAAGACTTGTTGCCTCTTAGGTACATAATTATTCGGGGAAACAACCATAAGGTCCTAACATGCATCATCCTATTATAAAGGCCTTCGTGAACCGCAGTAGAGAAAACACCACTAAGTGATGTCGAGACTACCAAGCTTAACTAAGTGCAATACATAAATGTGACAAGCCAAGCGAGAAAAACCTCAAACATATTCATAGGGATGAAGCATATGATTAATGTCATAATTAGTTAATCTACCCAATAAAAAAGTTCAAAAAATTTGGCAATAAACTCCACATAAAAAACATGCAAATCTATACTAGGATGAATGTAGTGTATGCAACTAAATACTAAGAAAGCGGTAAACGTGCAAATGCAAATGCAAATGGATAAAACATTCAAGGTACTATACTCATCCTACCAATGGCAAGCTCCAAACTTCCAACACTAGTTCATTTAAATCCCATCCCCCCTCATGAATTTAAAGCTAGTCCCTAGCAATAAGAGAATGAGGAAATAAGATGTGATACTAGATGTTACCGTGTGGTTTGGCCTCGGTCGGCTGAGTATACTAGATGTAAGGTGTTGAGATTGCTCGAGGGTCGTTGTTGGTGATCATCGGAGCTCGTGGTGGTGGTGGTAGTTCCACTAATAGATCGAATAGGACCAACTCCTCCATCAGTAATCATGGCATCCTCATTGTCCCTATTGTCTTCATTGTCACCATTATCACCAGTAGAAGAATTGCATTGTCGAAGAGAATCCTCAAGATCAGCCTCTGCAGTTATGGGGGTTTCCATCCGGTATCTCTCTAATAGACGGTGAACTGTTGAAGGGGAAAGAGCAGTGGTCTTACAGTCTCCCTCACCAACGTTCTCTACCCCATGGAACTTTCAGTAAGCTGCGATGAAACTCGGAAATTCAGAGGTTTTCTTCTTCTTTGCCCAATGTCGTCCACATTCTCTACGGTCGATGCTCCTGATGTCTATATGGTGCTCCCTCAATAAGCAGTCGAGGGGCACCCCAAAGAGGGGCTGGGTGTCCATGTCATTATGTTTTGGAATCAAGTTGGCGATTCGGAACTCCATCACCACTGTCGACTCAAGACTGAATCTGTTGTGATGAGGCCGCCCCGGCTCCTTCCTATTCACTCGGACCTTGCAGTCCTTGTGACAGATTTCTGCTGTAATATTGGTTTCAATCCCTTCAGTGGTACGTGAATAGTCATAAGAGTGCTCACTCCTGGTGGATTCTCGTTCCTCCTTATGGATAAACCGCGAAGTTGTTGCAGAAGTCCATGGCTCGAACGCACCTCTAACGAGATCACTCTCCTTCTCATGAAGACTAGTAGACCCAACATAGAACTCATGGAAAACGTCCTTGTCAAACCCCTTGACATGGTTGTAATCGAACCGCCTCCAATACCTCATTGTAGCCAAACGGAAGTGCTCCTCTCCCTTCGTGGCATGGTTCAAGTGATAACAACAATCGAACTCCTCAAATCCTCCATGTCCAGTCTAGCTACTTCTAGAACATAGTAGCAAAAATTCTAGCATCATAAACCCTCAAACTCATCAATCAAGCATTCTACCATTATGCCCATCATTATCTCATCAACAACACAACCATAAACATGGAATGGAAGGAAAAGAAGCAATGCACTTTAAGACATAGACATCTAGTAGGCAAAATTCTCAAACCAACAAACCAAGCATAATTGAACATGCAATTGATAGTGAATAACGTTTCTAATCACACAAACAATCAACCCATGCATCATATAAGCCTAATTGAAGCATAAATCAGAAAACCCCCAAATTGAAAAATTAGGGTTCATGTGAAGTTACCTCAGACCTGAAAAACAAATGCACTAGGATGAAAGTTGTTCGGATAGAATCAAAGAGCATGTAATGGGCTTCGATTGAAGCTAAAGAACACAAAATTGGATGGAGAATTGAAGAAATTATGGTAGAAAGAAGGTTTTTCGATTTTTTGGGAGTTTTGGAGAAAGAGAGGTGAAAGGAGATGAATAATGAGGGTTTGGTGGAGGAATCTCGCTTTTCACCTTGCCAGAAGACCGGGGGCGATTTGCCCCCCACCTCCAGAGGTGGGGAGACAAAACTTTCCGAAAAACTCAGTTTTTTTATCCCCGAAAACCATTTCCCTCATGTAAAACACTCGAAAAAGTTCACTCAAACATAAACATAAGCACAAACGACACAGAGACGAACAAATTCACATAAGAAAAGCAAATTGTTCCATGTATGAATGCATGCAATGCAATAAAGCGGTAAAAAAAAGCGATAAAAACTCCGGGTTGCCTCCCGGATAGCGCCATTGTTTATAGTCTTTGACTCGACTTCTCCTTGCTCTAGTTCTTCTTTTTTAGGGTACTAGACTTCCCCTTCATGGATCTCCTCCTCATGCCACGGACCTGTGAATGAGAATGAACATAGACAGCAAGACCAAAGTAGTTAATTGTGTGAGAAGCATTGAAGTGGATATTTGGTTCAGATATGGCTCGCAACACATGTTGCTTGCCATCCACCTCAATGGTGCAAGTTCTTCGGTAGATGTCTATCACGGAGCGTAGTTTAGTCAAGAACGTTCGCCCCAAGAGTACAACATCCGCCATCCCAGGTGTAGACGCCGGCATAACAACAAAGTTGGTGTACACAGAAGCTTCACCAATCTTAACCAATACGTTCTTCACAACGCCTTCGGGTCTCACAAAGGATCCATCCGCCAATTGCACAATAGCCTTATGCTCAGATAGTTTTCCAAGGTTACTCTTCTCAAACACATTCATTGGGAGCACATTAGAGTAAGATCCCGTATCCAATGTAGCACGAACATCTTCAAGTTCGCCAATCCCGACCTTAACGTCGAAACTTCGAGGGATTGGCTCGGGATCCTCTTGCTCCTCATCACTCTCATCAGAACCAAGGTCCTTCTCTTCTTCCTTGGCTAGTGGGGGCTCTTCATCCTTTCAATTCTCACATTTAGCAACCTTCTTGATGGTGATTTCAACAGGAAGATCACCCACCAAGGTAATGGACATCGACTTCTCAGTGTTGCTAGAAAACTTCCCTTGCTCCCTACTTGCTCCACGGTCAATCAACTCTTGCATCTTTTGATGGGCAAGCCTAGTGCTCTCTTCCAAACGATCAAGCCTCGCCCTAGTCTTCTCAGAATCTTCTTCATAACGCTTAAGAAAACTTTGGGTGTGATCAACCATTTTTTGCAAGTTCTCCATGAGTAGAGCTGTCTTCGACTTCGGTTGCTCTTTGGGAGCGGGATTTTCACAGTGATCATTACCATAGCTAAGCCTACTACGGTCTTGGTTAGGGCCATAAGTTTGGCTAGCCGGTGCATATCCTTGATTGTTCCGGAATCCTCTTCTCCAAAATCCACCTCGAGGATTCCTACCGTCTTGTCCGTAGCTAGCTTCTTGAGTACCAAATTCCGTAGAAAAGGATTCCTCTTCGCCTCCTTGAACCCAATTGCCATCATCATAGGCAAGCTCCGATCTACACATATGAGCTCCATGCCCATAGTTCTTGCATATTCAGCAAACTTCATTTAATATAGCTGTTCCTGCGTAGTTCTTGAGGACTTGTTTCAACTCGTTGGTAAAGCACTCGAATCGATCCCCATTCCCCCCATACATAGGGGCCTCCTGAGTAGGTGGAGCTTCAGGTCCACGTCTCCTAACCATTGCTCTTGGATCCTTGAATTGCGAACCTTTAGCAATCCTTTCGAAAACCGCCCAGACGGCTTCCGCGGTTTCCTCCCAAATATTGCCACGGCATTGGAAATCCACCACTTGTTGGTTCTCAAAGGTTAGTCCATTGTAGAAGTGTTGGACAAGATCCGAAAGCTCAAACCATGGTGAGGGCACTTGTTCATGAGGTCTTGGAACCTCTCAAACGCGGTGTAGATGGTCTCATCATAGTCTTGTTTGAACCCAGTGATTTGCGCCTTAAGCGCGGTGGTCAAGGTGTGAGGGAAGTATTTCTCCATGAATGCTGAAAAAACCTTTTCCCAAGTGTCCAGCGAACCCGCCGGTAGAGAACTCAACCATGACTTGGCCCTGTCGCCAAGCCCCATAGTAAAAACCTTCATCCTCAACTCATCCGTTGTTATTTCAGCTCCTGGTCGTGGGAGTTGGTTGACGAAATCATCGATATCGTGCAAGTACCCCATCACATCTTCCCTTGCTAAGCCATAGAACCTCGGAAGTTGTTGGAACGCGTGGTTTTTTATTTTCAGATCTCGAGTTGAAGACGAAAGAACAATCGTCGGTCTCCTCATACGATCCTTGGTGGGTTGTACCCATGCTTTCAGTGGTCTAGCTTCTGCCATTAAAACGATTTCCTTAAAAGGATTGCGTAGAGATTCAGAGAAATCGGTATCCTCTATTTTCTCTAGTTTGCGTCGTCAAAGTAGTCACCTTCTTTGGTGGTAGACTCTGTCAATTTCAACGATTGGTTCAGCAAGCGGTGTTCCCCTAGATCGTGTACTTTGCATACCCTATCTGTAACAAGCTAGGAAAGGAGTATCAGAGAGATCAAATAGAAAAAATAAAAACTACTAAGACTAGGAATTGAATGCTGAAAATATATAAAAAAGCTAAACAGAAAAAAGGAGTATAGTCCCCGGCAACGGCGCCAATTTGATGAACCGGAATTTGTCAGATTCAAATTAATCAAATAAATTTGTTTTTAGCCAAAGGCAATTCACAACTACAACGAAAATCGTAGTGTAGCAGTAAAATAACCTCGAGTGTCGATCTCTAAGGACTATAACTAGCTTTATCTAATCTAACTTAAACTATAAAATCAACAAACGACTTAGCACAGGTTTTTCTTATCAAGATAATGGAAGTTAGTGATAGTATGATAATTCAAAGCATAGTAGGTTAATAATCATGCATGAAGTACCCAATCGTTTTGCATAGAGATCTTTGATCATGAATTATCCAATGTGTTCCGTTTTATTCAACACTACGAAGATAGAGGGCTTAGATAGATAAAAGAAATAAAGCAATAACTTAAAGTCTGATTCGCATTACTGCCATCATGCACAATTAAGAACCCTTGCTAAGAAATCACATACTATCACCAACGATAGATTTAGCTACTCATTGATGTCATTCAATCAACAAAAATCATAGCAAGATTGAATGAAAACATGTTGAAAGATATAAATATAAATAGAAAAATCTGAGACACAATGTTACCGAAGGTTGTCAATCTCCGAAGAATCACGATCTCACAAGCTCCAAATTGATAAGAAAAATTGTCTCCTATGCTAAGAATTCCCAGAACAGGCTCTGGAGAATTCCTACCTAAAACTAATGAGAAAGGTATGAAAAAGGTCTGAGAAAAGAATGAAAAAACGTAGAGAAACAACAACTATATATAGGAGTTCGGCAGGTGTGGGGCGAGTCGCCCCACACACCGGGCGAATCGCCTGGTGTCGGGCGAATCGCCCGGGAGTTCCAGTCGGCGAGAGACGCGTTTTCGACGCGTTTTTGGATTTCTTTTCCTTTTCGGACTCGATTTTTGCCTTCTAGTGACCTTTTAGCTTTCAGACTCGACCCCTAGACTTCAAATCATATCCGGAATCTTTTAGATACTCCAAAAATGTCCCCGGAACACCAATTCTTCGTTCTCTTCAATATAATTGCCCGGAAAACCACGTTTTTCACCTAAAACCTGTAAAATGCAAACTAAAGGGAAACGTGACACTATTCTAATAAAATGCACTATAATATAGCTAAATTAACATAGATGATAGCAAAATAGGTGAAAAAAGACTCGATTGAAGGTGTAAAATACACGTTCATCAGTATGTACTTTGAGATTGCTAAATGCCTAGAAAGGAGGTAGAGTGAGGTGTGTGATCCTCTGTTTGAAACCTATTCTAACGAATAGGTTTGGGGAGGGGGTTACCGTTTTTGTTCTTGTCTTTCGTTTTTTTGAGTCATGTAAAGTTCGTTGTAAAAAGTTGTTTTGTTTTTTTCTTTTTCTTGTGAGTTTGTGCTCCAACCTATTCTTTCGAATAGGTTTGGGGAGGTCGTTGTAGAGTTTTTGTTATTTCTTTTCGTTACTACTGCTGCTTGTTATATATATAAAAAAAAAAAAAAGAAGAGAAAAGAAAACAAAAAAAGAAAAAAAAGGGAAGAAACACAAAAAAAATGAGAAGAAAACAAAAAGGAAAAAAAAATAGAAATAGAGAATAAGACCCAAAAGAAAGCAAAAGAAGGGTGAGAAGCAAGCCAAAAAGCAGTCTTCTAAAGCGTTGTATATATTTTTCAGCTTTTGTAGTTGTTTAGTATCGAGTTGTAAATTCTTCCTTGTGTTTCGTGTCGCCTAGTCCAAGGCCTGTTCTAGACCACCTTCGTCCTGCCATTCAAGAAGTGGTGAAGAGTCTTTGTTGAGAGTCGGGTAGAATAGGGGAGTGTTGTCTTTTAGGGAACCCTCCTTCGTTTGATGAGAGCCAGTATTGGTTCGCCCTCTCTTGAGGAAAAGTCTCACTTGGTGAACACTGTTAAGCCCTCGGTTTCATAGGCATGGGGCAACAATAGTATGATAATGTGCATCATTGTGTAGTCATTGACCAGGTCCTGGTAGAGAATGTTACGAGAGACTCCTTCGTTTAACAAAGTGCACATGGGAATGTATAGATTCAATCGAGGCATTCTTCAACCTACTTGCATGTTATGATCTGTATGGTCTTTGCTCATAAGCACTTGGTAGATACAATAGATTAGTTCTTCTCGCTTGGCATGAGACTCATTTTTGTGTTGCATTTAGGTAGTAGTTGCTTGAGGACAAGCAAAGGTTTGGTTTGGGGAGTTTGATGAACGTATTTTTGACACGTTCATTTAGTATTTTTTACCTTCTTTTGCTATATTTAAGCTTTGTTTTGTTGGTAGTTTTTGTAGAATAGTGTCACGTTTTGTTTTTTTGCATTTCTTAGGTGTTTAGGTACAAAATGGTGAAATCGAGCTCAAACGCAACATTTTGGATGCATTTGGATCACGTTTGAGCACCGTGACATCCATGGACGTGCCTGTGAGCAACCTAGCCCTTAATAAGTGACTGAGGATTTGTTCCCGAGGAACTTGGAGGCTATTCGGAAGCTTGAAGCTGAAGAAAATAGGCGAATTTGGCCTTCGGTGCTCAGGGGAGTCGCCCAGCTGATGAACGAGATTGTCAGACTCGAACAATCAAATAAATTTGTTTGAAAGCCAAAGGGCAACTCACAACTACACAAAACACGTAGTGCAGAGGTAAGATGACCTCGAGCGTCGATCTCTAGGGACTTAACTAGCTTTAACTACAACAACTATTATAAATTCAGAAAACAAATTCAACTTAGCTTAACTTAACAATATATGATGAGAGCTAGTGATAGTATGCTCATTCTAAGCATCGGGTTCTAATTATGCATGAAAGTGCAACACGTAGTGCTTTAAAAGTAATTCGAATTAACAAACACCAAAAGAGAGATTTGTAGACATGTATTTTGAAAGCTTCCTATCTATACTAATACTTGGCTAAGGTTGTCAGGCTTAGTTCAAGCAGTACTTGATAATTATAAATATTGAATCATCTTGAATTGTCCTATTGTTTCTAACACTTTCATACGAAGATATTTGGCTTAGTCGGATCAAAGAATCGAATAAAACAATTATACAAGTAAAAGACTCAGAAACTCAATCATGCACAATAGGAACCCTAGCTATGAATTTACATACTATCACCAATTTGAAATTTAGCTACTCATATAAAAATCAAGATCAACAATAGCAACCATAGATGAAAACTGTGACGACCCGGCCTACTAACGGGCCAAGACCCAGCCTAACGGGCCGGCAAGGTTACTCATGGGCGCTCTCTGGGGTGATATGCTGGCCCCACAGACCAACACGGGTTCTAATCCGTGCACTTTGTCCTCACTCGTGCGCGCACCGGGAACTTCCCTGTGGGTCACCCATCCTAGAATTGCTCTAGAGCAAGCACGCTTAACTCTGAAGTTCTTCTAGGTGGATTCCCGAAAAGAAAGGTCCACCTTGTTGATATGAGTAGCGTTCTCAACCCCTTTAAGCCTCTGAAATCTGGGGCGTTACAATCACCCCCTCTTAAATTGCGCAACGTCCTCGTTGCGCGCTGTCCCGAGACCAACCATCCGTGCAGGATTCTAGAGGTGGCCCCTACGGGCTCAAGAGGTGGCTCCCACCGCCCATACAGTGTAGCACTTTACCCCGTATGGCACTTAGCTCCTGCAGTTCCGGATATTCCCGCTCTGATACCACTTGTAACGACCCGGCCTACTAACGGGCCAAGACCCAGCCCAACGGGCCGACAAGGTTACTCATGGGCGCTCTCCGGGGTGATATGCTGGCCCCACAGACCAACACGGGTTCGAATCTGCGCACTTTGTCCTCACTCGTGCGCGCACCGGGAACTTCCCATTGGGTCAACCATCCTAGAATTGCTCTATAGCAAGCACGCTTAACTCTGAAGTTCTTCTACGTGGATTCCCGAAAAGAAAGGTGTACCTTGTTGATATGAGTAGCGTTCTCAACCCTTTAAGCCTCTGAAACGTGGGGCATTACAATCACCCCCTCTTAAATTGCGCAACGTCCTCGTTGCGTGCTGTCCCGAGACCAACCATCCGTGAAGGATTCTAGAGGTGGCCCCTACGGGCTCAAGAGGTGTCTCCCACCGTCGATACGGTGTAGCACTTTGCCCCATATGGCACTTAGTTCCTGCAGTTCCGGATAGTCCCGCTCTGAAAACATAATTGAATTGAAAGATAGAGTATGAAAAAGGTGAGATACAAAGTTACCACTGAGGGTTGTCAATCTCCGGTGAATTGCTAAACTCACAAGTTTCTAGCAAGATGAGATCAAAAGATGTCTAAATCTCTACCTTGGTGCTCCAAATTGCTAAGAAAAAGTAGTTCTAAGTGAAAGAAAACCCAGAACAAGCTTTAGGGTTTATGTCTGCAAAATTATGATCTAAGATATGAAAATTCGCAACTTTACAAATTATATATATCAGTTGTCGGAACCTCCCAGGCGGACCGCCTGGCACCAGGCGGAATGACGGACACCAGGCGGACCGCCTGGCACGGGCAGAGAATTGCCCGTGCTTTTTCTTCCTCCAAGTCTTCGATTTTGGCCTTGGGCACGGTTTTGAGCTCCGAAACTTGGTCTTTTGGCCTGGAAACTCGTCCCGGTACTCCTTGACACACCACGGGTGATCTCGTTGCACCAAAACTTCAATGTTTCGCCATGATTCATATCCAAAAGTGCGATTTTCACCTAAACCCTGAAAATAACAAAGAAAATGGAAACGTGACACTATTCTAACCAAATGCACTAAAACGCATACTAGAGGATAGCTAAATTGGTGAAAAAGAACCGAATGATAGTGTAAAAAACACTGTCATCAAACTCCCCAAACCGAACCTTTGCTTGTTCTCAAGCAACTAGCTAGACTCTATGCAAACTACATGCAACACAGAGAGGAGTCTCATGCCAAACAAGAAGAACTAATCTATTGTATCTACCAAGTGCTTATGAACAAAGACCATACAAATCATAACATGGAAGTAGGTTGAAGAATGCCTCGATTGAACCTATACACATTCACACATGCACTTCGTTAAACAAGGGAGTCTCTCGTAACATTCTCTACCTAGACCTAGTCAATAACGACGTAATGATGCATATTAAAATACAAATGGTTGCCCCGTGCCTATGAAACTGAGGGCTTATTACTGTTCACCAAGTGAGACTTTTCCTCAAGAGAGGTCGAACCAATACTGGCTCTCATCAAACGAATGAGGGTTCCCTAATAGACAACACTCCCCTATTCTACCCGACTCTTAAAGCAAAGACTCTTCACCACTTCCTGCATGGCAGGACGAGGGTGGTCTAGAACAAGCCTTGGACTAGGCGACATGAAAAACACAAGGAAGAATTTACAACTCGATTACGAACTACTACGAAAGCTGAAAAATAATACAATGCTTTGCTAAAACTGCTTTTTGGCTTGCTTGGACCCTTCTTTTGTTTTTGTTTTGGGTCTTTTTCTTTTTTTTCTTTTTTTTCTTTTTCTAGATTTCTAGAATTTTTGATTTTTCTTTTCTTTTTGTTTTTTTGTATATAGCCAGCAGTAGCACAATGAAAGGAAATAACGACGACTCTACAACGACCTCCCCAAACTATTCGAAAGAATAGGTTGGAGCACAAACTCACAAAGAAAGAAGAAAAACAAACTCAAATGACTCAACTATACGAAACACAAGTCATAGCAATGGTAAACCCCTCCCCAAACCTACTCGTTAGAATAGGTTTCAAACAAAGGATCACACACCTCACTCTACCTCCTTCCTAGGTATTTAGCAATCTCAAAAAGCAAGGTGAAGACTTGTTGCCTCTTAGGTACATAATTACACGAGAATACAACCAAAGACTCTAACATGCAACATTTTATAAGGCCTTCGCGAACTGCAGTAGAGAAAACACCACATAGTGATGTCGAGACTACCAAGTTTAACTAGTGCACATACGAATATGACAAGCCAAGCGAGACAAACCTCAAACTATTCCATAGAGATGCAATGCATGGTCAATGGTCAAAAACACTTAGTCTATACAATAAAAAAGTTCAAAAAATTTGGCAATAAACTCCACATAACATCATGCAAAACTAGACTAAGGATGAATGCATACGAACAAACTAAATCCTAAGAAAGCGGTAAACGTGCAAACAAAGGTACAAGATACAATACTCAATGACATACAAAACTAACATCATAATTCACATAACACCCCCCCCCCCACATGAAGCTCAAGCTGGTCTCCAGGAAAAGAGAGAATGAGGAATGTAAAGTGATACAAGATGTTACCGAATGTGTGGCCTCTGTCGGCTGAGTATACCAGAATGGACATGTGAAAAGACTAGTAATCCGGGTCATAATCCTCGTAATAGTCGTTCCACATGTCAGAGAGAAGATCCGGACACTGCTGTAGGGTCTCCTACTGACGGTCCAAGAGCATCTGCTGCTGCAACATAAGCTGCCTCTCATTTCGGCGATACTCCTCCGCGAGTTCCCAATCACGGTTGCACTGGGCAACATAACCATCAAGAGTATGCTGCAACCCCTATACAGTGGTGGTCAGAGTTGCAACATTCTCATCGAACCCACGGAATCTGTCATCAAGGTAGGTCCTGAGCTCAGTAAAATCAAACCCCCTGGAAACACGTGCTACCCGCGGTGGCTGCTGTGACCCACTTGGAGCGGCGGTGTCCGGAATACGGTCCCGATCGTCGGTCTCCATGTCATCGCCCTCACTCGCACGGGGTGAGGGAGGTGGTGCATCATCGGCGACGGCAGTTGAAGGTACATTCTGACGGAACCTATGTTCCTGCTCAGTGATAGATGTTGGAGTCAAGGCCGAGGTGACGGAGCCCGACTCATCAATACCCTCAACCCCGTGGTACTTGGAGAAAGCAGTGATCAAGCAAGGAAAAACAAATGGCTTCTTCTTTTTGTTCCAATGCCTATGGTACACCTCATAGATAATGCTGCCAATGTCGATACGGTGCCTACCCAATAGACAGTAGATGAGCTCTGCATAACAAGGCTAAATGGAAGTATCATTGGTCCAAGGGATGAGATTGGCCATAATGAACTTCATAGCCGTCCTAGCCTCAAGATTGGGTCTTTCCTCTCCAGTCTCTCCGGTCTATCACCATATGGGTACACATAATCCCTGTGGCAAATCACCTCGGTGATGCTATCGTCAATCACCCGACCCTCTCTCGAGTACTTATATTCCCCGAATTGGATGAAGTCAGAAATCGACTGAGGGGTCCATGGCACTAGTGTGTTCCACACTGGAACGCCCCCATGTCCGCAAGGTCTGTGTATCCTACATAGAACTCTTGGAGTAGCGATACATCGTACCCATTGAACCGATTGGAGGTGTACCACTTCCAGTTCCTTTTGCCCTCCAAGCTATAAAGCATTCGGCAGGCCGGTGTATTAGCATAACTTGCTGGGGTTTGGATTTTACGGTCACGGACTATCGAGCGGGGCTTAATGGCAGATTCCTCCTCCAGATCCAGTCGAATGGAGACTGCTTGGAGTGATGGTTCATAAGCTTCGTTGGCTTGGGAGCTCGAGGCTGCTCCCTTTCCCTTCTTGCTCTTGGATGTCCCTGCTTTCTTCTTGTCACGACCCATGGTACCTGAAACGCAACAATTAGTATCAATTAGTATCTTGTACTCAACAAAAAATGATATGCTAATGCAAATGCAATGTGTGCAAATAATCGAGTGTCAACTTTGATTAATTCTACTCCCTTAACCCATGTTCTAGTCTAGCTAAGCTATGTTAAGAACAATCATGTAATTCATCACAATCATGCCATACATCACAATCAGAGCTCATGCTAGACAACAAATAACCTCAAATCCATAAGGCAACATACATATCATAGGGCGAAAATCACCAAAAACTCACAATCTATCCAATCAAGTGTTCTACAAAGTAGTCTATAATCATCATATCAATTTGTTCGAACTTAATAAGGAATGAAAGAATCAAAACAATGCAATCAAGACTTAGAAATCCTGATTGAGCAAAAACCCCAATTCAACAATTCCAACAAAATTAAGCATGCAATTGATAGAGAAATAAGTTAATAAACACATAAACATGCAACCCATACAACATATAAGATCAATTGAAGAAAAAATCAAGAAACCCCCAAATTTAGAAAATTAGGGTTCTTGAGAGGTTACCTCAAATCTGGAAATTTGATGAAGTATGAAGAGATTTGTTCGGATGAGAATGAAGAGCACGTTATGGGCTTCGATTCAAGCTAAAGAACACAAGATTTGGTGGAGAATTGGAAGAATTATGGAAGAGTGAAGAATTTTGGTGGTTATTCGAGTTTGGAGTAAAGAGGAAGAAGAAGAATGTAGAATGGAGATAAAAGGGAGTAAACTCCCGTTTTTGTAAGTTCTGGGGATGAGGGGCGGACCGCCCCGCCTCTCACCACCCGTGAGTTTAAACTGTCGGGTGTTGAGGGGCGGTTCGCCCCATGGGGCGAACCACCTCTCACTCGCAGAAAGCCCCCGGCTTTCTGCGACTGGGGGGTAGACCGCCCCCCATGGGCGGCGGTCCGCCTCTCACCCCCATAGATTTGCCAACTCTCTGGGAGTGTGGGGCGGACCGCACCCCATGGGAGCCGGTGCGCCTCTCACCCCCAGAGAGCCGCCAGCTCTCTGGGTGTGGGGGGCGGACCGCCCCCCATGGGAGGCAGTGCGCCTCCCACTTACAGAGGCTAGGGGCCGAAAATTTGCAGCCCCTCTCACTAAATTTTCACTCCAAAACATGTTCCTCAATGAAACACTCGAAAAACTTCACTCAAACACATACAATGAGCACAAAACATTACACAAACTATCAAAAACTTATCAAAAAACAAATTGTTCGATGTATGCATGCAATGCAAGAAAGCAATAAAACTCCGGGTTGCCTCCGGGAAAGCGCCATTGTTTATTAGTCTCTGACTCGACTTCTTCTTGTTCTTCAGTTCCTTTCCAGACGGGTACTAGCCTTCCCCTTCATGGATCTCTTTCTCATACCTAGTACCTGAGAATGAGAATAAACAAACGCTGCAAGGCCAAAAAAGCTTATGGGGTGAGAATCAATGGAATGTACTTGATGATCAGAAATGGCTTGCAACGTATGTTGCTTGCCATCTACCTCAATAGTGCAAGATTCCCTGTAGGTGTCGATCACAGAGCACACCTTGGTCAAGAAAGCTCTTCCTAAAAGAACCACATCATTCATCCCACACCGCAATGCCGGCATCACCACGAAACTGGTGTAAAAATAAGTGCCACCAATCCTCATTAACACATTCCGAACAACACCTTCCGGCCTCACAAAGGATCCATCCACCCATTGCACAATGGCCTTGTGCATCTCTAGCTCTCCTAGACCACTCTTCTCAAACAGATTCATTGGGAGCACATTAGAGAATGCTCCCGTATCTAGTGTAGCACGGACATCATCGAGACCACCTATCCCAACCTTAACATCAAAGCTATCAGGGATTGGTTCGGGATCTTCATTCTCCTCATCACTCACATCGAATCCCAGGCCCTTATCTTCCTCCTTGGCCAATGGAGGCTCACCTTGTGCACAACACTTCTACTCAACAACCTTCTTTATGGTGATCTCCACAGGAAGGTCTCTTATCAAGGTTATCGACATCGACTTCTCCGTGTTACTGGGCAACTTCCCTTGCTCCCTACTTGCTCCACGGTCGATCAGCTCTTGCATCTTTTGGTGAGCAAGCCTAGTACTTGCCTCCAATTGTTCAAGCCTACCCCTCGTCTTCTCTGAGTCTTCTTCATACCTCTTCATAAATCCTTGGGTATTATCAACCATCTTCTGCAAATTTTCCAAGAGCACAACTGCTTTGGTCTTAGGTGCTTCGGTTCTAGGAGTAGGGTTTTCACAATGATCATTACCGTAGTTGAGATTACTACGGTCTTGGTTAGGTCCATAGGTTTGGTTCGGAGGTGCATAACTTTGGTTGCTTCGGAACCCCTTCTTCCAATATCCACCACGCAGATTCCTACCATGTTGCACATAGCTAGCCTCCTCACGGACCCCAAATTCTGCAGCAAACACCTCTTCTTCTCCTGCTTCTACCCAATAAACACCATCGTTTGCTAGTTCAGATCTACACATATGAGCCCCATGCCCATAGTTCTTTCATACCCTGCAAACCTCATTGGAAAGAGCATGTCCCATTGAGCTCTTAAGAGCCTGATGAATGTGTATTTTACACTTTCATTCGAGTCTTTTTCACCTATTTTAGCTATCCTCAATGTTAATTTAGCTATATTTTAATGCATTTTATTAGAATAGTGTCACGTTTCCCTTTAGATTTTATTTTACAGGTTTTGGTTGAAATTCGAAGATTTTCGGGCAAATATATTGAAGTTGACAAGGAATTGGTGTTTCAGAAGTCTATTTGGAGTATCTGAAGGTTTCTGGATGGGATTTGGAGTCTAGGGGCCGAATCTGGAGGTTAGAAGGCTACTAGAAGTCAGAAACCGAGTCCGAAAAGGGGAAGAAATCCAAAAACGCGTCGAAAACGCGGAATTCCGCGAAAAACCCGCCGGGCGAACCGCCGCATAGCTGGGGCGAACCACCCCACACCGGGCGAACCGCCCCGTGGTATTTCGGGGCCTATATATAGTTGCTCAGTTTTCTCCGAAAATCATATCTTTCCAGACCTACTTTCTCACCTCTCTCTATAGTTTTAGGTAGGAACTTCTTGGTGCCTGTCCTGGGAGATCCGTAGCTTAGGGGACACTTTTTCATAGCGGATTTGAGCTCGTAGGATCGCAATTCTTCGGAGATTGACAACCTTCGGTAACTTGTATCTTACAGTTTAATCTACTTATTTTATATATCTTTCAATATATTTTCTTCTATGATTTCTATTGATTGCATGCCTATTATCAGTAGCTAAACTTATCGTTGGTGGTAGTATGTGAATTCTTAGCGAAGGGAAGATAATCATGCTAATGGCTATATCGCGCATTATACTCCGTGTCATTGCTTTATTTCGTTGATTAGGCACAACCTAAATTCTCGTATGTTGTATTAATTATTATGCACACTTGGACACTTGTCGACCATCAGACCAATTATCTTCGTAGTGTTGAATAATTACGGAACACATTAGGACAATAGTGATTGACTTGTCAGACCAATTATCTTCGTAGTGCTTAATATTTGTAAAAGGACACTAGATTGATTCAAAGATCTCTATGCAAGACCGAGGAATTTATGCATGATTATCGACCCGTTATGTTAAGAAGGATCATACTATCACCAATCTCCATTATCTGTTAGAAAAACCCCTTGCTATCTGTTTCCTGTTTTTATATTCTAAATTAGATTTGATAAAGCTAGTTATAGTTCTGAGAGAACGACACTCGAGTCATTCTACTGCTACACTACGGTTTTTGTTGTAGTTGTGGATTGCCTTTGGCTAATTACAAATATTATTTGCTGAATTAGAATCTGACACATTCCGGTTCATCAAATTGGCGCCGTTGCCGGGGACTATACTCCTTTTTTCTGTTTAATTTGTTTATATTTTCAGCTTTAGATTCCTAATTCTATTAGTTTTAGTTTTCCTTTTTAATCTCTCTCTGATACTGCTTTCCTAGTCTGTTTCTAATCACCTTTCCTAGTCTGTTTCAGATTGTGTATGCCGCATACACGTTCTGCAGGAACACCGCTTGCTGATTCAATTGCTGAGATTGACAGAGTCTACCACCAAAGAAGGCGACTACTTGAAAGGTGCGCACTAGAGGAAATAGAGGAAACCGATTTCTCTGAATCTCTACTCAGTCTCTTCAAGGAAATTGACGGAATGGCAGAAGCTAGACCACTGAAGGCATGGGTTCAACCCACAAAGGATCGTATGAGGGGACCGGCGATTGTTCTTTCGTCTGCAACTCGAGATCTGGAGATCAAGAACCACGCATTCCAACAACTTCCGAGGTTCTATGGCTTATCAATGGAAGATGTGATGGGGTACTTGCACGATATCGATGATTTTGTCAACCAACTCCCACGACCCGGAGCTGACATAACAACGGATGAGTTGAGGATGAAGGTTTTTGCTATGGGACTTGGCGACAGAGCCAAGTCATGGTTAAGTTCTCTTCCAGCAGGCTCGCTCGACACTTGGGAAAAGGTTTTTTCAGCTTTCATGGAGAAATACTTCCCTCACACCTTGACTACCGCGCTTAAGGCGCAGATCACTGGATTCAAGCAGGACTATGATGAGACCATCTACACCGCGTTCGAGAGGTTCCAAGATCTCACGAACAAGTGCCCTCACCATGGTTTTGAACTTTCTGACCTAGTACAACACTTCTACAATGGACTAGCCTTCGAAAACCAACAAGTGGTGGATTTCCAATGCCGAGGCAATATTTGGGAGGAAACCGCAGAAGCCGTCTGGGCAGTTTTCGAAAGACTTGTTAAGGGTTCACAGTTCAAGGACCCAAGAGCGATAGTTAGGAGACGTGGACCTGAAGCTCCACCGTCTCAAGAAGCCCCTATGTATAGGGGGAATGGGGATCAATTCGAGTGCTTTACCAACGAATTGAAGCAAGTCCTCAAGAGCGCCGCTGGAACAACTGTTTCGAACGAAGTATGCCGAATATGTAAGAACTATGAGCATGGGGCTCATATGTGTAGATCGGAGCTGGCATACGATGATGGCAACTGGGCTCGAGGAGGCGAAGAAGAAGCCTTTGCTACGGAGTTTGGTACTCAAAGTTAGCTACGGACAAGACGGTAGGAACCCTCGAGGTGGATTTTGGAGAAGGGGATTCCGAAACAATCAAGGATATGCACCGGCTAACCAAACTTATGGACCTAACCAAGACCGTAGTAGGCTGAACTATGGTAATGATCACTACGAAAACCCCGCTCCGAAAGAGCCACCGAAGTCGAAGTCGGCTCAACTGATGGAGAACTTGCAAAAGATGGTCGATCATACACAAAGTTTTCTCAAACGTTATGAAGAAGATTCCGAGAAGAGTAGGGCAAGACTCGATAGGTTGGAAGAGAGCACTAGGCTTTCCCATCAAAAGATGCAAGAGTTGATCGACCGAGGAGCAAGTAGGGAGCAAGGCAAACTGCCTAGCAACACTGAGAAGTCGATGTCCATTACCTTAGTGGGTGATCTACCTGTTGAAATCACCATCAAGAAGGTTGCTAAGTGCGAGAGTTGCAAGAGGGAAATGCCCCCACAAGCCGAAGAAGAAGAGAAGAACCTTGGTACTAACAAGAGTGAAGAGGAGCAAGAGGATCCCGAGCCACTCCCTCAAAGTTTCGATGTTAAGGTCGGGATTGGGGAGCTTGAAGATGTCCGAGCCACACTAGACACAGGATCCTACTCTAATGTGATCCCTTTGAATGTTTTCGAGAAGAGTAACCTTGGAGAACTAACTGTGCATAAAGCTATTGTGCAACTGGCGGATGGATCCCTTGTGAAACCCGAAGGCGTTGTGAAGAATGTATTAGTCAAAATTGGTGAAGCCTCTGTCTATACCGATTTTGTAATTATGCCGGCGTCAGCACCAGGAACGGGGGATGTCATACTCTTAGGATGAACATTCTTGACTAAGCTACGCTCCGTGATGGACATCTACCAAAGGACTTGCACTATCGAAGTGGATGGCAAGCAACATGTGTTGCAAGCCTTATCCGATCCACCTGATCCACCTGATACTTCTAACACTATTGATTACAGTGGTCTTAACGTCTATGTTCACTCTTATTGACAGGATCGAGGCATGGGAAGGAGACTCGTGAAGGGGAAGTATAGTACCCTCAGAAGGAAAAGATAGGCGAAGACAGGAGTCGAGTCAGAGACTTTAAACAATGGCGCTATCCGGGAGGCAACCCGGGGTTTTTATCGCTTTCTTTACCGCTTTATTGCATGCATTCATACTTGAACAATTTGCTTTTCATATGTGACTTTGTTCGGTTCTGTGTCGTATGTGCTTATGTCGTGTTCGAGTGCGACTTTTCGAGTGATTTTTTGAGGAAAATGATTTTTCGGGGACTTAAAACCGCATTTTTATTCCAAAAACGTTCGTCTCCCACCTAGGAGGGCGAACCGCTCCACGTCCAGAGCGCGCGCACGCGCTCCGGACGTGCGGGGCGGTTCGCCCCGCACGGGGCGGTCCGCCTTCGCCCCACACCTCCAGAAAGTTAAAAGCGGGGGTTTCTTCCCCAAACCCCCATTTTCCTCCATTTTCATCTTCCAAACTCCAAAATTTCCTCCATATTCAAAATAACTTCAAATCTTCATAACTTCTTCATCTCTCCATCATTTTGTGTGTTATTTAGCTTCATTCGAAGCCCGTTACGTGCTCTATCTTTCTATCCGAACAAATTTCTTCCTAGATCATTCAATTTCCGGATTTGAGGTATTATCACATGAACCCTAATTTTTACAATTTGGGGATTTTTTGATTTATGCTTCAATTAGGCTTGTATGATGTATGGGTTGATGTTTTATGTGATTAGATTCGTTATTCATTATCAATTACATGTTCAATTAGGCTTGGTTTGATGATTTGAGATTTTTGCTACTTGGATGATATATGTCTTGTTAGGGAAATATCTCTCTTACTTTCATTCCATGCTTAAACATGTGTTTGTTGATATGATAATAATGGATGTATTGGTAGAATGCATGATTGATGAAATTGAGGATTTATGCTAGATTTTTGATTTTTATGATATGGATTGAACCTTGTGATTCAAGGCATTTGTTGTTTAGCAAGAGCATAATGTGATATGTTATTGTAGTAGTTACATTGATATGTTGCGTAATGAATTAGCTAGAATAGGCTTTGGGTTTTGAGGAGTTGGATTTTTGAAAATATTACTCGTTTGTTCGCTCGTATATTTACATATGCATAGGTATGTTTTGCATCGTACAAGATACTAATTGCTGTTTGTAGGAATCATGGCACCGAGGTCAAGGAGAGCCGACTCTAGCAAGAAGGGGAAGGGAGTAGCATCAAGCTCCCAACCATCTCACCATTTGTTCGAGTTGTCTGTAGCTGCGATAGAGGTGCGACAAAGGCTAGAGGCGGAGATGGCCGACGGAGGAAGGTCGATCATCCCCGATAGGAGGATTGACATTCCAGAGTCCGCAGTAGATAGAACGGGATATAGGACGCTGTCACGATTGGGGTCACAGAGGAATTGGGAATGTTACAGTTCCAACAGGTTCAAAGGTTACGACGAGAGCCTCCTCCAAGAGTTCTACACTGGATACACGGATCTCGAGGAGAAGAATGGGGTGCTAGTCCGAGGCCTGATTATACCGTGGAACCCAGAGTACATTTCTTCCTTCATCCATTTCGAGAACCCGGAATTCACAGGGAGCGACCATGCCTACCTGTATTCGAGGACCTCTAGGGGGATAGGGAGACACATCACAGACGTGATCTGCAACAGGGAGTACCGATATCCAGAAATCGGGGCAGAACCTGGACGGATCAGTTATAGCGACCTTAGCATTGAAGCTAAGGTGATGATGAAATTTTGCATCTCCGACTTGATCCCTAGGAAGAATGACACATGGATTCAGCCCTACTACGCCGAGCTCCTCTACTGCCTGATAGACGGACATCAGATCGACATAGGGCACATTATGTATGAGGAGTACGAGCGCCACTGGGAAAAGAAGAGGAAGCCTTTCATCTTCCCAAGCTTCATCACAGCCTACTGCAAATATCATGGGGTCGATGATATTGAGGAGGGGGATTGCGAGGTCGCTGCCCTTTCACCCTCGACCATTGAGGTGCAGCTCAACAGGTATCAGTTGAAGAACCCCACAGCTGCCGCTGCTGATGTAGGAGCACCATTCCAGCCAAATGATTCCGATCATGAGAATGCTATGGAGGCTGATGTTGGCGAAGCCCCTATCCAGATATCCCGTTTGTCCATCGAGCACCGCATGCACCACCTCGAGCACCACAGGGGTCTAGAGGATTTGACTTCTCTGAATTCCGTACCTACCTCGACGACTGCTTCGACAGAATTGATGCCAACAACGCGGCCATGCGACAGGACCTCGACAGGCACATTGTCCAGCACAACCGCGATTGGGAGATATTCGAGGAGCATCGCCGAGAGGATAGGCAGCACATGTGGGAGCAGCATCACCTCATCCAGCAACAGCAAGAAGCTCTACGACAGTCCAATGAGCTCATGAATGACATGTGGAGTGACTTTTATGGGGACTACCATCCCGATGATTAGTCCTTCCACATGTCCACTCTCAGCCAACCGAGGCCAAACCGTTCGGTAACATCTAGTATCACTTCTTATTACTCATTCTCTTTTGCTAGGGGCTAGCTTAAGAATCGTAAGGGGGATGGGATGTGAACCATGATGTTAAGTATTGTTTGGCTTTGTGTTGATTAGTATCTTGTTCTTTGTTTGTATTTGCATTTGCACGTTTACCGCTTTCTTAGATTTTTAGGGTGCATTTCACTACATTCATCCTAGGATAGTCTTGCATGTTTTATATGGAGTTTATTGCCGAATTTTTTGAACTTTTTTATTGGGTAGATCAACTAACTATGCCATTAATCGTATGCTTCATCTCTATGAATTTGTTTGAGGTTTTTCTCGCTTGGCTTGTCACATTTATGAATTGCACTTAGTTAAGCATGGTAGTCTCGACATCACTTAGTGGTGTTTTCTCTACTGCGGTTCACGAAGGCCTTTATAATAGGATGATGCATGTTAGGGTCTTATGGTTGTTTTCCCGAGTAATTATGTACCTAAGAGGCAACAAGTCTTCGCCATGCTTTGAGATTGCTAAATGCCTAGGAAGGAGGTAGTGTGAGGTTGTGTGATCCTTTGTTTATAACCTATTCTTCCGAATAGGTTTGGGGAGGGGGTTACACCATCATAGACTTGTTTTTCGTTTTCCATTTCCGTATCGTTAGTTTATTTTTCCTTTTCTGTAAATTTTGTACTCCAACCTATTCTTTCGAATAGGTTTGGGGAAGTCGTGTGAGTCATTTTGTTTCTCTTTGTTATGCTACTGCTGGCTAGAAAAAAAATTGAAAAAAAGAAAGAAAAAATTCCAGAAAAAGAAAAAGAAAAAAGAATCCGGAAAGAGAAAAAGAGAAAAAAAAGAAAAGACCCCAAAAAAGCAAAGAACGGTCCAAAAATAAAGCCAAATAGCAGTTTAGCAAAGTGTTGAGTCTTTTCCATTTTTGTAATGTTCGTAATCGTGTTGTAATTTTTTATTTTTTTTATCTTTTTTGTCTTAAGTGTCATCTGTTCTAGACCACCCTCGTCCTTCCATTCAGGAAGTGGTGAGTAGCTTAAGACTTTACTTGAGAGATGGGTAGAATAGGGGAGAGTTATCTTTTATAGGGAACCCTCCTTCGTTTGATGAGAGCCAGTACTGGTTCGACCTCTTTTGAGGAAAAGTCTTAACATGGTGGAACAGCAGTAAGTCCTCAGTTTCATAGGCACGGGGCAACCATACGTATCTTAGCATGCTTCATTACGTCGTCACTGACTAGGTCCAGGTAGAGAATGTTACGAGAGACTATCTTGTCTTGACATAACTGCTTATGTGGATGTGTATAAGTCAATCGAGGTATTCTTCAACCTATATTCATGCTTTGATTTATATGGTTTTTGTTCATATGATTATTAGGTAGATTCAGTAGATTAGTTCATTTTATTTGGCATGAGACTCCATTTTGTGTCTTGCATGTTTTTTGTATTAGAGTCTAGCGTAGTTGCTTGAGGACAAGCAAAGGTTCGGTTTGGGGAGTTCGATGAATGTGTATTTTACACTTTCATTCGAGTCCTTTTCACCTATTTTAGCTATCCTCAATGTTAATTTAGCTATATTTTAATGCATTTTATTAGAATAGTGTCACGTTTCCCTTTAGATTTTATTTTACAGGTTTTGGTTGAAATTCGAAGATTTTCAAGCAAATATATTGAAGTTGACAAGGAATTGGTGTTCCAGAAGCCTATTTGGAGTATCTGAAGTTGACAAGGAATTGGTGTTCCAGAAACCGAGTCCGAAAAGGGGAAGAAATCCAAAAACGCGTCGAAAACGCGGAATTCCGTGAAAAACCCGCCGGGCGAACCGCCGCACAGCTGGGGCGAACCGCCCCACACCGGGCGAACCGCCGGGCGTGTGGGGCGAACCGCCCCGTGGTATTTCGGGGCCTATATATAGTTGCTCAGTTTTCTCCGAAAATCATATCTTTCCAGACCTACTTTCTCACCTCTCTCTATAGTTTTAGGTAGGAACTTCCTGGGGCCTGTCCTGGGAGTTCCGTAGCTTAGGGGACACTTTTTCATAGCGGATTGGAGCTCGTAGGATCGCAATTCTTCGGAGATTGACAACCTTCGGTAACTTGTATCTTACAGTTTAATCTACTTATTTTATATATCTTTCAATATGTTTTCTTCTATGATTTCTATTGATTGCATGCCTATTATGAGTAGCTAAACTTATCGTTGGTGGTAGTATGTGAATTCTTAGCGAAGGGAAGATAATCATGCTAATGGCTATATCGCGCATTATACTCCGTGTCATTGCTTTATTTCATTGATCAGGCACAACCTAAATTCTCGTATGTTGTATTAATTATTTTGCACAATTGGACACTTGTCGACCATCAGACCAATTATCTTCGTAGTGTTGAATAATTACGGAACACATTAGGACAATAGTGATTGACTTGTCAGACCAATTATCTTCGTAGTGCTTAATATTTGCAACATGACACTAGATTGATTAAAAGATCTCTATGCAAGACCGAGGAATTTATGCATGATTATCGACCCGTTATGTTAAGAAGGATCATACTATCATCAATCTCCATTATATGTTAGAAAAACCCCTTGCTATCTGTTTGCTGTTTTTATATTCTAAATTAGATTTGATAAAGCTAGTTATAGTCCTGAGAGAACGACACTCGAGTCATTCTACTGCTACACTACGGTTTTTGTTGTAGTTGTGGATTGCCTTTGGCTAATTACAAATATTATTTGCTGAATTAGAATCTGACAAATTCCAGTTCATCAGAGCCTGCCTCATCTCATTGGCGAAGCCATCAAACCTATCCCCACTCACACCATTCAACTGCACCTCGGGTTTTGCTGGAACTTCAGTTCCACGCCTCGTGTTCATGCCCCTTGGATCCTTGAACCGAGACCCCTTCGCAAGCCTTTCAAAACACGCCCACACATCTTCGGCGGTCTCCTTCCAAATATTTCCACGACACTGGAAATCCACCACCTGTTGGCTCTCATATGTGAGCCCATTGTAGAAGTGTTGGACAAGATCAGAAAGTTCCATCCCATGGTGTGGGCACTTGTTCATGAGGTCTTTGAACCTCTCGAGAGCAGTGTAGATGGTTTCATCATAGTCTTGCTTGAAACCACTGATTTGCGCCTTCAGCGCGGTAGTCAAAGTATGGGGAAAATATTTCTCCATAAAAGCAGAAAACACCTTAGCCCAGGTGTCGAGTGACCCAGCCTCCAGAGAACCTAACCATGCTTTTGCTTTATCACCAAGTCCCATAGCAAAAACCTTCATCCTCAGCTCATCATCCGTGATCCCTGCTCCAGGCCTTGGGAGATTGTTAATGAAATCCTAATGTCATTCAAGAATCCCATAACATCCTCCCTAGCCAACCCATAGAACTTCGGGAGCTGCTGGAACATGTGATTCTTAATCTCCAAATCACGCCGGACCTCTCATCCGTTCCTGGTTGGGTTGAACCCATGATTTCATAAGTGGGCGAGCCATCACAAAACCTTCCCAAGAATTAGATTGCTTAAAACTCTCCTGCAGAGAATCAAAAAAATCTTCCTCCACTACTTAAGCTCTAGCACTATCTCGCTTCCTTTGATGATATACCCTATCAATCTCCACAATAGGTTCAACAAGAGGAATTCCACTAGATCTCGTGCTCCGCATAAACTACCTGAAACGAATCAAGTGAGTACCAAGGGGAAACAAACTAAACTACTAATTTCTGGAAATTAAATGCTGAAAATATAAACAAGCTAAAGAGTAAAAAGGAGTTAAAGTCCCCGGCAACGGCACAAATTTGATGAACGAGTTTGTCAGACTCGAACAATCAAATAAATTTGTTTGAAAGCCAAAGGGCAACTCACAACTACACAAAACACGTAGTGCAGAAGTAAGATGACCTCGAGTGTCGATCTCTAGGGACTTAAATAGCTTTAACTACAATAACTATTATAAATTCAGAAAACAAATTCAACTTAGCTTAACTTTACAATATATGATGAGAGCTGGTGATAGTATACTCATTCTAAGCATCGGGTTCTAATTATGCATGAAAGTGCAACACGTACTGCTTTAAAAGTAATTCGAATTAACAAACACCAAAAGACAGATTTGTAGACATGTATTTTGAAAGCTTCCTATCTATACTAATACTTGGCTAAGGTTGTCAGGCTTAGTTCAAGCAGTACTTGATAATTATAAATATTGAATTGATGATCTTGAATTGTCCTAGTGTTTCTAACACTTTCATACGAAGATATTTGGCTTAATCGGATCAAAGAATCGAATAAAACATTTCTACAAGTAAAACACTCAGAAACTCAATCATGCACAATAGGAACCCTAGCTATGAATTTACATACTATCACCAACTAGAAATTTAGCTACTCATATCAAAATCAAGATCAACAATAGCAATCATAGGTGAAAACATAATTGAATTGAAAGATAGAGTATGAAAAAGGTGAGATACAAAGTTACCACCGAGGGTTGTCAATCTCCGGTGAATTGCTAAACTCACAAGTTTCTAGCTAGGTGAGATCAAAAGATGTCCATATCTCTACCTTGGTGCTCCAAATAGCTAAGAAAAAGTAGTTCTAAGTGAAAGAAAACCCAGAACAAGCTCTAGGGTTTATGTCTGCAAAATTATGATCTAAGATATGAAAATTCGCAACTTTACAAATTATATATATCAGCTGTCGGAACCTCCCAAGCGGACCGCCTGACACCAAGCGGACCGCCGGACACCAGGCGGTGCGCCTGGCATGGGCAGAGAATTGCCCGTGCTTTTTCTTCTTCCAAGTCTTCGATTTTGGCCTTGGGCACGGTTTTGAGCTCCGAAACTTGGTCTTTTGGCCTGGAAACTTGTCCCGGTACTCCTTGACACACCACGGGTGATCTCATTGCACCAAAACTTCAATGTTTCGCCATGATTCATATCCAAAAGTGCGATTTTCACCTAAATCCTGAAAATAACAAAGAAAATGAAAATGGAATCCAAAAGTGAGATTTTCACCTATTCTAACAAAATGCACTAAAATGCATACTAGAGGATAACTAAATTTGTGAAAAAGAACCGAATGATAGTGTAAAAAACACTGTCATCACCAGCCCTGCCAGGGGACTCCCCCCGCTGAAGGCAAGTTGCAGTTTCGAAACTGCAACTTGTTTCCAGCCAAACGACTCGCCTGGCTGGGGCGGCTCGCCCAGCAGCAGCAGAAGCTGCGAATTCTCCTCATTAAATGCAGATTTTCAGTTACACAATTTCATTCTTTCACACATTAAGACATTGTAGATCTGGTTTTGAAGCTTTTCTCAAGCAAGAAACCTCAGATTTGAATACTTTATCCATTGTAATTCATTAGAGATTGTGGATTTGGCACATAGGATTCATTCTACATTCATCTACGGAAGGATTTTTACGATTCCACTCAAGAGTGACAACTTGTGGTAACATTGTATCAAATCCTTTATATTTTGATTATTATTCTGATTCCTATGGATTATTCATATGTTATGTGTATTATGAGCATGATTATGAGTAGCTAATTCCCTTGTGTTGGTGGTGCAATGTGAGTGCAAACATGATATGAATTTCACTATGCTTGTATGAGGTTTTTATTCGATCTTGCTGCATATTATCTTACATTCTCTATAGTTGCCAATTACTTATCTTCGAATAAGAGTATGTGACAAACTCTTGGTCAATTAAGGCTTTAGATTGTGGTTTGAGTATGCAGCATGCTATATAAATAGTTGGAGTGACACCACTACTAAAGTATCGATAGGAAAACTTTCAAGATGTGTGTCTTAAACTTGCCTAGACGGTTTACATTGTAGAACTTCTTGAAGGCTTTACGCACTGAACTTACAAGCATATGTGTTTTCATTACATGTTTGACTCCATTGTTACCACCAACCCTTTCATCTATTGATTACAAAAAGTTGTTTAAGTCGATCCTTTGTCTCTCTTTGCGAAAGTTACAAACATTTTCTCAAAACCCCTTTTACAAACTGATTCGTTGACCTAATTACCTACAAAGAAACCAGACAGAGCCACGTAAGGCCCCGAGAGAACGAAACTAGGGGACAACTTACCATTGTACTAGTCTTTATGTAGTGTTGAGTGTTCTTTGGCTTTTAAAACAAATTTAATTTTGATTCTAATTACATCAAAGATGTTACGAGAGACTCCTCGGTTTAACAAAGTTCACATGTGAATGTGTATATTCTCAATCGAGACTTTCTTAAACGTACTTGCATGTTATGATTTGTATGGTCTTTGTTCATAAGCACTTGGTAGATTCAATAGATTAGTTCTTCTCTCTTGGCATGAGACTCCTTTTTGGGTTGCATTTAGTTAGTTTGTTGCTTGAGGACAAGCAAGGGTTCAGTTTGGAGAGTCTGATGAACGTATTTTTAGCACGTTCATCTTGCCTTTTTCGCCTCCTTTTGCTATCTTTCAGTCTAGTTTGTTGTTAGTTTTCTAGAATAGTGTCACGTTTCGTTTGTTTTGCATTTCTTAGGAACTTAGGTACAAAGTGGCGGTTTTGAGCTCAAACGTAGCATTTTGGATGCAGTTGGATCATGTTTGAGCACCACGACTTCCCTGGACGTGCTTGCTTGTGACCGAGACCTAATAAGTGACATTATGTGTGTTTCCAAGGGGATAGGAGGATACTCGGAGGCTTGGAGCTGAAGAAAAAGAGCTGGAGCTGCGTTTTGGTTCCAGGTGAAGCGCCCAGAACCATGTCCATAAGCAGAATTGAGCCTATTTATTTAGTGTTGCTGGGCGAAGCGCCTGACTGGGCGACACGTCCAGCTCTGCCAGGCGCTTCACCCAGTTCAAAAGACAGCAGCAGATTTTCCTCATTAAATACACATTTTTCAATTACAATTTGATACTTTTCAGACCTGCACATGCGTTTTGGGAGCTTTGTCTAGCCCTAATCTCAGTTTTGAGCATTTCCACCGTTGTAATACATTAGAGATTGAAATTTGGCAATAGGATTGCGTTCTACATTCATCTATGGAGAGGTTTCTAGAGCAAAACCATCAAGTAGTGACAGTTTTGGTGGTAACTTTGTATCAATTCTATTTTTTATATTTGAATTCATGTTTTCCGTTGCTTATTCATATGAAATGATGTTTAACGTTATGAGTATGAGTAGCTAAATCCCTTTGTGTTGGTGGTAGTATGAGGATTCAATCATAATATGAATTACGTTGTGCTTGTATGAGGCTCCGATTCGATCTTGCTGTATGTTTTATCTCGTTTGACATAGTTGCCAATCAAATATCTTCGAATATGAGTATGTCACAAACTCTTGGTCAATTAAGACTATGATCTATGATTTGAAAACATGCAAGCATGCTAGATAAATAGTGTAAGCGATTACGTTATTAAAGTATCGATAGGATCCTTTCAAGACGTGTGTCTTAAACTTGTCTAGGCGGTTTACTTTGTAGAACTTGTTGAAGTCTTTACGCACTGAACTTACAATCATTTACGTGATTCATTGCATGATTGTTCTAGATTACTACTGTTGAAGGGCAATTCGTTCACTTTCTAATTCGTCCTAAGTCTTCTCCAAATGGTAACACTTTGGTCTTCACTCGAAGGATGCTCCTTTGACTTTAAGTATAATCTGAGTGGTTTCCTAGTACCTGAAATCAACTATGTGGGGGGCTCCAGGGGGGGGGGTTAATGTATCTTTCTCGGTCTGTAGGATATCAGACCGGAGTGACGAATTTACGTGTTGGGAGTTGTAGGCTTCCCTAGTGAGTGAAATATTGAGAGTAGGTGAGTATTGATTGCTTACCTTGGAATCTTGAATGAGGTCTCCTTATAAACTCATAGTATTTTATTGTCACTTTATGTAGGATCGTGACAAGTGTCTGTCTGAGATCCAAGCCTCCTTTGACCAAAACATCTGACCTAGGGTTTAGAGGGCATTCTAGACATTTCGAGACTAATGGATCCTTCTGGAAGGTGGGCCACCTAGGGACCGACCAGCTGTGGTCGACCCACGTGCTCGAGCCCTACCTCAGGATCCACCGCTCAAGTAGTGCTTTGCCTATCTCTTGAGGGTATTTCCTTGACGTAAGGTTCTCGATCGACCCCCAGGGTGGTCGCTCCCTAGGGATGCTTCTCAGTCCGCTTTGTGAGCTTATCCTTAATGAGATTTCTTGAAGGGCGACCCCTTCATTCTGGTCGGTACCTATGCTGGTCGAGCCACCCTCCGGTGACGTACCTTGAAGGATGGTCGAGCCCTTTGAGGGACAGTCTTTTAGAGCTCTGTCGCGCTCTTAGACCGCTCACGTTCGTAAATGCGGACTAGTCATATTTCAACACCAACATATGCCCCCTAGTTTCCAAGTATCTTTGTAGAAGATAGTTGTGGAACTATTTAAAAGTCCTGGCCGAACACTCTTCAAGGTGTACAATTGTCTCGACTAGTAATCGGAAGAAACAGATCTTCGTATTCATGCCTTATCAGCTTTCCCTCCTCCTATCTCTCCCTCCTCCCTTTTTATAGGGTACGAGGAGACGGTGCTCGGACCTTATAAAAGGGGTATATTTGCTGGGTCGAGATTGGATCCGGGTAAGCGTCGGAAGGTAGAAATAGGGTCTTCGAATTTTTTTTTGCCTCATCGCTTTCTCCTCTAGCTTGTCGCTCGAGGAGTGGCTAGCCTGTGCTATTTTCTTCCCGGGTTATTACCCTTCAAGCTGGTCGTTCTCCTTGAAATGATCGAACAACTCGTCTTTTTATCTATGTAGCTTTCCCGCGTTCTGCGAATTACCTGGAGGGGCAGGTAATTCGCGAGCCACCGACACTATGGGGTGATTCGCGTGCGTGAGGGATAGGACCGTCTTTTTGTGGGGTGGCTGTGATCCGGTCCACTGGACGTGGACACGTGGTCGTCCCAGATTAATCGAGGGTAGGTGACGATTCGAATTCCCGCGATACCCTTCAATAAATAAGCGTGGACCGATTCATCGGAGTGATCGGCCATCCTTTGCCTTGATCGAGGAGCATAAAACCATCGGAAAGTGACCTTTTTAGGCAGTACTTGACGGTTTCCGGTGAATTTCATCCTCCGTCACTGTTCAAACTTCTGTAAACAAGTAAGTACCCCTTTTTCTTGTTGAAATGCCGTTTTTTTACTTGAATCCTTTTCGCCGAAATTCTGGCCGGACTAACTCCCGCTGGCCGAATTTATATGCGATGCTACCCCTTGACTGCAATCGTGTGTAGTTTCCTCTGGACTTTGCTTAAATTTTTAATTGTAATCTTTGATGCTCAGTAACGAGCTTAATTCGCCTTTTTTCATTACTGTAACTCCCCTTGCCTCCCTTAGAATAATAGAAAACTGAACATCTGCATGATCGATCTTCTCTGAGCGGTTGGTCGCTCTTGTGTGCTTGAGTGGTTGGTCGCTCTTCTGCGCTTGTCATCCCTTTACTTAGAGTAACTTCTTGTGTGTGATAGTGTATATGTCCTAGAGACAGTCTTTATTAAGGGCATACAACCCTTATTAAGGGCATATATGTACTATTACACAGGTCAACGTAATATAATATATGTTTGTTTGTTTGACTATTGAGTATCGCTTTCATATTTATATTACACCAGGCATACAACATGTCATATCTCCCTAGTCGAGGTTCATCTCGGATGTAGGGGTCTGAATGAACCAAGTGAGACTAGTATGCGTGGATGTTATACTTGTTAGAGCAAGTGTGAGCCGATCCCACGGCCACGGAACGGATTGTTAGACAATCTAGAAACGTTCCCATAACTCCGCATAGTTGTTCGAAGGGTGATTACCGAACAATGGAAGTACCCACCGGAAACTCCCATCGATGTATAATGTACACCGAAGTGTCTATGGGAACCGGAAAGTTGTCGAAGTGATGCTAGTCGTCCTTTGGACTTACAGGACTTTATCATCACATTTGTTGCCCCATATCCTTGGTGGACCCGTCGATGTCAGCTCTGAATAAGCAGTTGACCCAAGACACGATCCAGGATTATGGCTACATAAAAATGGGGGTGATAAGTAATTATGTGAAGGATTCATCTCTCACGTGTAGCACAGGAGAGCACTGCTCATAGTCGTTCATAGTTGTGATTGGTTAAACCGCTGGCCAGCGTATCAATATTATTATGATAGTCATAATAGATATTGGATTCACCAAGCAACTCACTGAAGACGCCCGTGGATATATTATTGGGATAGACACATCATCAATCCTAGATGCATTCGAGTCAGTCAGATGAAGGGACGTTACCATCGCCGCGTTGAGCACAACAGACTTCACAACGAAAGGGTTTTGCTTGAGAAACCTCTCAAACGTCCTCATGTATTAATATTGCAAATTGAACCGTCTAGGAATTCCATGTTGCCTAGTGTAGCACTTGCTTAATACAGCGAGGCCCTATGGGTCACACTATGTGGTGATTCAGTTTATCCGAATATCCTTGAAGATGGAATCGCAATTAATTTAGAATTAATTGTGATTGATGAATTATAACTGATTTGGAATTAATTATAATTATTTGTGGCTCAATTAATAATTTGGAATTATTAATTGAATTGATTGATTAATTGTATTTTATGTAAATACAATTAAAGATTATATTTTAGAAATATAATAGAGGTCTGATTTGAAAGGATATATTAATTTAAAATTAATATATGCACATGGGCAAAATCTACTTAGAGTTTGAATTGCCTTCGAATTATAAATGGGTCCGAAAATTGGGACTCACATACCCCCCCTTGGCTGGCCGCGTGTAGTAGTAATATGGGAGGGAGTTTCGACTCCTTCCCATATAGAAGTCAAGGGTTAAGTTAGATTTTCCTAATTGAGTTCTAACTTAATTGGGAATGAATCTAGACTTAAATTGGTTTCCTTGTGCAATAAGAATTAGAGTTCTTATTCCTTTATGAAGTCTAAAAGAATCTTCTTTAGGCTTCTATTGACTACTATATAAGTAGGTCATTAGAGAGCTTTTTCAATGCCGAATTCTTAGAGAATTATTCTACCTTTCTTAGAGAAAATAAAAAGCTCTCCCCTACCTCTCTACCCTAGCCGCGCGCGCCACTCTCCACCGGAGGAAAATCGCCGCCCCATCTTCTTGGCCACATAAAGAATATCCTAGCATTCTTTCCGATAAGCTGTTCATCCGTGGATACCAAGGTTGAGGTTCAAAGAGCTGGAAACTAACTTTTATTGTCTTGCAGATAATCAAAGTATTGCAGATATCTTCGACTTCGACGACGGAGAAGATTCACCGGACTATCACGAAGACTTCATCGATTGGCATATCGGTTCAATACTTATTCTTGCTTTTGGAGTATTGTAAGTCGTCTGATTAATGTGTTTATTATATACGTTATATGCATGATCAATTAACCTGCATGTTAAGAAAATTTTTGAAATTCCGCTGCGTACCCTAGGGGTAACTCTGACCATATTTTCTTACAGTGGTATCGGAGCGAAGTTAATTGATTATGTATATACGTATATATGTTATGTGATTATGTAGGTTATGTGGATGCAATTGATTCTATGATTAATTCGATTTTCGAAAGTTTTGTTTTATATAAATTTAGAATTTATATTTTTCAAAAAAAAAGAGGAAATTTTATATATATATATATAGAGATATATATTATAGAGAGAGATATATATATATGATAGATATATATATATATATATTATATAGATATATATATATATATAGAAAATTTCCTCTTTTTTTTGAAAAAATATAAATTCTAAATTTATAAAAAACAATTATATATATTATATATATATATATATATATATATATATATATATATAGATTCTAGATATATATATATAGAATCTTATATATCTAGATATATATTATCTATATATATTATATATATATATATATATTATATATATATATATAATTATATATATATATATATCTATAATAATATATATATATATATATATATCTATATCTATATAATCTATATATATATCCGCCTGCGTGACGGGGCACCTGCGGGACGCAGGCGCCCGGGCACCTGCGGGATTGGACCCAAATCGAATTTTTGGAAATTTTGAGGATTGAATTTTATATTTGGAATATAAATATGATTTAATTGTAATTATTATTAACTAGAGGGGTTAAATTTAATTAGTATTAAGTTGAGGGGCTTATTTGTGATTTATCAATTTATTGTTTATTAAAAATAAGTATTTCTACTTTTGAATTTTGAATTTAACACCTCCAAGGTTTGGAAAATTACAATTGAGTCCTTCGGGTTTTCGAAAATTGCTACCTGGTCAATAGAATTTCGATTTTTCAATCTAGTCCAAATTTTCAATTTTTCATAGAGATTATAAGTATGAGATTGTAATTTTCATAATGAAATTATGAAGTCATTTGGCATCCACATAGGCTACTACTTGTTTGTTTGCTCAATATGCTATTGTTTGACAATGCATGTTTAAATACCATGTATTTACTTTCCGTTCGACCGCTATGCATGCGAGGGTAGGCGGCGCCCTATTATTTGTCGGACCGCATATTTTGATGTATGGTAGGCGGCGCCCATTATGTGCTTGACCGCGTTTAGAACCAGAATGGATAAATGACCAGTATCATGGAAAAGCTCGCTTAGTGAATGGTTTATATATTTTGCAAAGTAGTCTACCTTTATTTCAAATACATAACAAACAACCGTCGTCAAGTAGAAGAATAATCCATCTTATCTATGGCATTGTCGGCTAGGCCATATCAATGAAACACGGATTCAAAGACTAAGGAAGTTGGACTACTTAGAACCATTTGATTTCGAATCATATGGTACATGCGAATCATGTGTTAAGGGTGAGATGACGAACAAACCCTTTGTTGGACAAGGTGTTCGTGCCACTCGCTGCTTATAGCTCATACATACCGATGTATGTGGACCTTTTAAAATCCAAGCACGTGGAGGTTATTCTTACTTCGTTACCTTTACTGACGATTTCTCAAGGTATGGATATATTTATCTTATGAAGAATAAATCTGAGACCTTTGGGAAATTCAAGGAGTTTAGGAATGAGGTCGAGAATGAATTGAACCTAAGGATAGTCACTCTTCGATCAGATCGAGGAGGTGAATACCTTAGTGGAGAATTTATCGACTACTTGAAGGAGAATGGAATTCAATCGCAATGGACCCCTCCTGGAACACCACAATTAAATGGTGTGTCTGAGAGAAGGAATCGAACCCTGCCAGACATGGTGAGATCAATGATTGAATTCTCGACTCTTCCAAAATATCTATGGGGATATGCGCTACAAACTGCAATCTTCATTCTGAACCGTGTGCCATCTAAATCAGTGGAGAAAACTCCTTATGAGTTATGAAAAGGAAAGAAGCCCTCACTGGGCTATCGTAGACCTTGGTGCTGTCCTGCGATAGTCAAATTGTTGCTCACTGATAAGTTAGATGCCAAGGGTGTCAAAGTTTATTTCATAGGCTATCCTCGTCAGACGAGAGGTTATGAATTCTATCATGCTGAAGATCACAAGGTGATAGTATCTAGAAACGTCAAGTTTTTAGAAGCAGAATACCTCGAAGAAGAGAGGTTAGATGATATGATAGAACTTGAAGAAATTCAAGACTTTCACACGGGCGAACATGAGGTCTCTAAATCTTCTGATTTGTACTCAAGTTCAGTGGGAGCTTTCGAAGAAGACAAGGGTAATGATATGACACTTTCTAGGCATGTCATAGTCAGTGGGAGTCCTATGATTAGATCAACAGTTGAAACCACACCAATAGAACCCGTTGTCAATCAACCTGTGCAACAAGTTGCACAAGAGCAGCCTCCCGCTAGGGAACAGGGTCGTAGCACGCGACCGGCTGCATTAGCCCACTGATAATGTTAGTGTTACACGAAGCCATAAATGAAAAGCACCAGAAACGCCGACAGAAGCACCAGTCGAGCTCCGTAGGTCGAAGAGGATCCCAAAAGGACCTCAGAAGCAAAACCTTATGATAGAAGACATCAGTGAACTTGATGTTGGCTTATCAGATCGGGAAGACCCCGAGACCTACAAAGAGGTAATAAATGATATTGACTCAGACAGATGGCAAGAGGCCATGGAATTGGAAATAGACTCCATGTACCTGAACCAAGTTTGGAGCTTGGTAGACTTGCCCCAAGGGGTTAGACCTATTGGGTGCAAATGGGTCTTTAAACGAAAGACAGATGCCGATGGCAAGGTACAAACGCACAAGGCTAACCTTGTGGCGAAGGGCTACACACAAAGGTATGGCATCGATTACGATGAAACCTACTATGATTATGAGATCTAGAAGATGGATGTAAAGACTGCCTTCCTCAATGGCAACCTTGAGGAAGAGGTCTATATGGTACAGCCGGAAGGTTTTATTAGTAAAACCAGGCCAACTGTTGTATGCAAATTACAGAGATCCATCTATGGGCTAAAGCAAGCGTCTAGGAGCTGGAATATCCGCTTTGACGAAGCTGTCAAATCGTTTGACTTCGTCAGAATCATAGAAGATCCCTGTGTCTACACTAGGCACAGCGACAAGGGAGTCGTTTTCATGATCATTTATGTTGATGACATTTTGATCATGGGAAACAATGTCTCTATGCTAGAAGAGATTAAAGTTTAGTTATCAAGTCCTTCTCAATGAAGGACTTGGGTGAAGTGAACTACATCCTAGGGATAAATATATATAGAGATAGGTCAAAGAGGATGTTAGAATTGACACAGTCCACCTACATCGACAAAATACTCAAGCGTTATAAGATTGACCACTCAAACAGAGGCTTTCTCCAGCTAGGCATGGGATCGTGCTATCAGTTAAAGATAGTCCTAAAACTGATGAAGAAAGAAAGGCAATGAGTCGTGTGCCCTATGCTTCGGCAGTAGGGTCTACTGTGTATGCAATGAATTGCAAAAGGCCAGATGTGGCATATGCGCTTAGTGTCACTTGTCGACACCAACAGAATCCAGGAGTACCTCACTGGACTACTGTAAAGAACATTCTTAAGTACATTCGACGGACTAAGGAAATGTTCTTGGTGTTTGGTGGAGAACCAGAATTAAAGATGTCTGGTTATGTCGATGCTGGATTTGAATCAGATCCTGATGACTTTAAGTCACAGACAGGATACATATTCAAATTGAACGGAGGAGCTATCTGTTGGAAGAGTTCTAAGCAATCCACGATTGCTGACTCAGCCCTAGAAGCCGAGTACATTGCTGCATCAGAAGCATCGAAAGAAGCTGTCTGGATTTCAGAGTCTTTCTACTTTTGAATTTCTAATTTAACACCTCCAAGGTTTCGAAAATTACAATTGAGTCCTTTGGGTTTTCGAAAATTGCTACCTGGTCAATAGAATTTTCGATTTTTCAATCTAGTCCAAATTTTTAATTTTCATAGAGATTATAAGTATGGGATTGTAATTTTCATAATGAAATTATGAAGTCATTTGGCATCCACATAGGCTACTACTTGTTTGTTTGCTCGATATGCTATAGTTTGACAATGCATGTTTAAATACCACGTATTTTACTTTCCGTTCGACCGCTATGCATGCGAGGGTAGGCGGCGCCCTATTATTTGTCGGACCGCATATTTTTATGTATGGGTAGGCGGCGCCCATTATGTGCTTGACCGCGTTTAGAACCAGAATGGATAGGCGGCATCCATTACGTGTAGACCGCTCATGCATGATGGGTAGGCGGCGCCCTTATTTGTTTGTAGATGACTGATAACAACCCTCAAGCTACAAGCCCCAACCAATATAAGTGCAAAAATATGTATACGTATGTGTTTCTGAGATGCTTTCCATGGGGTGCTTTAATTCTGAACTTTCATTGCGTTTCCCTGTATCGGCGACCTCGTCTTGCAGACTCGCAGTGATAGTGATCGTCAGATTAGAGTAAGCCTATGGTTATAACTTACTGCATATTGTATCTAGCGACCTCAATAGGTACAATATGTAGAGCATCTGCTTAAATTAGATTTAACACCCAAGAGTTGCGTGACGCAATTGGATAGTCCTACCGGTCATATTATGTTATGCGACCAGCCCCCGTTGGAGTATAGCATAGTATGGATTTGGATCTTGGTCACTACGGTAACTTGTTGGACATTACCCGTATGTTTGTTTTGGGGGAAATCATATGTGAAAATAGTGGAAGCTAAACAGCTAAAGGACCTTGTTGTTTAGTTATGTTGACTATGTATTTAGAAATAGTATTTCAATAGTTGATTTATTATTTTCGGTCTATACTATTTCTCCTTAGGAAAACCAAAATGGGGAGTATCTCGCTCCGTGCTGTCTTAGAGAAGCAAGTTTTGACCGGACCAAACTTCCTAGATTGGATCAGGAATATTCGTTTGGTGCTGAGGTACGAAAAGATTGAGTACGTCTTGGACGAGGCTATTCCCGTGTGTCCCGAGAATCAGAGTGCCGATCAAGTTGCCGCTTGGAATAAAGCCAACAAGGCAAAGGCTGACAAGCATCAAGAGAATGCTAAATCCGCGCAGTGTATTATGCTGGCGGCAATGAGCTGCAGAGACAACATGAAAGAATGTTGCCGTATGAGATGCTGAAGCATCTTGAGTCGCTCTTTAAGACGACAGCCAGAAGTGTTGGATTTGATTTGATCAAAATGATACACAGATGCAAGCTCAATGAAGGAGGGAACATGTCTGAACATGTTCTCAAGATGATTGGTCTCTTTGAGAAGCTTGCCGATGCTGGTGTCAAGATGGAGAATAAGATCATGGTGATCTTTGTCCTTCAATTATTGCCGAGTTCGTATTCGCAGTTCATCATTAACTACACCATGAATGCGAAGGACGTTAAATTGCCCGAGCTCCATAATCTGCTGAAGACATATGATCAAATTCTTCCTAAGAAGGAGAAATCGATCATGTACGTTGGGCAACCGTCTAACCCAAACCCGAGAAACAAAGGTGCTAAGGGTAAGGGAAAGTCGGGAGCCAAGGCTAACACTTCGAGTGATAGGCCTAAGCGTCTGAACCAGAAAAGGAAGTTCAAGAGAAGCGGAACGGAACGCACATATGAATGTCTTTTCTGTAAGCAGAAAGGGCATTGGAAGAAAAATTGCCCTAAGCTAAGGGAAGATCAAGCTAAGAATCCGCCGGCTTCTAGCTCATGTATGTTTGTTATTGAAATGAACATGACTACTTGACTCCAATGGTTGGGTATTAGATACAGCCTGTGGCTCACACATTTGTAATAATGTGCAGGGGCTAATTGAACACAGGCTAGTCAAGCAAGGTGAAATCGACTTGCATGTTGGGAACGACAATCCAGTTGAAGCCAAACGCGTTGGATGCTGCAAGATAGATTTACCATCAGGACAATGTTTAGAACTTGATAACGTTTATTTTGTTCCATCCATTGTCAGAAATATTATTTCCATTCCATTGTTGGACAATTTGGGTTTTCCCTTTCGATTTGCTAATAATACTTGTTATTTTTCGCTAAATGACCAGTATTATGGAAAAGCTCGCTTAGTGAATGGTTTATATATTTTGCAAAGTAGTCTACCTTTATTTCAAATACATAACAAACAACCGTCGTCAAGTAGGAAGAATAATCCATCTTATCTATGGCATTGTCGGCTAGGCCATATCAATGAAACACAGATTCAAAGACTAAGGAAGTTGGACTACTTAGAACCATTTGATTTCGAATCATATGGTACATGCGAATCATGTGTTAAGGGTAAGATGACGAACAAACCCTTTGTTGGACAAGGTGTTCGTGCCACTCGCTGCTTAGAGCTCATACATACTGATGTATGTTGACCTTTTAAAGTCCAAGCACGTGGAGGTTATTCTTACTTCGTTACCTTTACTGACGATTTCTCAAGGTATGGATATATTTATCTTATGAAGAATAAATCTGAGACCTTTGGGAAATTCAAGGAGTTTAGGAATGAGGTCGAGAATGAATTGAACCTAAGGATAGTCACTCTTCGATCAGATCGAGGAGGTGAATACCTTAGTGGAGAATTTATTGACTACTTGACGGAGAGTGGAATTCAATCGCAATGGACCCCTCCTGGAACACCACAATTAAATGGTGTGTCTGAGAGAAGGAATCGAACCCTGCTAGACATGGTGAGATCAATGATTGGATTCTCGACTCTTCGAAAATATCTATGGGAATATGCGCTACAAACTGCAATGTACATTCTGAACCGTGTACCATCTAAATCAGTGGAGAAAACTCCTTATGAGTTATGGAAGGGAAAGAAGCCCTCACTGGGCTATCTTAGACCTTGGGGATGTTGATGAACGCGGATTTGTCGGTTCCGAATTCAAACAAATAATATTTATTATTTAGCCAAAGGCAATCCACGACTACAACGAAAACCGTAGTGTAGCAGTAGAATGACTCGAGTGTCGTTCTCTCAGGACTATAACTAGCTTTATCAAATCTAATTTAGAATATAAAAACAGCAGACGGATAGCAAAGGGGTTTCTAGCAGATAATGGAGATTGGTGATAGTATGATCCTTCAAAGCATAACGGTAATCATGCATAAATTCCTCGGTCTTGCATGGAGATCTTTGATCAATCTAATGTCCTGTTGCAATTATTAAGCACTACGAAGATAATGGGTCTGACAAGTCAATCACTATTGTCCTATTGTGTTCCGTAATTATTCAACACTACGAAGATAAACTCGTGTATAGGTCGACGAGGGTCCAATTGTGCATAATAATTAATACAACATACGAGAATTTAGGCTGAGCCTGATCAACGAAATAAAGCAATAACACGGAGTATAATGCGCGATATAGCCATTAGCATGATTATCTTCCCTTCGCTAAGAATTCACATACTACCACTAACGATAAGTTTAGCTACTCATAATAGGCATGCAATCAACATAAATCACAGAAGAAAACATGTTGAAAGATAAATAAGAATAAGTAGAATAAACTGTAAGATACAATGTTACCGAAGGTTGTCAATCTCCGAAGAATTGCGATCCTACAAGCTCCAAACTGCTATGAAAAAGTATCTGGGAAGTCCCTACCTAAAACTACAGAGAGAGGTGAGAAGGTAGGTCTGGAAAAGTATGATTTTCGGAGAAAACTGAGCAACTATATATAGGCTTCGAATAAGTGTGGGGCGGTTCGCCCCACGTCTGGGGCGGTTCGCCCCGGAGACTTTTTCGCGAAATTCCGTGTTTTCGACGCGTTTTTGGATTTCTTCCCCTTTTCGGACTCGGTTTCTGACTTCTAGTGGCCTTCTATCCTCCAGATTCGACCCCTAGACTCCAAATCCTATCCGGAAATCTTCAGATACTCCAAATAGGCTTCTGGAACACCAATTCCTTGTCAACTTCAATATAATTGCCCGGAAATCCTCGATTTTCAACCAAAACCTGTAACATATAATCTAAAGGGAAACGTGACACTATTCTAATAAAATGCACTAAAATATAGCTAAATTGACATAGAGGATAACTAAAATAGGTGAAAAAGACTCGAATGAAAGTGTAAAATACACATTCATCAAACTCCCCAAACCGAACCTTTGCTTGTCCTCAAGTAACTAAGCTAGTCTCTAATGCAAAAAACAATGCAAGACACAAAATTGAGTCTCATGCCAAATAAAATGAACTAATCTACTGAATCTATCAAATAACATATGAACAAAAACCATATAAATCAAAGCATGAATATAGGTTGAAGAATACCTCGATTGACTTATACACATCCACATAAGCACTTATGTCAAGACAAGATAGTCTCTCGTAACATTCTCTACCTGGACCTATGTCAAAGCATGTTAATTCCACCATGTTAAGACTTTTCCTCAAAAGAGGTCGAACCAGTACTGGCTCTCATCAAACGAAGGAGGGTTCCCTATAAAAGATAACACTCCCCTATTCTACCCATCTCTCAAGTAAAGTCTTAAGCTATTCACCACTTCCTGAATGGAAGGACGAGGGTGGTCTAGAACAGATGACACTCAAGACAAAAAAGATAAAAAATAGAAAATTTCAACACGATTCCGAACATTACAAGAATTGGAAATGAGACACAACACTTTGCTAATTGCTATTTGGCTTTCTTTTTTTGGACCCTTTCTTTGCTTTTTTGGGGTCTTTTCTTTTTTTTTTCTTTTTTTCTTTCCAGATTCCTTTTTTTCGATTTTTTTTTCTAGCCAGCAGTAGCATAACAAAAAGAGAAACAAAATGACTCACACGACTTCTCCAAACCATTCGAAAGAATAGGTTGGAGTACAAAATTTACGGAAAAGGAAAAATAAACTCACGATACGAAAATGAAAAACAGAAACAAGTCTAATGATGGTGTAACCCCCTCCCCAAACCTATTCGGAAGAATAGGTTATAAACAAAGGATCACACAATCTCACATTACCTCCTTCCTAGGAATTTAGCAATCTCAAAGCATGGTGAAGACTTGTTGCCTCTTAGGTACATAATTACTCGGGAAAACAACCATAAGACCCTAACATGCATCATCCTATTATAAAGGCCTTCGTGAACCGCAGTAGAGAAAACACCACTAAGTGATGTCGAGACTACCAAGCTTAACTAAGTGCAATACATAAATGTGACAAGCCAAGCGAGAAAAACCTCAAACAAATTCATAGAGATGAAGCATACGATTAATGGCATAGTTGGTTGATCAACCCAATAAAAAAGTTCAAAAAATTCGGCAATAAACTCCATATAAAACATGCAAGACTATCCTAGGAAGAATGTAGTGAATGCAACCTAAAAAATCTAAGGAAGCAGTAAACGTGCAAATGCAAATGCAGATGGATAAAGCATGCGAGGTACTATACTCATCCTACCAATACCAAGCTCCAAACTAACAACATTTGATCACTTAAATCCCATCCCCCCTCATGAAATTTACGCTAGTCCCTAGCAGTAAGAAAATGAGGAAATAAGATGTGATACTAGATGTTACCCTATGGTTTGGCCTCGGTCGGCTGAGTATGCTGCTTGTGAGTTATTGGGCCCGCTCTGGGAGCTTTATAGGGTGTCATCAGGTCTTCTGGTAGGCGTGGTAGTTTCAATCATAGGTTGGATAGGAACAACTCCTCCATTAGTATCATCATTGCCCGTATGGCCTTCATTGTCACTACTTTCACGCACATCCTCACAGTAGAGGTAGTTGTCGAGTAGAATCTCAAGATTAGCCGCCGCTGTTATGGAATCCTCCATCCTGAAGCCCTCCAATAGGATGTGAACTATTGAAGGGGAAAGGGCAGTGGTATCAGGACCTCCCCTCCAACGTTTTAACCACGAGAAGGTTACAGTAAGCTGCTCGGATACTCAGAAGTCTTCTACCATCTTTCCCAGTGTCGACCACATTCTCTACGGTTGATCCGACCGATGTCTATATGATGCTCCCTTTAGAGGCAGGGCAAGGGGCACCCCAACGAGGGGCCAGGTACCCATGTCATTATGTATTGGAACCAAGCTAGCGCTTCGAAACTTCTAGCAACTACGAACTCAAGATTGAATCCGTCGCGGCCAGAATGTCCCGTTGCCTTCCAGTTCACTCGAACTTTGCAGTCCTGTGATGGATTGCTGACGTAATAATGGTTTCTGTCCCTTCGGTGGTGCATGAATAGGCATAGGAGTCCTT
>CM051456.1:80018226-80344854 GCA_028274465.1 Plantago ovata | reverse complement strand
AAACCAATGACAATTCATTTAAGAGAGAATGACTACTGATCTCGTGCATCAAGATCCATCTGACCTCGGGTATGGTGGTGGCACACTCGCAATTATCATAATCATCAATTGGAAGCTTCCAACATATTAATGAGGAATTCACCAAAGTTGCTGCAATCCATGAGTGGATGACCTTGTTGCAGCCAAGTAAGGTGCATGATAATTGGGAAGCTTGATCAGAACAACAGGAGTTTCATCTCTATTTGAATTATAAACAGCCATAATATTGCTCCTCCATCTATGCCAATGAAAAACACCTTTGCACACAAGCATGAGGTTCCACGGCCACACTGAGATCACTTCATTCGCAACATGTGTCGACTTTGTCCATGTCCTAGTCTCATACGAATAGGTCCCTATTTAAAAACCTTTTTCGATCAGGAAGACTTTTGTCCACAATCCCCACGACTTTGAAACTTGGTACAAGTTCTCCCGTATTTTCTTTGCAAGCCAATCCAACACCACAAAGTCTATTGGAATAAAGCGGAAAACACACCCATTTTCTAGTCAATCGGTTCACGAGGAGATATTTACCAAGGTCAAAATGACTTAACAAGAGTCCATCCGCGCAATGGACAATGTGATGACAGTGTTTTCTACACTATCATTCGAGTTTTTTTTCACCAATTCAGCTATCCTCTTGCATGCATTTTAGTGCATTTTGTTAGAATAGTCTCACGTTTCCATTTCTTTTCTTATTTTATGGTTTTAGGTGAAAATCGCATTTTTGGATATAAATCATGGCGAAACAATGATGTTTTGGTGCAACGAGATCACCCGTGGTGTGTCAAGGAGTGCCGGGACGAGTTTCAAGGCCAAAAGACCAAGTTTCGGAGCTCAAAACCGTGCAGGGGGCTGAAATTGAAGATCCGGAGGAGGAATTTGGCACGGGCAGCCTTCTGCCCGTGCGGGGCGCACCAATGTGTGCGCGGCGGATCGCCGCGTACGGGGCAGACAACCGAGTGCCTTCCGACAACAACTATATATATTTCCAAAATCTACGAATTTTTAGATCTTTCATCATTATTTTACAGACTTAAACCCTAGAGCTTGTTTTGGGTATATTTTCTCTTAGAACCTTTGTAACTTAGCGAATTTGGTGCTAGATGAGAGATTTGGACATCAATTGATCTCACCTTGCTAGATCTTTGTGAGTTTAGCAATTCACCGGAGATTGACAACCGTTGGTGGTAACTTTGTATCTCACAATTCTGCTATTTATCTTTCAATTCACCATGTTTTCATTCATTATTGCTTCGATTATGATTGTTGATTGTGTTATTGATATGAGTAGCTATGCATCTAGTTGGTGAAGTATGTGAATTCGTAGCTAGGGTTCGTATTATGCATGATTGAGTTTCTGAGTCTTTTACTTGTTTAATTATCTTAATTCGATTCTTTGATCCAACTAAGCCATATATCTTCGTAGAAAAAGTGTTAGAAACACTAGGACAATTCAAGATCATCGATTCAATTATATATAATTTGCAAGTACTGCTTGAACTAAGACTGACAATCTTAGCCAAGTATTAGTATAGATAGGAAGCTTTCAAAATACACGTCTACAAATCTGTCTTTGGTGTTTGTAAATCGAATTACTTTTAAGGCAGTACGAGTTGCACTTTCATGCATAATTAGAACGTGATGCTTAGAACGAGCATACTATCACCAGCTTTCTCCATATATTGTTAAGTCAAGTTAATATAAATTTGTTTTCTGAAATTATATATAGTTATTTAGTTAAAGCTAGTTTTGTCCCTAGAGATCGACACTCGAGGTCATCTTACCTCTGCACTACGTGTTTTGTGTAGTTGTGAGTTGCCCTTTGGCTTTCAAACAAATTTATTTGGTTGTTCGAGTCTGACAATCTCGTTCATCAAATTGGCGCCGTTGTCGGGGACTATAACTCCTTTTTACTTTTTAGCTTGTTTATATTTTCAGCATTCAATTTCCAGGATAAGTGATCTAGTTGTCTAGTTTAGAAGTTGAGTCCCAAATTTTGGTCAGAACTAACAGGACTGATTTTTGGTTGTGAGCTACTCCTTTCCAGTTTTCCAGGTATGACATCCATGAGGGCTCGCATGACCCCACAGTTCTTGCAGGTTAGGAGAGGATCAGCTATATACTTGGAGGATGAGCTAACGGGGTATGAGGTGACAAGTTCCGTGGTAAGGAACATACCGAGGTTTGAGGAAGGAGCAGGGATGAGTCCACTGAGTTTTATTCGGTCCTATGAGGAGGAAATAGCCAGAATTCCAGCTAAGGGGTTTACGGAGGACCAAATATGCAGGAAATTATTTTCTTTCGCCTTGGGGTATGAACCAAGACTTTGGATTACAAGGTTGGCACCGGGATCACTGAGTACTTGGGACCAAGTAGTAGAAGAGTTCTTGGTGCGATTTATGCCATACCAAAAGACAATAGCCTTGCGAGGAAGGATTGAACACTTCAAGCAAGGAGAAGATGAGCGGTTTTGTGACACCTACGATCGGCTTGAGAAGTATAAACGAGAGTGCCCCCATCACCGTTTCGACGATGAGAAGTTTCAAGAAGATGATATCAGTGAGGAGGATGAACTTGCAATCTATGCAGGAATTAAAGCCACTGAGAGTATATTTGAGATCGCACATGCAAGAAAAGTTGAACAGAACCTCCGTATAGCACAGGTTTTTGAAGGGGTAGCAGTCACTGAGCGATTAATGGAGGAAGTCAGTTTGTTAGAGTGTGAAAAGGTCGAAGAAATCAATACACAAGAGTTCGGAGACAAAAATCCAGGGGATGCCTCACCCACGTCCAGAGAACGGGCGGACCTCCTGCCACTCCCAGGCGCACCGCCGGGAGTGAGGGGAGGTCCGCCGCGCAGTCCCAGTGAGGGAGGCCCCCCACTGGCCACCCCGGGCGGTCCGCCGGGCGTGGGAGGCGGTCCGCCGCGGACCGCCAGGGAGCTGGACGACCCCAGCTCCCCGATTTCGCCCGACGTCGAAGATTTTCATTATGCGGAGCCCGTTCCAGCGGTTACTACTGAGGTCCCTGACTTCGAGAAAGTAAACCTACTCCTCCGTAGTGGGAAGGTAACTAAAATACCTAATTTTGTACGTCCTAAACATGTTAAATCTACTGTGACTAACAATGCAGGGACAAGCAAGGAGAATGAAGTAGGTGAAGGATCAACAGCACCTCAAGTGCAAGACAATGCACCCCGCACATCTGACGACGACGACGACGATGGGGAGAAGGGGGACAAACCAAATATCGAGGAGGGACTTCATAAGTCTCCCAACCCTTATGTGCCCCCGAAACCTCACATGCCATTCCCTGGTAGGATCAAGCCAGCCAAGAAAGACATACAAGAGTCACCGCTATTCAAGCGCCTCTCTAAAGTCGAAGTCAATGTTCCCCTATTGGAGCTCATTCAAAATGTTCCAGCCTATACGAAGTACTTTTGGGAGGTGAACAACAACAAAAAGATTGCACTAGGGGGAGACGGAACATGTATGTAGACGGTAAATTCTATAGCAGGGCTTCCCGTGAAGCAAAGAGACCTAGGGAGCTTCATCATAGATATTACAATGGGGAAGCCATGCTCGACTTAGGCGCTAGCATCAACCTGATGCCCTTCTCAGTATACAAAGTCCTAGACCTTGGGGAAATGCAGCCAACCGAGATGGTTGTACAAATGGTAGACCAAAGCGTGAAACGTCCCGAGGGAATAATTGAGGATGTCCTCGTAAAGGTAGACAAACTAATAATTCCTGCAGACTTTGTAGTTATGAAGTCAACCGAGGAAGGAAAGAGCCATGTCCGCGAACACGTGGTACTGCTTGGAAGACCATTCATGGCCACTACCAACACATGCCTTGAACTAAAAGGCAAGAAAATCACCATCGAGGTAATGGGTGAGAAAATTGAATTGGTAGGATGTAGCATAGTTGATAAAGAGGTTATAGAAGAATTGAAATTTATTGATTGCTATGATTCTGTTATTTCTGAATTTCACCATTGCCATGATAATATTGAACCTCTTGAAGAGGCACTAACCATGCAGGTGGAGACTTGTTACATGTCTGAGGAAGCAAGGGAACTAGTAGAGAAAATGGATAGCATACCCGAAATCCCATTCGGAGAAGAAGTCCTTGAACCCATAGAGGAAGAAGAGGGAGATAACTGACTCCCAGAAGAGCCTAGCTTAGAACTAAAACCCCTTCCTGGTCACCTTAAGTATGTTTACTTAGGGGAGAATGAGAAAAATCCTGTAATAATCTCTTCACACCTATCTAGCATAGAAGAAGATAGGCTAGTCCAAGTCCTTAAGGAAAATTTTGCAGCCATAGGATGGGGAACTAGTGACATTAAGGGGATAAGCCCTACACGTTGTGTGCACAATATCACTCTAGAACAAGATGCCAAACCCGTTAGGCAACCTCAGCGTAGGATAAACCCAGCCATGCAAGAAGTCGTGAAGAAGGAGGTGATTAAGTTGCTAGATGCCGATATGATCTATCCCATTCCTGATAGCAGGTGGGTAAGCCCCGCACACGTTGTGCCTAAGAAATCGGGGATTACGGTAGAAGAGAATGAGAAGGGAGAGTTAGTCCCAGTTAGGAAAACCATAGGGTGGCGGATGTGCATTGACTATAGGAGATTGAATGCCGCCACAAAGAAAGACCACTTCCCTCTCCCATTTATTGATGACATGTTGAACCGCCTTGCGGGGCGGAAATTTTATTGTTTTCTTGATGGCTTGTCAGGTTTCTACCAAATTCTGATTGCGCCAGAGGATCAGGAGAAGACGACATTCACTCGCCCTTTGTTTGCGTATAGGAGAATGCCCCCCCCCCCCCTCGGCCACTTTTCAAAGGTGCATGCTTTCTGTTTTTTCTGATATGGTGACTAAGTTTGTTGAGGTTTTCATGGATGATTTTTCCCTCTTTGGTGATTCTTTTGATGGATGCTTGCATAGACTAGATCTTGTTCTCAAAAGGTGTATCGAATGCAATTTAACTCTAAGTTGGGAGAAAAGTCACTACATGGTTAGGGAAGAAATTGTTCTAGGACATGTGGCCTCCGAAAGGGGGATCGAAGTAGATAAGTCAAAGATAGAAATAATTGAGAAGCTTCCCCCACCCACTTGTGTCAAAGAGCTTCAGTCTTTTCTTGGTCATGTAGGATTCCATAGGAGGTTTATCAAAGATTTTTCGAAAATTGCAAAGCCTTTAAGCAACTTGCTTGCAAAAGATGTGATTTTCCATTTTTCAAAAGATTGCCTAGAAGCCTTTAACACACTTAAGGCCAGATTAATTACTTCTCCTATAGTAGTGGCACCTAATTGGAAACTTCCTTTCGAGATAATGTGTGATGTCTAAAATTTTGCTATGGGGGCAGTCTTATGCCAAAAGGTAGACAAGCAGTATCGTGTGATTTACTATGTTAGTAAGACCCTAGACTCAGCTCAAGTTAACTATACAACAACTGAAAAAGAATTTTTAGCTGTTGTCTTTGCTTTACAAACGTTTAGGTCTTATTTGTTAGGACACCCTATGAATGTCCAAACTGATCATGCTGCTTTAAGACACTTAATAGCTAAGCAAGATTCTAAGCCGAGATTAATCCATTGGGTCTTACTGCTAGAAGACTTTGATTTGACCATAGTGGATAGGGCTGGTAAAGAAAATCACATAGCTGATCACTTGTCTAGAATTCCAAATATCCCCGTAGATGAAATTCATGTTAATAAGGATCTCCCCGATGAACACTTGATGAGAGTAGATGAAGAGCCATGGTATGCTGATATTGTGAATTATTTGGTTACGGGTATTTTCCCAACTAACTACTCAGCCTCCGATAGGAGAGCACTCTCAAAACAATGCAGGTTTTACATATGGGATGATCCGAACCTTCTTAGAGAAGGGGCTGATGGAATCTTGAGGAGTTGTGTTCCACAAGGAGAACAACGAAGTGTACTGAGTCATTGTCATGAGCTTCAATGCGGCGGACACTACAGTGGGGATAAAACAGCCCGTAAGGTGTTACTGTAAGAAAATACGATCAGAGTTAATTGATTATGCATATGCCGTATATATTTAAACACGTCAATTAGAAGACTTACAATACTCCAAAAGCAAGCACAGCTTCCAAGTCTTCGTAATAATCCGGTGGATCTTCTCCTTCGTCGAAGTCGAAGATATCAACAATACTTTGATTATCTGCAAGACAATAAAAGTTAGTTTCCAGCTCCTAGAACCTCAACCTTGGTATCCACGGATGAACAGCCTATCAGAAGAATGCTAGGATATTCTTTGTGTGACCAAGAAGACGGGGCGGCGGTTTTCCTCCGGCGAGGGGTGGCGCGTGCGTGGCTATGTGGAGGTAGGGGAGAGCTTTTTGTTTTCTCTAAGAAATGTAGAATAATTCTCTAAGAATTTGATACTGAAAAAGCTCTCTAATGACTTACTTATATAGTAGTCAATAGAAGTCTAAAGCATAAGCAATTGGACTTCATAAAGGAATAAGAATCTAATTCTTATCGCACTAGGAAACCAATTTCAAGTCTAGATTCATTCCCAATCAAGTTAGAACTCAATCAGGAAAATCTGACTTATCCCTTGGACTTCTAATAGAGGAAGGAGTCGAACTCCTTCCCCTACATCATCTCGCGCGCGCGCTCGTCTCTAGGAGATAGGTGGGTCCCAATTTTGGGACCCACTTATAGTTCTAAGGCAATTCAAACTCCAAGTAGATTTTGCCCATGTGCATATATTAATTCTAAATTAACATATCCTTTCAAATCAAACCTCTATTATATTTCTAAAATATAATCTTTAATTGTATTTACATGAAATACAATTAATTAGCCAATTCAATTAATAATTCCACATCATTAATTGAGCCACAAATTATTATAATTAATTCAAAATCAATTATAATCCATCAATCCATCTTCAAGGATATTCGGATATGCTGAATCACCACATAGTGTGACCCATAGGGCCTCATTCGTATTAAGCAAGTCCTAGACTAGGCAAAATGGAATTCCTAGACGGTTCCATTTGCGATATTAATACATGAGGACGTTTGAGAGGTTTCTCAAAGCAAACCCTTTCGTTGCGAAGTCTGTTGCGCTCAACGCGGCGATGCTAACGTCCCTTCATCTGACTGACTCGAATGCATCTAGGATCGATGAAGTGTCTATCCCAATAATACATCCACGGGCGTCTTCAGTGAGTTGCATGGTGAATCCAATATCTATTATGACCATCATAATAATATTGATACGCTGGCCAGCGGTTTTACCAATCACAACTATGAACGACTATGAGCAGTGCTCTCCTGTGCTACACATGAGAGATGAATCCTTCAGAGAAACACTTATCATTCCCATTTGTATGTAGCCATAATCCTGGATCGTGTCTTGAGTCAACTGCTTATTCAGAGCTGACATCGACGGGTCCACCAAGGATATGGGGCAACAAATGTTATGGTAAAGTCCTGTAAGTCCAAAGGACGACTGGCATCACTTCGACAACTTACCGGTTCCCATAGACACTTCGGTGTAGAGTATACATCGATGGGAGTGTCCGGTGGGTACTTCCATTGTTCGGTAATCATCCTTCGAACAATTATGCGCAGTTATGGGAACGTTTCTTGATTGTCCAACAATCCGTTCCGTGGCCGTGGGATCGGCTCACACTTGCTCCAACAAGTATAACCTCCACGCATACTAGCCTCAGCTGGTTCATTCAGACCCCTACATCCAAGATGAACCTCGAATACGGAGAGTTTGGGATAGATGATAACTCACATAGCTCCCACTATCTGTGTGATCGGTCATCTATCCGAGGGGACATGTTTAATATCAATACAGACAGAAGTAGAGATATGACATGCTGCATGCCTGGTGTAATATAAATATGAAAGCGATACTCAATAGTCAAACAACAAACATATAATTCCTCTGTTTCATTACAAAGTTCCTAAGGGGACTATTCATCGCGACCTTTGACCATGTATAACTCCTAAATTACATTAGAGAAAAATATAATAAAATTATATTATGAAATTAAATGGAGTATATTTTCATACTCAACTTTTAATTTATATTAATACGGTTTAATTTAAAAGTTATATGTGGTCAAAGGTCGATATGAATAGTCCCCTTAGGAACTTTGTAATGAAACGGAGGAAGTATTATATTACGTTGACCTGTGTAATAGTACATATATGCCCTCTATAAGGGCTGCATGCCCTTAATAAGGACTGTCTCTAGGACATATACACTATCAATCTCCCACTTGGACTAGAGCCAGTCACCTTTATGCTTAATACCCAGATTAGCATAATGTCTTGAGTTGACTTCCACTGATAAGACCTTGGTGAAAGGATCTTCCACGTTGTCCGTGGTAGAGACACGTTCTATACTAACTTCTCCTCTATCAATAATCTCACGTATAACGTGATACTTTCTAAGTACATGTTTGTTCTTGTTTGTAGATCTAGGCTCCTTAGAGTGAGCGACGGCGCTCGTATTGTCACAATAAATCGTTATTGGACTAGGAGAAGGAACAACCCTCAATTCCTTCAAGAACTCTGAAATCCAGACAGCTTCTTTCGATGCTTCTGATGGAGCAATGTACTCGGCTTCTGTGGATGAGTCATCAATCGTGGCTTGCTTAGAACTCTTCCAACAGATAGCTCCTCCATTCAATTTGAATACGTATCCTGTCTGTGACTTAAAGTCATCAGGATCTGATTCAAATCCAACGTCAACATAACCAGACATCTTTAATTCTGGTTCTCCACCAAACACCAAGAACATCTCTTTAGTTCGTCGAAGGTACTTAAGAATGCTCTTCACAGCAGTCCAGTGAGGTACTCCTGGATTCTGTTGGTGTCGACAAGTGACACTAAGCGCATATGCCACATCGGACCTTGTGCAATTCATTGCATACATTATAGACCCTACTGCCGAAGCATAGGGCACACGACTCATTGCATTTCTTTCTTCATCAGTTTTAGGACTATCCTTAACTGATAAGACAATCTCATGCCTAGCTCGGAGAAAGCCTCTCTTTGAGTCGTCCATCTTATAACGCTTCAGTATTTTGTCGATGTAGGTGGACTGTGTCAATCCTAACATCCTCTTGGATCAATCTCTATGGATCTTGATCCCTAGGATGTAGTTCGCTTCACCCAAGTCCTTCATTGAGAAGGTACTTGATAACCAAACTTTAGTCTCTTCTAGCATAGAGACATTGTTTTCCATGATCAAAATGTCATCAACATAGATGATCATGAAAACGACTCCCTTGTCGCTGTGCCTAGTGTAGACACAGGGATCTTCCCTGCTTGTGACGAAGTCAAACGATTTGACAACTTCATCAAAGCGGATATTCCAGCTCCTAGACGCTTGCTTTAGCCCATAGATGGATCTTTGTAATTTGCATAGATGGTTGTACCATATAGACCTCTTCCTCAAGGTTGCCATTGAGGAAGGCAGTCTTTACATCCATCTGCCAGATCTCATAATCATAGTAGGAATCTATTGCAAGTAGAATTCGAATAGACTTCAATTTTGCTACCGGTGAAAAGGTTTCATCGTAATCGATGTCATACCTTTGCGTGTAGCCTTTCACCACAAGTCTAGCCTTGTGCGTTTGTACCTTGCCATCGACATCTGTCTTTCGTTTAAAGACCCATTTGCACCCAATAGGTCTAACCCCTTGGGGCAAGTCTACCAAGTTCCAAACTTGGTTCAGGTACATGGAGTCCATTTCCAATTCCATGGCCTCTTGCCATTTGTCTGAGTCAATATCAATTATTTCCTCTTTGTAGGTCTCGGGATCTTCTCGATCTGATAAGCCGACATCAAGTTCACTGATGTCTTCTATCATAAGGCTTTGCTTCTGAGGTCCTCTTCGACCTACGAAACTCGACTGGTTCTGGTGCTTTTCTTTTCTGGTTTCGTGTAACACGAACATTATCAGTGGGCACTGATGCAGCTGGTCGCGCCCCGGGACCCTGTTCCCTAGTGGGAGGCTGCTCTTGTGCAACTTGTTGCACAGGTTGGTTGACAACGGGTTCTATTGGTGTGGTTTCAACTGTTGATCTAATCACAGGACTCCCACTGACTATGACATGCCTGGAAAGTGTCATATCATTACCCTTGTCTGCTTCGAAAGCTCCCACTGAACTTGAGTCCAAATCAGAAGATTTAGAGAACTCATGTTCGCGCGTATCAAGGTCTTGAATTTCTTCAAGTTCTATCATGTCATCTAACCTCTCTTCTTTGAGGTATTCTACTTCTAAAAACTTGAAGTTTCTAGATACTATCACCTTGTGATCTTCAGCATGATAGAATTCATAGCCTCTCTTCTGACGAGGATAGCCTATGAAATATACTTTGACACCCTTTGCATCTAATTTATCAGTGAGCATCAGTTTGACTATCGCAGGACAGCCCCAAGGTCTAAGATAGCCCAGTGAGGGATTCTTTTCCTTCCATAACTCATAAGGAGTTTTCTCCACTGATTTAGATGGTACACGGTTCAGAATTTAGATTGCAGTTTGTAGTGCATATCCCCATAGATATTTTGGAAGATTCGAGAATCCAATCATTGATCTCACCATGTCTAACAGGGTTCGATTCCTTCTCTCAGACACACCATTTAACTGTGGTGTTCCAGGAGGAGTCCATTGCGATTGAATTCCATTTTCCTTCAAGTAGTCGATAAATTCTTCACTAAGGTATTCACCTCCTCGATCTGATCGAAGAGTGACTATCCTTAGGTTCAATTCATTCTCGACCTCATTCCTAAACTCCTTGAATTTCTCAAAGGTCTCGGATTTATTCTTCATAAGATAAATATATCCATACCTTGAGAAATCGTCAGTAAAGGTAACGAAGTAAGGATAACCCCCACGCGCATGGACTTTAAAAGGTCCACATACATCGGTATGTATGAGCTCTAAGCAACGAGTGGCACGAACACCTTGTCCAACAAAAGGCTTGTTCGTCATCTTACCCTTAACACATGATTCGCATGTACCATATGATTCAAAATCAAATGGTTCTAAGTAGTCCAACTTTCTTAGTCTTTGAATCCGTGTTTCATTGATATGGCTTAGCCGACAATGCCATAGATAAGATGGATTATTCTTCCTACTTGAAGACTGTTGTTTGTTATGTATTTGAAATAAAGGTAGACTACTTTGCAAAACATATAAACCATTCACTAAGCGAGCTTTTCCATAATACTGGTCATTTAATGAAAAATAACAAGTATTATTAGCAAATCGAAAGGAAAAACCCAAATTGTCTAACAATGGAATGGAATAAAATAAACGTTATCAAGTTCTAAACATTGTCCTGAAGGTAAATCTATCTTGCAGCGTCCAACGCGTTTGGCTTCAACTGGATTGTCGTTCCCAACATACAAGTCGATTTCACCTTTCTTGACTAGCTTGTGATCAATTAGCCCCTGCACATTATTACAAATGTGTGAGCCACAGGCTGTATCTAATACCCAACCATTGGAGTCAAAAGTAGTCATGTTCATTTCAATAACAAACATACCTGAGCTAGAAGCCGGCGGCTTCTTAGCTTGATCTGCCCTTAGCTTAGGGCAATCTTTCTTCCAATGTCCTTTCTGTTTACAGAAAAGACATTCATCTGTGCGTACCGTTCCGCTTCTCTTGAACTTCCCTTTCTGGTTCAGACGCTTAGGCTTATCACTCGAAGTGTTAGCCTTGGCTCCCGACTTTCCTTTACCCTTAGCACCTTTGTTTCTCGGGTTTGGGTTAGACGGTTGCCCAACAAACATGATCGACTTTTCCTTCTTAGGAAGAGTTTGATCATATGTCTTCAGCAGATTATGGAGTTCGGACAGTGTTACGTCCTTCGCATTCATCGTGTACTTAATGATGAACTGCGAATACGAACTCGGCAATGATTGAAGGACAAAGATCACCATGATCTTATTCTCTAGCTTAAGACCGGCATCGGCAAGCTTTTCAAAGAGACCAATCATTTTGAGAACATGTTCAGACATGTTCCCTCCTTCATTGAGCTTGCATATGTGTATCTCTTTGATCAAATCAAATTCAACACTTCTAGCTGTCGTCTTAAAGAGCGACTCAAGATGCTTCAGCATCTCATACAGCAACATGCTTTCATGTTGCCTCTGCAGCTCATTGCTGATTGCCGCCAGCATAATACATTGCGCGGATCTAGCATCCTCATGATGCTAATCAGACTTTGCCTTGTTGGCTTGATTCCAAGCAGCAACCTGATCGGTAGTCTGATTTTCGGGGCACACGGGAATGACCTCGTCCAAGACGTACTCAATCTTTTCGTACCTCAGCACCAAACGTATATTCCTGATCCAATCTAGGAAGTTTGGTCCGGTCAAAATTTGCTTCTCTAAGACAGCACGGAGCGAGATACTCGCCATTTCTAATTTCCTAAGGAGAAATAATATAGAACGAAAATAATAAATCAACTATTGAAATATTATTTCTAAATACACAGTCAACATAACTAAACAACAAGCTCCCACTATTTTCACATATGCTTGCCCCCAAAACAAACATACGGGTAATGTCCAACAAGTTACCGTAGTGGCCAAGATCCAAATCCATACTATGCCATACTCCAACGGGGGCTGGTCGCATAGCATAATATGACCGGTAGGACTATCCAATTGCGTCACGCAACTCTTGGGTGTTAAATCTAATTTAACCCGATGCTCTACATATTGTACCTATCGAGGTCGCTAGATACAATATGCAGTAAGTTATAACCATAGGCTTACTCTAATCTGACGATCACTGCGAGTCTGTAAGACGAGGTCGTCAATACAGGAAAACACAATGAATGTTCAGAATTAAAGCACCCCATGGAAAGCATCTCAGAAATACATACATATATATATTTCTGCACTTATATTGGTTGGGGCTTGTAGCTTGAGGGTTGTTATCAGTCATCTACAAACAGATAAGGGCGCCGCCTACCCATCATGCATGAGCGGTCTACACGTAATGGATGCCGCCTATCCATTCTAGTTCTAAACGCGGTCAAGCACATAGTGGGCGCCGCCTACCCATAAATAACATATGCGGTCCGACAAATAAGAGGGTGCCGCACCCTCGCATGCATAGCGGTCGAACGGAAAGTAAAATACATGGTATTTAAACATGCATTGTCAAACAATAGCATATCGAGCAAACAAACAAGTAGTAGCCTATGTGGATGCCAAATGACTTCATAACTTCATTATGAAAATTATAACCCCATACTTATAATCTCTATGAAAAATTGAAAATTTGGACTAGATTGAAAAATCGAAAATTCTATTGACCAGGTAGCAATTTTCGAAAACCCGAACGACTCAATTGTAATTTTTGAAACCTCGGAGGTGTTAAATCTAAAATTCAAAAGTAGAAGGACTTATTTGTAATAAACAATAAATTGATAAATCACAAATAAGCCCCTTAACTTTATACTAATTAAATTTAACCCCTCTAGTTAAAAACAATTACAATTATATCATATTTATATTCCAAATATAAAATTCAATCCTCAAAATTTTCAAAATTCGATTTTGGGTCCAACCCGGAAAAAAATATATATATATATATATATATATATAAAAATACGGGGACGGGACTAATCCCGTCCCCTAATGTGCCCGCGGCTGCAGGCGCCGGGCGCCTGTGCGCCGCAGGCGCCTGCCACCTGCGTCACGCAGGCGGCCGGTCGATATATATATATTTAATTTATTTTTTTTTTGAAAAAATTATAAATTCTAAATTTATATAAAAAAAACAAAACTTTTGAAAATCGAATTAATCATAGAATCAATTGCATCCACATAAACTAGAAAATCATACAACATATATACGTATATACGTAATCAATTAACCTAGCTCTGATACCACTGTAAGAAAATACGGTCAGAGTTACCCTAGGGTACGCAGCGGAATTTCAAAAAAAAATTCTTAACATGCAGGTTAATTGATTATGTATATGCCGTATATATTTAAACACGTCAATTAGAAGACTTACAATACTCCAAAAGCAAGCACAACTTCCAAGTCTTCGTAATAATCCGGTGGATCTTCTCCTTCGTCGAAGTTGAAGATATCTACAATACTTTAATTCTCTGCAAGACAATAAAAGTTAGTTTCCAGCTCCTAGAACCTCAACCTTGGTATCCACGGATGAACAGCCTATCAGAAGAATGCTAGGATATTCTTTGTGTGACCAAGAAGACGGGGCGGCGGTTTTCCTCCGGCGAGGGGTGGCGCGTGCGTGGCTATGTGGAGGTAGGGGAGAGCTTTTTGTTTTCTCTAAGAAATGTAGAATAATTCTCTAAGAATTTGATACTGAAAAAGCTCTCTAATGACTTACTTATATAGTAGTCAATAGAAGTCTAAAGCATAAGCAATTGGACTTCATAAAGGAATAAGAATCTAATTCTTATCGCACTAGGAAACCAATTTCAAGTCTAGATTCATTCCCAATCAAGTTAGAACTCAATCAGGAAAATCTAACTTATCCCTTGGACTTCTAATAGAGGAAGGAGTCGAACCCCTACTCCATCTCGCGCTCGCGCGCGTCCCAAGGGAGATAGGTGGGTCCCGATTTTGGGACCCACTTATAGTTCTAAGGTAATTCAAACTCCAAGTAGATTTTGCCCATGTGCATATATTAATTCTAAATTAACATATCCTTTCAAATCAAACCTCTATTATATTTGTAAAATATAATCTTTAATTGTATTTTACATGAAATACAATTAATTAGCCAATTCAATTAATAATTGCAAATTATTAATTGAGACACAAATTATTATAATTAATTCCAAATCAATTATAATCCATCAATCACAATTAATTCCAAATTAATTGCGATTCCATCTTCAAGGATATTCGGATAAGCTGAATCACCACATAGTGTGACCCATAGGGCCTCATTGTATTAAGCAATTCCTAGACGAGGCAAAATGGAATTCCTAGACGGTTCCATTTGGAATATTAATACATGAGAACGTTTGAGAGGTTTCTCAAAGCAAACCCTTTCGTTGCGAAGTCTGTTGCGCTCAACGCGGCGATTGTAACGTCCCTTCATCTGACTGACTCGAATGCATCTAGGATCGATGAAGTGTCTATCCCAACAATACATCCACGGGCATCTTCAGTGAGTTGCATGGTGAATCCAATATCTATTATGACCATCGGTTTTACCAATCACAACTATGAACGACTATGAGCAGTGCTCTCCTGTGCTACACATGAGAGATGAATCCTTCACAGAAACACTTATCATCCCCATTTGTATGTAGCCATAATCCTGGATCGTGTCTTCGGTCAACTGCTTATTCAGAGCTGACATCGACGGGTCCACCAAGGATATGGGGCAACAAATGTGATGGTAAACTCCTGGAAGTCCAAAGGACGACTACTTACCGGCTCCTATAGACACTTCGATGTAGAGTATACATCGATGGGAGTGTCCGGTGGGTACTTCCATTGTTCGGTAATCATCCTTCAAACAACTATGCGCAGTTATAGGAACGTTTCTTGATTGTCCAACAATCCGTTCCGTAGCCGTGGGATCGGCTCACACTTGCTCCAACAAGTATAACCTCCACGCATACTAGTCTGAGCTGGTTTATTCAGACCCCTACATCCGAGATGAACCTCGACTAGGGAGAGTTTGAGATAGATGATAACTCACATAGCTCTCACTATCTGTGTGATCGGTCATCTATCCGAGGGGACATGTTTAATATCAATACAGACAGAAATAGAGATATGACATGCTGCATGCCTGGTGTAATATAAATATGAAAGCGATACTCAATAGTCAAACAACAAACATATATTATATTATGTTGACCTGTGTAATAGTACATATATGCCCTCTATAAGGGCTGCATGCCCTTAATAAGGACTGTCTCTAGGACGTATACACTATCAGTTATAAGCAGGATTTTTCTGGCCATCCTTGCACCAAGATGCGAGAGAATTTGTGAAGAATTGTGACCCATGTCAGCGAGGGGGAAATATCGGCAAGAAGCAAGAAATGCCACAGCAAGGAAATCTCGTAGTGGAACCTTTTGATGTATGGGGAATTGATTTTATGGGACCATTCCGATCAAGCTCGGGATATGAGTACATTCTAGTCGCGATGGACTACGTCACTAAGTGGGTGGAGGCAGTCCCCACTAGGAAGAATGATGCTTCGGTAGTCTTAAAATTCTTAAAGGATGTGATCTTCACCCGGTTCGGAATTCCGAGAACAATTATCAGTGATGGAGGTTCCCACTTAGTCAACCATTCCTTTGCCTCACTACTGAAGAAGTACAGCGTTACCCATAATGTTGCTACACCATATCATCCACAAATTTCTGGGCAAGTAGAGGTTAGCAACCGGCAAATTAAGAAGATCCTTGAGCGTGTGGTGAAGCCTAGCAGGAAAGATTGGGTTGGAAAACTGAATGATGCGCTTTGGGCATATAGAACCAGCTACAAAACAGTAATTGGCACCACACCGTACAAACTAGTGTTTGGGAAAGCATGCCACATTCCGGTTGAGCTTGAGCACTGAGCTTATTGGGCAATAAAGGAGCTCAACCTTGATATGGGAAAAGCTGGGGAGGAAAGGTTGATGCAGCTCGACGAGCTTGATGAACTACGCCTCGGTGCCTATGAGAACTCCAAGCTTTACAAGGAACGAACCAAGAAGTATCACGACCGTGGCATTGTGCGGAAAGAGCTGATCCCTGGCCAGAAAGCCTTAGTGTTCAACTCCCGACTTTGCTTATTTCCGGAGAAGCTCCGTACTCGATGGCATGGACCATACGAGATTGTCCAAATTGCTCCCCATGGAGCTGTAGAACTCTTGGACCCGAAAACTGGAGACACCTTCAAGGTGAATGGGCAACGTGTTAAACCATACTTTGAGCTTCCCGGTGATCAAGTGGAGGTTGATCATCTCGACCTCACCACTCCCACCTTCACCTGAAGGTATGTAGCTTGTAGTTTTTCTATTTTTTGAGTCTTTAGTGTTTTTCCCTTTGTGTTAGAGTATGTTTTTGGTGATAACATAGGTAAAATGTTGATATTTTTCGTATTCGGAGGTACACAACGAGGACCCAGGAGTCTGGAGCTCCCGGGCCGACCGCCCCACACAGGGCGGTGCGCCTGGGAGAAGCAGAACGCCTGGGCGTTTTCTGCCGTTCCCAAGCGGACCGCCCCACACCCGACGCGGTGAGCCCGAGAAGGGCAGAACGCCCGGGCGTTCTGCCACTCCTCGGCGGACCGCCCCACACCCGGGGCGGTGCGCCCGGGAGGGGCAGGGGCCTGGGCACCCCCTGGGCACCCCAGGCGGACCGCCCCACATGGGGCGGTGCGCCTGAGGGCGCCAGTGACCTGGGTGCCCGGATTTGACCCCGGACACCGCAAAGAACCCCCGAATGCAACCGTATCGACCCTTTTACCCTTTTATCACCCGTTTTGGTTTCTCAAGAGTTTGCACTACAAGGAGGTGGACATTTAGCGACGGATCCATCCATCGCTAAATGATGTCGATCGGTGTTTTTATCCGTCGCTAGGAGCTCCAGCGACGGATAAGTTATCCATCGCAAATATCTCCGGAGATCCAGCGACGGATGACCAATCCGTCGCTGGATATCCGGGGTCTTTTGCGACGGATAAGTCATCGGTTGCTAAAAGTCAACCTCCTTATCCGTCGCTCATCCGTCGCTAATTAGCGATGGATAACTCATCGGTCGCTAATAATCGCTAGCGACCGATCGGTATTTTTAGCGACGGATGAAATCATCGTCGCTAAACCGTTAGTCGCTAGCGATTTAGCGACCGATGAGTTATCCGTCGCTAATTAGCGACGGATGAGCAACGGATAAGGAGGTTGACTTTTAGCAACCGATGACTTATCCGTCGCAAAAGACCCCGGAGATCCAGCGACGGATTGCTCATCCGTCGCTGGATCTCCGGAGATATTTGCGACGGATAAGGAGCTCTGGAGCTCCTAGCGACGGATAAAGTCATCGGTTGCTAATTAATATTATTTATTTTTTTAATTTTTTAGATATAATAATGAGAACCAAAATCAAATGCAACCTGTTCAATTAAGCAACATGTTACAGAAATTCTTATAGACCAACTAAACCAAAAAATAATCCAAAAAAATCATAATAAATGTACCAAAACCCTCCATACGTATAATAATAATCATACGTACACAATACTAATCCAAAATAATATCATAGTGTACACTGTATTCATGTAGAAAATAGTAAATAGAGTCGAAAAGGATAGGGGATCATGGAGAGGTAGGTGGGTCCATCCACAGCTTCGCATACAGCTCAGCAAACATAGTACCATAGTTAGCCTTCTGCACAGCCTGATCCGCAGCTAGCCTCTTCACCTCCTCATCCTTCTCCTGCAATTGAAGTAAGAGGGCCTGCTCTCGAACGGAAGCTGCTGCTGAAGATGATGAAGATGTACTGGCACGGGAACGACGAGTCAGCCTCGAGTCCAATTCAAGGACGGCTGCTGCACTCCCCAGTCCCAAGCGACGGCCCTTCTCGTCTGGAGGATTCACCTCGAGGAAAATGGCATTCATTTCCTCAACAGTGAGATCCTGATCACGAATCCTGTCCTCGTAGGCCGTCTGAAATTATAAATCAAGAGTATAAGGTGTTAGTTATGTTGTTAATTAGTTATGAAATCATCAGTATTTAATAAACACATGTATTGTTGAACTTACCGCAATTGCTGTGGCGTCGTCACACAACCACTGTCCGTCCTTGGCCTTCTGAGATCTCGAGAACAAGGTGAATAGGAGACTCTCCTTATCCTTCAACTGAATGACACATGAAAGCATCATATACTTAGTTTGAAAGTTCGAAATGCAAGTAAATAACAAGTATAAGAATGATGAATTCACAAAGTTAATACACTTACCTTCTGTCTCACATGTGCTGTAGCGATCGACTCAGAGCCAAAACGGTGTGTCACCAGGGTACGGCTCCCATCATTCGGCTGCTTCTTCCTGTTATCAGTGTTCTGGTCAGCCTGCGCCTGGACTCTCTCGTTAGCCCAATACACCTTCCACGCCTCCCAAATTTCATCTCTGGGCCAATCACCGGTACGTGGACGGTTATGTGTCCACAGTTTCTTCATGTTATGAACCATGCACTTGTAATGGGCACTACCGTGAGAGTTGAAGCTCCACCAGAGATCCATCAGCAATGCTTTCGGAAGGAAGAAATCTTTCTACACAATTACAAATAAACATCGAAACACATACGTTGGTGAATACTTAAAAACATTCAAGTATAACAAAGGGAAACAACATGTATCAAATATATAACAAGGGGAAACAACATCTATTCAAGTATATCGGTGACTAACATATCACCCAAGTTCAGTGGCTAACATACCACTCAAATATAGTGGCTACCATACCACTCACATTGTCCTATATTTCACTAAAACAATGGTGACTAACATATCACCCAAGTACAGTGGCTAACATACCACTCACACAAAGTGGCTAACATACCACTCACAACACAAACAATTAGGTAACTAATGTACGATTATTAACTCACCCTCAGCTCCTCGAACAACTCTCCCTTAATTTGGTCCGGGATGCAATGCCACTGGCTGCCACCCTCTTGCGGTGGGATCATCATGTTCCGTATTATCCCACTGAGTACTTTAGCAGCGCGCTCCCCATACAACCTGTGAAGAACAGGTAAGTCAATAGTGAGAAGGTTAGTTCGGTATATATATATTAAAAGTTCGTAAATCAGTTAATGCCTAATACTTACTTCTCTCCATTGGGGTAAAGGACAGGGCGATCATTCCACATCAGACCATCTTCCGGCCTTTGAAAGGGACAACCGTCGTCTGGAACTTGGGCCCACGGGTCGTGGAGGGAGGAATGAGGAGTCGATCCCCTACTCGACCCAGGTGGAGTCCCAAAAACAGTAGGGGAGCCCTGCTGTGAGCCCTGCCCGGTGTCCTCTCCGTCGGTATCTGACCTCTGGGACTGCGGGGTCATGTATCGTGGCCTCCTGGGTCGTGGCATCTGCAATAAAAAAATCCGTGTTAGTACATACACAATTGAATATAAAACATGTAAAGTCATTAAGAGATAAAGTAAGGAACGACGATGGACATTTGGGTGGTCACGCTAGTAGGCCTGCCAATACTCATGAAGGGGAGCTGGCATCCATTCCGAAGGCGGAACTCCCAACAGCCAGTTGGCTTTCCAAGCCTCAAGTAGCATATCCCCCAACGTAGGAACTGACATCTAATAATAATCAACCTATTATAAAAGATGTAAAATCAGAGATATAGTAAAGAACATTTTTTTATTATATGCCTAATAGATAAGTCTAAGCTAAGTCTAATCTAACTACCTAGTACTAATTCACGTACCCTCTATAATCTACTCTGGTTGTAAGTCAATGAAAACATCATCATGCAGCTGAATAACTTCTACTGTAGCCTGTACAGGTTTTCTAGCCTGACCATCGACATCTTCTTCTTGGTACAAGTTGTTAATTGACTCGTCCTTCTCCACATACTCAACTTTGGATCGAGCATTTATAGGTACAGCAGCTAACCAATCGTCCTTATCCTTTTTCAAGGTAGGAAACTGAAGAAATACAGCTTGAAGTGCTTGACTTGCCAATATAAATGGTTCGTACAATTTGTACTTCTTCTTATAGTTTATCTCCACGAGTGTCAAAGAAATAGGAGCAAAAAGTTGCAGTCTCTGCTCGAATGTATGCATTGGCAATCGAACCCTCAGGCTGAGCTTTGTTCTTCACATAATGCTTCAGCTTGCCTAAGTATCTGTTATAATATGTCTGTCATAATTAGATATACTATACAATTATGTGTCATATATGTTTGTAAATATGATACTAAAATATTTCCCTCTCAAAAGGATACATCCAACGATACTGAACAGGTCCGGCTAGCAACGCCTCATCTTGTAGGTGAATGGGCAAGTGCTCCATGGAATCAAAGAAGCTAGGTGGAAAGATACGCTCGAGCTTGCACAGAATCACCGGTATGTTAGCCTTCATCGTCTTCAACACTTCAACCTCAACAACCCGTGTGCATAGATTCTTGAAGAACAAGCTCAACTCGGTCAAGGCACTCCATACCGATCTATCTAAGAGCTGGCGAAATGCAATCGGGATGAGCCTCTCCATGAACACATGACAATCGTGGCTCTTCATCCCATACATCTTTGTCTTACTCGTGTCCACACACCGAGCAAATTTATAAGCATAATTGTCGGGGAACTTCAACAACTTTACCCAATCAAAAAGTTCCGCTCTAGCCTCTTTGGACAAAGTGTATTTAGCCTTCGGCCACTTGCCATCAACATTCTTGTTTGACAGTCCGGGCCTCCTGCATAGAATATCCAACTCTTCCCTGGACCTAACCGTGTCCTTTGTTTTGTTGGGAATTTCACAAATGGTGTTGAAGCAGTTCTCAAATACGTTCTTCTCAATATGCATGACATCCAAGATATGACGTATGCGAAGACTACTCCAATAAGGCAAATCCCATAGGATGCATCTCTTTTTCCATCCATACTCACTTTTGATATTCTCGTTATGCTGTTCCCACCCAACCTCAATTACTTTCTTGTACCCCAAGCGTTCTATAATAGCAAATTGTTGTGCACTTGTTAGTTCTTTAGGGGCCTTCTTCACCACCACTTTGTTCTTAAGAAACTGAGTCTTGTTCTTTCTGAACGGGTGTTCATCGTCTAGAAACCTGCGATGACAATCAAACCAAGATTTCTTTTGACTCTTCGGCAGATAGTGTGAATCAACATCATCCAGACAATGTGGACATGCCTTGTATCCGGATGTTTTCCTTCCAGACAACATGGAGTACGCAGGGAAATCACTGATGGTCCAGAGTAGTGCTTCTCTCAAGGTAAAGTTCGTCTTTGTTGAGACATCGTATGCCGGGATACCATCCTCCCACAACTCTATAAGCTCCTTGATCAGTGGCTGCAAGAAGACATCTATCTTCTGTCCTGGATCATCCGGCCCTGGCACCAGCACGGTCAAGAACATGAATGGTTCTTTCAAACAGTCACCCGGAGGCAAGTTGTAAGGTGTAAGCATCACTGGCCAGCACGAATATTTCTGTTCACTCCGAAACGGGTTGAAACCATCAGTACTAAGTCCCAATCTTACATTTCTAGACTGGGCTGCAAACTATGGATATTTCACATCAAACTCTTTCCATGCCGGCGAGTCTGATGGGTGACCCATCTTACCCTCTTGGTCATCCGTGACTACTCTCTCCTTGTGCCAACGCATCTTATCTGCACATGCATCTGATGCATACAACCTCTTCAGACGAGGACCTATAGTGAAGTACCACATTTTCTTGTGGGAGAGATTCTTCTTCTGTCATTTCATTGCAGCGCCCTCCTTGTAACGACTATACCGGTCCTTCCCACAATGTTTACATTTCAACAAACCTTCATCCTCCCCCCAATAGATCATACACATACCCGGGCAGCAATCTATTTTCTCCATAGGCAATCCCATCGCCTTCATCTTCTTCTGCGCTTGGTAATAGTTTGTTGGAACTAGGCTTCCTTCAGGCGCAATATCCGTGATCAAACTCAACCAATCGTTGCAGCTGTTTTCTGAATTCCCACCACCCTCCTTGTTGCTCATAATTCTAGACAAGCAGGACAATTCATTCATCCTGCACCCCGGGTAGAGTGGCATCTTGGACGATTCCAACAAGTCAAAGAACTGTTGTGACTCAGCATTCGGAGGCTCCTCATTAACAACACCCTCCGTGAATTCTTGACCGCAGCGTTATGGACCATCTCTTCCATCCGGTCCCCTGTGGCATCATCATGAGTACAAGCACCTGGTGTAGCAATACTCTCCTACCTTTTCCTACACTTCCCCGACAACATGGAATAATCCCCCAACAAACGAACTGCCTCACCATGATGATTCCACACCTCATATTTAGGGACAAAACCATTACGCTTCAAATGGTCTACAACCACCGTAGATGGTAAGTACTTACGGTTCCTACATTTCTTATGGTTGCAAGGACACTTCATCATCCCAGTACTCAAACACTCGGGTTTTGACAATGCAAATTCGACAAATGCATTGACCCCTTGTACAAACGTAGGCAAAAGTATTCCATCTGCAATCCTACTGTACATCCAAGTACGATCGGGATTCATAATTGAATGCTAAACCTGGCCAATAGAAGTTTAGTACATTGCGGCGGCTAACGTATCTTTTCATCGATTATTCATTTTAATTATTAGTTTTTTACATTGCATTATATATACTCCCAATATTTTCTAATTTAAATTTACCTATGATCGAGTTATTTCCTTCATACTTATGTTTTTTTAAAACAATAATTACTTATATTTATATATATTTTATACAATTTTCATTATAATAACTACTTACAATATACTATAATTACATATATTTATCTATACTTCCATTATAATTATACAATTTCCATTATTATAACTACTTACAATACACAATAATTTACTCATATTTCCATTATACTTATACAATTTCCAAATCTAATTAGTAATTAGTATATCCGAAACAAAACTACACTAATTGAACAAAACTAACTACGTAATCCAACTCAATTAAAATACCAAACATAATCGAACTCAACTATAAAATACCCAATTCATCCCAAATTTATCAATTCACCAACTAAAACTTGTGCATCCCCCCTAATTTGAGTTACACAGCATAATAGATAGTAGTAGAATGCATACAATTCAATGAATTGAAAAAAAAATGAAGAATACTAAAATTTAGACAAGTTAGGGTTCGAAATATATAACTTTGATTGCGGAAGAAATGGGGAAATAATCAAGCAATTGAATAGTTACACTTGTTCCTTGATGGAAGAGCTTCGAAATGACTATAAGATTGGTTGAAATGGTGAAGAAATGAAGAAAATAGGGGAGGAGAGATTGGAGCCGCGAGAGAGACGAGATGTGCATGTGTGTGTGTTCTGTCCGTCGGCCGGTGAGGAAGAGGATGATATAAACAGTTAGCGACGGATGGCTAAATAGCGATCGGTCGCTATTTAGCGACCGCTTAGCCATCCGTCGCAACTTATTATTATTATTTTTTTTAATATAGTATAGCAACCGATGGAACCATCGGTCGCTAACAATGTTGACCACCAAAATAATAAAAGAAAAGAAATTAAAAGACTGCGACGGATGCGGTCATCGGTCGCAAATATAGCGACGGACGGGTCCATCCGTCGCTAAATAGCGACCGATGGCTAATCCGTCGCTAATCCCCGTGCGCTCTAAGGGTTTACGGTCGCGCTCTTACACGACTTTTCTTATCCGTTGCTGTAGGCCTTTTATCGGTCGCTAAAAGACCGATCGGTCGCTAATTTTAGCAACCGATCGATCCGTCGCTAAAAGTGGTTGCTAAAACCAGTATTTCTTGTAGTGTTGCTTGAGTAATACAGGTTACAGGTATATGTCTAGCTCTTACCTCATATCCACTTTCAACGTTCGGGACGAATGATGAAGTTCAGGTTTGGGGGGGTTATCGCTGTGTATTTCTATAACTTATTCTTCTTACGATAACTCGTGAAAACCTTTGTTTGCACGTTTACTGCTTTCAAAGGATTTAGTTTGTTCGTATGCATTCATCCTTAGTCTAGTTTTTGCATGATGTTGTGTGGAGTTCAATGCCAATTTTTTTTAAATTTTTTATTGTGTAGACTAAGTGTTTATGACCATTGCCCATACATTGCATCTCTATGGAATAGTTTGAGGTTTGTCTCGCTTGGCTTGTCATATTTGTGTGTGCACAAGTTAAACTTGGTAGTCTCGACATCACTATGTGGTGTTTTCTCTACTGTGGTTCACGAAGGCCTTATAAAATGTTGCATGTTAGAGTCTTTGGTTGTATTCTCGTGTAATTATGTACGTAAGAGGAAACAAGTCTTCACCTTGCTTATTGAGATTGCTAAATGCCTAGGAAGGAGGTAGAGTGAGGTGTGTGATCCTTTGTTTGAAACCTATTCTAACGAATAGGTTTGGGGAGGGGTTTACTTTCATTATGACTTGTTTTTCGTCTTGTTGAGTCATGTCGAGTTTGCTTTTATTTTTTCTTGTGAGTTTGTGCTCCAACCTATTCTTTCGAATAGGTCTGGGGAGGTCGTTGTAGTGTCGTTGTTATTTCCTTTCATTGTACTTCCATTGTGCTACTGCTGGCTATATACAAAAAAAAAATGAAAAGAAAAAAAAGAGAAAGAAAAAAGAGAAAAATTCCTGAATCTGGAAAAAGAAAAAAAAAGAAAAGAAAAAAAAGAGGAAAAAAAGAATAAGACCCAAAAAAGCAAAAGAAGGGTCCAAGCAAGCCAAAAGCAGTTTTAGCAAAGTCTTGCATTTTTTTTTTCAGCTTTTGTAATAGTTCGTAATCGAGTTGTAAATTCTTCTTTGTGTTCTCGTGTCGCCTAGTCCAAGGCTTGTTCTAGACCACCCTCGTCCTGCCATTCAGTAAGTGGTGAAGAGTTTTTCTTTAAGAGTCGGATAGAATACGGGAGAGTTGTCTTTTAGGGAACCCTCCTTCGTTTGATGAGAGCCAGTATTGGTTCGACCTCTCTTGAGGGAAAGTCTCACTTGGTGAACAGTAGTAAGCCCTCGGTTTCATAGGCACGGGGCAACCGTTTGTATTTGATATGCATCATTACGTCGTCATTGACTAGGTCCAGGTAGAGAATGTTACGAGAGACTCCCTTGTTTAACAAAGTGCATATGTGAATGTGTATAGGTTCAATAGAGACATTCTTCAACCTATTTCCATGTTATGATTTGTATGGTCTTTGTTCATAAGCATTTGGTAGATACAATCGATTATTTCTTCTTCTTTGGCATGAGACTCCTCTTTGTGTTGCATGTAGGTTGCATAGAGTCTAGCTAGTTGCTTGAGGACAAGCAAAGGTTCGGTTTGGGGAGTTTGATGACAGTGTTTTTTACACTATCATTCGAGTCTTTTTTCACCAATTTAGCTATTCTCTTGCATGCATTTTAGTGCATTTTGTTAGAATAGTGTCACGTTTCCATTTCTTTTCTTATTTTCAGGTTTTAGGTGAAAATCGCGTTTTTGGATATAAATCATGGCGAAACAATGATGTTTTGGTGCAACGAGATCACCCGTGGTGTGTCAAGGACTGTCGGGACGAGTTTCAAGGCCAAAAGACCAAGTTTCGGAGCTCAAAACCGTGCAAGGGGCCGAAATCGAAGATCCGAGGGAGGAATTTGGCACGGGCAGCCTTCTGCCCGTGCGCGGCGGACCGCCGCGTGGAGGGCGCACCACCGCGCACGGCGCGGACCGCCGGGTGCCTTCCGACAACAACTATATATATTTCAAAAATCTGCGAATTTTCAGATCTTTCATCATTATTTTACAGACTTAAACCCTAGAGCTTGTTCTAGGTATATTTTCTCTTAGAACCTTTGTAACTTAGCGAATTTGGAGCTAGAGGAGAGATTTGGACATCAATTGATCTCACTTTGCTAGATTTTTGTGAGTTTAGCAATTCACCGGAGATTGACAACCTTTGGTGGTAACTTTGTATCTCACAATTGTGCTATTTATCTTTCAATTCACCATGTTTTCATTCATTATTGCTTCGATTATGATTGTTCATTGTGTTATTGATATGAGTAGCTAAGCATCTAGTTGGTGATAGTATGTGAATTCGTAGCTAGGGTTCGTATTATATATGCATGATTGAGTTTCTGAGTCTTTTACTTGTTTAATTATCTTAATTCGATTCTTTGATCCAACTAAGCCATATATCTTCGTAGAAAAGTGTTAAAAACACTAGGACAATTCAAGATCATCGATTCAATTATATATAATTTGCAAAGACTGCTTGAACTAAGACTGACAACCTTAGCCAAGTATTAGTATAGATAGGAAACTTTCAAAATACATGTCTACAAATCTGTCTTTGGTGTTTGTAAATCGAATTACTTTTAAGGCAGTAGGAGTTGCACTTTCATGCATAATTAGAACTTGATGCTTAGAACGAGCATACTATTACCAGCTTTCTCCATATATTGTTAAGTCGAGTTAATATAAATTTGTTTTCTGAAATTATATATAGTTATTTAGTTAAAGCTAGTTGAATCCCTAGAGATCGACACTCGAGGTCATCTTACCTCTGCACTATGTGTTTTGTGTAGTTGTGAGTTGCCCTTTGGCTTTCAAACAAATTTATTTGATTGTTCGAGTGACAATCTCGTTCATCACAATGGTGCCCAAATAATTTGGCAATGGCTTAATATTTTGCTCATCTTTTTGCACAATGGGCGATATCTGTACGGATGCACCAGTACCTAAAGGAATGGGAACATCAGGTTCATGTTGGATGAACGCCAGCAGCCGTCCACCAGCATCCGAAAGACTTGTTCTACTGCTATAACTCTTGGGAATAAGAGGGCTTTCAATAATGGAACTCCATCTCTTACAAACACGCTTGCATTTGAAAATCGACTTTGGTGGCAAAAGAAGGAGTATCTCAATCAATAGATCATCATTGGCTTCGACTTGTTCGACATTCATAATCAGTTTGGGTATCTTTAACGATGTCATCATTCTGCCAAAGGTTCATTCAAGACTTACATAGATGAAAGCATTATTATAAACAAAACAAGACAACAAGGTCGCAGCAATAGCAAACACGGAGAAATTAACCAAAAAACAGAGCAATATAGTACGGGATATGAAATACAATAATCTACAGTAAATCATTGAGCAGCTGATGATAAACATGAACTAACAATATCCGCACAATCAGTCAATCACTATTAAAATTTAAATGTTAGTACGTTAGGGATGAATTTGAGTTACCTGCGTCGAAGAACCGTGAAGGATCAGCGGCGACGTGAGGCGGACGATTTGGGCTAAAAGGGTGAAAGAAGGAAAGGGGGAGGCGGACGATTTGGGATTCTCTCCGTAATAAATTTTGGCCAGACCCATTTCCCATATTTTTTACTACTATATACTCGTATGATGTTACACAAATCGAGCCTTATCGAGTACTCGGCTTGGCTCAGCTCGTTAAGGCTCGGCTCGGCTCGATAAGGTCTCGTTCCACTAACGAGCCTAGCTAGGCTCGGCTCGCGAGTACTCTGTAAGGCTTGTTAAGGCTCGATATCATGTAGATTATGAGTAGTATTAGTATTATAAGTTATGATTTAAGTTTCAGATTATTGGCTTGAATATCTTATATTTGCATTTTGTTAAACTTTAATGATTTCATCATTTGAGAGTTGATTGTAATGCAAAATCTTAAATTTGTTTATATTTTATTTAATATTTTGACATATTTTTCATGTTATTTTAACAAACGAACTAAGACAAACGAGCCGAGCTCGAGCCAAGTGAACCGAGCTTGAGCCTGAAATTAAGCTCACATCGTTAAATGAGTCGAGCCTAGACTCGGCTCATTTGTTAACGAGCTCGAGCTCGAGCTTGATTTCAGGCTCGCTTCGTTAACGAGCCGAGCCTCAGCAATACTCGGCTCGGCTCGTTAAACAGTAGTACAACCGATGTTTGAACGCGGTGGAAACTGAACGGATTCAATATTTATATTATTATCTTAGGTATAAATACTACGGAGTAATTTAAAATGACTGATAGTTAAAACTTAAAAGGGGGCATGTATGCATTTAAATCTAGTCTTTCTGCATTCACCATTGGTTGTATTTTTTAGGTAAACTGAACGGATTTAATATTCTTTATAGTTAATGCACGTATAATATAGTTCCCCATTTTTTCGTGGTCCATAAAATTTAAGTTTTAGGGATTTGATTTTGGAATTTGACATAGCCAATTTAATTTTTGTAGTGTAAATTTACACTTCAAAATAAAAAATCCACATCCAAAACCATCTCCCAAACACTCCATAATTGTCCAAAAAGTACTACAGTAGTTTCTTCCCACTACATAATTATCTACTCTTCATCCTAAAAGTATCACTCACATTCTTTCAAATTACTTAACCGTTCGTCGTCCTCTTCCAAACACTCCGGAAGCCGAACGACATTCACGCTCTCTCGAATGAATTTTTTCAGAATCAATTCTCCAAAACCAAACACTATTCCCTCACCCTCCAAAAGCCAAACTCATTTCCCCGAATCAATTCCATTTTAAAGTAAGTGTCTGTGTTTTTAAAAGTATTTTATAATTGTGTGTTTTCAATTTAGGTTGAGTTAAACTCAAGCTGTGTGTACTGAAGAACTTCCAGCTGTACAATCGTCAATCGTAGTGAAACTACCGAGACACTTTTATTCCAGTTTTTATTCTAAGGTTCCAAATTGAGCAAGTTATTTTCCTGAATCTATTCGCTTTGGTTTGGTTTTCTGGATTCGACTAAACGTACCCCTTTGTTTTCTTATATTCAATTTTGTTTCTTTACTAGATGGTTTTTGGCGTTAAAATTTGAACTCATAAGTTTTTTGGCGTTAAAATTTGAACTCATAAGTTTTTTGGCGTTAAAAGTTGAACTCATAGGTTTTCTAGGTATAACCATAGTTCACTGTGAGTTGCTCATATTCAACATTGAACGCGTAGGACACACTGGTCTTCTAAGTCCTATAAGAGTAGGCATTGGTTTTCTATTACGTTTTGGCTTGGTTGTCTATATTAAATGTTGAACAAGTTGGTCTTATAAGCCCATGTATTTTGGTTTCTGGCTGTAACTAATGTTTCCCTATTTGTACAGAATTTAGAACATGGATTGCCAAGGAAAGACACACTTGGAGAGCCAATGCTTTTATAATGCACTTGTGCCGAGCACAAGCGGTTCAAGGAGAAAAAGAGAGAGTAAGTGTTTTATTTGTTTTAGCAAGTGAGGAAATCTTTTAGATGTTTAAGTTTAATGCAATAGGAAATCTTTAAGTACCTTGTGTTTTTAACTTTATGTGGCTGTTTTAGTACTTATCTGTTTTTAGATGCTTTACGTTTTTCTTTTTTTTTTTTTTTTTTTCCCCGTTTGACCTTTAATAAATCTTAAATCAAATCGTTTACTTATCTGTTTTTAGATTCTTTATGTTCTAAGTTTTACATTTGTTTTTACGGTTTCATTTAAGAATAATCTAAAACAAACAGATGAGAGGTCATAAATCGTTTAGGAATATCATTTCATAATTTATTTTGACCGTTTCATTTAGGATTTATGAGAGGTCAAATGGGGCTAAAAAATGTCAATAAAACAAACGTAAATAATCTAAAACAAACAGATGAGTATAATATATCACTGAAATCATGAATAATGAACCTCACATCCACAAGCATTAAATTAAATAGATCAGTTGGTGCAAATGGAAGACTTGTGGAGTTGAAAAATGCAGAAATGTGTGGCAAAGAATTTTAATCTGCTATGGCTCTTAAATACAAATACTCAGCACATTGAGCATAGTTTATCATGAAGCTACTTGCCAATTTATTTAGACTTGTATGGTGCACTCTGCACATTGAGCAGAGTTTATCGCGAAGCTGCTTGCCAAGTTTAATGTTCGTGTACTTTTCGAGCATATTGTTTCATTCTTAAACTACAAACTAAACTTTTTATTTGCAGATAGGTGCTCTTTACCCTCTGTGGTGAAGTCCCTTAGGAGTCTGCTCTCGAAGGTGGTGAGCCTTGGGGACAGGCACAACACATATCTTTACCTAAATGCTCTTTATGATACACCATTTCGAGAATTCTTCAGATCCTTATCAGAGGAGAATGGAGTATGCTCTGATTATTGTTCGATGAACAACGAAGTTGTGGATGTGATAATCGAATTCTTTGATCACAAGGCAGGCATGTTCAAAATATCTCCTGCTTCTTCTTTTTTTAAAAGTCTTTTTTATTGTTACACCGAGTTAAAATTTAATACTTCCTTCACAAACTTTATAGTTTCCCATTTGGTTTGTTGAATTTCTCAATGTCCGGTTTGACCTTAAATTAAATTAATCATAATTCATTGGGAAAAAAATAATTTAAAAAATTAAATTATAGTTTCTTATATTTTTATAATATAATTTTTAAAATTACATTTTTGGTTATTAAATTATGATTAATTTGACGTCAAACCGGGAATAAACAAAAGTCAACAAAACCAAATGGGAAACTATAAAGTTTCTGGAGGAAGTACATATTAGGTTAGTGATTATATGGTGGAATGGTCTTAAATCTGGCATTCAAATGTTGTATTCCAAACGTTTCAGATTTGGATTTTAGTATTATGAAGTTTCGCTTGGGGACTGTTTGAAGAGTTTATTCAGGAATGTACTCTAAAATCATGGAACAGGAATTTTCAAGTTCCGCCAGGGGGAATTGTGCCTTGATGAGACTGAAGTGAATCAGCTTTTCTCCTTCAATGATGGGAATGGAGTGTTCTCTGAGTCTAAATCTGATGTATGCAAGCTATATGACAATTTGAAGAAGCAGTTGCAGGGAAATATCAAAAAAAGACAATGGTTAATCGCTTGACATGTTTGGTGGACGAATTTAAAGTCATTCCAGAAAACGATGAGGCTAGTAAGATTGAAAATGTTCAATTGTTTTCAAAATTGGCATGGTAATGGTAGTGTTTCTCCCAACTTCAAGTGGTAACCCCACTAAGAAACACTTCCAGCATTTCAACGATATAGAAGCAGCAAAAACATTGAACTGGAGTAAAATAATTGTTGAGGAGATTATGGCACAGCTTCAGGGGAAGAGACAAGTTGGTTTCGGGCAGCTGCTAATGGTCAGATTTTTGTTTATTTTTTTATTTTTATTCATTCATTTATTTATTTCATAATTATATGATAACTTACTCCTAACATCTGTAATTTTTCTATTGCAGTATTTTGTTTTTTGACAAGTTGGCCCCAATAGAAAGTGAGAATCACAAGACCGGGCCGCCATTTGTCCAATGTGATCTTCGGAACTTGAAGGTCAGTCTTTTGTTGCAGCAAAAAACTGTGCCTGAAGCTTTGGATGAAAAAGAACCTGAAATAGAGGCCTTAAAAGAAAAGGTAATCCATCTAGCGTAGTCTTTGCATAATAATTTATAGGAAAAGAACTTGAATTAGAGGCCTTTCCTAAATCTTAACAAATGAAATGAAAGTTCCAGAATAAAAAATCATCAGATTTAAAATCACAGTATTAGGAATTACCGAGGCTCTTTTCTGTTTGGTTTAACCTAACTTAATTTGTTTGCTTCTTCTTGTGGTAATCTTTCAGCTCTTTTGCCTGTTTTTTTGCTTCACGTAGTCATTTGCTTTTGATGAACAATGGTTTTTTGCTTCATGTTGTCATATGCTTTTGGTGAATAATAATCGCTGCTCATATTAGATGAAGGAACCAAACATTTTCAGATCTAAAATCACAAAATAAAAAATTACTGAGGCTCTTTGCTTCAGTCACTTTCTTTTGGTGAACAATGGTTTTTTGCTTCATGTAGTCATATGCTTTTGGTGAATAATAATCGCTGCTCATATTAGATGAAGGAACCAAATATTTTCAGTTCTAATATCACAAAATAAAAAATTACTGAGGCTCTTTGCTTCAGTTGGAAAATAATTACTGAGGCTCTTTGATGTTATGTTCAGTTTAACCTGACTCAAATTTGTTTGCTTCCTTCTCCCTAATTGTGCTAATCTTCCACCTCTTTTCTCTGGTGTTTGCTTTATGTGATCATATGCTTTTGGTGAACGATAATCGCTGCTCATGTTAGATGGGGAGGCTAATCTCGCAGCACTTTTGGATTGTTTTCGCCTCTTGTGCTAATCTTCCACCTATTTTGTTTGGTTTTTTGCTTTATGCAATCATATGCTTTTGGTGAATGATAACCGCTGTTCATGTTAGATGGGTCATGGGGAGGCTAATCTTTGCAGCACTTTTGCCTTGTTGTAATATTGTAATTTAAATAGATAACTCTAGCACATTTACCTAGTTTTATCTTCATGTAATCTTAGATTAGATGTGGAGGCTAATTATACTAGTATTCTATTTACACTTGCACCTTCCTTGAAGGTGCAGTTGTTGTCAGATGCAAATTCATTTTTGGAGAAGAGGGTGGAAGAGTTGAGTAAACAGCTGCAATTGCAGCAGCAATCCTCTTCTGCAGAGGCTAATGGACATAATGTTGACGAGTTAATGGAACAAGTGAATTTGCAGCATTCCTCTCCTGACACCGTTAATGTGCCAACCTCTACGCTGGAACAAGCAAACAATAGAAGGGTTAGGCCATTGAAGCTGGGAAAGCCTCAACCAAAGTCAAAGGAAGTCCAGGTGACTGAAGTCCATCTGTAGACAAAGGCGAACGAAGTCAAAGAAACTCTGGTTGTGCGTAGAAAGAGTCCACGTCTGATGATTAATCGATCAGAAATTATGTCTCCTAATAATAGAGAAAAGAAGCGACCAACTCTGAAGGAAAATAAGGCGGTTATGAACCCTCGCTGCGACTAAATGTACCCACTGGTTGTCTTATTTTGAATATTGTACGCGGTGGTTGTGCAGTATGAGTACTAAACGACAAAAGCTATATATAATATTTTTTTAAACGCAAAGTCTCATAAGAGACCGTCTCTTTTTAAGTTATATAGAGACCGGACTAATATGCAATTTACCAACATCTTATAACCCACCAAAAGTGTTATAACAAATAAACCTAAGGTCCTTTTAGCAAATTACCCTTATTCCTTCTTCTAAAATCTAAATCAAATACATACGGGTAAAACAGACGACCCCCTTTTCTTCCTTTTTTATCTCTCTTGTCGCTCTGAATATCCCCTCCAATTAGCTTCGATCCAAGAAGATCCAAATGGCCCGGTGAAGATCTGTAGATTCCGCCATGACAAGGGAGGGACCGTGGTGGAGATTTTTCATCGTTGGTGGAGAGGCTGATGATCTGACTTTCACAGTTTGGTTCTCAAAATCGCTGAGATTGGATGAATCTGTTGCTGATGAGCAATATTCTATGCTGTATTGATTAGGTGATCCAAAACTTATTCGTAGGTGTCTTCAATCTGCTCATACTTGGTTGTCGAAAACAGGAGGCGCAGACAGCATCAAAGGAATCATGAGCTTTAGGTAATTCAGTTGCCTGTTAATTTAGGGATGAAAATTTTGTTTAGGTTGTAATCTGTATATGGGCCACATTGTTGTTGTTATTTGCATCTAGATTTATGTAGATACGTGTTTGAATCGAAGTTTGTTTGTGATAGATGTTATATTTTGCATCTAGATGTAGATTTATGTTCATCTCATGAATTTTTTACGTTCAGTGATATTCGCCATGTTCTGTACAATATTGCCCATGTTCTAGCCAATATTGTCCATGTTCTGACCGATATGCTCACTGTTTTTAATGCTCTGTTTTTTTAACTGTTTTTATGAAAAATTAACCTCTGCGATATACACTATGTTCTCAGCAATATAATCCATGTTCTAAACAATATTGTCCATGTTCTAAACAATACTACCTTTGTTGTTTCTCCCTTTGGTTTTTGTGGTGTTGTTATCCTTTTTTTTTGTTGTTTTGATGTTTCTATATTGGACGCAGATTTACATAATCTACTAATTATTACCCATATTTCTAAGCATATGTCCCATGTTTTGAACATTATTACCCATGTTTCTTATATTATGTATCATGTTTCTGTTTTATATGTCCTGTGTTTTTATAGTTATACTTTTAGTGGATCTCTTGATGTTGTTTTGATTATTGTCCATGTTTTTTTAGATTATTGCATATGTTCTTTACATTATTGTCTATGTTTGTGTTTTTTTTTCTTTTTGTAGATGATGTGCCACGAAAAAAACGGAGGTAAAATGAGGAGAAATCGATCAAGGTGATGAAGATTGAACTTTAAAGATTGATAGAGAGCTTTTGACCCAGAGAGAAGAAAGTATTATATTCTACCACTTTTGTTTTTGTTTGAGATTAAGATGTATAATTGGTGGTGGTATAGTTTTTTAGTTTCTACTATGTTTCTGGTGGAAGAGGAGCCTAGTCTTTGCTCTTTGTGTGGGATGAGAGTCTTGTTGATGTTGTATGATTCCAATTAGTACTATTATTATTTAATAAGTTTAACAAGAACATAAGGTATTTGGTTGAAATCATAGAAATTATTCTTGAAATAATAGGATTTTGTATTTTGTATTTCTCATTGCATCATGTTTAGATTTTGGGATTAGTTGTTATATCATATTCTAGCATAGTATTGCGTGTTGTTTGTATTGTATGTCCCCTAACAATTTGACATTTAGTAGTTGTAGTAGTAATTGTAGTAGTAAGTCGTAGTAGTAGTAGTAAGTAGTTGTTCAATATAATTGTATCAGTGGTATGTTATTTGATTTGGTGAAATTTGAAAATATTTTATATTTTAGGAGTCATAATTATTACCTATGTTGTTTAGATTATTGTCCATGTTGTTTATGTTATTACCCATGTTTATGAGAATATGTCCCATGTTTTTTAAATTATAACCCATGTTTCTTACATAATGTCTTATATTCTTGTTTTATATGTCATATGTTCTTATATTTTGATTTTTAGTGCATCGTGATTTTTGTTTAGATTATTGCCCATGTTTTTTAGTTTATTGTCTATGTTCCTAATTACAATATTGCCTATATTTGTGGTTTTGTTTTAGTTAGATGATGCTGAGGAAATGATAGAGAATGCGGAAGCAAAGAGTGATGTAAGTTGATGATGATTATCTTGCTACGGCTACTGTGTACTGTGTTTGTAAGAGATCAAAGACCGAGAAGTAAAGATCATATGTTATTTGTGGAAGAACATAGGATATTTGTTCAAGAACATAGGTAGCAAATGGTAGAACATAGATTGCTAAAATAGTATGTTCAATGAACTTCAATTTATTATATACAAGATTCATGTTCTATATTTGTCCAAATAGTACCCGTGTTCCTGAGAATATATCTCATGTTCATGGAAATGTTATCCATGATTCTCACAAAATTATCCCATGCACTTGCAATTTATTTATAATGTTCATGTTCTATGTTTGTTCAAATATTGTCCATGTTTCTAAAAATGTCACCCATGTTCATGAAAATATTACCCATGTTTCTCATAATATCTCTCATGAGCTTGATTTTATATAAGTGTCATAGTCTATGTTTCTCCAACTACATTGCATGTTTGTGAAAATATCTCCTATGTTCTCAAACTAGATCATAGATATATAGTATATTACTATTTTAAATTGTTAAACATAACATATGAAACAATTGAAAGTCTGAAAATTGTCCAAAGCATAACAAATTAATTAATCAGAACAAGTATTCCACAAACTAGGTGGTTTCTTCGTTATCCTCTCAAATTTTGGTCTTGGTTCCTTTTTTTCTTCTCCCTTTTGTGTTGGTAAAGGTTGTAGTATTCGTTGTACTTATCAAAAGTTCATGTAAGTCCTTTCAAGCATCCACGAATGTCAAAATGGTACTTATACCTACATATCAAAATGTGATGATCAGTGAAATGAGCCTTTTAGATGAGAACATGGGGCATATTGCGGAGAACATAGAGCATATAGTTGAGAACATAGAAAATATTGCATAGGCCAATATTTACATGCTTTATGTGCATAAAACAGAACATCCATGTAAGATAATGGCATATGTTGGTGAGAACATAGGGAATATTTCTGGCAACATAGAAACTACTGCATTGATTATTTTTTCATGCTTGAAGTGTATAAAACAGTGCATATGGGTGAGATCATGGTACATAATGGTGAGAACATAGGAGATATTGATAAGAACATATATAATATTGCATAGGTCAATATTTACATGCTTTTTGTGCATAAAATAGAGCATTCATGTGAGATCATGGTATATGTTGGTGAGAACATAAGGAATATTGTTGACAACATATAAACTATTTCATTGATCAATATTTCATTGTTTTAATGCATAAAAAGTGTGTGCAGGTGAGCTCATGGTACATATTGATAAGAACATAAGAAATATTGTTGAGAACATAGGGAGTACTGCATAGGTATATATTTTCATACTTTCAATGCATAAAACAGAGCATACTGGTGAGAACATGGACAATATTGTTGAAAACATGGGTTATAATACTGAGAACATAGTGAGTATTGTAGAGACCAATTTTTCATGAAATAAGTTGAAAAAAAAAAAAAACAGAGCATTAGACAACAGTGAGCAGCATATTGGTGAAAACATAGACAGTATTGCTAAAAACATGGACAATATGGCTGAGAACATAGCAAATATCGCAGAACATAATTTCTCACGAGATCTACATCTAGATGTCAAATCTAACACCTATCACCAACAAAATAACACTACCATCATACTAAAAACATACTAACATAATAACGAGTGGCTTTTGTTGTGTCCCAAACAACAATAACAACATAGATCGATCCAGAATAATAATGAACCACAGATTCACCACAACATATTCATTCGAACCCACAAATACCAATAAACTAAATCCAATCGAATAAATAATCAACCAATCTAAGCAACATCGAAAATAAACGAAATCCATTCATAATCACCTGAGCGTACTTGAGGGAAAACCGGCAATGATGATTAGAAAACGGTAATGAATACAATACACTTCGAAAATACACAGATCTGATAGAATTCGGTGGAGATGGTGGAGATGCGGTGGAGATCGTGGTGATTGACTCGGTGGAGATGGCAGAGATGAGCTGATCGGCGTTGGTTGATCGTGTTGAAGCTTTCTCTCTCTAGCGTCCATGTTCTCTCTCTCTAGAAAAACGCGTGAGAATGATCTGATAGGTGGCTTTCTGTGTTTGTGTTGTTTATATAGGATCCATATTCATGACCCGTTTTTTTGACCCAGTTGATTGCTTTTGGTTGGGACGTGGTGTGTTTTAGAAGGTAATAGTTGTTTTGGGGTTGATTTATAATTATGATAAGTTGATCTCTAGAGTCTCTTTTTAAGTATGGTCTCTCATAAGACCTTTATATATAATATTTTTTTAAATATATAATCATAATTTAAATTACATCGAGAAAATCAATAATTATTTAATAAAATCTCTGTACCACATACTATTGGATTTTTCACAACTTGGTACCCAAATGCATAACACAAGAACTTGAATGCATAAAACGGACATGTGGTCACGGGGCATACATAAATTTCCGTGAAGTCAATCCTAAAGAAAAAACACATTTTCCGCAAAAGCAGATTCAGCGAGCTGCATCAAAAGCAAAAACAATACTTCCACAAAAGCAGATTCAGCAAGTTGTCTAAAGCAAAAACCTAAGAAGCACAGGGAATTAAGGGGGCAGTACTACAGAGCGGCGCCATTGATCCCATCTTGTATTCTACGGTAAGCACTCTACTCTTACAGATTCAGTTTACAAATTTCAGGGTTTTCATTGCAATATCAGATCTGGGTCGGGCTGGGTGGATTGAATTTAAGAACTGAAAAGAGAAAAAAGAAAACCAAAACTGTAGGATGTAGGATACGTATCATACGCGTATCCGTCCCGGATACGTATCTTGGCCGAACCTTAACCAGTTTGGCGTCCCATTCGTTACAGATTTAGCAATTTCCAACATGAGGTGAAAGCAATTCAAGAGTACAAAGCGAACAAATCAAAGGTAAAGTGAGTCCATCTTATTCTTGTAAATTTTCCAGCTGAAGTAAACATATATACCTTTATGTTGAATTTAGAAAGAAACTGTGCATGTGTTTGAAAGCAAATTGTGAGCTGGGCAGGTAGCATCAGTGGTGGACCCAGGGGCGGGGCAGGTGGGGGCGTCCGCCCCCCCAAACTTTTGAATTTTTTTATATGTAGTATTTTTGATTTTTTAAATTTTTTATAGGTAATATATATGATTTTTGAAGTTTTGGCCCTCTTGAAACTTCGAAACATTATGCATGTGTAATTTCGCACCCCCCTAGTTCTAAATCCTGGGTCCGTCCCTGGGCAGCATGGCAGTACAGCTGCAGCACACAACGGCTATGTGTGTGAAGGCATTCTTGCAAGTTCAACCCTTTTTGTTATAAATATTTTATGAAAAAGTTAATTATGTGATAATTTTTAATGCAATCATGTATGTTATGTGTTTATTATCATTGCTCTGTTTTATTAAATATTTAAGCTCCTGTTTGTCCCAATAAGAGTGTGGTTGGTTTAGCACCTACCCGATCAGAGATTTTCAATCCATTATGAATTGATGTTTTGGAGGATAACGATGAATTGTAGACTTGTGAATGTGATTTGGAGAAACTTAATTTATCATGTTATGATGTAAATCAACACAAGATGAAGATACCTATTGTTGAACGTGTATTTTACACTTTCATTCGAGTCTTTTTCACCAATTTAGCTATCATCTAGGTTAATTTAACTTATATTTTAGTGCATTTATTAGAATAGTGTCACATTTCCCTTTTCTTTGCATTTTTCAGGTTTTAGGTAAAAAAAACGTATTTTTATGGGCAATATTGATGAAGAGGACGAAGTTTAGGTGTTTCGAGGACATTCGTGGTGTTTCTAGAAGGTTCCGGATGAGATTTGAGGCCTAGGGGAAGAGTTTCAAGGCTTAAAGGTCACTAGAAGGCAAAATCCGAGTCCGAAAAGGAAAAGAAGACCAAAATCTCGCTCTCGCCGATCTGGACGTCCCAGGCGAACCGTCTGGGACGTGGGGCGAATCGCCCCGCACCAGGCGAATCGCCTGGCACCTGGGGCGGTTCGCCCGGGAAGTTGCGACAGCTATATATATTTTTGCCTATTTTCTACGTTTTTCATACCTTTTCACATTATTTTGAGAGACAAATTCTCCAGAGCCTGTTCTGGAAATTATTAGCATAGAAGACTCTTTTTCTTATTGATTTGGAAGCTTTAGCATAGAGATTGGACATCTTTGATTTTCGATTCTTGCTTGTGAGTTGGCAATTCATCGGAGATTGACAACCTTCGTTGGTAACTTGTATCTCACGATTTTTCTGCTTTTATTTATTTCATTCAACATGTTTCCATTCAATCTTGCGTTGGTTTTTGTTGATTGCAATATGAGTAGCTAAATCTATCGTTGGTGATAGTATGTGATTCCTTAGCTAGGTTCTTAATTATGCATGAGTGGCTTCGCGCGTTTAAGACTTGATTTATTGTTTTATTTCTTTGATCTATCTAAGCCATCTATCTTCGTAGTGTTGAATTGAAAGGAACACACAGGACAATTCATGATCATAGATCTCTATACAAACTTCAAGTACTTCATGCATGATTATTATCCGTTGCTTTGAATGATCATACTATCACTAACTTCCATCATATTGATAAGAAAAATCTGTGCTTTGCTTGATTTCTGATTTATAGTTTAAGTTAAATTAGATAAAGCTAGTTATAGTCCTTAGAGATCGACACTCGAGGTTATTTTACTTCTACACTACGTGCCTTGGTTTTCGTTGTAGTTGTGAATTGCCTTTGGCTAAAAACAAATTTATTTGATTAATTGAGTCTGACAATCTCGTTCATCAAATTGGCGCCGTTGCCAGGGACTATACTCCTTTTTTCTCTTTAGCTTATTTATATTTTCAGCATTCAATTCCTAGATTTATCAAGTTTAGTTAATTTGCTCTCTTTTGATACTCTTTTCCATTATTGTTACAAATAGTGTATGCAACGTACGTGATCTAGTGGACTACCTCTTGCTGAACCTATCGAAGAAATTGACAGGGTTTACCATCAAAGAAGGAGGAATCTTGCTCAAGGTAACATAAGGAAATCGATTCCTCTGAATATCTTCGAGCACTCTTTAAAGATCCCGTGATGGCTCATCCACTGTTGAAATCATGGGTATGCAATGCAATAAAGCGATAAAAACTCCGGGTTGCCTCCCGGATAGCGCCATTGTTTATAGTCTTTGACTCGACTTCTTCTTGCTCCTAGTTCTTCTTTTTTAGGGTACCATACTTCCCCTTCATGGATCTTTTCCTCATGCCACGAACCTGTGAATGAGAATGAACATAGACAGCAAGACCAAAGTAGTTAATTGTGTGAGAAGCATTGAAGTGATTATTTGGATCAGATATGGTTCGCAACACATGTCGCTTGCCATCCCCCTCAATGGTGCAAGTTCTTCGGTAGATGTCTATCACGGAGCGTAGCTTAGTCAAGAACGTTCGCTCCAAGAGAACAACTTCCCCCATCCCAGGTATAGTCGCCAGCATAACTACAAAGTTGGTGTACACGGATGCTTCACCAATCTTAACCAATACGTTCTTCACAACGCCTTCGGGTCTCACAAAGGATCCATCCGCCAATTGCACAATAGCCTTATGCTCAGATAGTTTTCCAAGGCTACTCTTCTCAAACACATTCATTGGAGCACATTAGAGTAAGATCTCGTATCTAGTGTAGCACGAACATCTTCAAGTTCACCAATCCCGACCTTAACATCGAAACTCTGAGGGATTGGCTCGGGATCCTCTTGCTCCTCTTCACTCTCATCAGAACCAAGGTCCTTCTCTTCTTCCTTGGCTAGTGGGGGTTCTTCATCCTTGCAACGCTCACATTTAGCAACCTTCTGGATGGTGATTTCAACAGGAAGATCACCCACCAAGGTAATAGACATTGATTTCTCAGTTTTGCTAGGCAACTTCCCTTGTTCCCTAATTGCTCCACGGTCAATCAACTCTTGCACCTTTTGATGGGCAAGCCTAGTGCTCTCTTCCAATCGATCAAGCCTCGCCCTTGTCTTCTCTGAATCTTCTTCATAACGCTTAAGAAAACTTTGCGTGTGATCAACCATCTTTTGCAAGTTCTCCATGAGTAGAGCTGTCTTCGACTTCGGTTGCTCTTTGGGAGCGGGATTTTCGCAGTGATCATTACCATAGTTAAGCCTACTACGGTCTTGGTTAGGTCCATAAGTTTGGCTAGCCGGTGCGTATCCTTGATTATTCCGGAACCCTCTTCTCCAAAATCCACCTCGAGGATTCTTACCGTCTTGTCCATAGCTAGCTTCTTGAGTACCAAATTCCGTAGCAAAAGCTTCCTCTTCGCCTCCTTGAACCCAATTGCCATCATCATATGCAAGCTCCGATCTACACATATGAGCTCCATGCCCATAGTTCTTGCATATTCAGCAAACTTCGTTTGACATAGCTGTTCCTGCGGAGTTCTTGAGGACTTGTTTCAACTCGTTGGTAAAGCACTCGAATCGATCTCCATTCCCCCCCATACATAGGGGCCTCCTGAGTAGGTGGAGCTTCAGGTCCACATTTCCTAAACATTGCTCTTGGATCCTTGAATTGCGAACCCTTGGCAAGCCTTTCGAAAACCGCCCAGACGGCTTCCGCGGTTTCCTCCCAAATATTGCCACGGCATTGGAAATCCACCACTTGTTGGTTCTCAAAGGTCAGTCCATTGTAGAAGTGTTGGACAAGACCCGAAAGCTCAAAACCATGGTGAGGGCACTTGTTCATGAGGTCTTGGAACCTCTCAAACGCGGTGTAGATGGTCTCATCATAGTCTTGTTTGAACCTAGTGATTTGTGCCTTAAGCGCGGTAGTCAAGGTGTGAGGGAAGTATTTCTCCATGAATGCTGAAAAAACCTTTTCCCAAGTGTCCAGCGAACCCGCCGGTAGAGAACTCAACCATGACTTGGCTCTGTCGCCAAGCCCCATAGCAAAAACCTTCATTCTCAACTCATACGTTGTTATTTCAGCTCCGGGTCGTGGGAGTTGGTTGACGAAATCATCGATATCGTGTAAGTACCCCATCACATCTTCCCTTGCTAAGCCATAGAACCTCGGAAGTTGTTGGAACGTGTAGACTTTATTTCCAGATCTCGAGTTGCAGACGAAAGAACAATCGCTAGTCCCCTCATACGATCCTTGGTGGGTTGAACCCATGCTTTCAGTGGTCTAGCTTCTGCCATTCCGACGATTTCCTTAAAAAGACTGTGTAGAGATTCAGAGAAATCGGTATCCTCTATTTTCTCTAGTTCACGTCGTCGAAGTAGTCGCCTTCTTTGGTGGTAGACTCTGTCAATTTCAACGATTGGTTCAGCAAGCGTTGTTCCCCTAGATCGTGTACTTCGCATACACTATCTGTAACAAGCTAAGAAAGGAGTATCAGAGAGATCAAATAGAAAAAATAAAAACTACTAAAACTAGGAATTGAATGCTGAAAATATATAAAGCTAAACAGAAAAAAGGAGTATAGTCCCCGGCAACGGCGCCAATTTGATGAACTGGAATTTGTCAGATTCAATTAATCAAATAAATTTGTTTTTTAGCCAAAGGAAATTCACAACTACAACGAAAACCGTAGTGTAACAGTAAAATAACCTCGAGTGTCGATCTCTAAGGACTATAACTAGCTTTATCTAATTTAACTTAAACTATAAAATCAACAGACGACTTAGCACAGATTTTTCTTATCAAGATAATGGAAGTTAGTGATAGTATGATCATTCAAAGCATAGCAGGTTAATAATCATGCATGAAGTACTCGATCGTTTTGCATAGAGATCTAAGATCATGAATTGTCCAATGTGTTCCGTTTTATTCAACACTACGAAGATAGAGGGCTTAGATAGATCAAAGAAATAAAGTAATAACTTAATGTCTAATTCGCATTACCGCCATCATGCATAATTAATAACCCTTCGCTAAGAAATCACATACTATCACCAACGATAGATTTAGCTACTCATAGATGTCATGCAATCAACAGAAATCATAGCAAGATTGAATGAAAACATGTTGAAAGATATATAAATATAAATAGAAAAATCTTAGATACAATGTTACCGACGAAGGTTGTCAATCTCCAAAGAATCGCGATCTCACAAGCTCCAAATTGATAAGAAAAATTGTCTCCTATGCTAAGAATTTCCAGAACAGGCTCTGGAGAATTCCTACCTAAAACTATGTGAAAAGTATGAAAAAAAGTCTAAGAAAGTATGAAAAAACGTAGAGAAACAGCAACTATATATAGGAGTTCGGCAAGCGTGGGGCGAGTCGCCGCACACACCGGGTGAACCGCCTGGTGTGGGGCGAACCGCCCCACATCCCGGGCCAATCGCCCGGGAGCTCCAGTCGGCGAGAGACGCGTTTTTGGATTTCTTTTCCTTTTCGGACTCGGTTTTTGACTTCTAGTGACCTTTAAGCCTTCAAACTCGACCCCTAGACTTCAAATCCCATCCGGAATCTTCTAGATACTCCAAAAATGTCCTCGGAACACCGATTCTTCGTTCTCTTCAATATAATTGCCCGAAAAACCACGTTTTTCACCTAAAACCTATAAAATGCAAACTAAAAGGAAACGTGACACTATTCTAATAAAATGCACTAAAATATAGCTAAATCAACATAGAGGAATAGCAAAAATAGGTGAAAAAGACTCGAATGAAGGTGTAAAATACACGTTCATCATTCGCCCGGGAAGTTTCGACAGCTATATAAATCTTTGCCTATTTTCTACGTTTTTCAGACCTTTTCACATTATTTTGAGAGAAAAATTCTCCAGAGTCTGTTCTGGAATTATTAGCATAGAAGACTCTTTTTCTTATTGATTTGGAAGCTTTAGCATAGAGATTGGACATCTTTAATTTTCGATTCTTGCTTGTGAGTTGGCAATTCATCGGAGATTGACAACCTTCGTTGGTAACTTGTATCTCACGATTTTTCTGTTTTTATTTATTTCATTCAACATGTTTTCATTCAATCTTGCTTTGATTCTTGTTGATTGCAATATGAGTAGCTAAATCTATCGTTGGTGATAGTATGTGATTTCTTAGCTAGGGTTCTTGATTATGCATGAGTGGCTTCGCGCGTTAAGACTTGATTTATTGTTTTATTTCTTTGATCTATATAAGCCATCTATCTTCGTAGTGTTGAATTGAAAGGAACACACATGACAATTCATGATCATAGATCTCTATACAAACTTCAAGTACTTCATGCATGATTATTACCCGTTGTTTTCAACGATCATACTATCACTAACTTCCATCATATTGATAAGAAAAATCTGTGCTTTGCTTGATTTCTGATTTATAGTTTAAGTTAAATTAGATAAAGCTAGTTATAGTCCTTAGAGATCGACACTCGAGGTTATTTTACTTCAACACTACGTGCCTTGGTTTTCGTTGTAGTTGTGAATTGCCTTTGGCTAAAAACAAATTTATTTGATTAATTGAGTCTGACAATCTCGTTCATCACCTATTAACCATGTCGATTCAGAACACACATGACCAAAAAAAAAATCCCTTTCTCCAAATCACATTCACAACTGTACAATTCATCTCCAAATCACATTCACAAGTCTACAACTCATCATATTTCAACTTCATCAATTTTTCACAGATCCATGGATACCAACACAAAATTCATGTCCAAATCACATTCACAAGTCTACAATTCATCATATTTCGACTTCATCAATTTTTCACAGATCCATGGATACCAACACAAGATGAAGATACTTGCTAACCACATTTAAATATTTAATAAAACGGAGAAATGATAATTAAATGCATAACATACATAATTGCATATAATTATCAAATAATTAATATTTAATAAAAAAATTCAACAAAAAGGGGTTGAACTTGACGGAATTTGGTTGGAACCTACCAAACTCCAGCCGCTGCCCATTGCTCTGCATGCAGCACAGCAAACTACCAAACTCCAGCCGCTGCCCATTGCTCTGCATGCAACACAACAAAAGACCACAAGTGCATAACTCCTACACATTGGTTGTTTGTCGCTTAGATGAATGCTCATTAGTTTTGTTGTTGTTAAGTGGTATATTATCATTGGTTTGGTTTTTGATAACTGAAGGTGATATGTTGCCTTAGTTGTTAGGTTGCACCCATTGGTTTGTTGCTTAAGACATGGCCACACAACAAACACATTCCACACTTTGAACACAACGAACTCATTGCACATGTCGTACACAACAAACAAATTGCACATGTTGCACACTTCGAACACAACGATCTCATTGCACTTGACGGAATTTGGTTGGAACCTACCAAACTCCAGCCGCTGCCCACTGCTCTACAGGCAGCACAGCAAAAGACCACAAGTATATTTGATTGAATGCTCATTGGTTTTGTTGTTGCTAAGTGGTATTATCATTGGTTTGGTTTTTGATAACTAAAGGTGATATGTTGCCTGAGTTTTTAAGTTGCACCCATTGGTTTGTTGCTTACACATTGGTTGTTTGTCGCTTAGATGAATGCTCATTGGTTTTGTTGTTCCTAAGTGGTATTATCATTGGCTATGTTGTCTGAGTTGTTAAGTTGCACCCATTGGTTTGTTGCATAAGACATGGCCATACAACGAACACATTCCATACTTTGAACACAACGAACTCATTGCACATGTCGCACACAACAAACACATTGAATATGTTGCACACTTCGAACACAACGAACTCATTGCACATGTCGCACACAACGAACACATTTCTCATGTTGCACACTTAGTCACATTAGTCGCTCGAACGAATTAAGCGTTTTTCTGTTGGCACATTTTATGCCGGTTTTATATTTGGAAGCTACAGAACAGGAAGGTTGTATTTCTGGACAGGAAGGTTACCTTAGATTGGGTTCAAATGAGCAGGGAACACTTCGTGTTCATTCATCGTTTCTAAATTGCACATGTTGCACACTTTACACCAGGTAAAAATCTTTTCTTCTTCATCGTAAACTTTAATCCCTTTTTGTTATAAATTATTTATGAAAAAATTAGTTATGTGATAATTTTAATGCAATCATGTATGTTATGTGTTTAATTATCATTGCTCTGTTTTATTAAAAATTTAAACGTCTATTTGTCCCAGCAAGAGTGTGGTTGATTTAGCACCTACCCGATCAGAGATTTTCAATTCATTATGACTTGATGTTTTGGAGGATAATGATGAATTGCAGAATTGTGAATGTGATTTGGAGAAACTCTATTTATCATGTTTTGATGTAAATCAACACAAGATGAAGATATCTATTAACCATGTAGATTCGGAACACGCATGACCAAAAAGAAAAAAAAAATCCCTTTCTCCAAATCGCATTCACGTTTTTTATAAGTGAAGGTGATATGTTGCCTGAGTTGTTAAGTTGCACCCATTGGTTTGTTGCTTAGACATTGGTTGTTTGTCGCTTAGATGAATGCTCATTGGTTTTGTTGTTCCTAAGTGGTATTATCATTGGTTATGTTGTCTGAGTTGTTAAGTTGCACCCATTGGTTTGTTCCTAAGGACATGGACGTCTCGCTTCACTAGTCCTCCACCAGAAGTTGACATAGCCAATGTAGAGGAATGTGGTGAAGAATCTATTGAAGAAGCCTCTTCAGTGCTTAGCTTGGATTCCACGTCCTTACTTGAGGATGTCAAGATTGTTGGTAAAGAAGAAGTCGTGGAGGAGGTGATGAATGAATCCATTGCTTCACCTGAGTCAGAAGGTGTTGTCTGGAGTTGTGTGAGGTCGAGGAGCTACTCTCTGAATAATTTGGTGTCTCTGAATCGACATGCTTAGATTCTATTGCTATAGACACTCTTGATCATGACTCCTATGTTCTGGTCCATGCACCCACCTATGAGTTTCAAGGTAGTTTTGATCCACTTTTCTCTTTTTATTTTCCATCCAATTCCCTTAGTTATTTTTTAGATTTTGATTTTACTGATTTTGTTAATTTTAGTTTTCAGGGAATCATGGACTTGCTTGAGCAGCTAAGCATAGGAGCCAAGGATGGTTCCCAAGATGCAAGGAGTAATGGAACTGATGCACAAGATGCGTTTCCATTTGATAATGGATAACCTTAGTGGTATTGCTTGCATGTAGTTTAGTTTTATCGCTTTCTTGCATTGCCTGCATACATTGAATATTTAGATGTTTTTCTCCTTGTGTTCGAGTGTGATTTTGGTGATAAAATAGGTAAAAAGTTGGTATTTTTGAGTTCGGGGATGATCAAATCGGCGCCAGGGCTCTGCCGCCCCCAGGCGGACCGCCCCTCACATGGGGCGGTGCGCCTGGGAGAGGCAGGGTGCCTGGGTGTTTCTGGGCACCCCAGGCGGACCGCCCCCCACACGGGGCGGTGCGCCTGGTGGCGCCAGTGCCCTGGGTGTCGGGATTTTCGTCCGGACACCCCGTTTTATCCCCGTATGCAAACATATTGATCTTTTTACCCCTTTTATCATCCGTTTTGGTTTCTCACGAGTTTCATTGAGTAATATAGGTTACAGGTACTCTTCCAGCTCTCACCCAATATCCACTTTCGACGTTCAGGACGTACGACGAAGTTCAGGTTAGGGGGGGGTTATCTCTGGGTATTTCAGTGACTTATATTTCTCATTTCAACTCGTGAAAGCCTTTGTTTGCACGTTTACCCCTTTCTTAGGATTTAGTTTGTTCGTATGCATTCATCCTTAGTCTAGTTTTGCATGATGTTGTGTGGAGTTTATTGTCAAATTTTTTGAACTTTTTTATTGTATAGACTAAGTGTTTTTTACCATTGACCATACATTGCATCTCTATGGAATAGCTTGAGGTTTGTCTCGCTTGGCTTGTCATATTCGTATGTGCACTAGTTAAACTTGGTAGTCTCGACATCACTATGTGGTGTTTTCTCTACTGCGGTTCGTGAAGGCCTTATAAAATGTTGCATGTTAGAGTCTTTGGTTGTATTCTCGTGTAATTATGTACCTAAGAGGCAACAAGTCTTCACCTTGCTTTTTTGAGATTGCAAATGCCTAGGAAGGAGGTAGAGTGAGGTGTGTTATCCTTTGTTTGAAACCTATTCTAATGAATAGGTTTGGGGAGGGGGTTACCATTGTTATGACTTGTTTTTCGTATAGTTGAGTCGTGTTGAGTTTGTTTTTCTTTTTCTTTGTGAGTTTGTGCTCCAATCTATTCTTTCAAATTTGTTTGGGGAGGTCGTTGTTATTTCCTTTCATTTTGCTACTGCTGGCTATATACAAAAAAAAAAAAAAAAGAAAAAAAAAGGAAGAAATAATCGAAAAAATCTATTCCAGAAATCTGGAAAAAGAAAAATGTTGGTCCCTTTAAACAACAAGAAAAGACTAGGGGGGGGGGGGTGAGTAGTCTTTTCAAACTTTCGTCGTTTAAAAACTTTCTCATCAAGTGCTTATTACTTTTCAGTAATGAGTTTGCTGATACTTAACTTTCTCAGCAAGCGCAAGTTACTTTTCAGTAACTAGGTTTGCTGATACTTAAAATCAGGGGCTTCTTACATATACTACCCTTATTAGTTCTTTTTATTACAGATAGACCCTCGTTAGTCAAACAATTACATCCAACACCCTTGTTAGATAGATTTAATTATACCTAAACCTACGAATTTGACTTTTGGCGAATTAAATCAATGTAAAGACATTTTTACCCTTGGTCAAATATTGAATTCTGACTTTGACGAAACAACTTCAATTTTCATTAATTACACATTAGCCTTAAAAATTTTTAATTTTACCAATTTGGCACTTAATAATTTAAGGCATATAACTTCTCTAAATTCCAAATTTGTCCCAAATTTTATTGCAACTAAGCCCTAATAAATTTTTTATTTTAAAATATCACTCAAAAAATTAAAAAAAAAAGAAAGAAAAAACAGCAAATCGGAGCTGCACAGCTCCGATTTGCTCTGCCGCCACAGCTCCGATTGACCGGAGCTCCGGCCACTGTTCTGAAAAAGGGAAGAGGAAAGGGAAAAAAAAAGGTAGGAAGAAGAAAGAACAAGGAAGGAAGAGGAAAGAAATTAAAAAGGAGAAACAAAGGGCCTAGTTGCAATAAAAATGCTAAGGCCATGTTTGGTCTAAATTTTCATTTAGTTTGGTCAAAGGAAAAACTTGATTTTGGACTCATATGTAATAGATTGACTAAGAGGGGGTTATATGTAATTAGAGTGTCTAGAAGGGGTAGTGGATGTAAAATTCCCTAAAATCAGAGAGCGGAAGTCTTTGATACAATAAGTGCTTTGACAGTAAGTGATAGTTTCAGCAAGTGAAGTGAATGACTGTGTACAGATAGATATGCTTTGCTGAAAACTAAGTACAGTAAGTAAATCACACAAACACTTTTATAGTGGTATCTGAGAGTGGCGTAATCTCTCAACTAATCCACTTTGTCCTTTCTAGGTCTGAATCCACTAAGATAAGATTGAGGTTCCTTACAACACCTATCTAGAGCGATTCAAACAGAAATCAAAGCACACTTGCTTCGTCTCCAACCTAACTAGAGAACGTAACCTTGTTCTCCACCAAACTTGGTACTTTTAATCAGCAACACTATGCTCGATTAAGTTCCCCCTGAATATCACGCCTGAAAGGGTGTATTTTCAGTTAGAGAGGTTTGGGATGAGATAACTTAATTATAACTTATTCAGTTACAACAAGTAATCTAAGAATCAAAACTTTGAATACTTTGCAGTAAACAAGTTTGATTGTTTCTAGTGTCAAGACTTGTTCTTGTTCGAAAGAAAGAAAGAACACTTAACTAATTTCTTAGTCGTGTAAGTTCTACTTCTTCACAAGTAGCTTTTTCAAACTTTAAGGTTTGGAACGGATCAATGGCAGTAAAGAGTATTGAAGGGTATGTGAGTTTAAGCACAAGTGAGAGTATGATCACGTTGTTGACACACTTCAACTCTTTGCCGGATGACCTCTATTTATAGTGAAATAAGGAGCCGTTTGAATTTCAAATTCTAAGGCTTTCGTTCCTTAAAATGTCACTATCTTGCTTTTGTACTTTCAGCAGCGTCCTTGTTTGTCTTCTAGTCTTCATGTCCTTCGCGTGCATGCTTTGCATTTAATGCTCTTTTGAATAAAATTCAAACAGTAACATTGGAGCGCAAATACAAGTACTTTCAGCAAGAGGTCACAAATGTTCCATCAGCAAGTGGTCAGTCTCAGTTTCAGCAAGCACAACCTACTCTGTCGTTTAGATTTTCACTTATGCAATGCTGTTGCTGAAGTTTCCACTTTCTGAGCAACATGTGCCTTTGTAGATACCAGTCTTCAGAAATCTTCTAGTCTTCAGATCTTTGAATTCTTCAAGTTTCTGAACGGGTCTAAATGCTTCAATAGTTTGTCTTCTAGTCTTCATGTCCTTCGCGTGCATGCTTTGCATTTAATGCTCTTTTGATTAAAATTCAAACAGTAACATTGGAGCGCAAATATAAGTACTTTCAGCAAGAGGTCACAAATTTCTTTTTTTCTTTTCCAGTTTTTTTCTTTTTCCTGGAATTTTCTTTTTCTTTTTTTTTCTTTTTTTAGCCAGCAGTAGCACAACGAAAAGAAATTAAAATGACACACAAACAACCTCCCCAAACCTATTCGAAAGAATAGGTTGGAGTACAAACATAACGAAAAAGAAAAACAAACTCACAACACACACTCAAAAATTTCAAAAACAAGTCTAATGATAGCGTAACCCCCTCCCCAAACCTATTCGAAAGAATAGGTTGCAAACAAAGGATCACACAATCTCACACTACCTTCTTCCTAGGCATTTAGCAATCTCAAAGCAAGGTGAAGACTTGTTGCCTCTTAGGTACATAATTACTCGGGAAAACAACCATAAGATCCTAACATGCATCATCCTATTATAAAGGCCTTCGTGAACCGCAATAGAGAAAACACCACTAAGTGATGTCGAGACTACAAAATTCCACTAAGTGGAAACATAAATGTGATAAGCCAAGCGAGAAAAACCTCAAACAAATTCATAGAGATGAAGCATATGATTAATGTCATAATTAGTTAATCTACCCAATAAAAAAGTTCAAAAAAATTGGCAATAAACTCCACATAAAACATGGAAGTCTATACTAGGATGAATGTAGTGTATGCAATTAAATACTAAGAAAGCGGTAAACGTGCAAATGCAAATGCAAACGAATTTCAACAAAATGCAAGGTACTATACTCATCCTACCAATGGCAAGCTCCAAACTACCAATCCCAAGCTCCAAACTAACAACACTAGTTCACTTAAATCCCATCCCCTCTCATGAATTTAAAGCTAGTCCCTAGCAATAAGAGAATGAGGAAATAAGATGTGATACTAGATGTTACCGTGTGGTTTGGCCTCGGTCGGCTGAGTATTCTAGATGTAAGGTATTGAGATTGCTCGAGGGTCCTTGTTGGTGATCATCGGAGCTCGTGGTGGTGGTGGTAGTTCCACTAATGGATCGAATAGGACCAACTCCTCCATCAGTAATCATGGAATCCTCATTGTCCCTATTGTCTTCATTGTCACCATTATCACCATTAGAAGAATTGCATTGTCGAAGAGAATCCTCAAGATTAGCCTCTGCAGTTATGGGGGTTTCCATCCGGTATCTCTCTAAAAGACTGTGAACTGTTGAAGGGGAAAGAGCCGTGCTCTTAGAGTCTACCTCCCCAACGTTCTCTACCCCATAGAACTTACAGTAAGCTGCGATGAAACTCGGAAACTCGGAGGTTTTCCTCTTCTTTGCCCAATGTTGCCCACATTCTCTACGGTTGATCCCGATGTCTATATGGTGCTCCCTCAATAAGCAGTCGAGGGGCACCCCAAGGAAGGGCTGGGTGTCCATGTCATTATGTTTTAGAATCAAGTTAGCGGTACGGAACTTCATCCCCACTATCAACTCAAGACTGAATCTGTTGTGATGAGGCCGCCCCGGTTGATTCCTAGTCTCTCGGACTTTGCAGTCCTTGTGGCGAATTTCTGACGTAATATTGGTTTCAATCCCTTTAGTGGTACGTGAATAGACATAAGAGTGCTCACTCCCGGTGAATCCTCGTTCCATCTCATGGATAATCCGCGAAGTTGTTGCAAAAGTCCATGGCTCGAACGCACCTCTAACGAGATCACTCTCCTTCTCTTGAAGAGTAGTAGACCCAACATAGAACTCATGGAGAACGTCCTTGTCAAACCTTTTGACATGATTGGATACGAACCACCTGGAATACCTCATTGTAGCCAAACGGAAGTGCTCCTCTCCGTTTGTGGCATGGTTCCTACAAACATCCATTAGTACCTCGTACAACAAAAAGTATCATGCACATGAAAATGTAAGGGTGAAAACAAACGAGTAACTTCATTGTCACGCCTAATCTTCAAAACACCAAGTCTAATTTAGCTACCACAATGCAATGTATCAACATATCAAAATATGTAGCATATCACAACATGCTTTTATGCTAGATAACTAGTAACCTTAAATCACAAGATTCATTCAAACCATAGTACTCAAAAACTTCACCAAAAGTCCCAAACCCCATCAATCAAGTGTTCTACCATGATGTCTACCTCTATCATACCAATACCCTCATCATAAAACATGGAGTGAAGAATAAGGAGCAATGCAAAACGAGACCTAGATATCAAGTAAGCAAAAATTCCCAATTTACCAAACCAAGCAAAATTGAGCAAGCAATTGGTAATGAAAATTGATTTTAATCTCATAAACAAGCAACCCATACATTATATAAGCTCAACTGATGTATAAATCAAAAAACCCCCAGTTTGAAAAATTAGGGTTCATGTGAAGTTACCTCAGATCTGAAAAACAAATGCACTAGGATGAAAGTGGTTCGGATAGAATCAAAGAGCATGTAATGGGCTTCGATTGAAGCTAAAGATCACAAAATTTGATGGAGGATTGAATAAATTATGGTAGAAATAAGGTTTTTCGAGTTTTGGGGTGTTTTAGAGAAAGAGGTGTGAAAGGAGATGAATAATGAGGGTTTGGTGGAAGAATCTCGCTTTTCACCTTGCCTGAAGACGGGGGGCGATTCGCCCCGTGTGTGGGGCGATTCGGACCCCACTGACAGAGAGTTTAAAACTCTCTGGCTCTGTCGGGCGATTCGCCCCCGACCTCCAGAGGTGGGGAGACGAAATTTTCCGAAAAACTCAGTTTTTTTTATCCCCGAAAACCATTTCCCTCATGTAAAACACTCGAAAAAGTTCACTCAAACATAAACATAAGCACAAAGCAACACAAAAACGACCAAAATTCACACAAAGAAAAGCAAATTGTTCAAAGTATGAATGCATGCAATGCAATAAAGCGGTAAAAAAACGATAAAAACTCCGGGTTGCCTCCCGGATAGCGCCATTGTTTATAGTCTTTGACTCAACTTCTTCTTGCTCCTAGTTCTTCTTTTTTAGGGTACTAGACTTCCCCTTCATGGATCTTTTCCTCATGCCACGAACCTGTGAATGAGAATGAACATAGACAGCAAGACCAAAGTAGTTAATTGTGTGAGAAGCATTGAAGTGATTATTTGGATCAGATATGGTTCGCAACACATGTCGCTTGCCATCCACCTCAATGGTGCAAGTTCTTCGGTAGATGTCTATCACGGAGCGTAGCTTAGTCAAGAACGTTCGCCCCAAGAGAACAACATCCCCCATCCTAGGTATAGACGCCGGCATAACTACAAAGTTGGTGTACACGGATGCTTCACCAATCTTAACCAATACGTTCTTCACAACGCCTTCGGGTCTCACAAAGGATCCATCCGCCAATTGCACAATAGCCTTATGCTCAGATAGTTTTCCAAGGCTACTCTTCTCAAACACACTCATTGTAGCACATTAGAGTAAGATCTCGTATCTAGTGTAGCACGAACATCTTCAAGTTCACCAATCCCGACCTTAACATCGAAACTCTGAGGGATTGGCTCGGGATCCTCTTGCTCCTCTTCACTCTCATCAGAACCAAGGTCCTTCTCTTCTTCCTTGGCTAGTGGGGGTTCTTCACCCTTGCAATGCTCACATTTAGCAACCTTTTTGATGGTGATTTCAACAGGAAGATCACCCACCAAGGTAATAGACATTGATTTCTCAGTTTTGCTAGGAAACTTCCCTTGTTCCCTACTTGCTCCACGGTCAATCAACTCTTGCACCTTTTGATGGGCAAGCCTAGTGCTCTCTTCCAATCGATCAAGCCTCTCCCTTGTCTTCTCAGAATCTTCTTCATAACGCTTAAGAAAACTTTGGGTGTGATCTACCATCTTTTGCAAGTTCTCCATGAGTAGAGGTGTCTTCGACTTCGGTTGCTCTTTGGGAGCGGGATTTTCGCAGTGATCATTACCATAGTTAAGCCTACTACGGTCTTGGTTAGGTCCATAAGTTTGGCTAGCCGGTGCGTATCCTTGATTGTTCCGGAACCCTCTTCTCCAAAATCCACCTCGAGGATTCCTACCGTCTTATCCGTAGCTAGCTTCTTGAGTACCAAATTCCGTAGCAAAAGCTTCCTCTTCGCCTCCTTGAACCCAATTGCCATCATCATATGCAAGCTCCGATCTACACATATGAGCTCCATGCCCATAGTTCTTGCATATTCAGCAAACTTCGTTTGACATAGCTGTTCCTGCGGAGTTCTTGAGGACTTGTTTCAACTCGTTGGTAAAGCACTCGAATCGATCCCCATTCCCCCCCATACATAGGGGCCTCCTGAGTAGGTGGAGCTTCAGGTCCACGTCTCCTAACCATTGCTCTTGGATCCTTGAATTGCGAACCCTTGGCAAGCCTTTCGAAAACCGCCCAGACGGCTTCCGCGGTTTCCTCCCAAATATTGCCACGGCATTGGAAATCCACCACTTGTTGGTTCTCAAAGGTCAGTTCATTGTAGAAGTGTCGGACAAGATCCGAAAGCTCAAAACCATGGTGAGGGCACTTGTTCATGAGGTCTTGGAACCTCTTAAACGCGGTGTAGATGGTCTCATCATAGTCTTGTTTGAACCCAGTGATTTGTGCCTTAAGCGCGGTAGTCAAGGTGTGAGGGAAGTATTTCTCCATGAATGCTGAAAAAACCTTTTCCCAAGTGTCCAGCGAACCCGCCGGTAGAGAACTCAACCATGACTTGGCTCTGTCGCCAAGCCCCATAGCAAAAACCTTCATTCTCAACTCATACGTTGTTATTTCAGCTCCGGGTCGTGGGAGTTGGTTGACGAAATCATCGATATCGTGTAAGTACCCCATCACATCTTCCCTTGCTAAGCCATAGAACCTCGGAAGTTGTTGGAACGTGTGGATTTTATTTCCAGATCTCGAGTTGCAGACGAAAGAACAATCGCTGGTCCCCTCATACGATCCTTGGTGGGTTGAACCCATGCTTTCAGTGGTCTAGCTTCTGCCATTCCGACGATTTCCTTAAATAGACTGTGTAGAGATTCAGACAAATCGGTATCCTCTATTTCCTCTAGTTCACGTCGTCGAAGTAGTCGCCTTCTTTGGTGGTAGACTCTGTCAATTTCAACGATTGGTTCAGCAAGCGTTGTTCCCCTAGATCGTGTACTTCCCATACACTATCTGTAACAAGCTAAGAAAGGAGTATCAGAGAGATCAAATAGAAAAAATAAAAACTACTAAAACTAGGAATTGAATGCTGAAAATATATAAAGCTAAACAGAAAAAAGGAGTATAGTCCCCGGCAACGGCGCCAATTTGATGAACTGGAATTTGTCAGATTCAATTAATCAAATAAATTTGTTTTTTAGCCAAAGGCAATTCACAACTACAACGAAAACCGTAGTGTAGCAGTAAAATAAACTCGAGTGTCGATCTCTAAGGACTATAACTAGCTTTATCTAATTTAACTTAAACTATAAAATCAACAGACGACTTAGCACAGATTTTTCTTATCAAGATAATGGAAGTTAGTGATAGTATGATCGTTCAAAGCATAGCAGGTTAATAATCATGCATGAAGTACCCGATCGTTTTGCATAGAGATCTAAGATCATGAATTGTCCAATGTGTTCCGTTTTATTCAACACTACGAAGATAGAGGGCTTAGATAGATCAAAGAAATAAAGTAATAACTCAATGTCTAATTCGCATTACCGCCATCATGCATAATTAATAACCCTTCGCTAAGAAATCACATACTATCACCAACGATAGATTTAGCTACTCATAGATGTCATGCAATCAACAGAAATCATAGCAAGATTGAATGAAAACATGTTGAAAGATATATAAATATAAATAGAAAAATCTTAGATACAATGTTACCGACGAAGGTTGTCAATCTCCGAAGAATCGCGATCTCACAAGCTCCAAATTGATAAGAAAAATTGTCTGCTATGCTAAGAATTTCCAGAACAGGCTCTGGAGAATTCCTACCTAAAACTATGTGAAAAGTATGAAAAAAAGTCTAAGGAAGTATGAAAAAACGTAGAGAAACAGCAACTATATATAGGAGTTCGGCAAGCGTGGGGCGAGTCGCCCCACACACCGAGTGAACCGCTTGGTGTGGGGCGAACCGCCCCACATCCCGGGCGAATCGCCCGGGAGCTCCAGTCGGCGAGAGACGCATTTTTGGATTTCTTTTCCTTTTCGGACTTGGTTTTTGACTTCTAGTGACCTTTAAGCCTTCAAACTCGACCCCTAGACTTCAAATCCCATCCGGAATCTTCTAGATACTCCAAAAATGTCCTCGGAACACCGATTCTTCATTCTCTTCAATATAATTGCCCGAAAAACCACGTTTTTCACCTAAAACCTATAAAATGCAGACTAAAGGGAAACGTGACACTATTCTAATAAAATGCACTAAAATATAGCTAAATTAACATAGAGGATAGCAAAAATAGGTGAAAAAGACTCGAATGAAAGTGTAAAATACACGTTCATCATTCGCCCGGGAAGTTTCGACAGCTATATAAATCTTTGCCTATTTTCTACGTTTTTCAGACCTTTTCACATTATTTTGAGAGAAAAATTCTCCAGAGTCTGTTCTGGAATTATTAGCATAGAAGACTCTTTTTCTTATTGATTTGGAAGCTTTAGCATAGAGATTGGACATCTTTCATTTTCAATTCTTGCTTGTGAGTTGGCAATTCATCGGAGATTGACAACCTTCGTTGGTAACTTGTATCTCACGATTTTTCTGCTTTTATTTATTTCATTCAACATGTTTTCATTCAATCTTGCTTTGATTCTTGTTGATTGCAATATGAGTAGCTAAATCTATCGTTGGTGATAGTATGTGATTTCTTAGCTAGGGTTCTTGATTATGCATGAGTGGCTTCGCGCGTTTAAGACTTGATTTATTGTTTTATTTCTTTGATCTATCTAAGCCATCTATCTTCGTAGTGTTGAATTGAAAGGAACACACATGACAATTCATGATCATAGATCTCTATACAAACTTCAAGTACTTCATGCATGATTATTACCCGTTGTTTTCAATGATCATACTATCACTAACTTCCATCATATTGATAAGAAAAATCTGTGCTTTGCTTGATTTTTGATTTATTGTTTAAGTTAAATTAGATAAAGCTAGTTATAGTCCTTAGAGATCGACACTCGAGGTTATTTTACTTCTACACTACGTGCCTTGGTTTTCGTTGTAGTTGTGAATTGCCTTTGGCTAAAAACAAATTTATTTGATTAATTGAGTCTGACAATCTCGTTCATCACCTATTAACCATGTCGATTCAGAACACGCATGACCAAAAAAATAATCCCTTTCTCCAAATCACATTCACAAGTGTACAATTCATCTCCAAATCACATTCACAAGTCTACAACTCATCATATTTCAACTTCATCAATTTTTCACAGATCCATGGATACCAACACAAAATTCATCTCCAAATCACATTCACAAGTCTACAATTCATCATATTTCGACTTCATCAATTTTTCACAGATCCATGGATACCAACACAAGATGAAGATACTTGCTAACCACATTTAAATATTTAATAAAACGGAGAAATGATAATTAAATGCATAACATACATAATTGCATAAAATTATAAAATAATTAATATTTAATAAAAAATATTCAACAAAAAGGGGTTGAACTTGACGGAATTTGGTTGGAACCTACCAAACTCCAGCCGCTGCCCATTGCTCTGCATGCAGCACATCAAACTACCAAACTCCAGCCGCTGCCCATTGCTCTGCATGCAACACAACAAAAGACCACAAGTGCATAACTCCTACACATTGGTTGTTTGTCGCTTAGATGAATGCTCATTAGTTTTGTTGTTGCTAAGTGGTATATTATCATTGGTTTGGTTTTTGATAACTGAAGGTGATATGTTGCCTTAGTTGTTAGGTTGCACCCATTGGTTTGTTGCTTAAGACATGGCCACACAACAAACACATTCCACACTTTGAACACAACGAACTCATTGCACATGTCGTACACAACAAACAAATTGCACATGTTGCACACTTCGAACACAACGATCTCATTGCACTTGACGGAATTTGGTTGGAACCTACCAAACTCCAGCCGCTGCCCACTGCTCTACAGGCAGCACAGCAAAAGACCACAAGTATATTTGATTGAATGCTCATTGGTTTTGTTGTTGCTAAGTGGTATTATCATTGGTTTGGTTTTTGATAACTAAAGGTGATATGTTGCCTGAGTTGTTAAGTTGCACCCATTGGTTTGTTGCTTACACATTGGTTGTTTGTCGCTTGATGAATGCTCATTGGTTTTGTTGTTCCTAAGTGGTATTATCATTGGCTATGTTGTCTGAGTTGTTAAGTTGCACCCATTGGTTTGTTGCTTAAGACATGGCCATACAACGAACACATTCCATACTTTGAACACAACGAACTCATTGCACATGTCGCACACAACAAACACATTGCATATGTTGCACACTTCGAACACAACGAACTCATTGCACATGTCGCACACAACGAACACATTTCTCATGTTGCACACTTAGTCACATTAGTCGCTCGAACGAATTAAGCGTTTTTCTGTTGGCACATTTTATGCCGGTTTTATATTTGGAAGCTACAGAACAGGAAGGTTGTATTTCTGGACAGGAAGGTTACCTTAGATTGGGTTCAAATGAGCAGGGAACACTTCTTGTTCATTCATCGTTTCTAAATTGCACATGTTGCACACTTTACACCAGGTAAAAATCTTTTCTTCTTCATCGTAAACTTTAATCCCATTTTGTTATAAATTATTTATGAAAAAATTAGTTATGTGATAATTTTAATGCAATCATGTATGTTATGTGTTTAATTATCATTGCTCTGTTTTATTAAAAATTTAAACGTCTATTTGTCCCAGCAAGAGTGTGGTTGATTTAGCACCTACCTGATCAGAGATTTTCAATTCATTATGACTTGATGTTTTGGAGGATAATGATGAATTGCAGAATTGTGAATGTGATTTGGAGAAACTCTATTTATCATGTTTTGATGTAAATCAACACAAGATGAAGATACCTATTAACCATGTAGATTCAGAACACGCATGACCAAAAAAAAAAAATCCCTTTCTCCAAATCGCATTCACGTTTTTTATAAGTGAAGGTGATATGTTGCCTGAGTTGTTAAGTTGCACCCATTAGTTTGTTGCTTAGACATTGGTTGTTTGTCGCTTATATGAATGCTCATTGGTTTTGTTGTTCCTAAGTGGTATTATCATTGGCTATGTTGTCTGAGTTGTTAAGTTGCACCCATTGGTTTGTTCCTAAGGACATGGACGTCTCGCTTCACTAGTCCTCCACCAGAAGTCGACATAGCCAATGTAGAGGAATGTGGTGAAGAATCTATTGATGAAGCCTCTTCAGTGCTTAGCTTGGATTCCACGTCCTTACTTGAGGATGTCAAGATTGTTGGTAAAGAAGAAGTCGTGGAGGAGGTGATGAATGAATCCATTGCTTCACCTGAGTCAGATAGTGTTGTCTGGAGTTGTGTGAGGTCGAGGAGCTACTCTCTAAATATTTTGGTGTCTCTGAATCGACATGCTTAGATTCTATTGCTATAGACACTCTTGATCATGACTCCTATGTTCTGGTCCATGCACCCACCTATGAGTTTCAAGGTAGTTTTGATCCACTTTTCTCTTTTTATTTTCCATCCAATTCCCTTAGTTATTTTTTAGATTTTGATTTTACTGATTTTGTTAATTTTAGTTTTCAGGGAATCATGGACTTGCTTGAGCAGCTAAGCATAGGAGCCAAGGATGGTTCCCAAGATGCAAGGAGTAATGGAACGGATGCACAAGATGCGTTTCCATTTGATAATGGATAAGCTTTACTATGCAAGGAGTAACCAAGAAATATAGCTTCGTCTGCCTTTGGTTGAAATGTTCTTAAGTATTCTCTACCATTGTTAAGAACAATGCATTTGCAACCAAATACTCTTAGATGGGTGATGTTAGGAGGTCTTCCAACAAATAACTCATAGGGAGTTTTGTTGTATTCCTTAGTTATCAAACATCTATTTTGAGTATAGCATGCGGTATTAATCGCTTCAACCCAATAAGCTTCACTTATTTTAGTGTCAGCAAGCATCATTCTAGCTGCTTCCTTAAGGGTACGATTCTTCCTTTCAGCAACACCATTTTGTTGAGGTGTCCTTACTGAGGATTACTGATGTTGTATTCCTTTTGAAGTGCAATACTCAGTTATGTACTGGTTTACAAACTCAGTACCATGGTCTGTTCTTATGACTTTACCCAAGTGAATCTTGAATAGTCATCTACCACAACCAGACCATACTTCTTACCAGCATAGCTTGTTGAAGAAGATTCAAACAAGTCCATGTGCAAGAGTTGTAAAGGTTTTGTAGTTGATGGTACTACCTTGTTCTTGAAAGAAGATTTGGTTTGCTTTCCTTGCTGACATGCTTTGCAAACACCATCCTTCTTAAAAGTAACCTTAGGTAATCCAACTACAAGTGCCTTTTTAGACAGCTTATTCAGCGTCTTGAAGTTTAGGTGACTTGTTCGTTTATGCCATAACCATGCTTTTTCAGCAAGGCAATCATGATCTGAGACAAGGCATTTTTCAACGATTGCTGAAGACCAATCTACAATATACAAACGTCCTGATCTTCTAGCAACCATAATAACCTTCTTTGTCTCAAAGTCTATAAGTTTACATTCATCACTTTTGATTTTGATGAAGTAACCTTTGTCAGCGAATTGACTCATGCTGAAAAGGTTAAACTTAAGATTTTTGACATAAAGAACTCCTGAAATGGTAATGCATCCTAACTTCACGTCACCATAACCATTATGAGAACCAAAGCCTCCACCAGCAAACCTTATTGTTGGACCTTTAGACCACCGTCTATAGTTTATAAGGTTTTTCTTGTTGCCCGTCATGTGCTTTCCATAACCACTGTCAAAGTGCCAAATTGCATTGTTTGTCTCCGTGGTTGAAGTCTGCACAATCAAGAGAAAACAAATTAATTATCCAATATTGGATGTCCATTAACATGTTCAAGAAAGCGTCCTGTGGAAACCCAAGTCTTGAGTTTTTCAACTTTGACTTGTTTTCTACTTGCTGAGGAACTAGAAGGTTTTAAGTCGAAAGACTTTTGATCATTGCTAATGAAGTCCACTTTCTGATGTGGTGTCTTGCTTGGTTGACCTTTTTGCTGAACATACTTTTCAGTAAGTTCTTTTCTGGCAAGGTTCCTTCTAGTTCTAGCGTTTTGAGTTTTGTCAGAACTCTTAGGCTTGGTTTTGTTCATCTCTTTGAAGTATCTTTGTTGACTTTGCTTATACTCATGAAAAAGTTGACTTTGCTTGGTTTTGAAACCAAGTCCACTTTTCAGAGAATGAGCTTTTGTCTCAGCAACCTTACTTGATTCAGGTTTGTCAACAAAGGTCTTCTGATTACTTTTAGTAATCTTGCCTTTTGACTTAACAAATTGCTTTTCAGCAACTTGTTTGGCGGAATGCTTTACAACATCCTTTTTCTTAACAGTTCGCTTTTCAGCAACCTGTTTACCTTTTAAATTCTTCTTACTTTGAGTAGCAACAGCGGGCTTTACGGTCGTAGGAACTTGATTGCATATTTCAACAACCTTAGATTGACCAATCTGATAGAGTTTTGGTTGACCACTATCAGTTGCACGAACAAAGGTAATAAGTGATTTGTCTTTACTCAAGATTATTACATCATCACCTTCATACGTTGCACCTAAACCTTCTTTCTGAGATGGGTCTCTCAGATAAGAGTTTAGTTCAGTCAGCGTGTTACTCGCATCAGCATAAGATTTGAAATTGATTTTCATCTTTTTCATTTCTTGTATTTCAGCAAGTAAATTTAGAATTGAGGACTGATACTCTTCCAATTCTATTGCCATTTGAGAATTCTTCTCTGTAATTTCAGCAATTATCTTTTTAAGATGCAATATTTCAGCATCTTTCTTTTCTGACTCTTCTATCTTTCTTTTCTGACTCTTCTTTTAGCAATACATACTTTTCAGTAATTTGGTTAGTTAGAGTTTCAGTATTCAGTAGTTTCTCTTGCTGTTTGCTCAGAGTTTTCTCAAATCTTTCGATTTCTCCTTGAATTCTATCAAGGTCAATATCATCTTCACTTTCTGAGTCAGAGTCAGAGGTAGGACAATTTACCTGACCGGCCATGAGGCAGAATTCGTAGTTTGACACATCTGGATAAGCTTCCATAGCTATTCCACAAACTTCCCTGCCAATCTCTACATCAAGAGTGACTTCTTCTTCTTCTTCAGTGTCTGAGCTCTCTACCTCACTGTCTTCATAACTAGTATCAATGCAAAGCGCATCGATTTTTCTTGAAGCTTTTTCTTTTCTTCAGCAATCAAAGCCCTTTTGAACTTCTTCTTCTTTTCAGCAGATTTGCCTTTCAGCAAAGGACAATTTGCTTTGAAGTGTCCAAGATTTTTGCAATAAAAGCAGAGATCATTGCTAACTGCTGGTTCTTCAGAAGAATTTGCTTGCTGATCTTGCTTGTTCAGCGAGCTAGCTTCATTCTTGTATTTATGGTAGTTGTTAACAAGATGCTTTTTCAGCTTCTCTTTTGCTTTTCGCCTTTCAAGTTCCTTACTGATGAATTTCTTCATGTTTTTAACAACTAGAGCATTTTCATCAGCAGGCTTTTTATCATTCTTCTTTTCAGAAGATAACGGATTTGCGGAAAGAGCAATGTTTTGCGATTTTTCAGCAAACACATTTTCTCTTTGCTTTGTCTCGTAATTGACAGTAGCAAGATGAGAGAACAACTCTGAAGGTGTGATATTTGGCATTCCTTGATTATAATAGAAATTCTGAGTATGGATCCATTCTTGGTTCAGACTTCTAATAATGGTTTTCACCTTCTCAGAATCTGAATAGAGGTTTCCAACTCCTAAGGCAGCCATCTCACTTACTAGAGTTGTGAATCTGAAATCCAAGTCTTCCAGTGACTCATTTGTACCTTGTTTAAAGTTTTGGAACTTTAACTTAAGCACTTCGAGTTTGTTTTCCTTGGTTTTGTCAGATCCAGCGCAAAGATGTTGAACCATTTTCCAAGCTTCCTTAGCAGTTTTGGCACCCCACAGTTTGCACTGTATAGTATCTGGAGTTGATCGAATAATGATGTTTCTTGCTTGCCATCAAGACGGAATCTTTTGGCTTCATCGGAACTCCATTCCTCTCTTGGTTTTGGAACGATAGTGTCGACTGGTTCACCTAAGATAGTTTCCTTTCCAGCTTCTGTGGTTTTGTGAGGAAAACTTCTCTCAAGTTTAGTGATCTTGATAGGTCCATCATTTATGACAGTAACCATCTCATCACTAATGGCCTCAAGATGTAGCATCATGTTGTTTCGCCATTTTTCATAGTGTTCCAGCTTCAGCAAGGGAGCATCTCCTAAAGACATCCTGTCAGCAAAAGACTACCAAACTGATTAAGTGAGAGTGATTTACGGAAAGCACCTAAGGGGATCTAGGTTCAGTGCTGAAGGTTAAAGAACCTCCAGCTCTGATACCACTTGTTGGTCCCTTTAAACAACAAGAAAAGACTAGAGAGGGGGGGTGAATAGTCTTTTCAAACTGTCGTCGTTTAAAAACTTTCTCAGCAAGTGCTTATTACTTTTCAGTAATGAGTTTGCTGATACCTAACTTTCTCAACAAGTACTAGTTACTTTTTCTTAACGAGTTTTACTGGTACTTTAAAATAGAGTGCGGAAGTCTTTATATAATAAGTGCTTTTCAGAGAGTGCTAGTTTCAGCAAGTGAGCAGAGTGGCAGTGTACAATAAGTAAAGCTTGCTGAAAACTAAATGCGGTAAAGTAAATCACACACACACTTTATAGTGCTATCTGAGAGGGGCGTAATCTCTCAACTAATCCACTTTGTCCTTTCTAGGACTGAATCCGCTAAGATAAGCTTGAGGTTCCTTACAACACCTATCTATAATGATTCTTCAGAAACCAAAGCACACTTGCTTCGTTTCCAACCTAACTAGAGAACTGTAACCTTGTTCTCCACCTAACTTGGGACTTATAATCAGCAACATAATGCTCGATTAATTCTCCCTGAATTTCACGCTTGAAAAAGGGTGTTTATCAGTTAGAGAGGTTTGGGATGAGATGACTTGAGTATAACTTTTTCAGCTATAACAAGTTATCTAAAGAAACACAACTTGTAATACTTTTCAGTAAACAAGTTAAGTTGTTTCTGGTGTCAAGACTTGTTCTTGTTCGAAAGAAAGAACACTTAACTAATTTATTAGCCGTGAATGTTCTACTTCTTCACAAGTAGCTTTTGTTTCAAGATTAAGTCTTGGAACGGATCAATAGGCAGTAAAGAGTATGGAAGATTGAGTGTTTAAGCACAAGTGAGAGTTTGATCACGTTGTTGACACACGTCAACTCTTTGCCGGATGACCTCTATTTATAGTGAATCAAGGGAACGGTTTGAATTTCAAATTCTAAGGCTTTGTTCCTTAAGATGTCATTATCTTGCTTTTGTACTTTCAGCAGCGTCCTTCATTTGTCCTCTAGTCTTCATGTTCTTCGCGTGCTTACTTTGCATTTAATGTTCATTTGAATCGAATTCAAATGTGAACGTTGGAGCCAAAATGCAAGTACTTTCAGCAAGGAGGTCACATATCTATTTCAGCAAGCGGTCAGTCTCAGTTTCAGCAAGCACAACCTACTCTCTCATATAGATTTTCACTTATGCGAGTTGTTGCTGAAAATCTCACGTTCTGAGCAACATGTGCCTTTGTAGATACCTTTCTCAGAATTCTTCTAAGTCTTCAGTCTTCCAAACTTCAAGTTTCTGAGCGGTTCTAGTGCTTCAATAGTTCATTTGTAAAAACAAAGTACATCATCAGCAAACTAAAGCACCTAACTAGTACCTACACTAAGTCTTCAGCAAACGTTCCTCTTTTACAATGTCCTTAAAATTCTAAATTACTATGGACCTTAAGATTACTAGTTACTGGACTTTCCTTAATTTAGCATGGTTAATTGCTCATCAAAATTACAAGTTTCCTAACACATTACTTTGCAAGTATTTGGAGGCTTGTCTCACTTGGTTTGTCACATTCGCATGTGCACTAGTTAAGCTTAGTAGTCTCGACATCACCTTGAGTGGTGTTTCTTCTGCTGCGGTTGACGAAGACCTTATAAAATGATGCATGTTAGAGTCTATGGTTGTAACCCGTGTAATTATGTACATAACAGGCGACAAGTTCTTCACCTCGATTAGAAATTGCCAAATGCCTAGGAAGGAGGTAGTGTGAGGTGTGTGATCCTTTGTATTAAACCTATTCTCTCGAATAGGTTTGGGGACGGGGTTGCTTTGTTGTTCTTCTCCTTCGTTCTTGAGTCCTTGTAAAGTTTGTCTTTTTCCTCTTTTGTGTTTTTTGCTCCAAACTATTCTTTCGAATAGGTTTGGGGAGGCGTATTTGTAGAGTTTGTTCTTTTACTTTTCGTCTTTGTGCTCAAACCTATTCGAGAGAATAGGTTTGGGGAGGCGTATTTGTAGAGTTTGTTCTTTTACTTTTCGTCTTTGTGCTCAAACCTATTCGAGAGAATAGGTTTGGGGAGGTGTTTTTTTGTTTTCTTTGTTTGTGAACTGCTGCTTGCCTATATATATATATATAAAAAAAAAAAAAAAAAAAAAAGGAGGAGAAAAAGAGAAAAGAAAAGAAAACAAAAAGGAAAAAAAAACAAAATAGAAAAAAAAAAGAAGAATAAAGAATAAGACCCAAAAAAAGCAAAAAGAAGGGTCCTTGCAAGCCAAAAAGCAGTCTTTGTAAAGTGTCAAGTGTCATGTAAATATTCTATTCCTGTGAAGTTATCGAGTTGTAAATTCTATCTTTTGTTTTGTGTCACCTTTGTCCAAGAACTGTTCTTGACCACCCTCGTCCTGCTATTCAGGAAGTGGTTGAAAGAGACTCATTCTTTGAGAGTCTGGTTAGAATAGGGGAGGGTTATCTTCTATGGAACCCTCCTTCGTTTGATGAGAGCCAGTATCGGTTCGCCCTCTCTTGAGGAAAAGTCTCGCTTGGTGAACAGTAGTAAGCACTCGGTTTCATAGGCACGGGCCAATCATAGTATGATAATATGCATCATTGTGTCATCACTGACCAGGTCCAGGTAGAAGATGTTACGAGAGACTCCTTTGTTTAACCGAGTGCACATGAAAATGTGTACATTCGCAATCGAGACATTCTTCAACCTACATGCATGTCATGCTTTGTATGGTCTTTGTTCATAAGCGCTTGGTAGATTCAATAGATTAGTTCACCTTACTTGGCATGAGACTCATTTTTGTGTCGCATTTAGATTAGTTTGTTGCTTGAGGACAAACAAGGGTTTGGTTTGGGGAGATTGATGAACGTATTTTTTACGCGTTCATCTTGTCTTTTTCGACTTCTTTTTCTGCATTTTTGCTTGTTTTTTTGGTTAGTTTTGTAGAATAGTGTCACGTTTTGTGTTTTCTGCATTTTCAGGCACTTAGGTGTGAAACGGTGTTTTTGGAGCTAAAAACGAAGCATTTTGGATGAAAAATGACCCCGTTGAAGTTCCTTGATCTCCGTGGATATTTTTGTGAGTTCCCTTAGTTCGGTTTAATCCAAGAATCACATTCGGGAGAACTTAGCCTTACCTTGGAAGCAAATTCAAAAGTTCGGGTGGAAGTTTTGGAGTCGTTCAAGTGTGCAAGATTGACACATCCTAGCCATTTTGGCCATGAATTTCTCATACAGCATTGGATTGACCTCAAACATATGTCCACGGGTAGCTAACTCGAAGAGCTATCCAACGATATACTATACGCCCCGATCCGACATCGTATGGGCCCTGGAGGGCGAGTTAAAGGCAAGCGGTTTGCTTGGATTTTCTAGGTGGGCCGCTTGGATTCTGGGGCAGATTCTGATTTTGGACTGATTTCTAGGCGGACCGCTTGGCCCTTCTCAAGCCCTCCACTTGGCTTCGGTTACAGAATCAGATTTTGTCTTTTAAACTCGATTTTCAGTTACTTTTCCTCATTCTTTTCACTATGTAATGGGTTTGGAGAGTTCTAGGAGGGTCCATAGCTGAGAACCATTGTCTAGAAGCTTGATTAACATCAAGGGATTGGAGAATTACATTCGGATTCATCTTCTTTGTATCTTGATTTGTGAGATTTGGCATTACACCGTCTCATGACAATCGGTGGTAACTTGTATTAATTCTCCCTCTTTGGATTCTGATTATGAATGTTTGTTATTGTTATTCATATATGATGTTGTTTGATTCAAGATCTATTATGAGTAGCTAATTCTCGTTTGTTGGTGGTAGAATGTAGACATGATAGTTAGGGTTATGATTATGCTTCTTGTGCTTTGAATCGTTGTGTAAGATCTAAAGTAGCCAATTACAAATCTTCGAATACAAGGTAGTGACAACCCTTGTGGTCGCTTAATACTTCTAGATCATCTGTACAATTAAGAGTAGCCAATTCTGAATTTTCGAATGCAAAGCATGTGACAACTTTGTGGTCAACTAATACTTCTCTATTGTACGTTCAAATGTTCGTAGCATGATAGCAGGTTGTAACCCATGGCTTGTCATGTCCACTAAGCTACCACCAACATCTTTCTCTATTTGATTTTATCTTGCTCTTGATAGTTTCTGATTTGCATGGGTGCTTGGTTTATTGACACAAACTTGTTGTTGGTTGATTATATTTGTTTCACACTAAACAAAGCCATGTTAAGTCCTTAAGAGAACGACACCCGAAAACATCTTACCGCTGCATTAATCCCTTGTGTAGTGCTAAGTGTTCTTTGGCTACAAACAAATTTAATTGGTGAAAAAAACGACTCATCAGCCGTAAGCGGTCCGCTCGGGTGCCTTTATAGGCAACCAAGCGGACCACTTGGGAATCAAAGCCTCTCCTCCATTCTTCTTCCCTTGCCCAATTTTCACCCCAAAAATCTTAATTTCACTCAATTCTCCACCAATTCTGACAATCTTGTGCATTCTAAGGAGCCCATAACCTCCTCTATCATCTAAATCGATCATATTGCACGATTATAGCATCATTCTCAAGGAATCAAATTACTCCTCAAGAACCCTAACTTTCTTGAATTTGGGATTATGCTTAATTTAGCTTCAATTGTGTTATGCATGATGATCGTCGTTTTCACCAATTAAATTTGTTTTATAAGACAAAGAACACTTAGAGTGCAATGGCAAGTTGTCCCCGAGTGCCGTTCTCTCGGGACCTAACGTGGCTTTGTTTGAGGTTTTTTCTAGATAATTCAGTCAACGAGTTCAAGTTTGTTTTTGAGAATCGTTTTAGACAAAAGCAAGCAAGAAAACAGATTTGTTGTAATCAAGTTTGGAAAACGGTTGGTGGTAGAAATCGAATAAACATGCATGGATACTAATATGCTCACAAGTTCAAAGCGTAAAACCTTCGACTAAGTCTGCTAAGCAAACGTCTAGATAACTTTCAAGACACACATCATGAAAGATCACTATCAATAATTTAGAGGTGCTTGTCACTAACACCATTTATCTAGCATGCTGCAAATCACTAACATACAATCCTATAGCTTTCATTGACCACGAGTTTGTCACATACTCTATTCGAATATATTTTATAGGCAACTATGAATCATATGAAGTAAATTTGCAGCAAGATTGAATCACAATCTCATGTAAGCGTAAACATAATCCATAACATGCATATTCTACATTCTACCACCAACACAAAGGGGTTTAGCTACTCATAATCATCAACATAGACATCCAATCATATGAATTGTTATAAGAATACATCAGATCAAACTACTAGACAAGAGATACTGATACAAGTTACCACCAAAGCTGTCACTATTCGGTGGAAATTGGATGAAACCTCTCCGTAGATGAAAAAGGGATGCAATTCTATGGCCAAATCCTTCAATCCAATGCAAAATTACAAGTAGATCTGAGTTTTCTATCAAATTGGGGCTTAGAAGCTCTCCAAAAATGTTTGCTAATGTCTGAATATCAAAATGTAACTGAAAATCTGTGTAAAAAAGGGAAATCCCGAAATGTAACTGCTGCCAAGCGCTTAGCTTGAGATCTGCCAAGCTAAGCGCTTGGGAGCAGCCAAGCGCTTTGCTTGGCTGCTGTTGTTGGCTACTGGAATCTCAGGATCTTTACTTGAATGTTCCAGGCGCTTAGCTTGGTTCCTGGGCAGATTTTTGTCTTAGAAACTCAATCTTTTGCCCACGACCGGCCCTCGGGTGCCTTGGACTCGTCCTTCTCAACACTTATTGGGGCTCAAACACTCACGAACAAAGCCACGGAGGTTGAGGAACTTCAACGGGGCCATTTTCCATAAAAAAGACTCGTTTTTAGCTCCAAAAACGCCGTTTCATACCTGAGTGCCTGAAAAAACAGAAAACACAAAACGTGACACTATTCTACAAAACTAACCAAAAAACTAAGCAAAAAGATAGCAAAAGAAGGTAAAAAAGACAAGATGAACGCGTCAAAAATACGTTCATCAATCTCCCCAAACCAAACCCTTGTTTATCCTCAAGAAACAACTAAACTAAATGCAACACAAAAGGAGTCTCATGCCAAGTAAAGTGAACTAATCTATTGAATCTACCAAATGCTTATGAACAAGACCATAAGAGCATGACATGCAAGTAGGTTGAAGAATGCCTCGATTGCGAATATACACATTCTCATGTGCACTTCGTTAAACAAAGGAGTCTCATTGACCACGAGTTTATCACATACTCTATTCGAATATATTTTATAGGCAACTATGAATCATCTGAAGTAAATTTTCAGCAAGATTCAATCAAAATCTCATGTAAGCATAAACATAATCCATAACATGTATATTCTACATTCTACCACCAACACAAAGGGGTTTATCTACTCATAATCATCAACATAGACATCCAATCATATGAATTGTTATAAGAATACATAAGATCAAACTACTAGACAAGAGATATTGATACAAATTACCACCAAAGTTGTCACTATTCGGTGGAAATTGGATGAAACCTCTCCGTAGATGAAAAAGGGATGCAATTCTATGGCCAAATCCTTCAATCCAATGCAAAATTACAAGTAGATCTGAGTTTTTTTTTATCAAATTGGGGCTAAGAAGCTCTTCAAATATGTTTGCTAATGTCTGAATATGAAAATGTAATTGAAAATCTGTGTAAAGAAGGGAAATCTCGAAATGTAACTGCTGCCAAGCGCTTAGCTTGTGATCTGCCAAGCTAAGCGCTTGGGAGCAGCCAAGCGAAGCCTTCGCTTGGCTGCTGTTGCTGGCTACTGGAATATCAGGCTCTTCACTTGACTGTTCCAGGCGCTTAGCTTGGTTCCTGGGCAAATTTTTGTCTTGGAAACTCAATCTTTTGCCCACGACCGGCCCTCAGTTGCCTTGGACTCGTCGTTCTCAACACTTATCTGGCTCAAACACTCACGAACAAAGCCACGGAGGTTGAGGAAGTTCAACAGGGCCATTTTCCATCAAAAAGGCTCGTTTTAGCTCCAAAAACGCCGTTTCGTACCTAAGTGCCTGAAATGCAGAAAACACAAAACGTGACACTATTCTACAAAACTAAGCAAATAGATAGCAAAAGAAGGTGAAGAAGACAAGATGAACGCGTCAAAAATACGTTCATCAATGCATTGGTCATTATGAGTTTGATATTGATTGTTGAGCATGTTTCTTACTAGATGTGATGTCTAATTTTTAATTTTGCCCATCTTGATTTTTGGAAAATTCTTGTACTTGAATTTTTTGCTATATGATTGCTTGATGATTGTTGGCTTCGAATTTGAGTGATGATATGATGATGGTTATGTTGTGAATACATGAGAAAGTGTAAGATTGTTTGGTGGTTCGATTGGAGAGTTTGTTTGCTTGATCTAGATTCACATGACTTATTGAAACGAAGTGTTAAAGCTTCTCGATTTGTTTCGAATGAACTTTAGCAAGCCCTCAAACTCACCAAAAGAACACTTGAGTGAAGTTGTGTCTCGTTGTTGACTTGTTGCAAAACGAAGAACGATTACTTGTCTTGTGTTAGGGTAGTTAGTCTAGTCGAAGTATAAGAGTCTAGTAGCTTACATCTCTTGAAGTGGTCTAATGAGGTTGTGTAGGTACCATGGATGAAGGAGCACTGAAGAAGGCTAGAAAGGATGGAGCGTCTACTTCTAAGGAAGTTCCTAAGGTTCACGAAACCCAATCATTATCTAGGGAATCGAATTACCTACGTAAATTTCGGTACCGGTTCTATATGGAAGGTGAACGTCCAGTGGTGTGGCACCGTAGCATATCCTTTGCACCTAGACACTTAACTCTTTTGGAGGGAACAAAGCACGGGAACAAGGGACCGGAACGGAAAGTACCGTATGCACCCCTAGTGAGACTGGTAACCGAAAGAGGATGGACCTTTTATGGAAAAAAACTCTCTGGTTGGGATAGAGCACTTGTAGAGGAATTCAATATCGCATTTGAAAACTATGACGGAGGAGCCATGGCAGTTACAATACGAGGGGTCAAGGTGCCTTTTGGCCCACTGAGCATAACTAGCTTTTTGATGGGACAAAGCGAACCTTTGCTTGAGGATGCGAATGATATTCGCAATGGACAACTTCTTGAATCCAATCCATTGGAGCATTATATCTATGACCCAGCCATTGAGAAATTCCCTAGAGCAATAGCTAATGCCTTGACGCATCACACTTATAAGCCGCGCAGGACGCGTTTTGATGATACCTTGAAGTACACGGATCTCTCTTTACGTACTCGCTTCATGTTAGTATTTGTGGTCGCCAATCTGATTCCACGGCTCATACCTTCTAAGATCACGTCGGAACTAGGATTCTTGATTTACGCCCTCTTGCACGATTTGCCTATTACTCCTGGCGTCATCATCTTCGAACAATTTGACAACAACCTCGCGAGGGGCAAACCTCTAGTCTTCCCACACTTGATCACCGCTATGTGCGAAAAGGCGGGAGTTCCAGACATTAAGCTCACCGAGACTTCGCGGGAGCCATTAGATCTTGAGATGGCTCAATAAGTGCTTCGAATCTATAGGAATCAACTTGGATACGAGGACACACACAAGCCGACAGAAGCCACACTTATTGGTAGTATTTCCATATTATCAGTATTTTGGCTTGTGTACTATTGTTGGTTGGAATTCTTCTCTCTTCGATTTGGTTGTATGATGATGTAACTTATGACTCTTGTACTTTTTCTTTGTTTTAGTAGTTGTGGCATGTGTACTTTTTTGTCGTGTTAGTTTAGTTTAGTCTTTGTTTTTGTGCCTTAGGTGACTTAAGATAGGAAAAACATCAAAATTTTGGTAAAACAGGACAAGTGGTCCGCTTGGAACCCACAAGCGGTCCGCCTGGCTGATGGCAAAACTCTATGGAATTCTGCCAGCAACACCTGGATTAAGGACTCCTATGCCTATTCATGCACCACCGAAGGGACAGAAACCATTATTACGTCAGCAATCCATCACAAGGACTGCAAAGTTCGTGTGAACTGGAAGGCACCGGGACATTCTCGCCGTGACGGATTCAATCTTGAGTTCGCAGTTGCTAGAAGGTTCCGAAGCGCTAGCTTGGTTCCAAAACATAATGACATGGGTGCCCAGCCCCTCGTTGGGGGTGCCCCTTGCCTGCCTCTAAAGGGAGCATCATATAGACATCGGGAGCATCAACTGTAGAGAATGTGGTCGACATAGGAAAAAATGGAAGATAACCTCTGAATACCCGAGCAGCTCGATGTAACCTCCACGGGGTGTAAAACATTGGAGAGGGAGGCTCTGATACCACAACCCTTTCCCCTTCAACAGTTCACAACCTATTGGAGAGATACCGGGTGGAAGATTCCATAATAGAGGCGGCCAATCTTGAAGATTCTCTTCGACACTGCAACTCTACTAGTGACGATGTGCGTGACAGTAGTGACAATGAAGACAATAGGGACAATGATGATACAGATGGTTGAATTGGTCCTATCCGATCTATTAATGGAACTACCGCCACTACCACAAGTCCCGATGATCATATATAAGGCTCCCAGAGCAGTCCCAATAACTCACAAGCAGCACACTCAGCCGACCGAGGCCAAACCATGGGGTAACATCTAGTATCACATCTTATTTCCTCATTTTCTTACTGCTAGGGACTAGCGTTAATTTCATGAGGGGGGGTGGGATTTAAGTGATCTAGTTTTGTTAGCTTGGAGCTTGGTATTGGTAGGATGAGTATAGTACCTTGCATGTTTTATCCGTCTGCATTTGCATTTGCACGTTTACCGCTTTCTTAGATTTTTTAGGTTGCATTCACTACATTCATCCTAGGATAGTCTTGCATGTTTTATATGGAGTTTATTGCTGAATTTTTTGAACTTTTTTATTGGGTAGATCAACTAACTATGCCATTAATCGTATGCTTCATCTCTATGAATTTGTTTGAGGTTTTTCTCGCTTGGCTTGTCACATTTATGAATTGCACTTAGTTAAGCTTGGTAGTCTCGACATCACTTAGTGGTGTTTTCTCTACTGCGGTTCACGAAGGCCTTTATAATAGGATGATGCATGTTAGGGTCTTATGGTTGTTTTCCCGAGTAATTATGTACCTAAGAGGCAACAAGTCTTCACCATGCTTTGAGATTGCTAAATGCCTAGGAAGGAGGTAGTGTGAGGTTGTGTGATCCTTTGTTTATAACCTATTCTTCCGAATAGGTTTGGGGAGGGGGTTACACCATCATTAGACTTGTTTTCGTTTTTCATTTCCGTATCGTGAGTTTGTTTTTCCTTTTCCGTAAATTTTGTACTCCAACCTATTCTTTCGAATAGGTTTGGGGAAGTCGTGTGAGTTATTTTCTCTCTTTTTGTTATGCTATTGCTGGCTAGAAAAAAATCGGAACAAAAGAAGAAAGAAAGAAAAATTCCAGAAAAAAAAGAGAAAAAAAAAAGAAAAGGCAAAAAAAGGAATCTAGAAAGAAAAAAAAAGAAAAAAGAAAAGACCCCAAAAAACAAAGAAGGGTCCAAAAAGAAAGCCAAATAGCAGTTCAGCAAAGTGTTGTGTCTCATTTTCCAATTCTTGTAATGTTCGCAATCGTGTTGTAATTTTCTATTTTTTATCTTTTTTTTGTCTTGAGTGTCATCTGTTCTAGACCACCCTCGTCCTGCCATTCAGGAAGTGGTCAATAGCTTAAGACTTTACTTGAGAGATGGGTAGAATAGGGGAGTGTTATCTTTTATAGAGAACCCTACTTCGTTTGATGAGAGCCAGTACTGGTTCGACCTCTTTGAGGAAAAGTCTTAACATGGTGGAACAGCAGTAAGTCCTCAGTTTCATAGGCACGGGACAACCATTCGTATCTTAGCATGCTTCATTACGTCGTCACTGACTAGGTCCAGGTAGAGAATGTTACGAGAGACTATCTTGTCTTGACATAAGTGCTTATGTGGATGTGTATAAGTCAATCGAGGTATTCTTCAACCTATATTCATGATTTGATTCATATGGTTTTTGTTCATATGTTTTTTGATAGATTCAGTAGATTAGTTCATTTTATTTGGCATGAGACTCCATTTTGTGTCTTGCATTGTTTTTTGCATTAGAGTCTAGCTTAGTTGCTTGAGGACAAGCAAAGGTTCGGTTTGGGGAGTTTGATGAATGTGTATTTTACACTTTCATTTGAGTCTTTTTCACCTATTTTAGCTATCCTCTATGTTAATTTAGCTATATTCTTAGTGCATTTTATTAGAATAGTGTTACGTTTCCTTTTAGATTTTATTTTACAGGTTTTGGTTGAAAAAAGAGAATTTTCGGGCAATTATATTGAAGTTGACAAGGAATTGGTGTTCCAGAAGCCTATTTGGAGTATCTGAAGGTTTCCGGATAGGATTTGGAGTCTAGGGGTCGAATCTGGAGGTTAGAAGGCCACTAGAAGTCAGAAACCATGTCCGAAAAGGGGAAGAAATCCAAAAACGCGTTGAAAACGCGGAATTCCGCGAAATATACTCCTGGGCGAATCGCCCGGGACGTGGGGCGAATCGCCCCACACTATTTCGAAGCCTATATATAGTTGCTCAGTTTTTCTCCGAAATTCATACTTTTCCAGACCTATTCTCTCACCTTTCTCTGTAGTTTTAGGTAGGAACTTCCCAGAGCCTGTTCTGGGGGTTCGTAGCTTAGGAGATACTTTTTCATAGCAGTTTGGAGCTTGTAAGATCGCGATTCTTCGGAGACTGACAACCTTCGGTAACATTGTATCTTACGGTTTATTCTACTTATTTTTATATATCTTTCAACATGTTTTCTTCTATGATTTCTGTTGATTGCACGACAACTATGAGTACCTAAACTTATCGTTGGTGGTAGTATGTGAATTCTTAGCGAAGGGAAGATAATCATGCTAATGGCTATATCGCGCATTATACTCCGTGTTATTGCTTTATTTCGTTGATCAGGCTCAGCCTAAATCCTCGTATGTTGATTAATTATTATGCACAATTGGACCCTCGTCGACCTATGCGCATCTATATCTTCGTAGTGTTGAATAATTACGGAACACAATAGGACACTAGTGATTGACTTGTCAGTATCTTTATTTTCGTAGTGCTTAATAATTACAACTGGACATTCGATTGATCAAAGATCTCCATGCAAGACCGAGGAATTTATGCATGATTATTGACCCGTTATGCTTTGAAGGATCATACTATCACCAATCTCCATTATCTGTTAGAAAAACCTTTGCTTTTACGTTGCTGTTTTTATATTCTTAGTTAAATAGATAGAGCTAGTTATAGTCCTTAGAGAACGACACTCGAGGTCATTCTACTGCTACACTACGGTTTTCGTTGTAGTTGTGAATTGCCTTTGGCTAAATAACAAATTTATTTGATTCGTTCGCGTTGGAACACGACACCAGCGCGTTCATCAATATCATCCCTAGATTAGTTGTTGCACGTTGTTTTGTGTGGATTTTATTGCCAAGTTTCTTGAACTTTTTATTGGGTAGACTAAGTGTTTATGACCACTGATCATATGTTGCATCACTTTGCAAGTAGTTTGAGGCTTGTCTCGCTTGGTTTGTCACATTCGCATGTGCACTAGTTAAGCTTAGTAGTCTCGACATCACCTTGAGTGGTGTTTCTTCAGCTGCGGTTCACGATGACCTTATAAAATGATGCATGTTAGAATCTATGGTTGTAACCCGTGTAATTATGTACGTAACAGGTGACAAGTTCTTCACCTCGATTAGAGATTGCCAAATGCCTAGGATGGAGGTAGTGTGAGGTGTGTGATTCCTTGTATTAAACCTATTCTATTGAATAGGTTTGGGGAGGGGGTTTCTTTGTTGATCTTGTCTTTCGTCATTGAGTCGTTGTAAAGTTTGTCTTTTTCCTTTTTGTTTTGTGCTCCAACCTATTCTTTCGAATAGGTTTGGGGAGGCGTCTTTGTAGAGTTTGTTCTTTTTCTTTTCGTCTTTTTGCTCCAACTATTCTCTCGAATAAGTTTGGGGAGGTGCTTTTCGTTGTTTCGTATTTAGAACTGCTGCTTGCCCTTAAAAAAAAAAAAAAAAAAAAAAAAAAAAAAAAAAAAAAAGAAAAAGAAATATATTAAAAAAAAGGAAGAATAAAGAAATAAGACCCAAAAAAGCAAAAGAAGGGTGCTTGCAAGCCAAAAGGCAGTCTTTTCAAAGTGTCAAGTGTCATGTAAATAGTTTGTTCTTGTGAAGTTATCGAGTTGTAAATTCTATTTTTTGTTTCGTGTCGCCTTTGTCCAAGGCCTGTTCTTGACCACCCTCGTCTTGCCACTCAAGAAGTGGTTGAAAGAGACTCATTCTTTGATAGTCAGGGTTGAATAGGGGAGTGTTTTCTTTCTAGGGAACCTTCTTTCGTTTGATGAGAGCCAGTATTGGTTCGCCCTCTCTTGGGGAAAAGTCTCGCTTGGTGAACAGTAGTAAGCCCTCGGTTTCATAGGCACGGGCCATTTGTAGTATGATAATATGCATCATTGTGTCGTCACTGACCAGGTCCAGGTAGAAGATGTTAGGAGAGAATCCTTTGTTTAACAAAGTGCACATGAGAATGTGTATATTCGCAATCAAGGCATTCTTCAACCTACTTGCATGTCATACTCATATGGTCTTTGTTCGTAAGCGCTTGGTAGATTCAATAGATTAGGCTCTTTACTTGGCATGAGACTCCTTTTTGTGTTGCATTTAGATTAGTTTGTTGCTTGAGGATAAGCAAGGGTTTGGTTTGGGGAGATTGATAAACGTATTTTTGACACGTTCATCTTGTCTCTTTTGCCTTCTTTTGCTATCCTTTTGCCTAGTTTTTTGGTTAGTTTTGTAGAATAGTGTAACGTTTTGTGTTTTCTGCATTTTCAGGCACTTAGGTACGAAACGGTATTTTTGGAGCTAAAACGAGCATTTTTGATGGAAAATGGCCCCGTTGAAGTTCCTCGACCTCCGTGGCTTTGTTCATGAGTGCTTGAGCCCCAATAAGTGTTGAGAAGGATGAGTCCAAGGCACCTGAGGGCCGATCGTGGGCAAAGGATTGAGCTTCCAATTCAAAATCTGCCCCACAGAGCAAGTGAGCCGTTTCCGGAAGCCAAGCCCTCCGCTTGGAAATATATGGAATTCCAGAGAAGTTGCCCAGCATCCAAGCGGTCCGCTTGGCAGCAGCCAAGTGGTCTGCTTGCCAAGCGGTCCACTTGGCAGAGCCCAAGCGGTCCGCTTGGCTGCAGTTATAGAATATGGATTATGTCTTTAAAACACATTTTCAGTCACTTTTTTCAGATTCAAACTTCAGCATTCGAAATTTGGAGAGTTCTAAGCCCCAATTTTCACCCTAGAACTCAGATTTACATTGTAATTCACATTGGATTGAGAATTTGGCCATAGGATTGCATGCTATTTTCATCTACGGAGAGGTTTCTATCAATTTCCACCGAATAGTGACAACTTTGGTGGTAACATTGTATCAATCTCTTGTCTAGTAGTTTGATCAAATGTCTTTCTGTAACAATTCATATGATTTGATATTTTCATTATTTAATACGAGTAGCTAAATCTTTTGTGTTGGTGGTAGAATGTAGAATTTACATGTGTTGGATTATGTTTATGCTTACATGAGATTGTGATTCAATCTTGCTGCAAATTGCTTCATATGATTCATAGTTGCCTATAAAATATATTCGAATAAAGTATGTGACAAACTCATGGTCAATGAAAGCTATATGATTGTATGTTTGTGATTTGCAACATGCTAGATAAATGGTGTTAGTGACAAACACCTTTAAAGTATTGATAGTGATCTTTTGTGATGTGTGTCATGAAAGTTACCTAGACAGTTGCTTAGCAGACTTAGTTGAAGGTTTTACGCACTGAACTTGTGAGCATATTCGTAATCTGTAACGACCCGGCCCACTAACGGGCCAAGACCCAGCCCAACGGGCCGGCAAGGTTACTCATGGGCGCTCTCCGGGGTGATATGCTGGCCCCACAGACCAACACGGGTTCTAAACCGCGCACTTTGTCCTCACTCGTGCGCACACCGGGAACTTCCCAGTGGGTCACCCATCCTAGAATTGCTCCAGAGCAAGCAAGCTTAACTCTGAAGTTCTTATAGGTGGATTCCCGAAAAGAAAGGTGCACCTTGTTGACATGAGTAGCGTTCTCAACCCCTTTAAGCCTCTGAATTTCCGGGGCGTTACAATCACCCCCTCTTAAATTGCGCAACGTCCTCGTTGCGCGCTGTCCCGAGACCAACCATTCGTGCAGGATTCTAGAGGTGGCCCCTACGGGCTCAAGAGGTGGCTCCCACCGTCAGTACGGTGTAGCACTTTGCCCCGTATGGCACTTAGTTCCTGCAGTTCCGGATAGTCCCGCTCTAATACCACTTGTAACGACCCGGCCCACTAACGGGCCAAGACCTAGCCCAACGGGCCGGCAAGGTTACTCATGGGCGCTCTTCGGGGTGATATGCTGGCCCCACAGACCAACACGGGTTCTAAACCGCGCACTTTGTCCTCACTCGTGCGCACACCGGGAACTTCCCATTGGGTCACCCATCCTAGAATTGCTCCAGAGTAAGCACGCTTAACTCTGAAATTCTTATAGGTGGATTCCCGAAAAGAAAGGTACACCTTGTTGACATGAGTAGCGTTCTCAACCCCTTTAAGCCTCTGAATTTCCGGGGCGTTACATAATCCATACATGTTAATTCGATTTCTACCACCAACCGTATTCCATCATTGATTACAAACAAGTCTGATTCTAGATTGCTTTGGTCTAAAACCGTTTCAAAAACCAACTTGAACTCGTTGACTGAAATTTCATACAAAACCTCAAACAAAGCCATGTTAGTCCCGAGAGAACGACACTCCGAGACAACTTGCCACTGCACTCTGATTTGTGTAGTGATAAGTGTTCTTTGGCTTATAAACAAATTTAATTGTTGAAAAAACGACTCATCAGGTAGCTAAATCAATCCATTTCAGGATGATTTGTCTTCCTTGAACAATAGTTGAAATCACATTTTCAGTGACTCCATGTTCATCTGTCACTGACTGGATCTCAGTGTTGTTGTAGAATTCTATTGTATCCACCATACTCACCTTTTTCGGATGAGCAGTGATAAATGGAAGTAAACCTTGGTTGTTTATGTATATCAAGGCTTCAATGTTTTCAGCCGCCAGTTCGTCTTCATAGAAGTGTCTAATGTACTTCTCCTTTGAGAGACCCCCCACTGCATCATCTGTTCACACTTTTCAGCGTATAGAAATGCGGGAGGCATGGGTCTTTGTGCGATTCTGTCATTTGACAGAACGATTTTCACCGCCGGAGTTTGTACCGGAGTAGCAGCAGTGCTTGTTCCAGCACTATCTGTCTTGGAGGCTTTTGAAACCCTTGAGGATTTTCTTTTGGGAGCCATCTTATATAGTGGAGAGAAAGAGGGGCAAAAGGTACAGGCAAGATGCTTTTTGACCGGAGGTACAGTGTTCTCAGAGAACAGGCTAGAAACTTGCAGAGAAAAGGAAATTTGGGAGTTAAAGAATTTTGTCTTATGTACAACTCCTCTTATTTATAGTGTCTCTATTTGTGTGAGAAACTCAATGGGTATGAGTTCTCAGAAAGGGCAATACAGAGAACATTGAGTTAGTGGTGTACTTTGCATTTAATGCGTACATGAGGTCCACTAACTCGAAACCGTCAGTGCATGTTTTTACTTTATGATATTAACCGTTGGATCAACAACTGACTTTAATCAATAGCCACGATTGAGTTTCATGTCATGATTATTATTGAGTGTATATGTGCCAAGATTAACGTCACAAAATATTTTACCTTTAATCAAGGGATTTTCTCCATTACTTCAGTGAATAAAAACTTTCTGAAGTAAAAGAGAATCTTTTCAGCGAAAATTTGAACTTTCTGACTTTAGCACTTATAATCAAGCCTTGTATTTGCTGAAAATTCCCCCTTAATTTTATATCTCTTTTCTTTAAGTCCAAAAGAATTTCTGAGTTCCCGTCTCAGTAAGTTCTTTTTCTTATGAGATATTAAGGTAACCTCTGTTAGTAAAAACATGTAAGCTCTTTACTGAGTTCCCGTCTCAGTATGCATCTTGATACTTGAATACATGTTTCAGTATCCTTGATTTTCTGAATACACGTTTCAGCAATCCAAAGATTTTTCTAACTGAATACCCGTTTCAGCAAGTGACCAAGTTTCCTAACAAATGACCAGTTTGAAGGATTTACTTGTTGAATGCCTGTTTCAGCAAACACTTGTATACAACCATTTTTTAGTAGAACCAAACTCTTAAAGGGGACATTCAAGGGATATTATAATCTTAATCAACTATTGGCCTGTTGATTACCCGTTTCAGCAACCAATCAACAAATGTAGCCGTTTTTATTTAGGTAGTTCAATCAATCCAAGGTTGTACATTAGCGTTGCGAACCTATTATCTAGAAGGGGATTGGTAAAGATGTCAGCAAGTTGATCATCAGTACCTATCTTTACAACCTCAATATCTCCTTTTTCCACATGGTCTCAAATGAAATGGTGTCTAATATCAATGTGCTTTGTTCTTGAGTGAAACTTAGGATTTTGCGTGATCGCAATAGCACTTGTACTATCACAAAAGATTGGTGGTTTCTTTGCAAAAATATCATAATCTCTTAGTTGTTGCTGAATCCATAGGATTTGAGAAGTACAACAACAAGCCGCAATGTATTCGGATTCAGTGGATGAATTGGCCACACAGGTTTGCTTCTTGCTGAATGATGAACTGAGAATTTGTCAGATTCTAATTAATCAAATAAATTTGTATTTATCCAAAGGCAATTCACAACTACAACGAAAACCGTAGTGTAGCAGTAGAATAACCTCGAGTGTCGATCTCTAAGGACTATAACTAGCTTTATCTAATCTAACTTAAGAATATAAAACAACAGACGACTTAGCAAAGGTTTTTCTTAGCAGATAATGGAGATTGGTGATAGTATGGTCATTCAAAGCATAGCAGGTTAATAATCATGCATAAATTCCTCGGTCTTGCATGGAGATCTTTGATCAATGAATTGTCCAATTGTGTTCCGTAATTATTCAACACTACGAAGATAGAGGTTTTAGATAGATCAAAGAAATAAAGCAATAACTCAGAGTATAATGCGCGATATAGCCATTAGCATAATTATTAACCCTTCGCTAAGAAACCACATACTATCACCAACGAGAACTCATAGATGTCATGCAATCAACATAAATCATACCACGAATGAATGAAAACATGATAAAAGATATATAAATATAAATAGAAAAACTGTAAGATACAATGTTACCGAAGGTTGTCAATCTCCGAAGAATCGCGATCTTACAATCTCCAAAACACTAAGAAAAAGTATCTCCTAAGCTAAGAACCCCCAGAACAGGCTCTGGAGAATTCCTACCTAAAAATACTGAGAAAGTTGAGGGAAAAGGTCTGGAAAAGTATGAAAAACGGAGCAACTATATATAGGTATTCGGGAGGTGTAGGTCAAAGGGCCCCACACACCGGGCGATTCGCCTGGTGTGGGGCGATTCGCCCCACGTCCCGGGTGACTCGCCCGGGAGTATTTTTCGGCCAGATACGCATTTTCGACGCGTTTTTGGATTTCTTCCCCTTTTCGGACTCGGTTTCTGCCTTCTAGTGACCTTTTAGCCTTCAGACTCGACCCCTAGACTTCAAATCCTATCCGGAATCTTTCAGATACTCCAATTAGGCCTTCGGAACACCAATTCCTTGTCTACTTCAATATAATTGCCCGGAAAACCTCATTTTTCAACCAAAACCTGTAAAATACAAACTAAAGGGAAACGTGACACTATTCTAATAAAATGCACTAAAATATAGTTAAATTAACATAGAGGATAGCTAAAATAGGTGAAAAAGACTCAAATGAAAGTGTAAAATACAACATTCATCAAACTCCCCAAACCGAACCTTTGCTTGTCCTCAAGCAAGTAAGCTAGACTCTAATGCAAAAAACAATGCAACACAAAAAATGGAGTCTCATGCCAAATCAAATGAACTAATCTATTAAATCTATCAAAAAACATATGAACAAGAACCATACAAATCAAAACATGAATATAGGTTGAAGAATGCCTCGATTGACTCATACAAACTCACATAAGCACTCATGTCAAGACATGATAGCCTCTCGTAACATTCTCTACGTGGACCTAGTCAGTGACGACGTAATGAAACATGTTAGAATACGAATGGTTGTTCCGTGACTATGAAACTGAGGACTTACTACTGTTCAACAAGTTAAGACTTTTCCTCAGAGAGGTCGAACCAATACTGGCTCTCATCAAACGAAGGAGGGTTCCCTAAAAAAGATAACACTCCCCTATTTTACCCATCTCTCAAGCAAAGCCTTAAGCTATTCACCACTTCCTGAATGGCAGGACGAGGGTGGTCTAGAACAGATGACACTCAAAACAGAAAAGATAGTAAATTACAACACGATTACGAACATTACAAGAATTGGAAAATGAGACACAACACTTTGCTAAACTGCTTTTTGGCTCTTTTTTTGGACCCTTCTTTTGCCTTTTTGGGGTCTTTTCTTTTTTTTCTTTTTCTCTTTTCCAGTTTTTTTCTTCTTTTTTTCTGGAATTTTTTTTCTTTTTCTCTTTTATTTCGATTTTTTAGCCAGCAGTAGCACAACGAAAAAGAAACAATAACACACAAACGACCTCCACAAACCTATTCAAAAGAATAGGTTGGAGTACAAAATTTACGAAAAAGGAAAAATAAACTCACAACACAAAATTGAAAAACGAAAAACAAGTCTAATGATGACGCAACCCCCTCCTCAAACCTATTCGAAAGAATAGGTTGCAAACAAAGGAAGGTGAAGACTTGTTGCCTCTTAGGTACATAATTACTCGGGAAAGCAACCATAAGACCCTAACATGCATCATCCTATTATAAAGGCCTTCGTGAACCGCAGTAGAGAAAACTCCACTAAGTGATGTCGAGACTACCAAGCTTAACTAAGCGCAATACATAAATGTGACAAGCCAAGCGAGAAAAACCTCAAACAAATTCATAGATATGAAGCATATGATTAATGGCATAATTAGTTAATCTACCCAATAAAAAAGTTCAAAAAAATTTGGCAATAAACTCCATATAAACATGCAAGACTATCCTAGGATGAATGTAGTGAATGCAACTAAAACTAAGAAAGCAGTAAACGTGCAAATGCAGACGAAAAACAAGATACCAATCAACACAAAGCCAAACAATACTTAACATCATGGTTCACATCCCATCCCCCTTATGAAACTTAAGCTAGTCCCTAGCAAAAGGGAATGAGTAATAAGAAGTGATACTAGATGTTACCGAACGGTTTGGCCTCGGTTGGCTGAGCGTGGACATGTGAAAAGACTAGTTATCGGGATTGTAGTCCCCATAATAGTCCCTCCACATGTCAGACAAGAGATCATTGGACTGTTGTAGAGCCTTCTGTTGCTGACGGATGAGCTGTTGTTGCTCCCACCTTGCTTGCCTATCCTCTCAGCGATGCTCCTCAAATATCTCCCAATCGCGGTTGCGCTGGGCAATGTGCCCGTCGAGGTCTTATCGCATTCCTTTGACAGAAGTGGTCAAGGCTGCAACACTAGCATCAACTCTACCGAAACGGTCATCGAGGTAGGCCCGGAAATCAGAGAAGTCAATACCTCTAGACCCATGTGGTGCTCGAGGCGGTGCATGTGGTTCTGTATGGACAAAAGGAATATCCGGGATAGGGGCTCGGCCATCATCAGCTTCCATAGCATCCTCATAATCATTTTCATTATCTGAATCGGTCGGTTGGAAGGGTACTTCCACATCAGCAGCGGCAGCCGTGGGGTTCTTCATTTGATACCTAACAAGCTGCACATCAATAGTCGAAGGTGAAAGGGCAGCGACCTTGCAATCCCCCTCATCAATGTCCTCGACCCCGTAATATTTGCAGTAGGCAGTGATGAAGCTCGAAAAGATGAAGGGCTTCTTCTTCTTTTCCCAGTGGCGCTCATACTCCTCATACATGATGTGACCGATGTTGATTCGATGCTTGCCTATCAAGCAGTAGAGGAGCTCGGCGTAATTTGGATGTATCCAAGTGTCATTCTTTCTAGGGATCAAGTTGAAGATGCAGAATTTCATCATCACCTTAGCCTCGATGCTAAGGTCACTCTGATGGATCCGGGCAGGTTGTGCTCCTGTTTCTGGATACCTGTACTCCCTGTTGCAGATCACATCCGTAATGTCACTTCCTATCCCCATAGAGGCCCTTGAATACTTGTAGGCATGGTTGCTTCCTGTGAACTTAATAGCAAAATTCTCAAACCAACAAACCAAGCCTAATTGAACATGTAATTTATAGTGAATAACGTTTCTAATCACACAAAACATCAACCCATACATCATATAAGCTTAATTGAAGAATAAATCAAAAAACCCCCAATTTTAAAAAATTAGGGTTCATGTGAGATTACCTCAAATCCGAAGATTGAATGAACTAGGAAGAAATTTGTTCGGATGAAAAGAAAGAGCACGTAAAGGGCTTCGATTGAAGCTAAAGAACACACAATTTTATGGAGTATGAAGATTTTATGAAGGATTGAAGATATTTTGAAAATTTGGGAGTTTTTGGAGTTAGAAGTGAAGGAGATGAAGTAAAATGAAGAAAATGGGGGCAAGCCCCATTTTTCTTCATCTGGAACCGTGGGGCGAGTCGCCCCGTGCGGGGCGAATCGCCCCGCACGTCCAGAGAGCGTGGAGCTCTCTGGACTTGTGGGGCGATTCACCCCCCCACCTCCTGAGGTGGGGAGACGAAACTTTCGAAGAAATCCGGTTTTTAAGTCTCCAAAAACCATTTTACTCATAAAACCACTCGAAAAAGCACACTCAAACAAAAACATAATCACGTACGACACAGAGACGAACAAATTCACATATGAATGCATGCAAAAAGCAGTAAAAAAGCGATAAAAACTTCGGGTTGCCTCCCGGATAGCGCCATTGTTTATAGTCTTTGACTCGACTCCTTCTTGCGCCTAGCTCTTCTTCTTGAGGGTACTGGACTTCCCCTTCATGGATCTTCTCCTCATGCCACGAACCTGTGAATAAGAATGAACATAGACAGCAAGACCACAGTAGTTAACAGTGTGAGAAGCATTGAAGTGATGAGGTGGGTCAGATATGGCTCGCAACACGTGTCGCTTGCCATCCACCTCAATGGTGCAAGTCCTTCGGTAGATGTCTATCACGTAGCGTAGCTTGGTCACGAACGTTCGCCCTTAGAGAACGACATCCCCCATCCCAGGTGTAGACGCCGGCATAACTACAAAATTACAAGTTCTCCATCAGTTGAGCCGACTTCGACTTCGGTTGCTCTTTCAGAGCGGGATTTTCACAGTGGTCATTACCATAGTTAAGCCTACTACGGTCTTGGTTAGGTCCATAAGTTTGGCTAGCCGGTGCGTATTCTTGATTGTTTCGGAATCCTCTTCTCCAAAATCCACCTCGAGGATTCCTACCATCTTGTCCGCAGCTAGCTTCTTGAGTACCAAATTCCGTAGCAAAGGCTTCCTCTTCGCCTCCTTGAACCCAGTTGCCATCATCATATGCGAGCTCCGATCTACACATATGAGCTCCATGCCCATTGTTCTTGCATATTCGGCAAACCTCGTTTGACATTGCTGTTCCAGTGGCGCTCTTGAGGACTTGTTTCAATTCGTTGGTAAAGCACTCGAATTGATCCCCATTCCCCCTATACATAGGGGCTTCTTGAGTAGGTGGAGCTTCAGTTCCACGTCTCCTAACCATTGCCCTTGGGTCCTTGAACTGCGAACCCTTAGCAAGCCTTTCGAACACTGCCCAGACGGCTTCCGCGGTCTCCTCCCAAATATTGCCACGGCATCGGAAGTCCACCACTTGTTGGTTCTCGAAGGTTAGTCCATTGTAGAAGTGTTGGACTAGATCAGAAAGCTCAAACCCATGGTGAGGGCACTTGTTCATGAGGTCTTGGAACCTCTCGAACGCGGTGTAGATGGTCTCATCATAGTCCTGTTTAAATCCAGTGATTTGCGCCTTAAGCGCGGTAGTCAAGGCGTGAGGGAAGTATTTTTCCATGAAAGTTCAACACTACGAAGATAGAGGTTTAGATAGATCAAAGAAATAAAGCAATAACTCAGAGTATAATGCGCGATATAGCCATTAGCATAATTATTAACCATTCGCTAAGAAATCACATACTATCACCAACGAGAAGTTTAGCTACTCATAGATGTCATGCAATCAACAGAAATCATACCACGAATGAATGAAAACATGATGAAAGATATATAAATATAAATAGAAAAACTGTAAGATACAATGTTACCGAAGGTTGTCAATCTCCGAAGAATCGCGATCTTACAAGCTCCAAAACGCTAAGAAAAAGTATCTCCCAAGCTAAGAACCCCCAGAACAGGCTCTGGAGAATTCCTACCTAAAACTACTTAGAAAGGTGAGAGAAAAGGTCTGGAAAAGTATGAAAAACGGAGAAAACTGAGCAACTATATATAGGTATTCGGGAGGTGTGGGGCGAAGGGCCCCACACAGCGGGCGATTCGCCTGGTGTGGGGCGATTCGCCCCACGTCACGGGCGACTCGCCCGGGAGTATTTTTCGGCCAGATACGCATTTTCGATGCGTTTTTGGGTTTCTTGCCCTTTTCGGACTCGGTTTCTGCCTTCTAGTGACCTTTTAGCCTTCAGACTCGACCCCTAGACTTCAAATCCTATCCGGAATCTTTCAGATACTCCAATTAGGCCTTCGGAACACCAATTCCTTGTCTACTTCAATATAATTGCCCGGAAAACCTCGTTTTTCAACCAAAACCTGTAAAATACAAACTAGAGGGAAACGTGACACTATTCTAATAAAATGCACTAAAATATAGCTAAATTAACATAGAGGATAGATAAAATAGGTGAAAAAGACTCAAATGAAAGTGTAAAATACACATTCATCAAACTCCCCAAACCGAACTTTTGCTTGTCCTCAAGCAACTAAGCTAGACTCTAATGCAAAAAACAATGCAACACAAAAAATGGAGTCTCATGCCAAATGAAATGAACTAATCTATCGAATCTATCAAGAAACATATGAACAAAAACCATACAAATCATAACATGAATATAGGTTGAAGAATGCCTCGATTGACCCATACACATTCACATAAGCACTTATGTCAAGACAAGATAGTCTTTCGTAACATTCTCTACCTGGACCTAGTCAGTGACGACGTAATGAAACCTGTTAGAATACGAATGGTTGTCCCGTGCCTATGAAACTGAGGACTTACTACTGTTCACCAAGTTAAGACTTTTCCTCAAAGAGGTCGAACCAATACTGGCTCTCATCAAACTAAGAAGGGTTCCCTAAAAAAGATAATACTCCTCTATTCTACCCATATCTCAAGCAAAGCCTTAAGCTATTCACCACTTCCTGAATGGCAGGACGAGGGTGGTCTAGAACAGATGACACTCAAACGAAAAGAAAAGATAGAAAATTACAACACGATTACGAACATTACAAGAATTGGAAAATGAGACACAACACTTTGCTAAACTGCTTTTTGGCTTTCTCTTTTTTTGGACCCTCTGCTTTTTTGGGGTCTTTTCTTTTTCTTTTTTTTTATTTTTTAGCCAGCAGTAGCACAACGAAAAAGAAACAATAACACACAAACGACCTCCCCAAACCTATTCGAAAGAATAGGTTGGAGTATAAAATTTACAAAAAAGGAAAAATAAACTCACAACACAAAATTGAAAACGAGAAACAAGTCTAAGGATGGCGTAACCCCCTCCCCAAACCTATTCGGAAGAATAGGTTACAAACAAAGGATCACACAATCTCACACTACCTCCTTCCTAGGCATTTAGCAATCTCAAAGCAAGGTGAAGACTTGTTGCCTCTTAGGTACATAATTACTCGGGAAAACAACCATAAGACCCTAACATGCATCATCCTATTATAAAGGCCTTCGTGAACCGCAGTAGAGAAAACACCAATAAGTGATGTCGAGACTACCAAGCTTAACTAAGTTCAATACATAAATGTGACAAGCCAAGCGAGAAAAACTTCAAACAAATTCATAGAGATGAAGCATATGATTAATGGCATAAGTAGTTGATCTACCCAATAAAAAAGTTCAAAAAATTTGGCAATAAACTCCACATAAAACATGCAAGACTATCCTAGGATGAATGTAGTGTATGCAACCTAAAAACTAAGAAAGCAGTAAACGTGCAAATGCAAATGCAGACGGATAAACATGCAAGTTACTATACTCAACCTACCAATCCCAAGCTCTAAACCATCAATGGCAAGCTCTAAACCATCAATGTCAAGCTCCAAGCTAACAACACTAGTTTACTTAAATCCCATCCCCCCTCATAAATTTAAAGCTAGTCCCTAGCAGTAAGAAAATGAGGAAATAAGATGTGATACTAGATGTTACCGCATGGTTTGGCCTCGGTCGGCTGAGTATGCTGGATGTAAGGTATTGAGACTGCTCCAGGGGCCTTATAGGTGACCATCGGGGCTTGTGGTAGTGGCGGTAGTTCCATTAATAGATCGGATAGGACCAACTCCTCCATCTGTATCATCATTGTCGCTATGGTCTTCATTGTCACTACTGTCGTCACCATCGTCACCAGTACAGTTGCATCGTCGAAGAGAATCCTCAAGATTAGCCGCCGCTGTTATGGAGTCGTCCATCTTGTAGCCCTCCAATAGGTGGTGAACTGTTGAAGGGGAAAGAGCAGTGGTATCAGAGCCTCCCTCTCCAACGTTTTACACCCTGAGGAAGTAACAGTAAGCTGCTCGGATACTCAGAGGTCTTCTTTCATTTTTTCCTATGTCGACCACATTCTCTACGGTTGATGCCCCCGATGTCTATATGATGCTCCCTTTACAGGCAGTCAAGGGACACCCCTAAGAGGGGCTAGGTGTCCATGTCATTATGTTTTGGAACCAAGCTAGCGATTCGGAACTTTCTCACCACTGTTGACTCAAGACTGAATCCGTTGTGGTGAGGTCGTCCCAGTGCCTTCCTATTCACTCGAACCTTGTAGTCCTTGTGATAGATTGTTGACGTAATAATTGTTTCTATCCCTTCAGTGGTGCATGAATAGGCATAGGAGTCCTTATTCCAGGTGGAATATTCTCGCTCCTCCTTTTGGATAAACCGCGACGTTGTTGCAAGAGTCCGTGGCTCGAACGCACCTCTAATGAGATCACTCTCCTTGACATGGTTGTAATCGATCTCCCTCCAATACTTCATAGTAGCCAAACGGGAGTGCTCCTCTCCCTTCGTGGCATGGTTCCTACAAACAGCAGTTAGTACCTCGTATGACACAAAACTGACTCATGCATATGCTAATGTAAGAGCGAAATACACGAGTGATAAAATCAACAATCGAACTCAGCAAATCCTTCATGTCTAATCTAGCTACTAATATGCAACACACCAAAATAATTTCGACATGAACATATCGCATTACGCTCGTGCTAGACAACCAATAACCTAACAATAAGGCTCAATTCATACCATAGTAGCGAAAAATTCTAGCATCATAAATCCTAACACCCAACAATTATGCATTCTACCATCATATCCATCATCATTACATCAGTAAACACAATCATATGCATGGAATCGAAGAAAAAGACACATTGCATAACAACATAAAAACATCTAGTAGCAAAATTCCCAAATCAACAATCCAAGCATAATTGAGCATACAATTGAAACGTAATGGGCTTCGATTGAAGCTATAGAACACTAAATTTGGTGGAGTAATGATGAATGTGTATTTTACACTTTCATTTCAGTCTTTTTCACCTATTTTAGCTATCCTCTATGTTAATTTAGCTATATTTTAGTGCATTTTATTAGAATAGTGACATGTTTCCCTTTAGTTTGTACAGGTTTTGGGTGAAAAACGAGGTTTTCCGGGCAATTATATTGAAGTAGACAAGGAATTGGTGTTCCGAAGGCCTAATTGGAGTATCTAAAAGATTCCGGATAGGATTTGAAGTCTAGGGGTCGAGTCTGAAGGCTAAAAGGTCATTAGAAGGCAGAAACCGAGTCCGAAAGGGGAAGAAATCCAAAAACGCGTATCTGGCCGAAAAAGACTCCCGGGCGAATCGCCCGGGACGTGGGGCGAATCGCCCCACACCAGGCGAATCGCCCGGTGTGTGGGGCCCTTCGCCCCACACCTCCCGAATACCTATATATAGTTGCTCAGTTTTCTCCATTTTTCATACTTTTCCAGACCTTTCTCTCACCTTTCTCAGTAATTTTAGGTAGGAATTCTCCAGAGCCTGTTCTGGGGGTTCTTAGCTTAGGAGATACTTTTTGTTAGCGTTTTGGAGCTTGTAAGATCGCGATTCTTCGGAGATTGACAACCTTCGGTAACATTGTATCTTACAGTTTTTCTATTTATATTTATATATCTTTCATCATGTTTTCATTCATTCGTGGTATGATTTCTGTTGATTGCATGACATCTATGAGTAGCTAAACTTCTCGTTGGTGATAGTATGTGATTTCTTAGCGAAGGTGATGAACGTATTTTTGACGCGTTCATCTTGTCTTTTTTACCTTCTTTTGCTATCTTCTAGCCTTGTTTTTTGGTTAGTTTTGTAGAATAGTATCACGTTTTGTGTTTTCTGCATTTTCAGGCACTTAGGTACGAAACGGCGTTTTTGGATCTAAAAACGAGCCCTTTTGATGGAAAAGATGGCCCCGTTGAAGTTCTCCAATCTCCGTGGCTTGTTCGTGAGTGTTTGAGCATCAATAAGCATCGAGAAGGATGAGTACAAGGCACCCCGGGGGCCGTACGAGGGCAAAAAGATTGAGTTTGAAGACAAAAATCTGCCCAGAAGCCAAGCTAAGCGCCTGGAATAGTGAAGCGCTCCGCTTCATTTTCCAGGAGCTTTGGCACAGCAGCCAAGCGAAGCGCTTGGAGGGCCAAAGCACTTCGCTTGCCAAGTGCTCCGCTTGGACTCTCCAAGCGGTCCGCTTGGCAGCGGTTACGTTTTCGGATTTTCCTTCTTAGATATGATCTTCTGTTACTTTTTACAGACTTTTGAACTGTAGCTTCGTTTTGGGAGAGCTCCTAAGCCCCAAAACTCAGAGAAAACTCAGATACATTGTATTTTTAGATTGGATTAAAGGTTTTGGCATAGGATTGCATCCGTTGTTTCATCTACGGAGAGGTTTTCATCAATACCCACCGATTAGTGACAGCTTGGTGGTAACATTGTATCATTATCTCTTGTCTAGTAGTTTGATTTGATGTATTCTATTTACAATTCATATGATTTGATGTCTATGTTGATGAATATGAGTAGCTAAATCCTTTGTGTTGGTGGTAGAATGTAGAATATGCATGCTATGGGTTATGTTTATGCTTACATGAGATTGTGATTCAATCTTGCTGCAAATTCCTTCATATGATTCTTAGTTGCCTATAAAATATATTCGAATTGAGTATAGTGACAAACTCTTGGTCAATGAAAGCTAGAGAATTGTATGTTAGAGATTTGCAGCATGCTAGATAAATGGTGTTAGTGACAAGCACCTCTAAAGTATTGATAGTGATCTTTTATGATGTGTGTCTTGAAAGTTACCTAGACAAGTTGCTTAGCAAACTTGATCGAAGGTTTTACGCACTGAACTTGTGAGCATATTCGTAACCCAACATGTGTATTTGATTTCTACCACCAGCCGTTTTCCAGACTTGATTACAACAATCTGATTTCTCGTTGCTTTGTTCTAAGCAAACAATTCTATAAACATTTGAACTCGTTGACTGAAATTACTAGCAAAAACCTCAAGCAAAGCCACGTTAGGTCCCGAGAGAACGACACTCGGGGACAACTTGCCATTGCACTCTAGTTTGTGTAGTGATAAGTGTTCTTAGGCTTTTAAACAAATTTAATTGGTGAAAAACGACATCATCAGAAGGGTTAATAATTATGCTAATGGCCATATCGCGCATTATACCTAGAGTTATTGCTTTATTTCTTTGATCTATCTAAATCTCTATCTTCGTAGTGTTGAATTACTACGGAACACAACTGGACAATTCATTGATCAAAGATTTCTTTGATCTATCTAAAACCTCTATCTTCGTAGTGTTGAATAATTACGGAACACAATTGGACAATTCATTGATCAAAGATCTGTATGCAAAACCGGGGAATTTATGCATGATTATTAACCTTCTATGCTTTGAATGACCATACTATCACCAATCTCCATTATCTATTAAGAAAAACCTTTGCTAAGACGTCTGTTGTTTTATATTCTTAAGTTAGATTAAATAAAGCTAGTTATAGTCCTTAGAGATCGACACTCGAGGTTATTCTACTGCTACACTACGGTTTTCTGTTGTTTATTTGATTAATTAGAATCTGACAAATTCTTCCGTTCATCAAATTGGCGCCGTTGCCGGGGACTATACTCCTTTTTTCTGTTTAGCTTTTTTATATTTTCAGCATTCAATTCCTAGTTCTAGTAGTTTTTAGTTTTCCTATTTAATCTCTCTCTGATATTCCTTTCCTAGTTTGTTACAGATAGTGTATGCCACATACACGATCTAGAGGAACACCGCTTGCTGATTCAATTGCTGAGATCGACAGAGTCTACCACCAAAGAAGGCGACTACTTCAAAGGCGTGAACTAGAGGAAATAGAGGATACCGATTTCTCTGAATCTCTACACAGTCTTTTCAAGGAAATCGACGGAATGGCAGAAGCTAGACCACTAAAAGCATGGGTTCAACCCTCCAAGGATCGTATGAGGGGACCGACGATTGATCTTTCATCTGCAACTCGAGATCTGGAAATCAAGAACCACGCATTCCAACAACTTCCGAGGTTCTATGGCTTAGCAAGGAAAGATGTGATGGGGTACTTGCACGATATCGATGATTTCGTCAACCAACTCCCACGACCCGGAGCTGAAATAACAACGGATGAGTTAAGGATGAAGGTGATAGTGTATATGTCCTAGAGACAGTCCTTACTAAGGGTGTGGTGCCCTTGTAGAGGACATATATGTACTATTACACAGGTCAGCGTAATATAATATATGTTTGTTTCATTTTACTGTTGAGTATCGCTTTCATATTTATATTACACCAGGCTGCAGCATGTCATATCTATATTGCTGTCTGTATTGATACTGAACATGTCCCCTCGGATAGATGACCGATCACACAGTTAGTGGGAGCTATGTGAGTTATCATCTATCCCAAACTCTCCCTAGTCGTGGTACATCTCGGATGTGGGGGTCTGAATGAACCTGACAAGACTAGTATGCGTGGAGGTTATAGTTGTTGGAGCAAGTGTGAGCCGATCCCACGGCCACGGAACGGATTGTTGGACAATCAAGGAACGTTCCCATAACTGCGCATAGTTGTTCGAAGAAGCTTTATCGAAATATGGAAGTACCCACCGGACAATCCCATCGATGTATACTCTACACCGACGTGTCTATGGGAACCGGTGAGTTGTCGAAGTGATGCCATTCGTCCTTTGTACTTACAGGACTTTATCATCACATTTGTTGCTCCATATCCTTGGTGGACCCGTCGATGTCAGCTCTGAATAAGAAGTTGACCTAAGACACGATCCAGGATTATGGCTAAATACAAATGGGGGTGATAAGTGATTCTGTGAATAATTCATCTCTCAAGTGTAGCACAGGAGAGCACTGCTCGTATTCTGCATAGTTGTGTTGGTAAAGTCACTGGCCAGTGCAAATGATATATTATGATGGTCATAAGTATATCTTAACCAAGCAACTCCCTGAGACGCCCGTGGATGTATTCTTGGGATAGACACTTCATCGATCCTAGATACATTCGAGCAAGTCAGATGAAGGGACGTTACCATCGCCGCGTTGAGCGCAACAGGCTTCGCAACGAAAGGGTTAGCTTTGAGAAACCTCTCAAACGTCCTCACGTATTAATATTGCAAATGGAACCGTCTAGGAATTCCATGTTTCCTAGTCTAGGACTTGCTTAATACGGTGAGGCCCTATGGGTCACACTATGCGGTGATTCAGCCTATCAGGATATCCTTGAAGATGGAATCGCAATTAATTTGGAATTAATTGTGATTGATGGATTATAATTGATTTGGAATTAATTATAACAATTGGTGGCCCAATTAATGATTTGGAATTATTAATTGAATTGGCTAAGTAATTGTATTTTATGTAAATACAATTAAAGATTATATTTTGGAAATATAATGGAGGTTTGATTGTAAAGGATATGTTAATTTAGAATTAACATATGCACTTGGGCAAAAATCTACTTGGAGTTTGGATTGCCTTAGAAATATATGTGGGTCCCAAAAGTGGGACCCACGTCCCGTAGGACAGGCGCGCGCGCGCGTGGCAGAATAGGGGAAGGAGTTCGACTCCTTCCTCTATTAGAAGTCCAAGGGATAAGTTAGATTTTCCTGATTGAGTTTTGATTTGATTGGGAATGAATCTAGACTTGATATTGGTTTCCTTGTGCGATAAGAATTAGATTCTTATTCCTTTACGAAGTCTAATTGCTTATGCTTTAGGCTTCTATAGACTACTATATATAGTAGACTATTGGAGAGAGTTTGACATACGATTTTACGTGTGACTTTTGATACACAGTTATTCTACCCAGTTTTCTTAGAGAAAATAAAAACTCTCCCCTCCTCCCTTAGCCTCACGCGCGCGCACACCGCCACCGGAGGGAATTGCCGCCCCGTCTTCTTGGTCACATAAAGAATATCCTAGCATTCTTCCGATAGGCTGTTCATCCGTGGATACCAAGGTTGAGGTTCTAGGAGCTGGAAACTAACTCTTATTGTCTTGCAGATATACAGAGTATTGTAGATATCTTCGACTTCGACGAAGGAGAAGATACACCGGATTATTACGAAGACTTGGAAGCTGCTTTGGAAGTAAGGTTAGTCTTCTAATTGACGTGTTTATATATATACGACATATGCATAATCAATTAACTAGTATGTTAAGAAATTTTTTAAAATTCCGCTGCGTACCCTAGGGGTAACTCTGACCATATTTTCTTACATAAGGTTTTTGCTATGGGGCTTGGCGACAGAGCCAAGTCATGGTTGAGTTCTCTACCGGCGGGCTCGCTGGACACTTGGGAGAAGGTTTTTTCAGCTTTCATGGAAAAATACTTCCCCCACACCTTGACTACCGCGCTCAAGGCGCAAATCACTGGGTTCAAAGAAGACTATGATGAGATCATCTACACCGCGTTTGAGAGGTTCCAAGACCTCATGAACAAGTGCCCTCACCATTGTTTTGAGCTTTCTGATCTAGTCCAACACTTCTACAATGGACTAACCTTGGAGAACCAATAAGTAGTGGACTTCCAATGCCGTAGAAATATTTGGGAGGAAACCGCGGAAGCCGTCTGGGCAGTTTTCGAAAGGATTTCTAAGGGTTCGCAGTTCAAGGTCCCAAGGGCAATGGTTAGGAGACGTGGACCTGAAGCTCCACCTACTTAAGAAGCCCCTATGTATAGGGGGAATGGGGATCAATTCGAGTGCTTTACCAAAGAATTGAAGCAAGTCCTCAAGAGCGCCACTGGAACAACTGTGTCGAACGAAGTTTGCCGAATATGTAAGAACTATGGGCATGGGGCTCATATGTGTAGATCGGAGCTTGCATATGATGATGGCAACAGGGTTCAAGGAGGCGAAGAGGAAGCCTTTGCTACGGAATTTGGTACTCAAGAAGCTAGCTACGGACAAGACGGTAGGAATCCTCGAGGTGGATTTTGGAGAAGAGGGTTCCGAAACAATCAAGGATATGCACTGGCTAGCCAAACTTATGGCCCTAACCAAGATCGTAGTAGGCTTAACTATGGTAATGACCACTGCGAAAATCCCGCTCCAAAAGAGCAACCGAAGTCGAAGACAGCTCTACTGATGGAGAACTTGCAAAAGATGGTGGATCACACCAAAAGTTTTCTCAAACGTTATGAAGAAGATTCTGAGAAGACTAGGGCGAGGCTTGATCGATTGGAAGAGAGCACTAGGCTTGCCTATCAAAAGATGCAAGAGTTGATCGACCGAGGAGCAAGTAGGGAGCAAGGCAAGCTGCCTAGCAACACTGAGAAGGCGATGTCCATTACCTTGGTGGGTGATCTACCTGTTGAAATCACCATCAAGAAGGTTGCTAAGTGCGAGTGTTGCAAGAATGAAGAACCTCCACTAGCCAAGGAAGAAGAGAAGGACCTTGGAACTGATGAGAGTGAAGAGGAGCAAGAGGATCCCGAGCCACTCCCTCAAATTTTCTATGTTAAGGTCGGGATTGGTGAACTTGAAGATGTCCGTGCTACACTAGACACGGGATCCTACTCTAATGTGCTCCCTATGAATGTGTTCGAGAAGAGTAGCCTTGGAAAACTATCTGAGCATAAGGCTATTGTGCAATTGGCGGATGGATCCTTTGTGAGACCCGAAGGCGTTGTGAAGAATGTATTGGTCAAGATTGGTGAAGCTTATGTATACACCAATTTTGTAGTTTTTCCGGCGTCTACACCTGGGATGGGGGATGTCGTTCTCTTGGGGCGAACGTTCTTGACCAAACTACGCTCCGTGATAGACATCTACCGAAGGACTTGCACCATTGAGGTGGATGGCAACCGACATGTGATTCGAGCCATATATGATCCACCTGATCGCTTCAATGCTTCTCACACTGTTAACTACTGTGGTCTTGCTGTCTATGTTCATTCTTATTCACAGGTTTGTGGCATGAGGAGAAGATCCATGAAGGGGAAGTCTAGTACCCTCAAGAAGAAGAGCTAGGCGCAACTAGGAGTTGAGTCAAAGACTTTAAACAATGGCGCTATCCGAGAGGCAACCCGGAGTTTTTATCGCTTTTTTACTGCTTTTGGCATGCATTCATACTTGAACAATTTGCTTTTCATATGTGAATTTGTTCGTCTCTGTGTCGTATGTGCTTATGTTTGTGTTTGAGTGAACTTTTTCGGGTGGTTTTATGAGTAAAATTGTTTTCGGAGACTTAAAAACCGGATTTCTTCGAAAGTTTCATCTCCCCACATCAGGAGGTGGGGGGCGACTCGCCCCCCATGGGGGGCGAATCGTCCCACATTTCCTGTAGATGAAAAACGGGGCTTGCCCCCCAAATTCTTCATTTTTCTTCATCTCCTTCATCTTACTCCAAAAAATTCCCCAATTTTCACAATATCTTCAAACCTTCATAAAATCTTCATTACTCCAGCAAATTGTGTGTTCTTTAGCTTGAATCGAAGCCCGTTACGTGCTCTTTCTTTTCATCCGAACAACTTTCACTCTAGTGCATTCATTTTCAAGATCTGAGGTATCTTCTTATGAACCCTAATTTTTCAAATTTGGGGATTTTCTGATTTGAGCTTCAATTAGGCTTATATGATGTATGGGTAGGTTGTTTGTGTGATTAGAAGCGTTATTTACTATGAATTGCATGCTCAATTATGCTTGGATTGTTGATTTGGGAATTTTGCTACTAGATGTTTTTATCTTGTTATGCACTGTGTATTTTTCTTCGATTCCATACATATGATTGTGTTTACTGATGTAATAATGATGGATATGATGGTAGAATGCATAATTGTTGGGTATGAGGATTTATGATGCTAGAATTTTTCGCTACTATGGCATGAATTGAGCCTTGTTATTTAGGCTATTGGTTGTCTAGCAAGAGCATAATGTGATTTATGCATGTAGTAGATACATTGGTATGTTGCATGTTGAAGTAGCTAGGCTAGACATGAAGGATTTGCGGAGTTCGATCGTTGATTTTATCACTCGTGTGTTTCGCTCTTACATTAACATATGCATGAGTCAGTTTTCTGTCATACGAGGTACTAACTGCTGTTTGTAGGAACTATGTCACAAAGGGAGAGAAGCACTCCCCTTTGGCTGCTATGAAGTATTGGAGGGGGATCGATTACAACGATGTCAAGGAGAGTGATCTCGTTAGAGGTGCGTTCGAGCCACGGGCTCTTGCAACAACGTCGCGGATTATCCAAGAGGAGGAGCTAGAGTACACCTGGAGTAAGGACTCCTATGCCTATTCATGCACCACCGAAGGGATAGAAACAATTATTACTTCAGCAATCTATCACAAGGACTGGAAGGTTCGAGTGAATAGGAAGGCACCGGGACGACCTCACCACAACGGATTCAGTCTTGAGTCGACAGTGGTGAGAAAGTTCTGAATCGCTAGCTTGGTTCCAAAACATAATAACATGGGCACCCGGCCCCTCTTAGGGGTTCCCCTTGACTGCCTCTAAAGGGAGCATCATATAGACATCCGGGGGCATCAACCGTAGAGAATGTGGTTGAAATAGGAAAAAATGGAAGACAACCTCTGAGTATCCGAGAAGCTTGCTGTAACCTCCTCGGGGTGTAAAACGTTGGAGAGGGAGGCTCTGATACCACTGCTCTTTCCCTTTCAACAGTTCACAACCTATTGGAGAGCTACCGGGTGGAAGATTCCATAACAGTGGCGGCCAATCTTCAAGATGCTCTTCGACAATACAACTCTACTGGTTATGATGTTGGTGACAGTAGTGACAATGAAGACAATAGGGACAATGATGATACAGATGGATGAGTTGGTCCTATCCGATCTATTAATGGAACTACCGCCACTATCACAAGCCCCGATGATCACCTATAAGGCCCCTCGAGCAGTCTCAATACCTTACATCCAGCATACTCAGCCGACCGAGGCCAAACCATGCGGTAACATCTAGTATCACATCTTATTTCCTCATTTTCTTACTGCTAGGGACTAGCTTTAAATTCATGAGGGGGGATGGGATTTAAGTGAACTAGTGTTGTTAGTTTGGAGCTTGACATTGATGGTTTAGAGCTTGCCATTGATGGTTTAGACCTTGGGATTAGTAGGCTGAGTATAGTACCTTGCATGTTTATCCGTCTGCATTTGCATTTGCACGTTTACTGCTTTCTTAGTTTTTAGGTTGCATACACTACATTTCATCCTAGGATAGTCTTGCATGTTTTATATGGAATTTATTGCCAAATTTTTGAACTTTTTTATTGGGTAGATCAACTAATTATGCCATTAATCGTATGCTTCATCTCTATGAATTTGTTTGAGGTTTTTCTCGCTTGGCTTGTCACATTTATGTATTGCACTTAGTTAAGCTTGGTAGTCTCGACATCACTTAGTGGTGTTTTCTCTACTGCGGTTCACGAAAGCCTTTATAATAGGATGATGCATGTTAGGGTCTTATGGTTGTTTTCCCGAGTAATTATGTACCTAAGAGGCAACAAGTCTTCACCATGCTTTGAGATTGCTAAATGCCTAGGAAGGAGGTAGTGTGAGGTTGTGTGATCCTTTGTTCGCAACCTATTCTTTCGAATAGGTTTGGGGAGGGGGTTACACTATCATTAGACTTGTTTTTCGTTTTTCAGTTTTGTGTTGTGAGTTTATTTTCCTTTTTCTACTCCAACCTATTCTTTCGAATAGGTTTGGGGAGGTCGTTTTTGTTTCTTTTTCGTTGTGCTACTGCTGGCTAAAAAAAATCGGAAAAAATGAGAAAAAGAAAAAATTCCAGAAAAAAAGAAGAAAAAAAACTAGAAAAGAGAAAAAGAAAAAAAAAGAAAAAATGAAAAGACCCCAAAAAAGCAAAGAAGGGTCCAAAAAAAAAGAGCCAAAAAGCAGTTTAGCAAAGTGTTGTCTCATTTTTCAATTCTTGTAATGTTCGTAATCGTGTTGTAATTTTTTATCTTTTCTTTTGAGTGTCATCTGTTCTAGACCACCCTCGTCCTGCCATTCAGAAAGTGGTGAATAACTTAAGGCTTTGCTTGAGAGACGGGTAGAATAGGGGAGTGTTATCTTTTTTAGGGAACCCTCCTTCGTATTGGTTCGACCTCTTTGAGGAAACGTATTAACTTGGTGAACAGTAGTAAGTCCTCAGTTTCATAGGCACGAGACAACCATTCGTATTTTAACATGTGTCATTACGTCGTCACTGACTAGGTCCAGGTAGAGAATGTTACGAGAGACTATCTTGCCTTGACATAAGTGCTTATGTGAATGTGTATGAGTCAATCGAGGCATTCTTCAACAAATATTCATGTTATGATTTATATGGTTTTTGTTCATATGTTTTTTGATAGATTCAATAGATTAGTTCATTCCATTTGGCATGAGACTCCATTTTTTGTGTTGCATTGTTTTTTGCATTAGAGTCTAGCTTAGTTGCTTGAGGACAAGCAAAGGTTCGGTTTGGGGAGTTTGATGAATGTGTATTTTACACTTTCATTTAAGTCTTTTTCACCTATTTTAGCTATCATCTATGTTAATTTAGCTATATTTTAGTGCATTTTATTAGAATAGTGTCACGTTTCCTTTTAGTTTGTATTTTACAGGTTTTGGGTGAAAAACGAGGTTTTCCGGGCAATTATATTGAAGTAGACAAGGAATTGGTGTTCCGAAGACCTAATTGGAGTATCTAAAAAATTCCGGATAGGATTTGAAGTTTAGGGGTCGAGTCTGAAGGCTAAAAGGTCACTAAAAGGCAGAAACCGAGTCCGAAAAGGGGAAGAAATTAAAAAACGCGTCGAAAATGCGTATCTGGCCGAAAAAGACTCCCGGGCGAATCGCCCGGTGTGTGAGGCCCTTTGCCCCACACCTTCCGAATACCTATATATAGTTGCTCAGTTTTCTCCATTTTTAATACTTTTTCAGACCTTTTCTCTCACCTTTCTCAGTAGTTTTAGGTAGGAATTCTCCAGAGCCTGTTCTGGGGGTTCTTAGCTTAGGAGATACTTTTTCTTAGCGTTTTGAGCTTGTAAGATCGCGATTCTTCGGAGATTGACAACCTTCGGTAACATTGTATCTTACAGTTTTTCTATTTATATTTATATATCTTTCATCATGTTTTCATTCATTCGTGGTATGATTTCTGTTGATTGCATGACATCTATGAGTAGCTAAACTTCTCGTTGGTGATAGTATGTGATTTCTTAGCGAAGGGTTAATAATTATGCTAATGGCTATATCGCGCATTATACCTAGAGTTATTGCTTTATTTCTTTGATCTATCTAAATCTCTATCTTCGTAGTGTTGAATAATTACAGAACACAATTGGACAATTCATTGATCATAGATCTCTATGCAAAACCGGGAAATTTATGCATGATTATTAACCTGCTATGCTTTGAATGACCATACTATCACCAATCTCCACTATCTGTTAAGAAAAACCTTGGCTAAGACGTCTGTTGTTTTATATTCTTAAGTTAGATTAGATAAAGCTAGTTATAGTCCTTAGAGATCGACACTCGAGGTTATTCTACTGCTACACTACGGTTTTCCTTGTAGTTGTGAATTGCCTTTGGCTAAATACAAATTTATTTGATTAATTAGAATCTGACAAATTCTTCCGTTCATCAAGTAATGAAGGTTTTATGAAGGATTGACGATATTTTCGCGTTTTTCGGTTTTTTGGGAAGTAAGAAGGGTGAAGAGATGAAGAAATGAGGAGAATGGAGGTTTTCCGCATTTTTGACTTGGCAGTATCCGTGGGGCGAGTCGCCCCTGGTGTGGGGCGAGTCGCCCCGTGCGGGGCGAATCCCCGCATGTGGGGCGAATCGCCCCGCGCGTCCAGAGAGCGCGGAGCTCTCTGGACAGGTGGGGCGATTCGCCCCCCACCTCCCGAGGTGGAAAGACAAAACTTTTCGAAAGAAAACGCGGTTTTTAATCCCCGAAACCATTTTACTCATAAAACCACTCGATAAAGTTCACTCAAACAAAAACATAAGCACATACGACACAGAGACGAACAAATTCACATATGAAAAGCAAATTGTTCAAGTATGAATGCATGCAAAAAAGTAGTAAAAAAGCGATAAAAACTCCGGGTTGCCTCCCGGATAGCGCCATTGATTAAAGTCTTTGACTCGACTCCTGGTTGCGCCTAGCTCTTCTTCTTGAGGATACTAGAATTCCCCTTCATGGATCTTCTCCTCATGCCACGAACCTGTGAATAAGAATGAACATAGACAGCAAGACCACAGTTGTTAATGGTGTGAGAAGCATTAAAGTGATCGGGTGGATCAGATATGGCTCGCAACACATGTCGCTTGTTGTCCACCTCAATGGTGCAAGTCCTTCGGTAGATGTCTATCACGGAGCGTAGCTTAGTCAAGAACGTTCGCCCCAAGAGAACGACATCCCCCATCCCAGGTGTAGACGCCGGCATAACTACAAAATTGGTGTATACAGAAGCTTCACCAATCTTGACCAATACATTCTTCACAACGCCTTCGGGTCTCACAAAGGATCCATCCGCCAATTGCACAATAGCCTTATGCTTAGATAGTTTTCCAAGGCTACTCTTCTCAAACACATTCATTGGGAGCACATTAGAGTAGGATCCCGTGTCTAGTGTAGCACGGACATCTTCAAGTTCACCAATCCCGACCTTAACATTGAAACTTTGAGGGAGTGGCTCGGGATTCTCTTGCTCCTCTTCACTCTCGTCAGAACCAAGGCCCTTCTCTTCTTCCTTGGCTAGTGGAGGTTCTTCCTTCTTGCAACACTCGCACTTAGCAACCTTCTTGATGGTGATTTCTCAGTGTTGCTTGGCAGCTTGCCTTGCTCCCTACTTGCTCCTCGGTCGATCAACTCTTGCATCTTTTGATGGGCAAGCCTAGTGCTCTCTTCCAATCGATCAAGCCTTGCCCTAGTCTTCTCAGAATCTTCTTCATAACGTTTGAGAAAACTTTGGGTGTGATCAACCATCTTTTGCAAGTTCTCCATTAGTTGAGCCGACTTCGACTTCGGTTGCTCTTTCGGAGCGGGGTTTTCGCAGTGGTCATTACCATAGTTAAGCCTACTACGGTCTTGGTTAGGTCCATAAGTTTGGATAGACGGTGCGTATCCTTGATTGTTTCGGAATCCTCTTCTCCAAAATCCACCTCGAGGATTCCTACCATCTTGTCCGTAGCTAGCTTCTTGAGTACCAAATTCCGTAGCAAAGGCTTCCTCTTCGCCTCCTTGAACCCAGTTGCCATCATCATATGCGAGCTCCGATCTACACATATGAGCTCCATGCCCATAGTTCTTGCATATTCGACAAACGTCGTCTGACATAGCTGTTCCAGTGGCGCTCTTGAGGACTTGTTTCAATTCGTTGGTAAAGCACTCGAATTGATCCCCATTCCCCCTATACATAGTGGCTTCTTGAGTAGGTGGAGCTTCAGGTCCACGTCTCCTAACCATTGCCCTTGGGTCCTTGAACTGCGAACCCTTAGCAAGCCTTTCGAAAACTGCCCAGATGGCTTCCGCAGTCTCCTCCCAAATATTGCCACGGCATTGGAAGTCTACCACTTGTTGGTTCTCGAAGGTTAGTCCATTGTAGAAGTGTTGGACTAGATCAGAAAGCTCAAAACCATGGTGAGGGCACTTGTTCATGAGGTCTTGGAACCTCTCGAACGCGGTATAGATGGTCTCATCATAGTCCTGCTTGAATCCAGTGATTTGCGCCTTAAGCGCGGTAGTCAAGGTGTGAGGGAAGTATTTTTCCATGAAAGCTGAAAAAACCTTCTCCCAAGTGTCCAGCGAACCTGCCGGTAGAGAACTCAACCATGACTTGGCTCTGTCGCCAAGCCCCCCATAGCAAAAACCTTTATCCTCAACTCATCCGTTGTTATTTCATCTCCGGGTCGTGGGAGTTGGTTGACGAAATCATTGATATCGTGCAAGTACCCCATCACATCTTCCCTTGCTAAGCCATAGAACCTCGGAAGTTGTTGGAACGCGTGGTTCTTGATTTCCAGATCACGAGTTGCAGACAAAAGAACAATCGCCGGTCCCCTCATTCGATCCTAGGAGGATTGAACCCATGCTTTTAGTGGTCTAGCTTCTGCCATTCCGTCGATTTCCTTGAAAAGACTGTGTAGAGATTCAGAGAAATCGGTATCCTCTATTTCCTCTAGTTCACGCCTTTGAAGTAGTCGCCTTCTTTGGTGGTAGACTCTGTCGATTGATGAATGTGTATTTTACACTTTCATTCGAGTCTTTTTCACCTATTTTAGCTATCCTCTATGTTAATTTAGCTATATTTTAGTACATTTTATTAGAATAGTGTCACGTTTCCCTTTAGATTTTATTTTACAGGTTTTGGTTGAAATTCGGAGATTTACGGGCAATTATACTAAAGTCTACAAGGAATTGGTGTTCCAGAAGCCTATTTGGAGTATCTGAAGGTTTCCGGATAGGATTTGGAGTCTAGGGGTCGAATCTGGAGGTTAGAAGGCCACTAGAAGTCAGAAACCGAGTCCGAAAAGGTGAAGAAATTCAAAACCGCGTCGAAAACGCGGAAATTCCACGAAATAGCTATGGGGCGAACCGCCCCAGAGTAAATTCGGGCCTATATATAGTGCTCAGTTTTCTCTCCGAAAATCATATCTTTCCAAGCCTAATTTCTCACCTCTCTCTATAGTTTTAGGTAGGGACTTCCCGGGGCCTGTCCTGGGAGTTCCGTAGCTTAGGGGATACTTTTTCATAGCAGATTGGAGCGCGTAGGATCGCAATCATCCGGAGATTGACAACCTTCGGTAACTTTGTATCTTACAGTTTTTATCTACTTATTTTATCTTCTTTCAATATGTTTTCTTCTATGATTTCTATTGATTGCATGCCTATTATGAGTAGCTAAATTTATCTTTGGTGGTAGTATGTGAATTCTTAGCGAGGGAAGATAATCATGCTAATGGCTATATCGCACATTATACTCCGTGTCATTGCTTTATTTCGTTGATCAGTTGTAACCAAAATTCTCGTATGTTGTATTGATCATTATGCACACTTGGACACTTGTCGACCATCAGACCAATTATCTTCGTAGTGTTGAATAATTACGGAACACATTAGGACGTTAGTTGTTGACCAGTCAGACCATATTATCTTCGTAGTGCTTAATACTTGCAACAGGACACTAGATTGATTCAAAGATCTCTATGCAAGACCGAGGAATTTATGCATGATTATCGACCTCATTATGTTAAGAAGGACCATACTATCACCAATCTCCATTATTTGCTTGAAACCCCCTTTTGCTTTGTATCTGCTGTTTTATATTTTCTTGTTAAATAGATAAAGCTAGTTATAGTCCTGAGAGAACGACACTCGAGTCATTTACAACTACACTACGGTTTTCGTTGTAGTTGTGGATTGCCTTTGGCTAATTACAAATTTATTTGACTGAATCTGACACGTTCATCATCGATCTCAGCAATTGAATCAGCAAGCGGTGTTCCTCTAGATCGTGTATGTGGCATACACTATCTGTAACAAACTAGGAAAGCAGTATCAGAGAGAGATTAAATAGGAAAACTAAAAACTACTAGAACTAGGAATTAAATGTTGAAAATATGAAAAAGCTAAACAGAAAAAAGGAGTATAGTCCCCGGCAGCGGCTCCAATTTGATGAACTGAGAATTTGTCAGATTCTAATTAATCAAATAAATTTGTATTTAGCCAAAGGCAATTCACAACTACAACGAAAACCGTAGTGTAGCAGTAGAATAACCTCGAGTGTCGATCTCTAAGGACTATAACTAGCTTTATCTAATCTAACTTAAGAATATAAAACAACAGATGACTTAGCAAAGGTTTTGCTTAGCAGATAATGGAGATTGGTGATAGCATGTTCATTCAAAGCATAGCAGGTTAATAATCATGCATAAATTCCTCGGTCTTGCATGGAGATCTTTGATCAATGAATTGTCCAATTGTGTTCCGTAATTATTCAACACTACGAAGATAGAGGTTTTAGATAGATCAAAGAAATAAAGCAATAACTCAGAGTATAATGCGCGATATAGCCATTAGCATAATTATTAATCCTTAGCTAAGAAATCACATACTATCACCAACGAGAAGTTTAGCTACTCATAGATGTCATGCAATCAACAGAAATCATACCACGATTGAATGAAAACATGATGAAAGATATATAAATATAAATAGAAAAACTGTAAGATACAATGTTACCGAAGGTTGTCAATCTCCGAAGAATCGCGATCTTACAAGCTCCAAAACGCTAAGAAAAAGTATCTCCTAAGCTAAGAACCCCCAGAACAGGCTCTGGAGAATTCCTACCTAAAACTACTGAGAAAGGTGAGAGAAAAGGTCTGGAAAAGTATGAAAAACGGAGAAAACTGAGCAACTATATATAGGTATTCGGGAAGGGCCCCACACACCGGGCGATTCGCCTGGTGTGTGGTGATTTGTCCCACGTCCCGGGCGACTCGCCTGAGAGTATTTTCCGGTCAGATACGCGTTTTCGACGTGTTTTTGGATTTCTTCCTCTTTACGGACTCAATTTTTGCCTTCTAGTGACCTTTTAGCCTTCAGACTCGACCCCTAGACTTCAAATCCTATCCGGAATCTTTCAGATACTCCAATTAGGCCTTCGGAACACAAATTCCTTGTCTACTTCAATATAATTGCCCGGAAAACCTCATTTTTCAATGAAAACCTGTAAAATACAAACTAAAGGGAAACGTGACACTATTCTAATAAAATGCACTAAAATATAGCTAAATTAACATAGATGATAGCTAAAATAGGTGAAAAAGACTCAAATGAAAGTGTAAAATACACATTCATCACTGAACCATGAAATTAGTCTTGTATCTAGAAACTGACAAGTTCCAGAGGTACTTTTCCGATCAAAAGTTGATCCACCATGGTCAGCATCTGAATAACCAACCAATTCTAATCCAGAATCTTTTGGATATCATAACCCAACATTGACTGTGCCTTTGACATATTTCAGTATTTTGAGTGCTTTCTTGTAGTGTGATTCTCCAGGGTCAGATTGAAATCTTGCACACACACAAACAACATATTGAATGTCAGGCCTACTTGCTATTAAATACAACAAGGAATCAATGAGCTTCCTATACTTGTGTTCATCGACACTTTTGTCTTCTTTAGTATAGCAATATTTGGTACCAACACTCATAGGGATCTTTTCAGGTTTCTCTTCCTCTTTGATCCTGAACTTTATGAGCATTTCCTTCGCATACTTTGCTTGATTTATGAATATTCCATCTTTGAGTTGCTTGACTTGCAATCCAAGGAAATAATTCAATTTGCCCATCATGCTTATTTAAAACTTGTTAGTCATGAGCTTGGCAAAATCATCACAAAGTTGCTTGTCCTTAGATCAAAAAATTATGTCAGCCACATAAATCTGGACTAAGAATATTTTACCATCATGGTTCATGGTAAATAAGGTTTTATCAACTTCACCTTTCTTAAAACCATTATGCAGCCAGAACTTAGCTAAGGTATCATACCAAGCTCTAGGTGCTTGCTTTAGACCATATACAGCATTCTGAAGCTTGTATACCATCTTGGTTTCTGAGGGAAGTTCAAAGCCAGGGGGTTGTTCTGGATAGACTTTTTCAGCAAGTTCACCATTTAGGAATGCACTTTTAACATCCATTTGGTAAACTATAAAGTCGTTATGAGCAGTAAAGGCCAAGAAAAGTCTAATTGCATCCAATCTTGCAACTGGTGCATATGACTCATCATAGTCCAATCCTTCAGTCTGACAGTAACCTTGAGCAACTAAGCTTTATTCCTTGTTACTTCACCAGACTCGCTCAGCTTGTTTTCTTAATACCCACTTAGTACCAATTGCTTTCTTTCCTTCAGCAAGGGGTACAAGTTTCCAGACTTTGTTCCTTTCAAATTGATCCAGTTCTTCTTGCATTGCCTTGATCCATTCACAATGCTTTAAAGCTTCTTCTATGGTTTTGGGTTCAATTTCTAAAACAAAGCAAGAGAACAAGACTTCTACCTCAACAACTATTGCTTCTTCAGCAAGTTTATGGTTGGTAGATACTTTGGATCTAGTCACTTGGTGTTTGTCAATATCACCAATCATATCCTTAGAGGGATGATCGCTAATCCATTTGTTAACATGTTTTTTGCTTTTAGGATCTGGATATGTTTGCGTTTCAGCATGTACTTGTTCAGCATGTACTTGTTCAGTACTACTGGTATCTGGTTGTGTCAACTACTTGTTCAGTATTGCTGGTTTGAGGTAACTCGTCAGTAGGCACAGGGGGTTGCATAATTTCAGCAACATCTGGAGCAACTCCATCTTTAGCCGGGAATTCCTTATCATGAACTAAATTTATCTTGACTTGACTTGGTGTTGGCGTGTCATTGTCAGAATCATCACTACGTTCAATGAGCTTGACATTTCGAGCTTTGGATTCAGTTCTTTCCTCATGTATGAGTAGCTTCTTCATACATTATGATATTTCTTCAATCTTTTGTGCCTTTTTGTTGTAAACTCTATAAACTTTTTGCTATGCAAGGAGTAACCAGAAATATCGCTTCATCTTCCTTTGGTTGAAATGTTCTTAGATATTCTCCACCATTGTTATGAACAAAGCATTTGCAACCAAATACTCTTAGATGAGTGATGTTAGGAGGTCTTCCAACAAATAGCTCATAGGGAGTTTTGTTTTATCCCTTAGTGATCAAGCATATATTCTGAGTATAGAACGCAGTGTTAATCGCTTCAACCCAATAAGCTTTACTTATTTCAGTGTCAGCAATCATGGTTCTAGCTGCTTCCTTAAGGGTACGATTCTTCATTTCAACAACACCATTTTGTTGAGGTGTCCTTACTGAGGATAATTGATGTTGTATGCCTTTAGAAGTGAAATACTCAGCTATGTAATGGTTTACAAACTCAGTACCATGGTCTGTTTTGATGATTTTTACCTTGTCATTTTTCATGCCTTCGAGCTTGTTCAGCAAGTTAGGTATTTCAGTCCTTGTTTAAGACTTTAGTTTGATGAAGATAACCCAAGTGAATCTTGAGTAATCATCCACCACCACCATACCATACTTCTTGCCAGCATAGCTTGTTGAAGAAGATTCGAACAAGTCCATGTGCAAGAGTTGTAAAGGGTAAAGGTTTTGTAGTTGACGGTACTGCCTTGTTCTTCAAAGCGGTTTTGGTTTGCTTACCTTGCTGACATGCAGTGCAAACACCATCCTTCTTAAAAGTAACCTTAGGTAATCCAACTACAAGTGCCTTTTTAGACAGCTTATTCAGCGTCTTGAAGTTTAGGTGACTAGTTCTTTTATGCCATAACCATGCTTTTTCAGCAAGGCATTCATGTTCTGAGATCAGGCATTTTTCAATGATTGCTTAAGACCTATCTACAGTGTATAGACCTCCTGATCTTCTAGCAACCATGATTACCTTCTTTGTCTCAAAGTAAATAAGTTTGCATTCATCACTTTTGATTTTGATGAAGTAACCTTTGTCAGCGAACTGACTCATGCTGAACAGGTTGAACTTAAGATTTTTGACATAAAGAACTCCTGTTATAGTAATGCACCCTAACTTCACATCACCATAGCCTCTAGTAGATCCAAATCCTCCACCAGCAAACCTTATTGTTGGACCTTTAGACCACCGTCTATAGTTCATAAGGTTTTTCTTATTGCCCGTCATGTGCTTTCCGCAGCCACTGTCAAAGTGCAAAATTGCATTGTTTGTCTCCGTGGCTGAAGTCTGCACAATCAAGAGCCAAAAAGTTAATTATCTTGTATTGGATGTCCATTAACATGTTTAAGAAAGCGTCCAGTGGAAACCCAAGTCTTGACTTTTTCAATCTTGACTTGCTTTCTACTTGCTGAGGAACTAGATGGTTTAGAACCAATAGACTGTTGAACATTGCCGGTCAAGTCCACTTTCTCATGTGGTGTCTTGTTTGGTTTACCCTTTTTGCTGAATATACTTTTCAGTAAGTTCTTTTCTAGCAAGGTTCCTTCTAGTCTTAGCATTCTGAGTATTTTTACTCTTAGGCTTGGATTTGTTCAACTCTTTGAAGTATCTTTCTGCTTATACTCGTGGAAAAGTTCTTGTAACCAAGTCCAGTTCTCGGAGTATGGTGAGTCTTTGTCTCAGCAACCTTACTTGATTTAGGTTTGTCAGCAAAGGTCTTTTGATTACTTTTGTTAGTAATCTTTCCTTTAGGCTTAACAAATTGCTTTTCAGCAACTTGTTCGGCGGATTGCTTTTCTGCATCCTTTTTCTGATCAGATTGCTTTTCAGCAACCTGTTTTTGTCCAAATTGCTTTTTAACAATTTGTTTACCTTTTGAAGTCTTGTTACTTTGAGTAGCAGCAGAGGGCTTTTAACACCCCAGATTTCAGAAGCTTAAAAGGTGTTGATCCCTTTAAACAACAAGAAAAGACTAGGAGGGGGGGGGTGAATAGTCTTTTCAAACTTTCGTCGTTTAAAAACTTTCTCAGCAAGTGCTTATTACTTTTCAGTAATGAGTTTGCTGATACTTAACTTTCTCAGCAAGTACTAGTTACTTTTCAGCAACGAGTTTTACTGATACTTAAATTCAGAGAGCGGAAGTCTTTATACAATAAGTGCTTTATCAGTAAGTGATAGTTTCAGCAAGTGAGCAGAGTGACAGGGTTCAGATAGATATGCTTTGCTGAAAACTAAATGTTGTAAAGTAAATCACACAAACACTTTTATAGTGGTATCTGAGAGTGGCGTAATCTCTCAACTAATCCACTTTGTCCTTTCTAGGACTGAATCCACTAAGATAAGTTTGAGGTTCCTTACAACACCTATCTAGAGCGATTCGACAGAAACCAAAGCACACTTGCTTCGTTTCCAACCTAACTAGAGAACGAAACCTTGTTCTCCACCAAACATGGGACTTATAATCAGCAACACTATGCTTGATTAAGTTCCCCCTGAATTTCACGCCTGAAATGGTGTTTTTTTCAGTTAGAGAGGTTTGGGATGAGATAACTTGATTATAACTTATTCAGCTACAACAAGTAATCTAAGAAACAAAACTTTGAATACTTTGCAGTAAATAAGTTTGATTGTTTCTGGTGTCACGACTTGTTTTTGTTTGAAAGAAAGAACACTTAACTAATTTCTTAGCCATGAATGTTCTACTTCTTCACAAGTAGCTTTTTCAAGCTTTAAGTCTTGGAACGGATCAATGGTAGTAAAGAGTATTGAAGGGTATGAGAGTTTAAGCACAAGTGAGAGTTTGATCACGTTGTTGACACACTTCAACTCTTTGTCGGATGACCTCTATTTATAGTGAATCAAGGGAGCCGTTTGAATTTCGAATTCTAAGGCTTTGTTCCTTAAGATGTCACTATCTTGCTTTTGTACTTTCAGCAGCGTCCTTTATTTGTCTTCTAGTCTTCATGTTCTTCGCGTGCTTACTTTGCATTTAATGTTCATCTGAATGAAATTCAAATATGAACGTTGGAGCGGAAATGCAAGTACTTTCAGCAAGGAGGTCACATATGTATTTCAGCAAGTGGTCAGTCTCAGTTTCAGCAAGCACAACCTACTCTGTCATTTAGATTTTCACTTATGCAAGCTGTTGCTGAAGTTTCCACTTTCTGAGCAACATGTGCCTTTGTAGATACCATCTTCAGAAATCTTCTTTAGTCTTCAGTCTTCGAATTCTTCAAGTTTCTGAATGGTTCTTATTTTTCAATAGTTTGTTTGTGTAAACAAAGTACATCATCAGCAAATGCTTCAATAGGTTGTTTTTCTTTTCAGAAAACAAGATACATCATAATCGATTAAAGCACCTAACTAGTACCTAATCTAAGTCTTCAACAAACGTTCCTCTTTTACAATGTCCTTAAAATTCTAAATTCCTATGGACCTTAAGAGTACTAGTTATTGGAGTTTTCTTAATTTAGCATGGTTAATTGCTCATCAAAATTACAAGTTTCCTAACAAATTTTCTCCTTTTTGATGTTAGCAATCCAAGGCTAAATTAATTGTTACCCTTTTGGAGGTTTCTGATGTTGAATAAATCAGTTGATTAATGCAAGCATACTTTAACAATAAAACAGTAAGCATAAGTAGATTGCATAATCAAAAACCAATAAGAGTCAAAAGCTATATTGCTGATAGTTATCTTTCAGTAAGTTTACAAGAAATTTCAGAGATAACTACACAAATCAGCAAACAAAAACAAACAAAGCTTTTACAAGGGACTTAAGCTATTCTAGCAAAAAATTTCCTCAGAATCTCCCTTACACTTTTCTCAGCATGCGCAGAAAATTCAACACAATCCTTTTCGTAATCTTCAAGTAGCTTACGGACTTCAAGCTGAATGATCCTTGAATTCTTGCAGGCAGTATAATGATGGTTTTCACCATTCATTTCTTTGTAGTGCATGCCCCAATTGCTGGCATGGAGAAGTTGTGTATCCGAAATTCCCTTGTTAGCATGAATCTTTCTTAACCAGAGAAGATCTTCTTCTTGATCCTTTGTAGTGAGATAGAAATACTCATAAGGAATCAAGCCATATTTCTTCTTTGACTTCTTGGTTAAAGGGTCAGAGTAGTAAGCAACATCAATTGGTTTGATTAAATCAGGCTCTTGCTTCATTAGCTTGCCAATAGATGTTCTTCTTACCAAGACTTCCAGATTCAGCCATCTTGCAGCAATGTTTCTTGGGTAGGGAGGAGGATCCCTTTCTTTTCTTTGCCCCTTTAATTCAATCCAAGTGTACATTTGATTCTATACAGCAGTTGGAAAGAAATCATTTACCAATATATCTTCCAGCTTTAAGATCCAGCAACCATGAACATTTCTGATCACATTTTGAGTAGTTTCCTCATTGCTGGTCTTTGTGTATTCAATGCCGGAGCCAATGGCAATGCTGGCTAGCCTCTTTTCTTCCTGTCTTTGCCTTCTTCTTCTTGACTTTGCATTTTCTTGATCTCTTGCAGAAGATCTTGAGTCAGAAGAGAAATGTTTTGAGTGGCCAGAAGGAGTTAGGGTTGTGATTGGTCTAGTTCTTATTGCTTGAGCTATTGTTTGGTTGTCATCATCATCATCATCTTCATTCAGATCTTGATGACTTTCAGTATGACAATATTCATGAGTTTCAGCAGATGTTATTCTCCTTTTCGGATTTGCTGAATTTATCTCAGAAACTGTTTCAGCTTGTCTCTTAGAACTTTGCTCTCTTTCAGTAAGAGGTTTTATTGGAGGTGGACTAGGCATAATCAATGGCGCTTCAGCTGGGGTTTTCTTTCTTGAAGATTTTCTTTGTTTATCTTCCCCCTTAGACATGGATTGCATCATTGGATGAATGTGCAGAGAGAAAAATTCATTGCAATTTTCAGCAAGTTTACTTAGGCTGTTGTACTTAAGAATGATTCCTTGCTGATCAGAAGTCAGCTTGGACAATTCTTCTTTGATACTCACCAAGTTCTCCTCATGTCTGCGCTCATTGTCGACTTTTTCTTCAATCAAAGTCTGGGCCTTTTTCAATGCAGTCTTTGCCAGTTTGAGTGCTTGACTGATATCTTCTTCATAGCTTTTATGATGTAGACTTATGTCTTTCTGAGCTATGGTAAGAGAAGTAGTGCGTTTCAGCACAGTAGCCATTATTTGCCTATGTCAAGCGGACTCTCAGCAAGCAGTGCATCGTCCTCTTCTTTGCAGGCTTTGTGAACTTCCATTAGTGCCTTAATTCTTGGAGTAAAATCCTCAACACTAGGAAACGACACTAAAGAAGGAGTTAGTGAATGAACTTTGAGCTCAGTAGTGAATTGATCATCATTGATCAGAAAACTTCATCTTATATCATCTCCTACATCATTATCATCATCAAGAGGAGGAATTGTAACCACTGGGGGTTCAGCTTTCTTTGTTAGCTCTTCTTCGTTTGCTGAAAAATTGAATAGATCTTCTTCGTCATCAGATTCATCAAGGCCAGCAACCTTGGTTCCTAAATCTGTAGCTTCATTCACTTTAGGTTGAGTGGTTGCTGAGGGAAACTCTTGACACTCAACAACTGGAGTTTCACCAGTAGTAAGTGGAAGTGAGGGGACTTCCGTGTGCTTTACTCCTGAAGATTGAGCAATGTCTAGATTCTGCGTATGCCTTGCATGAATCTGTAGACTGTTTTGAAGTGCTCTTTGATAATCTTCATCCATTTCTTCATCATCAAGGTTTGGTTCAGTGACCTTGGCATCGAGTAAAGATAACTCGGCATCAGAAAGCTTACTTTTGCCTAATTTCATTCCAGCACGCTTTCTGGCGTACTCTTCTTCAGTTTCAGCAACTTGTTCGGTTGCTTGAGTACTTGTCTCAACAGGAGCAGGATTGGATTCTTGTTGTTGACTTGTTGTGTGATCAGCTTGCTGATTTTCAATATCATGACGTTCAGTCTCAGCAACTGTCAGTTTAAGTCCACCAGCATCAGGACTAGGACCTTGATTATCATCATCATCATCCTTTTTGTCCTTAGAATCTTTTCCTTCATCATCACTTGGATCTTTGGGAATGTTCTCATCCTCTTCTTCTTCATCATCGTCCGTCAATATGACCAACTCAAGATGTTTGTACATTGCTACACTTGTAACTTCCTCTTCTTCATTCATTTTGTGGGGATCAGCTACCACGGGTACAAAGGAACCCTTGAGCATCACAGCTTGTTCAGCTGGAGAGGCACTCTTGAATTTAGCTTTCATATTCTCTCTGATTAGAGCAATCAGACTTGAGCTCATGAGCTGAGAATATGTCAACTCTTCTGGAAGTATGGAGTGCACAAACGTCTCGAGTTTCAGCAGAGAGGGTCTCTTTTTCTCGTTGGACAGATGAAGGTGAAGATCGGAAAAGTCCATCCTTCTGTACGTTTGCTAGTTGCTGACCGATTTAGCAACTCTGGTCAAGGTAGTTCTTTTGAAGTTCGAGTAAAGTTCCTCTGAACTTACTTTCAGATCTTTAGTGATGTGAACCACTTCAGTGGTCTCCTTTTGAGACTGAAAAAGAATAAAATTAAGTTCAGAAAGGTTTTGGAAAATAGTTTTAGAGTCAAAAGCTGGGACATGATATACCTGCTGAAGTTCAGCAAGCTCATGTTGCACACTTTGTTGTGCTGGTACTATTTCCATTGCTTCAGGAGCTTGAGAAGCATCCTTGAATTGTTCATCCTGAAATAATTTTAAGTTAGATACAAGTACTAAGTTTTCAAATTTAGTTAAATTACCAAAAACTTCATCTACCTGCTGAACATGAGTTGTGGATTCTGGTGCAGAAGTTTCAGCAATCTTCTGACTTGTATCTTGAGAAGTCTGTAAAGAAATAATTATATCAGCAAAAGAATGAGTTTCAGATAGTGAAGTTTTGCTTATGTCTGAGTTAACTACCTACTGAAGAAGGGCAGGTGGTGACTCAGTCCTTTCAGCAATGACAGCTTCTTCATTATCTTGGACTTGTTCTTCAGCAGACTTCTTTTCTTGCTCTATTTGAGAAGGCTGTGCAGATTCAGCAATCTCCCTTGTCAATGAAGTGACAAGTTGAGCAGAGACATCTTGACCTTTTAGTTCACTGCTGGTCATGAAAACATCTACTGATTTATTGGAGTTGTCATCAATCTCCAAATCCATTTGCTTGCTCAGTTCTGTCAGCACCAGCTGAACTTTGTTAATGGATGTTTTTGGTGAACTAGGTCCAGTATTCTCAGCATCACGTGATGCGTCGTCGAATAATGTCTCTTGTGGTGTTTCAGCAATCTCTGGGACTTGAACCATTGCAGTCTCAGCAACTGGTTCTTCAGCAACTGTGGTTTCAGCAACTTGATGAGTTGCTTGTTCAGCAATCATCTTTTCAGCAGCATCAACAAGTGCCGCGTTTCTCAGATCAGCAGCAATATCACTTTCTGGTTCCAGAGTGTGATCATCTAGATTATCTACAATGTAGATATCTGGGATTGGGGCAGAAATTTCGTTTCCACTACCTTGTTGTCTTATCTCAGCAGATGTACCAACATTAAGTTGATTGTTGAAGGCTTCTGCAAACACTTCAACATTGCTGAAGGCTTCCGCAAGCACTTCATCAACATGTACTCGAGTGGCTTGTGTTTCAGCAACTCCTCGAGTATCATCCGAAAGATCATGGACAATTGGAACTGACTTGCGAGCTAGTGTTTTCTTTCTTGGGTTCTTTGTCCGTTTCTTCTTATGGATGGGGTCAGCTGATGACGCTGCAGTTTGAGTGTCATCATCAGCTTTTCTCTTTTTCTTCTTAGATTTTTCCAGTTTCTCTCCAGCAGCATCATCTGCAGTAGTTGCATTTTCAGCAACGGCTGTTGTACACGTACCTTGTTGATCACCATCTACAACAGTTTCATCAACAACTTTTGCAGCTGTTGGAATTTTGTCTTGCTGACTGGTGGTGACAACATCTGCAGCTGTTGTATACCTTTCTTGCTGACTTGTGCTGACAACATTTGCAGTTGTTGTCTTCTTTGATTTATGGTCAGCAAGCTTAGGTCCATTTTGCTTGTAGAAGGCTCTTCCCACATTGCATACTGATTTCTTAATCGGCAATGGGTTTCTTAGTTGAATCCTGAAGTGTTCAAGGATGTAGCATATTTTTAGTCCATACATGACTGGGAAGGTAGGTGAGACCTTGTTGTCTTCAACCTTGACCTTAAATTTAGTAAAACAATCAATAAGTTTGTTGAAAATGTACTTTGCTCAGTTGAGCTCAGTTTTGTTCTCATGTATATGCATCAGCAGCGGCCACCTTCTCAAGCCTACTTGGTCAATTCCTCCAACTTGGGAGTCTAGGACTTTGATGAGTAGCAGAGCTACTAGACCAAGTGAATGGCATAGATGCTTCCTCTTAACGTGCTTTGTCCAAGTCACAGGAGCAATCTCTCCTTTCTTCATTCTCTCGTTTCTGACATCACTGTAGAAGGCTTCAATTTCTTCATCAGTAGCAGTGATGTCATCTTAAGTTCCAGTAGTTGGAATCTGAAAGATGTTGGCCAAATTAATCCATTTCAGGATGATTTGCACACCTTGAACTGTGGTAGAAATCACTTTTTCAGTGACTCCTTGCCATCAGTCAGAGTTTGGATTTCTGCATTGTTGTAGAATTCCATGGCATCTAACATACTCACTTTCTTAGGGAGAGCAGTTATGAAGAAAAGAAGTCCTTGTTGTTTTATCAACTCCAGTGCCTCTTCATTTTCTCCATCTAATTCTTGTTCATAGAAGTATCTTATATACTTCTCTTTGGCAAATCTGCCCCATTGCATCATCTGTTCACACTTTGCAGTGTCAAGATATGCATGCGGCATGGGTCTCTCTGTTATGTGGTCGTTCTTCAACACAATTTTCACTGTGTTGGTTGCCGGAGTTACAGCCGGAATAGTGCTTTTTCCAGCACTATCAGCCTTTGAGGATTTTGAGGTCTTGGAGGACTGTCTCTTTGGGGCCATTTCTTATATAGTGGTAGAAGTGTACGAAAAGATTAACTTGCTTTTTGACCGGAGGTACAGTGAATTCAGGCACAGGCTATAAAAATTTGCAGAGAAAGGAAATGTGAGTTAAAGAATTTTGTCTATCTCTAACTCTTTGTTTATATAGTATCTCTGGTGTGCAAGAAGCTCAAACGGTTTTGAGTTCTCAGCAAGGGTATAACAGAGATTCAAGAGCGTTAGTGGAGCCTTTGCATTAAATGCGTAGTGGTCCACTAACAAAAACCGTCAGAGCACTCATTCTCTTTGTAATGTTAACCGTCAGATCAAAAACTACTTTCAATCAATGGCCACGATTGTATTTCATGTCATGATTAACAGCGAGTTTATATGTTCCACGATTAACGTCACAAACTGATTTTACCTTGATATACGGGATTTGATCCTTTTACCGCAGCTCTAATTGCTTGCTGAAGTAAACAGGAATCTTTTTAGTGAATTTGGACAATTTTGACTTTGGCACTTACCTTTTTAGGTAACCTGCCTTGTTATTTGCTGAAAGTTCCCCCTTAATCAAATATCTCATGTTTCCTTAAATTAAAAGATATTTCTGAGTTCCCGTCACAGCAAATTCTTTATATCTTGAGATATCCTTTGGTAAAATCCGAGAAATGTGTTTGCTGTTTGCTGAGTTCCCGTCTCAGAATTTTCCTTTGATACTTGAATACCTGTTTCAGTATCTTTGATTGTCTGAATTCCAGTTTCAGCAATCCTTAAGATTTTTCTCTTATTGAGTGCCCGTCTCAGCAAGTGATCAAGTTTCCTAACAAATACCCGTTTTGAAGGAATTACTTGTTGAATGCCTGTTTCAACAATCATGTAGTGAGCTATCATTTCTTATTTAGAAGAAGTGGTAGGAGCTTTTATTCAAGTAAGTATACTTTGGCTTGCTGAATACCTGTTTCAGCAATCTACCAACTGTATTCCTTACTATTGAGGTAATTCAATCAATCCATGGTGATGAACGTGTATTTTACACTTTCATTCGAGTCTTTTTCACCAATTTAGCTATCCTCTAGGTTAATTTAGCTTATATTTTAGTGCATTTTATTAGAATAGTGTCACGTTTCCCTTTTCTTTGCATTTTTCAGGTTTTAGGTAAATAACGTACGTTTATGGGCAATATTGATGAAGAGGGCGAAGTTTTGGTGTTTCGAGGACATTCGGGGTGTATCTAGAAGGTTCCGGACGAGATTTGAGGCCTAGGGGACGAGTTTCAAGGCTTAAAGGTCACTAGAAGGCAAAATCCGAGTCCGAAAAGGAAAAGAAGACCAAAAACGCGTCAAAAACGCGTCTCCACCGACCTGGAGCTCCCAGGCGGTTCGCCCGGACCGCCAGGCGGTTTGCCCGGTGCCAGGCGGTTCGCCTGGGACCCCAGGCGATTCGCCCCGTGTGTTTCCGACTTCTATATATATGTTTGCCCCTTCTCTACGTTTTTCATACCTTTTCACATTATTTTGAGAGACGAAATCTCCAGAGCCTGTTCTGGGAATTCTTAGCATAGGAGACTCTTTTTCTTATCAATTTGGAGGATTAAGCATAGCAATTGGACCTCCTTGTTTATCAATTCTTGCTTGTGAGTTAGCAATTCTTCGGAGATTGACAACCTTCGTTGGTAACATTGTATCTCACGATTTTTCTACTTTTATTTATTTCTTTCAACATGTTTTCATTCAATCTTTCTTTGATTCTTGTTGATTGCAATTCATCTATGAGTAGCTAAATTTATTGTTGATGATAGTATGTGATTTCTTAGAGAGGGTTCTTGATTATGAATGATGGTTGTAACGCGATTCAGACTTGACTTATTGCTTTATTTCTTTGATCTATCTAAGCCCTCTATCTTCGTAGTGTTGAATTGAACGGAACACATTGGACAATTCATGATCTTAGATTTCTATGCAAACGTTCAAGTACTTCATGCATGATTATTAACCTGATGCTTTGAATGATCATACTATCACTAACTTCCATTATAATTGATAAGAAAATTTGTGCTAAGTCGTTTGTTGAGTTTATAGTTTAAGTTAAATTAGATAAAGCTAGTTATAGTCCTTAGAGATCGACACTCGAGGTTATTTTACTTCTACACTACGTACCTTGGTTTTCGTTGTAGTTGTGAATTGCCTTTGGCTAAAAACAAATTTATTTGATTAATTGAGTCTGACAAACTTCGATTCATCAAATTGCCGCCGTTGTCGGGGACTATACTCCTTTTCTCTGTTTAGCTTATTTATATTTTCAGCATTCAATTCCTAGTTTTAGTAGTTTAGTTAATTTGATCTCTCCTGATACTCTTTTCTTAGCTTGTTACAGATAGTGTATGCGAAGTACACGATCTAGAGGAACACCGCTTGCTGGACCAATCGCTGAAATCGACAGAGTCTACCACCAAAGAAGGCGACTACTTCGACGACGTGAACTAGAGGAAATAGAGGATACCGATTTCTCTGAATCTCTACACAGTCTTTTTGAAGGAATCGTCGTAATGGCAGATGCTAGACCACTGAAATCATGGGTTCAACCCACCAAGGATCGTATGAGTGGACCGGCGATTGTTCTTTTGTCTGCAACTCGAGATCTGGAGATAAAAAACCACATGTTCCAGCAACTTCCGAGGTTCTATGGCTTGGCTAGGGAAGACGTGATGGGGTACTTGCATGATATCGAGGACTTCGTCAACCAACTTCCACGACCCGGAGCTGAAATAACAGCGGATGAGTTGAGAATGAAGGTTTTTGCTATGGGGCTTGGCGACAAGGCCAAGGCATGGTTGAGTTCTCTACCGGCGAGTTCGCTTGACACTTGGGCAAAGGTTTTTTCATCATTCATGGAGAAATACTTTCCTCACACATTGACTACCGCGCTTAAGGCGCAAATCACTGGATTCAGACAAAACTATGATGAGACCATCTACACCGCGTTTCAAAGGTTCCAAGACCTCATGAACAAGTGCCCTCACCATGGTTTTGAGCTTTCGGATCTTGTCCAACACTTCTACAATGGACTAACCTTTGAGAATCAGCAAGTGGTGGATTTCCAATGCCGTGGCAATATTTGGGAAGAAACTGCGGAAGCCGTTTGGGCGGTTTTCGAAAGGCTTGCTAAGGGTTCGCAATTCAAGGATCCAAGAGCAATGGTTAGGAGACGTGGACCTGAAGCTCCACCTACTCAAGAGGCCCCTATGTATGGGGGGAATGTTGATAGATTCGAGTGCTTTACCAATGAGTTGAAACAAGTCCTCAAGAACTCCGCTGGAACATCTATGTCGAATGAAGTTTGCCGAATATGCAAGAACTATAGGCATGGAGCTCATATGTGTAGATCGGAGCTTGCATATGATGATGGCAATTGGGTTCAAGGAAGCGAATAAGAAGCTTTTGCTGCGGAATTTGGTACTCAAGAAGCTAGCTATGGACAAGATGGTAGGAATCCTCGAGGTGGATTTTGGAGAAGAGGGTTCCGAAACAATCAACGATATGCACCGGCTAGCCAAACTTATGTCCCTAACCAAGACCGTAGTAAGCTTAGCTATGGTAATGATCACTGCAAAAATCCCGCTCCCAAAGAGCAATCGAAGTCGAAGACTGCTCTACTCATGGAAAACTTGCAGAAAATGGTTGATCACACCCAAGGTTTTCTTAAGCGTTATGAAGAAGATTCTGAGAAGACTAGGGCGAGGCTGGATCGTTTGGAAGAGAGCAATAGGCTTGCCCATCAAAAGATGCAAGAGTTGATTGACCGTGGAGCAAGTAGGGAGCAAGGGAAGTTGCCTAGCAACACTGAGAAATCGATGTCTATTACCTTGGTGGGTAATCTTCCTGTTGAAATCACCATCAAGAAGGTTGCTAAATGTGAGTGTTGCAAGGATGGAGAACCTCCACTAGCCAAGGAAGAAGAGAAGGACCTTGGTTTTTATGTGAGTGAAGATGAGCAAGAGGATCCCGAGCCAATTCCTGAGAGTTTCGATGTTAAGGTTGGGATTGGTGAACTTGAAGATGTTCGTGCTACACTAGATACGGGATCTTACTCTAATGTGCTCCCAAAGAATGTGTTTGAGAAGAGTGGCCTTGGAAAACTATCTGAGCATAAGGCTATTGTGCAACTGGCGGATGGATCCTTTGTGAGACCCGAAGGCGTTGTGAAGAACGTACTGGTTAAGATTGGTGAAGCTTCTGTATACACCAACTTTGTAGTTATGCCGGCGTCTACACCTGGGATGGGGGATGTTTTTCTCTTGGGGCGAACGTTCTTGACTAAGCTACGCTCCGTGATAGACATCTACCGAAGAACATGCACCATTGAGGTGGATGGGAAGCAACATGTGTTGCGAGCCATATCTGATCCAAATATTCACTTCAATGCTTCTCACACAATTAACTACGTTGGTCTTGCTGTCTATGTTCATTCTCATTCACCGGTTCGTGGCATGAGGAAACGATCCATGAAGGGGAAGTCTAGTACCCTCAAAAAGAAGAATTAAGAGCAAGAAGAAGTCGAGTCAAAGACTATAAACAATGGCGCTATCCGGGAGGCAACCCGGAGTTTTTATCGCTTTATTGCATTGCATGCATTCATACATAGAACAAATTGCTTTTCTTTATGTGAATTTGTTCGTTTATGTGATGTTTTGTGCTTATGTTTATGTTTGAGTTAATTTTTTCGAGTGTTTTTATGAGGAGAATGGTTTTCGGGGATAAAAACTGAACTTTTTTCGAAAAATTTCGTCTCCCTACCTCTGGAGGTGGGGTCGAATCGCCCCCCATGGGGGGCGAATCGCCCCACGTCGCCACAGAGCGTGAAGCTCTCTGGCGGTGTGGGGCGAATCGACCCACACACGGGGCGAATCGCCCCCCGTTCTCAGATAGTATATGAGCGGGATTTCTCCCCCAAACCCTCATTATCTCATCTTCTTCACCTCTGTTACTCCAAAACACCCAAAAATTCAAAAAATCTTCTTTCTTCCATAATTTCTTCAATTCTCCATCAAATTTGGTGTTCTTTAGCTTCAATCGAAGCCCACTACGTGCTCTTTAATTCTATCCGAACAACTTTCATCCTAGTTCATTTGTACTTCAGATCTGAGGTAACTTCACATGAACCCTAATTTTTCAAATTTGGGGGTTTCTCGATCTATGCTTCAATTGAGCTTATACATTGTATGGGTCGATTGTTTATGTGATTGGAATCAATTTTTTTTCATTACCAATTGCTTGCTCATCTTTGCTTGGTTTGATAAATTGGGAATTTTTGCTTACTTGATGTCTATGTCTGGTTTTGCATTGCTTCTTCTCTTTCGTTCCATGTTATATGATGAGATTATTGGTATGATAAAGGTAGACATGTTGGTAGAACAGTTGATTGATGGGGTTTGAGACTTTTTGGTGAAATTTTAAGTACTATGGTTTGAATGAATCTTATGATTTAAGGTTACTAGTTATCTAGCATAAAGCTTGTTGAGATATGTTACATATTATGATATGTTGATACGTTGCATTATGGTAGCTAGATTAGACTTGGTGTTTTGAAGATTAGGCGTGATGATGGAGTTACTCGCTTATTCACTCTTGCATTTGCATATGCATGAAGCTTTTTGCTGTACAAGGTACTAATGGATGTTTGTAGGTGCCATGCCACCAAGAGAGAGGAGCACTTTTGTTTGGCTACAATGAGGTATTGGAGGTGGTTCGATTCCAACCACGTCAAAGGGTTTGACAAGGACGTTCTCCATGAGTTCTATGTTGGGTCTACTAATCTTCAAGAAAAGGAGAGTGATCTCGTTAGAGGTGTGTTCGAGCCATGGACTTTTGCAACAACTTCGCGTTTTATCCATAAGGTGGAACAAGAATTCACCGGGAGTGAGCATTCTTATGTCTATTCACGTACCACTAAAGGATTGAAAGCAATATCACGACACAAATCTGCCACAAGGACTGCAAGTTCGAGAGACTAGGAAGCAACCGAGGCGGCCTCATCACAACAGATTTAGTCTTGAGTCGACAGTGGTGATGAAGTTCCGTATCGCTAACTTGATTCCAAAACATAATGACGTGGACGCCAGCCCTTCTTAGGGGTGCCCCTCGACTGCTTAATGAGGGAGCACCATATAGACATCGGGGGCATCAACCGTGAAGAATGTGGGCGACATTGGGCAAAGAAGAAGAAAACCTCTGAGTTTCCAAGTTTCATCACAGCTTGCTGTAAGTTCCATGGGGTAGAGGACATTGGTGAGGGAGACTCTAAGAGCACGGCTCTTTCCCCTTCAACAATTCACGGGCTATTAGAGAGATACCGGATGGAAAACCCCATAGCTGCAGCGGCTAATCTTGAGGCTTCTCTTCGACAACGCAATTCTTCTAATGATGATGATGGTGACAATGAAGACAATAGGGACAATGAGGATACCATGAATACTGATGGAGGAGTTGGCCCTATTCGATCTGTTAGTAGAACCACCACCACCACCACGGGCTCCGATGATCACCAACAAGGGCCCTCGAGCAATCTCAATACCTTACATCCTGTGTACTCAGCCGACCGAGGCCAAACCACTCGGTAACATCTAGTATCACTTCTTATTTCCTCATTCTCTTATTGCTAGGGACTAGCTTTAGTTTCATGAGGGGGGATGGGATTTAAGTGAACTATTGTTGTTAGTTTGGAACTTAGCATTGGTATTTTGAGTATAGTACCTTGTATTTCGTTGAAATTCGTTTGCATTAGCATTTGCACGTTTATCGCTTTCTCACTAATTTAGTTGCATACACTACATACACTACATTCATCCTAGTCGAGTCTTGCATGTTTTATGTGGAGTTTATTGCCAAATTTTTTGAAGTTTTTATTGGGTAGATTAACTAGTTATGACCTTAATCATATGTTTCATCTCTATGAATTTGTCTGAGGTTTTTCTCGCTTGGCTTGTCACATTTATGTTTGCACTTAGTTAAGCTTGGTAGTCTCGACATCACTTAGAGGTGTTTTATCTACTACGGTTCACGAAGGCCTTTATAATAAGATGATGCATGTTAGGATCTTATGGTTGTTTTCCCAAGTAATTATGTACCTAAGAGGCAACAAGTCTTCACCTTGCTTTGAGATTGCTAAATGCCTAGGAAGGAGGTAGTGTGAGATTGTGTGATCCTTTGTTTGCAACCTATTCTTACGAATAGGTTTGGGGAGGGGGTTACGCTATCATTAGACTTGTTTTTCGATTTTGAGTGTTGTGAGTTTGTGCTTCAACCTATTCTTTCGAATAGGTTTGGGGAGGTCGTTTGTGAGTCATTGTAATTTCTTTTTCGTTGTGCTAATACTGGCTATTTTAAAAGAAAAAAGAAAAAAAAATAAAAAATTCCAGGAAAAAGAAACAATCTGGAAAAGAAAAAAGAAAAAAAGAGACCAAAAAAAAAAAAAAAAAGGGCAAAGAAGGGTCCAAAGAAAGCCAAAAAGCAGTTTAGCAAAGTGTTTGTCTTGTTTTTCAATTCTTGTAATGTTCGTAATCGAGTTGTAATTTTTTGTCTTTTGATTGTTTGAGTGTCATCTGTTCTAGACCACCCTCGTCCTGCCATTCAGGAAGTGGTGATTAGTTTATGACTTTGCTTGAGAGATGGGTAGAATAGGGGAGTGTGAACTTTTAGGGAACCCTCCTTCGTTTGATGAGAGCCAGTATTCGTTCGACCTATTTGAGAAAAAGTCTTAACTTGGTGAACAGCAGTAAGTCCTCAGTTTCATAGGCACGGGACAACCATTCGTATTTTAACATGTTTCATTACGTCGTCACTGACTAGGTCCAGTTAGAGAATGTTACGAGAGACTATCTTGTTTAACATAGTGCATATGTGAATGTGTATGAGTCAATCGAGGCATTCTTCAACCAATATATCCATGTTATGATTTGTGTGGTCATTGTTCATAAGTTTTTGACAGACACAATAGATTAGTTCATTTCATTTGGCATGAGACTTTATTTTGTGTGTTGCATTGGTTTTTTGCATTAGAGTCTAGCTTAGTTGCTTGAGGACAAGCAAAGGTTCGGTTTGGGGAGTTTGATGAATGTGTATTTTACACTTTCATTCGAGTCTTTTTCACCAATTTAGCTATCCTCTAGGTTAATTTAGATTATATTTTAGTGCATTTTATTAGAATAGTGTCACGTTTCCCTTTTCTTTGCATTTTTCGGGTTTTAGGTAAAAAACGTATGTTTATGGGCAATATTGATGAAGAGGGTGAAGTTTTGGTGTTTCAAGGACATTCGTTGTATCCAGAAGGTTCCGGATGAGATTTGAGGCCTAGGGGACGAGTTTCAAGGCTTAAAGGTCACTAGAAGGCAAAATCCGAGTCCGAAAAGGAAAAGAAGACCAAAAACGCGTCAAAAACGTGTCTCCACCGACCTGGAGCTCCCAGGCGGTTTTCCCGGCACGCCAGGCGGTTCGCCCGGTGCCAGGCGGTTCGCCTGGGACCCCAGGCGATTCGCCCCGTGTGTTTCCGACTTCTATATATATGTTTGCCCCTTCTCTACGTTTTTCATACCTTTTCACATTATTTTGAGAAACGAATTCTCCAGAGCCTGTTCTGGGAACGGATGACTTTATCCGTATCTGTAAATAGCGACGGATTATGTTATCCATCGCTAAAGTTATGGGACACGTGTCATTCCCTTGCGAGGGGAATTTGGCAACGGATAAACTAATCCGTCGCTAACTTCTCTGATTTTTTTTTTAAATTGATTTTTTGTTTTACTAAATTTATGTGAAAACTTGTTATTTTAACTCAAAATTGAGTACGACTAACAAAATATATACGATTGATTCATTTTACGATAATCAAAATTTCAATAAAAAACTAAAAGTGTACGTACAAAGAAACTAAAAGGTACGAAGATAATGATTAAAATAAATGAGAATCCTAAAATGTACGGATAAAGAATAACAATCCTAAAAAGCACTAATCCTACGGGCTCTCCACTAACCAACCGACCCCTTCAGCCGTCAACGCCCCATCCCTATGTGCCTGCTCACGGGTCACATGGTTCTGCCACGATTCCAGCCACAGATCCCGATGTTCCGGATTGAGGTACCGAACCCATTCTTTATGCCGAAAGTACCTTTCCTTGGCATAATAAATCGACTGCCTGTGAATCTTTTCCCCCCGTATGTTGAATACCCTCAATATCTCCTCCGCATTGGCAGGAGGGACATAGTAGTATTTCTGCAACACAACAATCCCACAAAAAATACCACATCAGTGCCCCACAAGAACAAATAATGTGCGTACACATATGTACAGTAAAGGCAATGCCCCAAGAATAGATACTATAGGCAATGCCCCAAGAATAGATACTATAGGCAATGCACCAAGAATAGATAATATAGGCAATGCCCCAATAACAGATAAACAAGTAATGTACGTACACGTATTTAATTAAGGCAATGCCCCAAGAATCCAATATAGAAATATTCAAGTAAAGATAGTAAAGTACCTGGAATTCTTCCCACAAGTGCTCCTTCACGGGTCGAGGAACCGTAGCCCACCTTTGTCCGCCACTCCCAGGAGGCGTAAAGAACTCTCTTTTCATGAGAATTGAAATCCTTCTAGAAGCTATAGTAGGTTGAAACCTGTCACACATTTTGAAAGATTAAAAGTTGGAGTACTGACAACTATATATACATGAACAATTAAATACCAATTTATTAAGAACTTACTTAGATCCGTTGGTGGACAATAATGGAAGCCCATTGATCCGTCGAGGGCCGCCCGGTTGCTGTGCTTGATCCATGGAAACTAATATACATATAGCATCATCACACTCAAATACAAAACACTAAAATACAAACTCTTAATGTGTTTAGACAAATACAAGATGTGTTTAGACAAATACAAGATGTGTTTAGACAAATCCATCGTTATATGTGAACACGAAAGGATGTCTGGATCTTTAGGATCTTGAAATCTCCATCTTTAGTTACTAACTAAAGATGGGGACTTCAAACTCCTAAACATCCAGACACATTTCTTGCTGACATATTACATTATGTATACTCAACTTATTAAGAATAGAGGGTTTGCATGATTACGATATTGAACTAAACTTTGAGAATGGTTGAAATACGCTGGTACAGTAACAACGGCATTAGAAATATTGTTGTTACGGTACCAGTATACTACAATCATTCACAAGCCCAGGCCAAGTACCATACCATTCATCAATCTATATATATGGAAGTGATGCTGTGTCCAGTGTGTTTGTATTTTTTATGCATATATGTATATCATCATCACACTTTATAAAATGATTAGATATTACCAAAAATCCTTTAATTTCGAAAATTCTAAAAGTCATTACATAAATGTATGCCTCATAAATTTTTCCTATACATGAATGTGGCTACATGAATGTGTACATTAATACATTAATAATAAAGTGTATTTGTCCTTTAGAATTCCCAACACCAACTATAAGAAGTCACCTAATTTTAACATATTCTCACAAAAATATGGAAAACCCTAACAAATTCAGGTTTGAAGAAACACCCCCACATTCCCCCCCCCCCCCCACCTTCTCCTCCACCACAAGTTCAGCCCGAGATATGGGCTGAAATGGAGGAAGCTATGGAAGAGGCATTTCCTCCACCTCCTCCCAAGTCTCCTACTCCTCCCCCTTGTTAGCACAAGGAGGTTGAGTACTTCGAAGACCTTGGAGTTTTCGGCAAGCTATGTCAACAGCGGCTTGTCGATCCAAGGGATGTCATCGACTGGTCACTCTTGAATGAGGAGTCAAGCTCCGAGGACGAGGACGAGGGGATGAAGAGTGACTAAAATTGAGTTATGTAACTATATTATTAATAAAAATTCTAACTTTTATATTTTCTATCTTTCTAATATGTGTTCATTGCAGTCACATATTCTTTTTTTCTTATTCAGTTAATTAATCATTTTTTCCTTTTTTCTTATTGAGTTAATTATTAAGCATTTCCAAAATTGAGTGAAACTAAGTACATAATAACATAAAAGAAAAAAAGAAAAAACGAAAAAAAAGGGTTAGGCAGATTAAACAAAATTCAATTGATGTACTATCTAAATTAACAATTAACAAGTTTCTAAATTAACAAATTCAATCAAGAAACTCTAAATCCTAAATTAAAATTAACATACCCTAAATTAAAATTAATAAACTAACAATTAGGAATCCTAACCTTTTAAATGGGGAAGAGAGGGAGAAAGTAAGTGGTCGTGGTCCGGCGCGGTGGCGGTGGCGGTCCGGCGGTGGAGGTGTCTTGCTCCTCGTACCCTAGCCTTCAATAAACATAGAACAAATTCAATCAAAATCACCATCAAAATTAAAATCACTATCAAATGAAAAATACCCAAAATTTAGGGTTTATGTTAATTACCTCAAACTGTTGAAAAAACCTCCAAATTGATTAGGGATCGACCTCCTTGTTGGATAGGCTTCGATTTGAGCTAAAATTTGCTTGAATTGGTTGAGTTTGGAGATGGATCGAAGAAGAAGAAGAAGAAACGAGAGAAAAAGAAAAATGGAGAAACAGAGAAATGAGGAAGAAGAAAGGTCGCCCGTTTGTATATCGCGACTTAGCGACGGATGAACTGATCCGTCGCTATATGTTTATTTATTTACTTATTTTCCTTTTTTCCTTCATAAAAAATAGTCTGGTCAATATATTTAGTGACGGATAAAGTTATCCATTGCTATAATAGCGACGGATAAATCATATCCGTCGCTAATTAGAACACGAACTGGATGTTTCGTGGCACGAACTGAGCTTAGAGCGCAGTTCGTGTTCATCCGTCGCTACACTCACCGATCTGTCGCTAAATAGCGACGGATGCTATCCATATCTATTATTCCGTCGCTAAATGGTTGTTTTCTTGTAGTGTTTGCTTCTTCAGCATGTCCATGAGTAGCAGATACTTTGGATCTAGTCACTTGGCGTTTGTCAATATCACCAATCATATCCGTAGAGGGATGATCTCTAATCCATTTATTAACAGGTTTTCTGCTCTTTGGATCTGGATAAGTTTGCTCATCAGCAAGTGACTCTTCAGCATGTACTTGCTCAGTACTACTGGTACTTTGTTGCTAGATTGTGGTAACTCATCAGCAGGCACAGGAAGTTGCATAGTTTCAGCAATGTCCGGAGCAACTGCGTCTTTTGCTGGAAATTCTTTGTCATGTACTATATTTATCTTGTCATGACTTGGGGGAGGAGAGTCATTGTCAGAATCATCATTTAGTTCAATTGACTTGATTTGCCTAGCATCAGATTCAGTTTTTTGCTCGTGTATGAGTAGCTTCTTCATACAATCTGATATTTTTTCTTCAGCAGGCACTCCTTCTGACTTTTCGTAGAATACAACATGCACTGATTCTTCGATCTTTTGTGCCTTTTTGTTGTAAACTTTATAAGCTCTACTATTCAAGGAGTAACCAAGAAATATCGCTTCGTCTGCATTTGGTTGAAATGTTCTTAGGTATTCTCTACCATTGTTAAGAATAAAACATTTACAACCAAATACTCTTAGATAGGTGATGTTAGGAGGTCTTCCAACAAATAACTCATAAGCAGTTTTGTTGTATTCCTTAGTAATCAGACATCTATTTTGAGTGTAACAGGCGGTATTAATCGCTTCAACCCAGTAAGCTTCACTTATTTCAGTGTCAGCAAGCATTGTTCTTGCAGCTTCTTTTAGGGTGCGATTCTTCCTTTCAGCAACACCATATTGTTGTGGTGTCCTTACTGAGGATAACTGATGTTATATGCCTTTTGAAGTGCAATACTCAGTTATGTACATGTTTCGAAACTGAGTACCATGGTCTGTCTATATGACTTTTACCTTGTCATTTTTCATGACTTCTAGCTTATTCAGCAAGTTAGGTATTTCAGTCCTTGTTTCAGACTTGTGTTTGATAAATACTACCCAATTGAATCTTGAATAGTCATCTACCACCACCAGACCATATTTCTTACCAGCATAGCTTGTTGAAGAAGATTCAAACAAGTCCATGTGCAAGAGTTGTAAAGGTTTTGTAGTTGACGGTACTGCCTTGTTCATAAAAGAAGAATTGGTTTGCTTTCCTTGCTGACATGCATTGCCAACACCATCCTTCTTGAAAGTAACCTTAGGTAATCCAACTACAAGTGTCTTTTTAGACAGCTTATTCAGCGTCTTGAAGTTTAGGTGACTTGTTCGTTTATGCCATAACCATGCTTTTTCAGCAAGGCAATCGTGATCTGAGACAAGGCATTTTTCAACGATTGCTGAAGACCAATCTATAGTGTACAATCCTCCGGATCTTCTAGCAACCATAATAACCTTCTTTGTCTCAAATTCTATAAGTTTAGATTCATCACTTTTGATTTTGATGAAGTAACCTTTATCAGCGAATTGACTCATGCTGAAAAGGTTAAACTTCAGATTCACAACTTCAGATTCATAACTCTAGTTAGTGAGATGAAAGCCTTGGGTGTTGGAAATCGTTACTCAGATTCTGAGAAGGTGAAAACCATCATCAGAAGTCTGAACCAAGAATGGATCCACACTCAGAACTTCTACTACAATCAAGGAATGCCAGACATCACACCAACAGAGTTGTTCTTTCATCTTGCTACTGTCAACTACGAGACAAAGCAAAGAGAAAATGTGTTTGCTGAAAAATCGCAAAACATTGCTCTTGCTGCAAAGCCATCATTTTCTGAAAAGAAGAATGATAAAGAGCCTGCTGATGAAAATGCTTTAGTTGTTAAAAACATGAAGAAATTCATCAGTAAGGAACTTGAAAGGCGAAAAGAAAAAGAGAAGCTGAAAAAGCATCTTGGTAACAACTACCATAAGTACAAGAATGCGACTAGCTCGCTGAACAAGCAAGTTGGAAATGATCTCTGTTTCTACTGCAAAAAGCCTGGACACTTCAAAGCAAATTGTCCTTTGCTGAAAGGCAAATCTGCTGAAAAGAAGAAGAATTTCAAAAGAGCTTTTATTGCTGAAGAAAAGAAGAAGCTTCAAGCAAAAATTGATGCATTGTGCATTGATACTAGCTCCGAAGACAGTGAGGAAGAAAGCTCAGACACTGACGATGAAGAAGCCACTCTTGACGTAGAGATTGGCAAGGAAGTGTGTGGAATAGCTATGGAAGCTTATCCAGATGTGTCAAACTACGAGTTCTGCCTCATGGCCGGTCAGGTAAACAATCCTACCTATGACTCTGACTCAAAAATTGAAGACGAGATTGACCTAGACAAGATTCAAGGAGAAATCGAAAGATTTGAGAAAACTCTGAGCAAACAGCAAGAGAAACTACAAAATGCTGAGACTCTGACTAAGCAGACTACTGAAAAGTATGTCTTGCTGAAAGAAGAGACATAAGAGAAGGATGCTGAAATAAAGCGCCTCAAGAAGTTGATTGCTGAAGCTACAGAGAAGAATTCTCAGATGGAAATAGAATTGGAAGAGTATCAGTCCTCAATTCTAAAGTTACTTGCTGAAATCAAAGAAATGAAAAAGATGAAAATCAATTTCAAATCTTATGCTGATGCAAGTAATACGCTGACTGAACTAAACTCTTATTTGAGAGATCCATCTCAGAAAGAAGGTTTAGGTGCAACGTATGAAGGTGATGACGTAATAATCTTGCGTAAAGACAAATCACCGATTTCCTTTGTACGTGCTACTGATAGTGGTCAACCAGAACTCTATCAGTTTGGTCAATCTAAGGTTGCTGAAAAATGCAATCAAGTACATACGACCGTAAAGCCCGCTGTTGCTACTCAAAGTAACAAGACTTTAAAAGGAAAACAGGTTGCTGAAAAGCAAACTGTAAAGAAAAAGGATACTGTAAAACATTCTGCCAAACAAGTTGCTGAAAAGCAATTTGTTAAGTCAAAAGGCAAGATTAATAAAAGTAATCAGAAGACCTTTGCTGACAAACCTGAATCAAGTAAGGTTGCTGACACAAAGGCTCAGCATTCTCCGAAAAGTGGACTCGGTTTCAAAACCAAGCAAAGTCAACTTTTTCACGAGTATAAGCAAAGTCAGCAAAGATACTTCAGAGAGATGAACAAAATCAAGCCTAAGAGTTCTAACAAGACTCAAAATGCTAGGGCTAGAAGGAACCTTTCAAGAAAAGAACTTACTGAAAAGTATGTTCAGCAAAAAGGTCAACCGAGCAAGACACCACATGAGAAAGTGGATTTGATCAGCACGAATCAAAAGTCTTTTGGCTCAAAACCTCCTAGTTCCTCAGCAAGTAGAAAACAAGTCAAAGTTGAAAAACTTAAGACTTGGGTTTCCACTGGACGCATTCTTGAACATGTTAATGGACATCCAATATTGGATAATTAACTTGTTTGCTCTTGATTGTGCAGACTTCAGCCACGGAGACAAACGATGCAATCTGGCACTCTGACAGTGGTTGTGGAAAGCACATGACGGGCAACAAGAATAACCTTATAAACTATAGACGGTGGTCTAAAGGTCCAACAATAAGGTTTGCTGGTGGAGGCTCTGGTTCTACAAAACGCTATGGTGACGTGAAGTTAGGATGCATTACCGTTACGGGAGTTCTTTATGTCAAAAATCTCAAGTTTAACCTTTTCAGCATGAGTCAATTTGCTGACAAAGGATACTTCATCAAAATCAAAAGTGATGAATGTAAACTTATTGATTTCGAGACAAAGAAGGTTATTATGATTGCTAGAAGATCAGGAGGATTGTACACCGTAGATTGGTCTTCAGCAATAGTTGAAAAATGCCTTGTCTCAGATCACGATTGCCTTTCTGAAAAAGCATGGTAATGGCATAAACGAACAAGTCATCTAAACTTCAAGAAGCTGAATAAGCTGTCTAAAAAGGCACTTGTAGTTGGATTACCTAAGGTTACTTTTAAGAAGGATGTTGTTTGCAATGCATGTCAGCAAGGAAAGAAAACCAAATCTTCTTTTAAGAACAAGGCAGTACCGTCAACTACAAAACCTTTACAACTCTTGCACATGGACTTGTTTGAATCTTCTTCAACAAGCTATGCTCGTAACAAGTATGGTCTGGTGGTGGTAGATGACTATTCAAGATTCACTTGGGTAGTATTTATCAAGCACAAATCTGAAACAAGGACTGAAATACCTAAGTTGCTGAATAAGCTTGAAGTCATAAAAAATGACAAGGTAAAAGTCATAAGGACAGGCCATGGTACTGAGTTTGTAAACCAGTACATAACTGAGTATTGCACTTCAAAAGGCATACAACATCAGTTATCCTTAGTAAGGACACCTCAACAAAACGGTGTTGCTGAACGGAAGAATCGCACCCTAAAAGAAGCCGCAAGAACAATGCTTGCTGACACTGAAATAAGTGAGGCTTACTGGGTTGAAGCGATTAATACCGCCTGTTACACTCAAAACAGATGTCTGATTACTAAGGAATACAACAAAACTCCATATGAGTTGTTTGTTGGAAGACCTCCTAATATCACTCATCTAAGAGTATTTGGTTGTAAGTGTTTTGTTCTGAATAACGGTAGAGAATACCTAAGAACATTTCAACCAAAGGCAGACGAAGCGATATTTCTTGGTTACTCCTTGCATAGTAAAGCTTATAGAGTTTACAACAAAAAGGCACAAAAGATCGAAGAATCAGTGCATGTTGTATTCTACGAAAAGACACAAGGAGTGACTGCTGAAGAAGAAATATCAGAATGTATGAAAAAGCTAATCATACATGAGCAAAGAACTGAATCTGATGATAGGCAAATCAAGTCAATTGAACTAAATGATGATTCTGACAATGACTCTCCTCCCCCAAGTCATGACAAGATAAATATAGTTCACGACAAAGAATTTCCAGCAAAAGACGCAGTTGCTCCGGAAGTTGCTGAAACTATGCAACCTCCCGTGCCTGCTGATGAGTTACCACAATCTAGCAATGCTGAACAAGCAGTTTCTGATGAAATAATCTCAGCAGAGACACAAAATACCAGTAGTACTGAACAAGTACATGCTGAAGAGTCACATGCTGATGAGCAAACGTATCCAGATCCAACGTGCAAAAAGTCTGTTAACAAATGGATTAGAGATCATCCCTCTACGAATGTGATTGGTGATATTGACAAATGCCAAGTGACTAGATCCAAAGTTTCTGCTACTCATGGACTTGCTGAAGAAGCAAATGTCGTAGAAGTAGAATCTTTGTTCTCTTGCTTTGTTTCAGAAATTGAACCCAAGACCATAGAAGAAGCTCTAAAGCATTCTGAATGGATCAAGGCAATGCAAGAAGAACTGGATCAATTTGAAAGGAACAAAGTCTGGAAACTTGTACCTCTTGCTGAAGGCAAGAAAGCTATTGGTACAAAGTGGGTGTTCAGAAACAAGTTGAGTGAGTCTGGTGAAGTAACAAGAAACAAAGCACGTTTAGTTGCTCAAGGCTACTGTCAGACTGAAGGATTGGACTATGATGAGTCTTATGCACCAGTTGCAAGATTGGATGCAATTAGACTTTTCTTGGCCTTTGCTGCTCACAATGACTTCATTGTTTATCAAATGGATGTTAAAAGTGCATTCTTGAATGGTGAACTTGCTGAAGAAGTCTACTTAGAACAACCCCCTGGCTTTGAACTTCCCTCAGAAACCAAGATGGTATACAAGCTTCAGAAAGCTGTATATGGTCTAAAGCAAGCACCAAGAGCTTGGTATGATACCTTGGCTAAGTTCTTGCAGGATAATGGTTTCAAGAAAGGTGAAGTTGCCAAACCTTGTTTACCATGAACCATGATGGTAAAATACTCTTAGTTCAGATTTATATGGATGACATAATATTTGGATCTAAGGACAGGCAACTTTGTGATGATTTTGCCAAGCTCATGACAAACAAATCTGAGATGAGCATGATGGGAAAATTGAATTGTTTCCTAGGATTGCAAGTCAAGCAACTCAAAGATGGAATATTCGTAAATCAAGCAAAGTACGCGAAAGAAATACTCATAAAGTTTAGGATCAAAGAGGAAGAAAAACCTGAAAAGATCCCTATGAGTGTTGGTACCAAATTGGGCTATACTAAAGAAGATAAAGTGTTGAAGAACACAAGTATAGAAAGCTCATTGGTTCCTTGTTGTATTTAACAGCAAGTAGACCTGACATTCAGTATGCTGTTTGTGTGTGTGCAAGATTCCAATCTGATCCAAGAGAATCACACTACAAAAAGGAACTTAAGATACTGAAATATGTCAAAGGTACAGTCAATGTTGGATTATGGTATCCTAAAGATTCTGGACTTGAATTGGTTGGTTATTCTGATGCTGATCATGGAGGATCAACTCTTGATAGAAAAAGTACCTCTGGAACTTGTCAGTTTTTGGGTACTAGATTAATATCATGGTTCAGCAAGAAGCAAACCTGTGTTGCCAATTCATCTACTGAATCTGAGTACATTGCGGCTGGTTGTTGCACAGCTCAAATCCTATGGATTCAGCAACAATTAAGAGATTATGGTACTTCTGCAAAGAAAACACCAATCTTTTGTGATTATACAAGTTCTATTACTATCATGCAAAATCCTAAGTTCCACTCAAGGACTAAGCACATTGATATTAGACATCATTTCATTAGAGATCATGTGGAAAAGGGAGATATTGAGGTTGTAAAAGTGGGTACTGATGATCAACTTGCTGACATGTTTACTAAGCCCTTACCAGATAATAGATTCGCTATGCTAAGGTATAACCTTGGATTGATTGAATTACCTCAATAAGGGATACAATTGGCAGATTGCTGAAACAGGCATTCAGCAAGCCAAAGTATTCTTACTTGAATAAAGGCTCCTTCCACTGATTTCTTCTAAGAAATGGTAAGTCACTACATGATTGCTAAAACAAGCAATCAGCAAGTAATTCCTTCAAAATGGGTATTTGTTAGGAAACTTGATCACTTGCTGAGACAGGCACTCAATAAGAGAATAACCTTAAAGATTGCTGAAACGGGCATTCAGACAATCAAAGATACTGAAACAGGTATTCAAGTATCAAGGGAATATTCTGAGACGGGAACTCAGAAAAGAGCAAACTCACTTCTCAGATTTTACAAAAAGATATATCAAGATAAAAAATATTTACTGATACGGGAACTCAGAAATATCTTTTAACTTAAAGAAATAAGAGATGTCTGATTAAGGGGGAATCTTCAGCAAGTAACAAGGCTAGTTATGCAAACTCGCTGAAAAGATTCTTGTTTCATTTCAGCAAGCAATCAAATCCCATAAATCTCGGTAAAATCAATTTGTGACGTTAATCGGGCACAGATAAACTCGCTAATAATCATGACATGAAATACAATCGTCGACATTGATAAAAAGTCGTTATTGATCTAGCGGTTAACATTACAAAGAGAAAGAGTGCTCTGACGGTTTTTGTTAGTGGGACACTACGCATTTAATGCAAAGGCTCCACTAGCGCTGTTGATTCTCTGATTTACCCTTGCTGAGAACTCAAATCGATTGGGCTCCTTGCACATCAGAGACACTATATAAACAAGGAGTTAGAGAAAGACAAAATTCTTTAACTCACATTTCCTTTCTCTGCAAATTTTAGCCTGAATCTACTGTACCTCCGGTCAAAAAGCAAACAATCTTTTTCGTACACATTTCTCATCTATAAAAGAAATGGCACCAAAGAGACAGTCATCTAAGACATCAAATTCATCTAACGTTGACAGTGCTGGAAAAAGCACTGCTCCGGTGATAACTCCGGTGACTAACACAGCGAAAGTTGTGTTGAAAAACGATAGGATAACAGAAAAACCCATGCCTCCCGCATATCTAGACACTGCAAAGTGTGAAATGATGATGCAATGGGGTGGCTTTGCAAAAGAGAAGTATATCCGATACTTCTATGAACAAGAACTAGACGGTGACAATGAGGAGGCACTTGACTTGATTAAACAGCAAGGCCTCAATCACTTTATAACAGCTCGCCCTAAGAAAGTGAGCATGTTAGATACTATGGAGTTCTACAACAATGCAGAAATCCAGTCCCTAACTGATGGTCAAGGAGTCATTGAAAAAGTGATCTTCACCACAGTTTAGAATGTGCAAATCGTCCTCAAATGGACTGATTTAGCAGAAATCTTTCAGATTCCGACCACTGGAACTGAAGATGACCTCACTGCCACTGATGAAGAGATTGAAGCCTTCTACAGTGATGTCAGAAATGAGAAAATGAAGAAAGTATAGATTGCTCCCGTGACTTGGACAAAGCACGTTAAGAGAAAGCATCTCTGCCATTCACTTGGTCTAGTAGCTCTGCTAATAATCAAATTCTTAGACTCCCAAGTCGGAGGAATAGACCAAGTAGGCTTGAGAAGGTGGCCGCTGGTGATGCATATCTATGAGAACAAAACTGAGCTCAACTGAGCAAAGTACATTTTCAACAGACTTGTTGATTGTGTTACTAAATTCAAGGTTAAGGTTGAAGACAACAAGGTCTCACCTACCTTCCCAGTCATGTATGGACTGAAGATATGCTATATCCTTGAATACTTCAGGATTCAGCTGAGAAACCCATTGCCGATTAAGAAATCTGTATGCAATGTGGGAAGAGCTTTCTACAAGCAAAATGCACCTAAGCTTGCTGGCAAGAAACTTGAAAAATCTAAGAAGAAAGCAGTTGTAGATGTTATCAGCACAAGTGAGCAAGAAAGGTATACAACAGCTGCAGATGTTACTGCCACCACTCAGCAAGAGAATGTTCCAACAGCTGAAAAAGTTGTTGATGAAACTACTGTAGATGGTGATCATGATGAAACTGCTGTAGATGGTGATCATGATAAGGGTACAACAGCCGTTGCTGAAAATGCAACTACTGACGCTGCTGCTGAAAAGCAACTGGAAAAATCCAAGAAGAAAAAGAGGAAAGCTGATGATGACACTCAATGTAACGGTACCGGTTTTGAAAACAAAATAATTTCTTGAAAAAAGGAAATTCGAAAATACTTTAATAACAACGGTCGGCAATAAATGCCCAAAAATAATCTTTGACGCTAACGATAATAAATAATATTCAATGACAACTCAAGTTCGAAAAGACAACGAATGAAGACAATAAAAGTGTATCTTCTTATTTGGAAAAGAAACCCGTGACACCCCAGACCCTTCTCTCAGTCGCTGGCTTCCTAGTCACGCACATCCTCAGCAGCATCTGGAAGGAAGGAATTTTGGAAAAACAAAAGAGTGTGAGATAAAGGATCTCAGTGAGGTTCTAAGTTAAAACAGAAAGTAAATGGTTTTAAAAACAAAATCCTTTTCAGAAAAACGAGCAAACAAAACAGAGCACATATAACAGATTAACAGAACAGAAACGTTGTAGACCGTTGGTGCAGCCCGCCTTATTGCTCCTACTCCCAGAATGCCCTTATAACTCCCTCCAGAGGATGCATAACTCCGGACAGAAACAGAAACCCCCGTGTACTTTGGGGAAACAGATCCTACGACCCTAATAGACCTCAGCGACTTCTGCCTCGCGCCTAAAAGGGAATAGACTAGGCCACGATCAAGCAAACCCGATAGTCCTCTACTACCCAAGCCTACCTAACCATAACCTAATCGACCGGTCACACAGAAACAGAACAGATACAGAACAACAGATACAAATAGTTAACACCGAAAGGTGTTCCTGCAGAAAGGTCAGTACAAAACAGAGTAGCAATAACAGAAATGCAAAAAGTCATACCTAGGACTTATACTTTTACGCGGAAGCATACAGTAAATAGTAGATAGAAATAGGTACAAACAGTCACATAGCCTTCTAGTTTTTCGCAAATAATAGGTTTAGGGGTGAACACTCACCTTAGCTTACGAGCAAACGACCTTCAACAAGAAATGAGCTTACGGGTTTACGGACAACGGAGAACCTAACAAGAAAGTACTAACACAATTTAGAAGTCGAACGGACGGAAGGAAAAAGGTTGAAAAAGGAATGGTAAAGTCGGGGTTCGAACTCGGGACCTCTAAGTTAGTCAAGCAAGGACCTAACCAACTAGGCTAGCAAATCAAGTCAATACTAACTTACAAAAACAGAAACTAAGTTTAAAACATTTTCAGAAACTCTTTCGATTTTCAGATTTTGGAAATTACCAAAACGCCCTCAGGTGGTAAATTGCAAGAAAACCCTTTTCGAAAACCGACAGAACAAACAAACCAGAAGTTCCAACACTTAACAGTCTCCTCAAAACAACAAGGTTTACGATACAAGCCTATTGTCAGTCAACTATGATCAAAAGTAAAACTGCAAAAAGGTCCTTTAGGTTTTAAAGTTTCCCAAATCAGTCCACAAAGAATCCAAAACAGAACAACAAGGTCCAAAAGTCCTTTCGAGGTCAAACAGGAAATCAAGTCAATATACGAGGTCAAAAGGTCACAAGTCCAGCAAACAGTAAGTAAACTAACAACCTAAGTCCCGGTTCTCTGTTCGAAAAATTACCATGTCAGATCGATCAGGGGTAAAATTGTCCAAGGGTAAAAATGTCCAAGTCAAAAAGTCAAACAGAATACGAATCTCGATTCAAACGAACAGTAAAGGAAATTGAGATTTACCTTCGAAAGAGAATAAAGGTTCGAACAAATCTGCAAATTGAATCAATCGAAAGGAAAAGGGAATTAAACAAGATTCGAATCGAAATCAAATCAAACTCGAATTCGAAACTGAAAGATCAGAAAGAATCGAAATCTCTTACCGATCGAATTCGGATTCAAACGAACTCGGACAGAATGAACCGGCGGCGTGAAACGGAGCGGAACGGCGGCGCGGCGACGGAGGCGTCGAACGAATAGGTGGCGGCGGCGTCGACGAAACAGAACGGAGCGGCGACGGAGCGGTACATGCGGAACCGCGGCGCGTCGAGCGGCAGAGGAAACGGCACGGCGGCGGGGACAGAGCGGCGAACAGACGGACTAGATCGCTCGGATCGATCGAACGGCGACGGACAAGAACAGGCAGGACGGTCGGATCGATCGATTGGATCGATCGACAACACCGCGGCGGCGGTGGCGAATCGCGGTGGTGGCGGCGACCGGAGGCGACGGTGATGATGATGATAATGGCGGTGATGGAAGGCAGCAGCAACAACCGTGGTCTCTCTCTCCCTCTCCTTCTTCTTCCTCCTCTTTTCTTTTCTTTCTTTCTCTTTCTTTCTTTCTTCTTTCTAACTCGTTTTTTTTTTACGGCAAGGAGAAAATGAGATCTGGGTTTTGGGACTTAGGGTTAGGGTTAGTCTTTAATGGGCCGGTCAATGGGCCTTTGACTGGGTTCAAGAAATGGGCCAAAAGCTAGCAGATCAGATAGTCCAGCTTAAACCAAACGAAACGAAACGAACTAACTTACGCGAAAATAATTAATTAATTACCAAATAAATAATTTACCCTGGTAATTAATTAACTAAAATAAATAATTAAATAATAAAATAATAACTAAATAATTAAATAAATAATTAACAAAAACGGGGTGTTACACTCTTCCCCCTTAAAAGAATTTGGTCCCCAAATTCGCACCTGAAAAGTTGAAGAGCTCGGGATACTGCCGGCGCATGTCATCCTCGCTTTCCCAAGTTGCCTCCTCATACTGATGATTTCTCCAGAGCACCTTTACTTGCTTGATTTGCCGATTACGGAGCTGTTGTACCTTCTGGTCAAGGATACGAACCGGTTGCTCCACATAGGACAAATCCTCCTCAATGGTCACCTCCTCGGGTTGAATTACGTGCGACGGATCCGGATAATACTTCTTCAGTTGAGATACATGGAACACATTATGAATTCCAGTAATAGTAATGGGCAGTTGCAATCGATAAGCTACAATGCCAACTCTCTCAATGATCTCGTATGGACCCACATATCGAGGGTTCAGCTTAGCTCGACGACCCATACGAACAATTCCCTTTCTCGGAGATAGCTTGAGAAAGACAAAATCACCCACTTCAAATTCCAAATCTCGTCTACGGTTATCGGCGTAACTCTTCTGTCGACTTTGAGCAGTTCTCAATCGGTCTCGGATAAGTCTAACCTTTTCCAAGGTTTCTTGTATCATCTCGTTGAGAGACCTCTCTCCAGCTACTGGTGTAGAAACTCGGTCCTCCAAATCCCAATACAGTGGTGATCTACACTTCCGACCATACAGTGCCTCGAACGGTGCCATACCAATCGATGCCTGATAACTGTTGTTATAAGCATACTCCACCAATGGCAAATGCTGTGCCCAGCTTCCTTGGTGATCTAGCACACACAATCTCAGAAGATCTTCTAAAGTTTGAATGGTCCTTTCGGATTGACCATCCGTCTGCGGATGTGCTGCGGTACTAAAATTCAACTTAGTACCTAAGCCTTCATGTACTTGCTTCCAAAATCTCGAGACAAACTTTGGATCTCTATCAGAGACAATGCTCACCGGAGTGCCATGAAGCCTGATTATTTCATCGCGGTAGACTTCGGCCAACTTCTCGGATGTGTAGGTGGTTTTAACGGGTAGAAAATGTGCCGATTTTGTCAATCTATCGACAATAACCCAAACACTATCAAAACCACCCCTAGCTACCGGTAGACCGGTCACAAAGTCCATAGTGATCATCTCCCATTTCCACTGTGGAATCTCGAGTGGCTGTAGTAAACCTCCCGGTTTCTGGTGCTCAGCCTTCACTTGCTGGCAGACCAAGCAACTTTGCACAAACTGTGCAACATCTCGTTTCATATAGGTCCACCAGTAAACCTTCTTCAAATCCTCGTACATCTTGTTTCCTCCAGGATGCATCGAATACTAAGACTTATGAGCTTCCTCCAAAATTAATCGTCTAAGCTCTTCATCAGAAGGCACACACAATCTTCCTTGAAACCTTAGAGCTCCATTCTCATCAATAGAGAATTTCGCATTTCGAGGCTCAGTAATATGTGCCTTGATATCGTGAAGCTCCTCGTCATGTTCTTGAGCCTCAAGAATCTTTCCTGCCAACTCATATCTCAAAGTGATATTGGCGAACATACATGACAGTCTGGATACTTCGAGATTAGACACGTGTACCCTACGACTTAAGGCACCGGCGACCACATTGGCCTTACCAGGATGGTATCGAATGGTACAGGTGTAATCGCCCAGAAACTCCATCCATCGTCGTTGTCTCATGTTTAACTCCTTTTGGGTAAACACGTACTTCAAGCTCTTATGATCCGTGAGGATGGTGAACTCAGGACCATAAAGGTAGTGTCTCCACTTTCCCAAGGCAAAGACTATAGCCGCCAGCTCAAGGTCATGGGTTGGGTAATTTCTTTCATATGGCTTCAGTTTTCTCGAAGCATATGCGATCACTTTTTCTCGTTGCATCAATACACAACCCAAACCTTCCTTTGAAGCATCAGTGTAGACTATAAAGTCGCGGTTCCCTCGGGAAGAGCTAGAATCGGGGCGGTGGTCAGCCTCTTCTTCAGCTCCTCGAAGCTTTCCTGACACTTGTCACTCCTTACGAACTTAGGATTTTTCCCTGTTAAAGAGGACAAGGGTCCAGCTATCTTCGAATAATCCTTCACAAAACGGCGATAGTAGCCAGCCAAACCAAGAAAACTCCTCACCTCAGTGACAGATTCGGGTCTCTTCCAATTGACTATCGACTCAATCTTCGACGGGTCGACCTCCAAACCTTCTCCAGAGATAATGTGCCCCAAGAAGGCTACCTTATCTAGCCAAAATTCACACTTGCTGAATTTGGCATACAATTTGTTGTTCTGAAGAGTTTCCAAGACAATTCGAAGATGTTTCTCATGATCCTCTTCAGATTTTGAGTAAACGAGAATGTCATCGATGAAAACAACAACAAACTGATCTAGATATGGCTGAAAAACTCGGTGCATCAAATCCATGAACACAGCCGGGGCATTCGTAAGGCCAAAAGGCATCACTACGAACTCGTAATGCCCATACCTCGAGTTTAGGGCAGTCTTAGGTATGTCTTCTTCCCTTACCCTAACTTGATAATAGCCTTGTCGCAGATCAACTTTGAGTAAACCTTCGAACCTTCCAACTGATCGAAAAGTTCCTCAATACGGGGCAGGGGGTACTTGTTCTTGACAGTGACTTGATTCAAGCCTCGATAGTCGATGCACATCCTCATAGTACCATCCTTCTTCTTCACGAACAGAACCGGTGATCCCCAAGGTGACGAACTAGGTCTCACAAAACCGTTATCCACCAGATCTTGCAGTTGAGTCTTCAGCTCCTTAAGCTCAGCAGGTGCCATCCTATACGGTGACTTCGAAATTGGTGCAGTGCCAGGTACCAGATCAATGCTAAACTCCACTTCTCGTTCAGGGGGTACGGAATCCAGCTTCTCAGGGAAAACACCCTTGAACTCCTTAACCACCCTGACTTCCTCGATTTTTGGTTGATCCTTGGGTTTATTGATCAGATACGCCAAAAAGCAGGTAGCACCCTTCACGTACAGCCTCCTAGCTTCCATGGCAGACAGTAGAAACTTCTCATCCTTTCTCTTATCTCCTTTCCATACGACTTTCTCCTCTCCAGGTTTTCCCAGGGATATAGCCTTGGTTCGACAATCCAGTTGCGCGTAGTGCTCGGACAGCCAATCCATACCCAGAATAACATCGTAGGTTGATAGAGGTAGAAATATTAGGTCAGCAGAGAAAGTTCTTCCTAGGATGGAAATCTCACATCGCTCGACGAACTTCTTAGTGATTAGACTAGCTCCCAAAGGTGTACATACTTCTAAAGCGTAGGGTAATACTTTGTATGGTAAAGCGAGTGATTCAGCAATAAATGAATGCGTAGCACCAGGATCAAATAAAGCTTTAGAAGAAGTTTGAGCGATCAGTAGCGTACCTTCAACCACATTTGCGGTGTCAGGAACTTCATGACCGCCTATGCTGAAAACTCGGGGCTTCGCCATAGTACCCTTTCCATCATTTCTCGGAGCATAGTCTCCTGGCCTTCCTCCCTTGACAATGGCATGTCGGTTCGGACAGTGGCTAATCTTGTGATCCTTACTCCCACAAGCCAAGCATAAGCCCTGTCTTTTCCAGCAGTTGTGCTCATCGTGATTGACTCCTCCACAGTAGTTGCAGTTCTTCCTTGCCTGGGATGACTGCCCAGACCCTCCAGCAGTGTTGCGAGAGCGGTTATCATGCTGAGTACGGGAATATTTCGCCGGTGGTGCCTGATATCCAGATTGATATCCTCCTCGATTCTCCCGCTTATACCCAGATTGGCTTCCTCCTCCATGGCTCCCAGAAGAACTAGAGTAGCTCCTCTTGCTCGAGTATGGCTTATCAACCATCTTAATCTCCTTGAAACCACTCTCTACCTCGGAGGCGAGTTCGACAGCCTTGAGATAGGTAGGCATATTGGTCCCAAATAGACTGTACCGGATCTCAGAGTTGAGTCCCTTCACAAAGTGACGAACCTTCTCTCGTTCGTCATCCTGGAAATGCGGCACGTATTTCAGTAACCGGGTAAACTCCGAGTCATAGTCGGCAACATCCATGTTCCCTTGCACCAAAGCTTGAAATTCATCTCTCCGGTTCTCGCGAACCAGGCGAGGTACGTACTTGTCCATGAAATCCTTGGTGAAATTCTCCCAGGTACGAGCAACTCCCTCTTGCCTCCATCTCGCATTCACAGTTCTCCACCAGTTCCTGGCGGCTCCCACGAACTGGAAAGCAGCAAGCTCGATCTTCCTCTCGTCTGGATAGTGCAGGATCGAGAACAAATTCTCCATACCTTCGATCCAGAGCTCAGCCTTACGGGGATCTGGTGTTCCCTCGAACCTCTCAGGATGAAATCGAGTGAATCGCTCCGCAGCTTGATCGATGGTCTGGATCGGTGGTGGTGGCGGAGGCTGAACAGGCGGTGTTGGTGCTCCAGCGCGGCGAATGGTTTCGCTGAAATTCCCCAGAGCAGCGATGATACGGTCCACTTGGTCTCCATTTTCAGCGTGCTGATCGTCTCCACTTCCATTGCTGCTGGCACCACGAGCGTTTCTGCGACTCATTCTAACAAAGGGCACTACTTAGCAGTTGATTTAACAACCTCGAATCTCTAACTTAGGGAAGAGCAGAAAAAACAAAGAACTAAGACCAGTACTTAATCTTCTACAACAGGTATAACTGAGCAGTGAAGAAGAAAACATGCATTGAACTTTAAAACCAAAAAGCAAAAACAAGAAAACAACGAAGTCTCAAAACAGTCAAGCATGCAATAAAACAAAAGAAAAACGGTCTCAACTCGTCTTAGCGAGGAAAACAGAAAACCACAGAGTCAAATAAACGGAAAAGCATAAGTAGTCTTAGTCGGCTGAACTAAAAGGAAAACTCGTTTGGCAGAAACAAAGAAGTTCGGTACGAGCTCGAAAAGGCAACTATCCTAATAAGCGTCCTCGCTATCATCCTCGGAACGTCCCTCGGGCACGTGAGCGTCTCCTCCTTCTCCCTCAGAGGAGTCCTCCTCGGGATCTTCTTCGGATTCTTCTTCGTCTTCACTCTTTCCTCTACGGGATGGTCCACAACCCTCGGGGAACGTCCTCCGAGCCTTCCTCCTGGGAATCCTGTTGCCAACATTGGACGCGGTTAACGTAACAAAGCCAGAGTGCTCCTTGGCGGCGCGTAAGGCCGTCTTCAGAAATCCGATCTCTGCTTCCTTCGTTGCTATCACATCTCGAAGCTTAAAGTTCTCCAGCCAGTAGTGATCACGTTCATGCACGACTCTATCCATAACGAATCCAGGGTAAACGCCAACAACAGGAACGGAGGTATACGGGTTAAATTCTCCTTCGACTAGATGATAATGAATAACCCTCTTCTCAGAACTCATACCTATCTGTAAGCACACGCGTAGTTAACTAGTTAATAACTTCGTCAGAATCAAACAACCACGGAAGGTCAACAGTCTCAGAACGGGTCAGAGGTAGTCAGAAACAGAACAGAGAAGATGAAGAGACGATTCAAGGTTAGTACGTAAGACTCGAATCAGAAAAAAAAACAGAAAATACAAGACCTAACCAGCGACTCGGACCCTCACACACACCCCAAAGGTCAAAAGATCCTATCCTAGCAAGCTCGAGTTTGAACTCAAGCTCTGATACCAACTGTAACGGTACCGGTTTTGAAAACAAAATAATTTCTTGAAAAAAGGAAATTCGAAAATACTTTAATAACAACGGTCGGCAATAAATGCCCAAAAATAATCTTTGACGCTAACGATAATAAATAATATTCAATGACAACTCAAGTTCGAAAAGACAACGAATGAAGACAATAAAAGTGTATCTTCTTATTTGGAAAAGAAACCCGTGACACCCCAGACCCTTCTCTCAGTCGCTGGCTTCCTAGTCACGCACATCCTCAGCAGCATCTGGAAGGAAGGAATTTTGGAAAAACAAAGAGTGTGAGATAAAGGATCTCAGTGAGGTTCTAAGTTAAAACAGAAAGTAAATGGTTTTAAAAACAAAATCCTTTTCAGAAAAACGAGCAAACAAAACAGAGCACATATAACAGATTAACAGAACAGAAACGTTGTAGACCGTTGGTGCAGCCCGCCTTATTGCTCCTACTCCCAGAATGCCCTTATAACTCCCTCCAGAGGATGCATAACTCCGGACAGAAACAGAAACCCCCGTGTACTTTGGGGAAACAGATCCTACGACCCTAATAGACCTCAGCGACTTCTGCCTCGCGCCTAAAAGGGAATAGACTAGGCCACGATCAAGCAAACCCGATAGTCCTCTACTACCCAAGCCTACCTAACCATAACCTAATCGACCGGTCACACAGAAACAGAACAGATACAGAACAACAGATACAAATAGTTAACACCGAAAGGTGTTCCTGCAGAAAGGTCAGTACAGAACAGAGTAGCAATAACAGAAATGCAAAAAGTCATACTTAGGACTTATACTTTAACGCTGAAGCATACAGTAAATAGTAGATAGTAATAGGTACAAACAGTCACATAGCCTTCCAGTTTTTCGCAAATAATAGGTTTAGGGGTGAACACTCACCTTAGCTTACGAGCAAACGACCTTCAACAAGAAATGAGCTTACGGGTTTACGGACAACGGAGAACCTAACAAGAAAGTACTAACACAATTTAGAAGTCGAACGGACGGAAGGAAAAAGGTTGAAAAAGGAATGGTAAAGTCGGGGTTCGAACTCGGGACCTCTAAGTTAGTCAAGCAAGGACCTAACCAACTAGGCTAGCAAGTCAAGTCAATACTAACTTACAAAAACAGAAACTAAGTTTAAAACATTTTCAGAAACTCTTTCGATTTTCAGATTTTGGAAATTACCAAAACGCCCTCAGGTGGTAAATTGCAAGAAAACCCTTTTCGAAAACCGACAGAACAAACAAACCAGAAGTTCCAACACTTAACAGTCTCCTCAAAACAACAAGGTTTACGATACAAGCCTACTGTCAGTCAACTATGGTCAAAAGTAAAACTGCAAAAAGGTCCTTTAGGTTTTAAAGTTTCCCAAATCAGTCCACAAAGAATCCAAAACAGAACAACAAGGTCCAAAAGTCCTTTCGAGGTCAAACAGGAAATCAAGTCAATATACGAGGTCAAAAGGTCACAAGTCCAGCAAACAGTAACTAAACTAACAACCTAAGTCCCGGTTCTCAGTTCGAAAAATTACCATGTCAGATCGATCAGGGGTAAAATTGTCCAAGGGTAAAAATGTCCAAGTCAAAAAGTCAAACAGAATACGAATCTCGATTCAAACGAACAGTAAAGGAAATTGAGATTTACCTTCGAAAGAGAATAAAGGTTCGAACAAATCTGCAAATTGAATCAATCGAAAGGAAAAGGGAATTAAACAAGATTTGAATCGAAATCAAATCAAACTCGAATTCGAAACCGAAAGATCAGAAAGAATCGAAATCTCTTACCGATCGAATTCAGATTCAAACGAACTCGGACAGAATGAACCGGCGGCGTGAAACGGAGCGGAACGGCGGCGCGGCGACGGAGGCGTCGAACGAATAGGCGGCGGCGGCGTCGACGAAATAGAACGGAGCGGCGACGGAGCGGTACAGGCGGAACCGCGGCGCGTCGGGCGGCAGAGGAAACGGCACGGCGGCGGGGACAGAGCGGCGAACAGACGGACTAGATCGCTCGGATCGATCGAACGGCGACGGACAAGAACAGGTAGGACGGTCGGATCGATCGATTGGATCGATCGACAACACCGCGGCGGCGGTGGCGAATCGCGGCGGCGGCGGCGACCGGAGGCGACGGTGATGATGATGATAATGGCGGTGATGGAAGGCAGCAGCAACAACCGTGGTCTCTCTCTCCCTCTCCTTCTTCTTCCTCCTCTTTTCTTTTCTTTCTTTCTCTTTCTTTCTTTCTTCTTTCTAACTCGTTTTTTTTTTTGACGGCAAGGAGAAAATGAGATCTGGGTTTTGGGACTTAGAGTTAGGGTTAGTCTTTAATGGGCCAGTCAATGGGCTTTGACTGGGTTCAAGAAATGGGCCAAAAGCTAGCAGATCAGATAGTCCAGCTTAAACCAAACGAAACGAAACGAACTAACTTACGCGAAAATAATTAATTAATTACCGAATAAATAATTTACCCTGGTAATTAATTAACTAAAATAAATAATTAATAATAAAATAATAATAAAATAATTAAATAAATAATTAAAAAAACGGGGTGTTACACTCAAACTGCAGCGTCATCAGCTAACCCCGTCCCCAAAAGAAAAAGGACAAGTAACCCAAGAAAGAAAACACTGGCTCGCAAGTCAGTACCTATTGTCCATGATCTTTCGGACGATTCTCAAGCAGTTGCTGAAACACAAACTCCAGTAGATGTTGACAAAGTTGTTACTGAGACCTATGTCAGCAATGTTGAAGTGTTTGCGGAAGCCTTCAACAATCAACTTAATGTTGATACATCTACTGAGAATAGACCACAAGGCAGTGGAAATGAAATTACTACCTCAATCCCAGATATCTACATTGTAGATAATCTTGATGATCAGAATCTGGAACCAGTGATTGATATTGCTGCTGATATAAGAACCGCGGCATTTGTTGATGCTGCCGTTGCTGAAAAGATGGTTGATGAACAAGCAACTCATCAAGTTGCTGAAGAACCAGTTGCTGAAACTGCAATGGTTCAAGTCCCAGAAGTTGCTGAAACACCACAAGAGACATTATTCGACGACGCATCTCGTGATGCTGAGAATACTGGACCCAGTTCACTGAAAACATCCATTGACAAAGTTCAGCTGGTGCTGAAAGAACTAAGTCATCAAATGGAGTTGGATATTGAAGACACTTCCAACAAATCAATCGATGTTTTCATGAAAAGCAGTGAACTCAAGGGTCAAGATGTCTCTGCTAAACTTGTCATTTCAGAGACAAGGGAGATTGCTGAACCCGCACAGCTTTCTCAAACAGAGCAAGAAAAGAAGTCTGCTGAAGAAATAGTCCCAGATATTGAAGAAGCTGTTAATGCTGAAAGGACTGAGTCGCCACCTGTCCTTCTTCAGCAGGTAGTTAATTCAACCATAAGCAAATCTTCACTATCTTAAACTCAATCTTTTGCTAATATAATGATTTCTCTACAGACTTCTCAAGATACAAGTCAGAAGGTTGCTGAAGCCTCTGCACCAGAATCAACACCTCCTGCTCAGCAGGTAGTTAAAGTTTTTGGTAATTCAACTAAGTTTGACAACTTAGTACTTGTATCTAACTTACAATTATTTCAGGATGAACAAATCAAGGATGCTTCTCAAGATCCTCAAGGAATGAAAATAGTACCAGCACAAACAAGTGTGCAACATGAGCTTGCTGAATCTCAGCAGGTAAATCATGTTTCAGCTTTGGACTCTAAGACTATTATCCAAACCTTTCCTGAACATAATTTTATTTTTTTTAAGGCTCAAAGGGAGACCACTGAAGTGGTTCACATCACTGAAGATCCAAAAGTGAGTTCTGAAGAACTTTACTTAGACTTCAAGAGAACTACCTCGTCAAGAGTTGCTAAGTCTGTCAGCAACTGGCAAAGGTACAGAATGATGGACTTTTCTGACCTTCATCTTCATCTATCAAATGAGAAAAAGAGGTCTTCTTTGCTGAAACTCGAGACCTTTGTCCACTCTATACTTCCAGAAGAAATGTCATATTCTCAGCTAATGAGCTCAAATCTGATTGCTCAAATCAGAGAGAATATGAAGGCGAAATTCAAGAGTGCCTCTCCAGTTGAACAAGTTGTGATGCTCAAGGGTTCTTTTGTACCCGTGGTGGCTGATCCCCACAAAATCAATGAAGAAGAGGAAGTTACGAGTGTTGCTTTATACAAGCATCTCGAGTTGGTTATACTGACAGATGATGATGAGGAAGAAGAAGATGAGAACATTCCGACTGATCCCAGTGATGATGAAGGAAAAGATTCTAAGGACAAAAAGGACGACGATGATGACAATCAAGGTCCTAGTCCTGATGCTGGTGGACTTAAACTGACAGTTGCTGAGACTGAGAATCAAGAAAATCAGCAAGCTGATCATACACCAAGTCAGCAAGAATCCCAACCTGCTCCTGATGAAACAAGTACTCAAGAACCTGTACAAGGCGCTGATACTGCAGAAGAGTACGCCAGAATGCGCGCCGCATTGAAACATGGAAAAAGCAAGCTTTCTGATGCCGAGTTATCTTTACTCGATGCCAAGGTCACTGATCCAAACCTTGATGATGATGAAGAAATGGATGAAGATTACCAAAGAGCACTTCAAAATAGTCTCCAAATTCATGCAAGGCATACGCAGAATTTAGATATTGCTCAATCTTCAGGAGTAAAACCTCAGGAAGTCCCCTCCCTTCCACCTACTACTGGTGAAACTCCAGTCATTGAGTCTCAAACGTTGACCTCAGCAACTACTCAATTAAAGCTTACTACTGGTGAAACTCCAGTCGTTGAGTCTGAAGCGTTGCCATTAGCAACCACTCAACCAGAACGGAATGAAGCTGCAGATTTAGGAACCAAGGTTGCTGGCCTTGATGAATCTGACGATGAAGACGATCTTTCAGCAAATGAGGATGATCACTCAAAGAAAAATGAACCCAAAGTGGTCGAAATTCCTCCTCCTGATTATGAACATGATGTAGGACATGATTTGAGAAGCCATTTGCTGACAAGAGATGATCAATTTGCTTCTGAGCTCAAAGTTCATTCCTTGACCCCAAATTTAGTGTCGTTCCCAAATGTGGAGGATTTCACTCCAAGAATTTTGGAACTAATGGAAGTCCACAAAGCCCGCAAAGCAGAAGATGATGCACTGCTTGCTGAGAGTCCGCTTGACATCGGCAAAATACTAGGTGTGCTGAAACGCACTACTACTCTTACAATAGCTCAGAAATACATAAGTCTTCACCACAAAAGCTATGAAGAAGATGTCAGTCAAGCACTCCGGTTAGCAAAGTCTGCATTAGTAAAGGCTCAGACTTTCATTGAAGACAAAGTCGCAACAGAGCGCAGACATGAGGAGAATCTGGTGAGTATTAAACAAGAATTGTCAAAGCTGACCTCTGATCAGCAGGCAATTATCACGAAGTACAATAGCCTAAGTACTCTTGCTGAAAATTGCAATGAGTTCTTTTCTCTGCACATTACTCCAATGATGCAATCCATGTCTAAGGGGGAAGAAAAGCAAAAGAGATCTTCAAGGAAGAAAACCCCTACTGAAGCGCCACTGACAATAGAACTGTCTAAGGGGGAAGAAAAGCAAAAGAGATCTTCAAGGAAGAAAACCCCTACTGAAGCGCCACTGACAATAGAACATCTTGCTGAAAGAGAGCAAAGTTCTAAAAGACAAGCAGATTCTGAGTTGAATTCAGCAAGTCCGAAAAAGAGAAAAACTTCTGCTGAAACTCATGAATACTGTCACACTGAAAGTCATCAAGATCTGAATGAAGATGATGATGATGATTACAATCAAACTATAGCTCAATCCATAAGAGCTAAACCAATAACAGCCTTAACTCCGTCTGGCCATTCAAAGCATTTCTCTTCTGACTCAAGATCTTCAGCAAGAGATCAAGAAAATGCAAAGTCAAGAAGAAGAAGGCAAAGACATGAAGAAAAGAGGCTTGCCAGCATTGCTATTGGCTCTGGCATTGAATACACAAAGACCAGCAACGAGGAAACCACTCAGAATGTGATCAGAAACATTCATGGTTGTTGGATCTTAAAGCTGGAAGACTTGCTGGTGAATGATTATTTTCCAACAGCTGTACTAAATCAAATGTACACTTGGATTGATCTCAAGGTGAAAAGAAAAGAAAGGGATCCTCCTTCCCTACCAAGAAACATAGCTGGGAGATGGCTGAATCTGGAAGTCTTGGTAAGAAGAACTTCAATTGGTAAGACTTTGAAACAAGAACCTGATTTGATAAAACCAATTGGTGTTGCCTATTACTCTGACCCTCTAACCAAGAAATCAAAGAAGAAACTTGGATTGATTCCTTATGAGTATTTCTATCTCACTGCTAAGGATCAAGAAGAAGATCTTCTCTGGTTAAGGAAGATTCATGCTAAAAGCATTTCAGATACACAACTTCTCCATGCCAGCAATTGGGGCATGCACTTGTGGGTGGTTCACTACAAGGAAATGAATGCTGAAAAGCATCATCATACCCCCTGCATGAATGCAAAGATTCTTCAACTCCAAGTCCGTAAGCTACTTGAAGATTACGCAAAGGACTATGTTGAATTTACTGCACTTGCTGAGAAGAGTGTAAGGGAGATTCTGACAAAATCTTCTTCTGAAAGAGCTTAATTCTCTGTAATAGCTTTATTTAGTTTTGTTTGCTGGTTTTGTGTAGTTATCTCTGAACTTTCTTGTAAACTTCCTGAAAGATAACTATCAGCAATAAAACTTTTGACTTTTATTGGTTTTTGATTATGCAATCTACTTATGCTTACTGTTTAATTATTCAAGTATGCTTGCATTAATCAACTGATTTATTCAACATCAGAAACCTCTAAAAGGGTAACAATTAATTTAGCCATGGATTGCGAACATTAAAAAGGGGGAAATTTGTTAGGAAACTTGTAATTTTGATGAGCAATTAATCATGCTAAATTAAGGAAAGTCCAGTAACTAGTACTCTTAAGGTCCATAGGAATTTAGAATTTTAAGGACATTGTAAAAGAGGAACGTTTGCTGAAGACTTAGAGTAGCTGCTAGATAGGTTAGTTTCACCGTTTATGATGTATCTTGTTTTCTGAAAAGAAATACAACCTATTGAAGCATTTGGTGATGATGTACTTTGTTTACACAAACAAACTATTGAAGCATTTAGAACCGTTCAGAAACTTGAAGAATTCGAAGAACTGGAGACTAGAAGATTTCTGAAGACTAGTATCTACAAAGGCACATGTTGCTTAGAAAGTGGAAACTTCAGCAACAGCTTGCATAAGTGAAAATCTAAACGACAGAGTAGGTTGTGCTTGCTGAAACTGAGACTGACCACTTGCTGATGAACATTTGTGACCTCCTTGCTGAAAGTACTTGCATTTGCGCTCCAACGTTAATGTTTGAATCTCATTCAAATGAACATTAAATGCAAAGCATGCACGTGAAGGACATGAAGACTAGAAGACAAATAAAGGACGCTGCTGAAAGTACAAAAGAAAGATAGCGACATCTTAAGGAACAAAGCCTTAGAATTTGAAATTCAAACGGCTCCCTTGATTCACTATAAATAGAGGTCATCCGGCAAAGAGTTGAAGTGTGTCAACAACGTGATCAAACTCTCACTTGTGCTTAAACTCACATACCCTTCAAACACTCTTTACTGCCATTGATCCGTTCCAAGACTTAAAGCTTGAAAAAGCTACTTGTGAAGAAGTAGAACATACACGGCTAAGAAATTAGTTAAGTGTTCTTTCTTCCGAACAAGAACAAGTCTTGACACCAGAAACAATCAAACTTGTTTACTGCAAAGTATTCAAAGTTTTGTTTCTTAGATTTCTTGTTGTAGCTGAATAAGTTATGATCAAGTTATCTCATCCCAAACCTCTCTAACTGAAAAATACACCATTTTAGGCGTGAAATTCAGGGGGAACTTAATCGAGCATAGTGTTGCTGATTAAAAGTACCAAGTTTGGTGGAGAACAAGGTTTCGTTCTCTAGTTAGGTTGGAAACGAAGCAAGTGTGCTTTGGTTTCTGTTTGAATCGCTCTAGATAGGTGTTGTAAGGAACCTCAAACTTGTCTTAGTGGATTCAGTCCTAGAAAGGACAAAGTGGATTAGTTGAGAGATTACGCCACTCTCAGATACCATTATAAAAGTGTTTGTGTGATTTACTTACTTTATTTAGTTTTCAGCAAAGCATATCTATCTGTACACAGTCACTCTGTTCACTTGCTGAAACTATCACTTACTGACAAAGCACTTATTGTATCAAAGACTTCCGCTCTCTGATTTTAAGTATCAGCAAAACTCGTTACTGAAAAGTAACTTGCGCTTGTTGAGAAAGTTAAGTATCAGCAAACTCATTACTGAAAAGTAATAACTCCTTGCTGAGAAGTTATTTAAACGACGAAAGTTTGAAAAGACTATTCACCCCCCCCCCCCCTCTAGTCTTTTCTTGTTGTTTAAAGGGACCAACAGGACTTATAATCAGCAACACTATGCTTGATTAAGTTCCCCTTGAATTTCACACCTGAAAGGGTGTTTTTTTCAGTTAGAGAGGTTTGGGATGACATAACTTGATTATAACTTATTCAGCTACAACAAGTAATCTAAGAAACAAAACTTTGAATACTTTGCAGTAAACAAGTTTGATTGTTTCTGGTGTCAAGACTTGTTCTTGTTTGAAAGAAAGAACACTTAACTAATTTCTTAGCCGTGAATGTTCTACTTCTTCACAAGTAGCTTTTTCAAGCTTTAAGTCTTGGCACGGATCAATGGCAGTAAAGAGTATTGAAGGGTATGAGAGTTTAAGCACAAGTGAGAGTTTGATCAAGTTGTTGACAAACTTCAACTCTTTGCCGGATGACCTCTATTTATAGTGAATCAAGGGAGCAATTTGAATTTCGAATTCTAAGGCTTTGTTCCTTAAGATGTCACTATCTTGCTTTTGTACTTTCAGCAGCGTCCTTTATTTGTCTTCTAGTCTTCATGTTCTTCGCGTGCTTACTTTGCATTTAATGATCATCTGAATGAAATTCAAATATGAACGTTGGAGCGCAAATGCAAGTACTTTCAGCAAGGAGGTCACATATGTATTTCAGCAAGTGGTCAGTCTCAGTTTCAACAAGCACAACCTACTCTGTCATTTAGATTTTCACTTATGCAAGTGTTGTTGAAGTTTCCACTTTCTGAGCAACATGTGCCTTTGTAGATACCATCTTCAGAAATCTTCTTTAGTCTCCAGTCTTCGAATTCTTCAAGTTTCTGAATGGTTCTAATACTTCAATAGTCTGTTTGTGTAAACAAAGTACATCATCAGCAAATGCTTCAATAGGTTGTTTTTCTTTTCAGAAAATAAGATACATCATAAGCGATTAAAGCACCTAACTAGTACCTAATCTAAGTCTTCAGCGAACGTTCCTTTTTTACAATGTCCTTAAAATTCTAAATTCCTATGGACCTTAAGAGTACTAGTTACTGGACTTTTCTTAATTTAGCAGGGTTAATAGCTCATCAAAATTACAAGTTTCCTAACAAAAGGGTTGAGAACGCTACTCATACTAACAAGGTGCACCTTTCTTTTTGGGAATTCACCTAGAAGAACTTCAGAGTTAAGCGTGCTTGCTCTGGGAAGTTCCCGGTGCGAGCACGAGTGAGGACAAAGTGCACGGATTAGAACCCGTGTTGGTCTGTGGGTCCAGCATATCACCCCGGAGAGCGCCCATGAGTAACCTTGTCGGCCCGTTGGGCTGGGTCTCGACCCGTTAGTATGTCGGATCATTACAAGTTGTATCAGAGCAGGACTATCCGGAACTGTAGGAGCTAAGTGCCATACGGGGCAAAGTGCTACACTGTATGGGCGGTGGGAGCCACCTCTTGATCCCGTAGGGGTCACCTCTAGAATCCTGCATGGATGGTTGGTCTCGAGACAGCGCACAACGAGGACGTTGCGCAATTTAAGAGGGGGTGATTGTAACACCCCAGATTTCAGAAATTTAAAGGGTTGAGAACGCTACTCATACTAACAATGTGCACCTTTCTTTTCGGGAATTCACCTAGAAGAACTTCAGAGTTAAGCGTGCTTGCTCTGGAGCAATTCTAGGATGGGTGACCCACTGGGAAGTTCCCGGTGCGCGCACGAGTGAGGACAAAGTGCGCGGATTAGAACCCGTGTTGGTCTGTGGGGCCAGCATATCACCCCGGAGAGCGCCCATGAGTAACCTTGCCGACCCGTTGGGCTGGGTCTCGTCCCGTTAGTAGGCCGGGTCGTTACAGGGCTTCTTGGTCACAGGTACTTGATTGCTAATCTCAACATTCTTAGATTGACCAATTTGATAGCCTTCTGGTTGACCACTATCAGTAGCACAAACAAAGGTTATTGGAGATTTGTCTTTACTCAAGAGTATCACGTCATCACCTTCATAAGTGGAACCTAAACCTTCTTTCTGAGATGGATCTCTCATATAAAAATTTAGTTCAGTTAACGTGTTACTAGCATTTGCATAAGATTTGAAATTGACTTTCATCTTTTTCGTCTCTTGTATTTCAGCAAGTAACTTTGGAATTGAAGACTGGTATTCTTCCAATTCTATTGCTATTTGAGCATTTTTCTGTATAGCTTCAGCAATTAGCTTATTAAGATGCAATATTTCAGCATCTTTCTTTTCTGATTTAGCGCTTAGCATAACGTACTTTTCAGTAGTTTGCTTGGTCAGAAGTTCAGCATTCTGTAATTTATCTTGCTGTTTGCTAAGAGTTTTCTCAAATATTTCGATTTCTCCTTGAATTTTATCAAGATCAATATCATTTTCACTTTCTGAATCAGAGTCAGAGGTAGGAGAAATTACCTGATCGGCCATGAGGCAGAACTCGTAATTTTACACATCTGGGTAAGCTTCCATGGAGATTCCCCAAACTTCTTTGCCTATCTCCACGTCCAATGTAGCTTCCTCTTCTTCAGTGTCTGAAATTTCTAACTCACTTCATCAATTTTTGCTTGAAGCTTCTTCTTTTGTTCAGCAATCAAAGCCTTCTTGAACTTCTTCTTCTTTCAGCAGACTTTCCTTTCGGCAAAGGAAAGTTTGCTTTCAAGTGTCCAGGCTTTTTGCAATAAAAGCAAAGATCATTACCAACTGCCGGTTCTTCAGAAGAGTTTGTTTGCTGAGCTTGTTTGTTCAGTCAGCTAGTTTCATTCTTGTACTTATGGTAGTTGTTACCAAGATGCTTTTTTAGCTTTTCTTTTGCTTTTCGCCTTTCAAGTTCCTTACTGATGAACTTCTTCATGTTTCTAACTGAAAGAGCATTTTCATCAGCAGGTTCTTTGTCACTCTTCTTTTAAGAAGGTGAAGGCTTGGCAGCAAGAGCAATGTTTTGCGATTTTACAGCAAACACACTTTCTATTTGCTTTGTCTCACAGTTGACAGTAGCAAGGTGAGAGAACAACTCAGTTGGAGTGATGTTTGGCATCCCTTGATGTAAGAAAATACGTTCAGAGTTACCCCTAGGGTACGCAGCGGAATTTCAAAAAATTTCTTAACATACAGGTTAATTGATTATGTATATGCCGTATATATTTAAACACGTCAATTAGAAGACTAACCTTACTTCCAAAGCAAGCACAGCTTCCAAGTCTTCGTAGTAATCCGGTGTATCTTCTCCTTCGTCGAAGTCGAAGATATCTTCAATACTCTGACTATCTGCAAGACAATAAGAGTTAGTTTCCAGCTCCTAGAACCTCAACCTTGATATCCACGGATGAACAGCCCATCGGAAGAATGCTAGGATATTCTTTTTGTGACCAAGAAGATGGGGCGGCAGTTTTCCTCCGGTAAGAGGGGTGGCGCGCGTGGCTAGTATGGAGAGGTAGGGGAGAGCTTTTATTTCTCTAAGAAAACTGGGTATTCAACTGTGTGAAAAACTATGTCAAAAGCTCTCTAATATTCTACTATATATAGTAGTCAATAGAAGCCTAAAGCATAAGCAATTAGACTTCGTAAAGGAATAAGAATCTAATTCTTATCGCACTAGGAAACCAATTTCAAGTCTAGATTTATTCCCAATCAAATTAAGACTCAATCAGGAAAATCTAACTTATCCCTTGGACTTCTAATAGAGGAAGGAGTCGAACTCCTTCCCCTATACCATCTGCACGCGCGCTCCCAGGGGTAATAGGTGGGTCCCGATTTTGGGACCCACTTATAGTTCTAAGGCAATTCAAACTCCAAGTAGATTTTGCCCATGTGCATATGTTAATTCTAAATTAACATATCCTTTCAAATCAAACCTCTATTATATTTCTAAAATACAATCTTTAATTGTATTTACATAAAATACAATTAATTAGCCAATTCAATTAATAATTCCAAATTATTAATTGAGCCACTAAATATTATAATTAATTCCAAATCAATTATAATCCATCAATCATAATTAATTCCAAATCAATTGCGATTCCATCTTCAAGGATATTCTGATAAGCTGAATCACCACATAGTGTGACCCATAGGGCCTAATTGTTTTAAGCAAGTCCTAGAGTAGGAAAAATGGAATTCCTAGACGGTTCCATTTGCAATATTAATACATGAGGACGTTTGAGAGGTTTCTCAAAGCAAACCCTTTCGTTGCGAAGTCTGTTGCGCCCAACGCGGCGATGGTAACGTCCGTTCATCTGACTGACTCGAATGCATCTAGGATCGATGATGTGTCTATCCCAATAATACATCCACGGGCGTCTCAGGGAGTTGCTTGGTTACGAAGATATACTTATGACTGTCATAATATATCGATGCACTGGCCAGTGACTTTACCAACACAACTATGAAGACTATGAGCAGTACTCTCATGTGCTACACATGAGAGATGAATCCTTCACAGAAACACTTATCATCCCCATTTGTATGTAGCCATAATCCTGGATCGTGTCTTAGGTCAACTGCTTATTCAGAGCTGACATCGACGGGTCCACCAAGGATATGGGGCAACAAATGTGATGATAAAGTCCTGTAAGTCCAAAGGACGACTGGCATCACTTCGACAACTTACCGGTTCCCATAGACACTTCGGTGTAGAATATACAATGATGGGAGTGTCCGGTGGGTACTTCCATTGTTCGGTAATCAGCCTTCGAACAACTATGCGCATTTATGGGAACGTTTCTTGATTGTCCAACAATCCGTTCCGTGGCCGTGGGATCGGCTCACACTTGCTCCAACAAGTATAACCTCTACGCATACTAGTCTCAGCTGGTTCATTCAGACCCCTACATCCGAGATGAACCTCGACTAGGGAGAGTTTGGGATAGATGATAACTCACATAGCTCCCACTATCTGTGTGATCGGTCATCTATCCGAGGGGACATGTTTAATATCAATACAGACAGAAATAGAGATATGACATGCTGCATGCCTGGTGTAATATAAATATGAAAGCGATACTCAATAGTCAAACAACAAACATATATTATATTACGTTGACCTGTGTAATAGTACATATATGCCCTCTATAAGGGCTGCATGCCCTTAATAAGGACTGTCTCTAGGACATATACACTATCAATCTCCCACTCGGACTAGAGCGAGTCACCTTTATGCTTAATACCCAAATTAGCATAATGTCTTAAGTGGACTTCCACTGATAAGACTTTGGTGAAAGGATCTGCCACGTTGTCTGTGGTAGAGACACGTTCTATACTAACTTCTCCTCTATCAATAATCTCACGTATAACGTGATATTTTCTAAGTACATGTTTGTTCTTGTTTGTAGATCTAGGCTCCCTAGCTTGAGCGACGGCGCCCGTATTGTCACAATAAATCGTTATTGGACTAGGAGCAAGAACAACCCTCAATTCCTTCAAGAACTCTGAAATCCAGACAGCTTCTTTCGATGCTTCTGATGCAGCAATGTTCTCGGCTTCTGTGGATGAGTCAGCAACCGTGGCTTGCTTAGAACTCTTCCAACAGATAGCTCCTCCGTTCAATTTGAATACGTATCCTGTTTATGACTTAAAGTCATCAGGATCTGATTCAAATCCAGCGTCGACATACCCAGACATCTTTAGTTCTGGTTCTCCACCTAACACCAAGAACATCTCTTTAGTCCATCGAAGGTACTTAAGAATGTTCTTTACAGCAGTCCAGTGAGGTACTCCTGGATTCTGTTGGTGTCGACAAGTGACACTAAGCGCATATGCCACATCGGGCCTTGTGCAATTCATTGCATACATTATAGACCCTACTGCCGAAGCATAGGGCACACGACTCAATGCATTTCTTTCTTCATCAGTTTTAGGACCATCCTTAACTGATAAGACAATACCATGCCTAGCTGGGAAAAAGCCTCTCTTTGAGTCGTCCATCTTATAACGCTTGATGAACGTATTTTTGACGCGTTCATCTTGTCTTTTTTACCTTCTTTTGCTATCTTTTAGCCTTGTTTTTGGTTAGTTTTGCACAATAGTGTCACGTTTTGTGTTTTCTGCATTTTCATGCACTTAGGTACGAAACGACATTTTTGGAGCTAAAAACGAGCCTTTTTGATGGAAAAGATGGCCCCGTTGAAGTTCCCCAATCTCCATGGCTTGTTCGTGAGTGTCTGGGCCCCAATAAGTGCCGAGAAGGACGAGCCCAAGGCACCCGAGGGCCGTTCGTGGGCAAAAGATCGAGTTTCGAGGCCAAAATCTGCCCAGGAGGCAAGCCCTTCGCTTGGAATTGGAGAAGCGGGACGCTTGGAATTTCAGGAGATTTCACAAGAGGAACAAGAAGCAAGCGCTTCGCTTGGCTCTGCCCAAGCGAAGCGCTTGGCAGCCGTTACAGATCCAGATTTTGCCTTCATTACTTGATTTTGGAGTTACTTTTTGATATACAGAACATTGGAGACGAGTTTTGGACAGCCCTAAGCCCCAAAAAACTCAGAGAAACTCAGAGATTCATTGTAATTTAGGTTGGGATTCGAGATTTTGATTGGAATTCATCCTTTGTAATCATCTACGGAGAGGTTTTCTTTTCTTTCCACCGATTAGTGACAGCTTTGGTGGTAACTTGTATCACTCTCTTGTCTTGTAGTTTGATTTGATGTATTCTGATTATTATTCATATGAATTGATGTCTATGTTGATCAATATGAGTAGCTAAATCCTTTGTGTTGGTGGTAGAATGTAGAATTATGCATGTTATGGATTATGCTTATGCTTACATGAGGTTGTGAGTCAATCTTGCTGCAAATTACTTCATATGATTCGTAGTTGCCTATAAAATATATTCGAATAGAGTATGTGACAAACTCGTTGGTCAATGAAAGCTATAGGATTGTATGTAGTGATTTGCAGCATGCTAGATAAATGGTGTTGGTGACAAACACCTCTAAATTATTGATAATGGCCTTTCATGATGTGTGTCTTGAAAGTTACCTAGACAAGTTGCTTAGCAGACTTAGTTGAAGGTTTTACGCACTGAACTTGTGAGCATATACGTAATCCATGCATGTGTTTTCGATTTCTACTACCTACCGTTTTCCAAACTTGTTTACAAAAACTCTTGATTTCTCACTGATGAATGTGTATGTTACACTTTCATTCGAGTCTTTTTCACCTATTTTAGCTATCCTCTATGTTAATTTAGCTATATTTTAGTACATTTTATTAGAATAGTGTCACGTTTCCCTTTAGATTTTATTTTACATGTTTTGGTTGAAATTCGGAGATTTCTGGGCAATTATATTAAAGTTGACAAGGAATTGGTGTTCCAGAAGCCTATTTGGAGTATCTAAAGGTTTCCGGATAGGATTTGGAGTCTAGGGGCCGAATCTGGAGGTTAGAAGGCTACTAGAAGTCATAAACCGAGTCCGAAAAGGTGAAGAAATCCAAAACCGCGTCGAAAACGCGGAAATTCCGCGAAATTACTGGGGGGCGAACCGCCCCGGAGTTTTTTCGGGCCTATATATAGTGCTCAGTTTTCTCTCCGAAAATCATATCTTTCCAAGCCTACTTTCTCACCTCTCTCTATAGTTTTAGGTAGGAACTTCCCGGGGCCTGTCCTGGAGTTCCGTAGCTTAGGGGATACTTTTTCATAGCAGATTGGAGCTCGTAGGACCACAATCATCCGGAGATTGACAACCTTCGATAACTTTGTATCTTACAGTTTTATCTACTTATTTTATATATCTTTCAATATGTTTTCTTCTATGATTTCTGTTGATTGCATGCCTATTATGAATAGCTAAACTTATCATTGGTGGTAGTATGTGAATTCTTAGCGAGGGAAGATAATCATGCTAATGGCTATATCGCGCATTATACTCCGTGTCATTGCTTTATTTCGTTGATCAGTTGTAACCAAAATTCTCGTATGTTGTATTGATTATTATGCACAATAGGACACTAGTCGACCATAAGACCAATTATCTTCGTAGTGTTGAATAATTACGGAACACATTAGGACAATCGTGATTGACTAGTCAGACCAAATTATCTTCGTAGTGCTTAATACTTGCAACAGGACACTAGATTGATTCAAAGATCTCTATGCAAGACCGAGGAATCTATGCATGATTATCGACCCATTATGTTAAGAAGGACCATACTATCACCAATCTCCATTATCTGCTAGAAACCCCCTATTGCTATTTGTCTGCTGTTTTTGTATTCTTAATTAGATTTGATAAAGCTAGTATAGTCCTGAGAGAACGACACTCGAGTCATCCTAATGCTACACTACGGTTTTCGTTGTAGTTGTGGATTGCCTTTGGCTAATTACAAATATATTTGATTGAATCTGACACGTTCATCACTCACTTCCTTTGTTCAAACATCTTTCTCAAAAATCATCATCTAGTTGACTGAAATTAGCTAGCAAAAACCTTGATCAAAGCCACGTTAGGTCCCGAGAGAACGACACTCGGGGACAACTTGCCATTGCACTCTATTTGTGTAGTGAAAGGTGTTCTTTGGCTTTTTAAACAAATTTAATTGGTGAAAAACGACATCATCAATTTGGCGCCGCTGCCGGGGACTTAACTCCTTTGGTTGGTGTTTTTGTTTGGTTTTTTCAGCCAACATCTCTTCTTTGTCTCATTTCTGTTTTTGTTTCTTTTTCCTTGAGATAGTCACTACCTTGTATTTCAGGTGTGTGTATGCCTAGAACCCGAACGGGTGGGCCTAACGTTGAACCTTACATAGACGAAATCGATCGCTTGTATCGGAGGAGAAGAAGGAATCTCAATTCTCAGTTTGAAAGGGTAGCATCTAGAGCTTCCACATCTGGAAGTAGAGAAGAATCTTTCTCACATCTCTCTGAACCAATTCTTGAGTTGGTTTCCGTGGAAGGTGAAATGGCGGAGCAACCTATTCGTTCACTCACCAAGCCAACGGTTGGGGCTAGAGGACCAGCAATTGTCCTCAATGATGCCACTAGGAACCTGGAGATAAAGAACCACATGTTCCAAGAACTTCCCAAGTTCTATGGGATGGTTAATCAGGACGTGATTGGGTTCTTGAATGAGCTCGAGAACTTTGTTCTCCATCTTGGGCGACCGGGTGCTGGAGTGACGGACGATGATCTTCGCATGAATGTTTTCTCCATGGGTCTAGGTGATCGAGCAAAGGCTTGGCTCAATACTCTAGAGGTTGGGTCTTTGACTACGTGGGCGCTCTGTTTCAACAAGTTCATGGATCGGTACTACCCCGCTTCCAAGAGGATGGCTATGAAGAGCCAAATTAGCACCTTTGATCAGCGATATTATGAAGCTTTTCACGAGGCTTATGATCGTTTCATGGGGTTGCAACATAGATGTCGTCACCATGGGTATGATAAAGGTCAGCTTCTCCAATTCTTTTACAATGGCTTGCATCCTGAGATTCAATCTCAAGTGGATAGCATTTGCGGTGGAAGTATGAGAGAGTTGACTCCTACTCAAGCTCAAATGAAGCTAGACACGATGTACCGGAATTCTCAAAACCGGAATGTTAGAGCTCGTGTGCTTCAAAAGGAGCAAAGGGGAGAGGCAAAGGTAGTAGTGGAACAAGATGCCTTTGATAGGTTCGCCCATGAGGTCAAGCAAGCTTTGAGGCAAAGCGTTCCTATCCCTTCTACGGAGATTTGTGGTGTCTGCAAGAATTATGGGCACCCGGCCTATCTATGTCGTTCTAAGTTTGCTAGAGAGCAATTCATCAAGAACGAGGTCCGTCAAGAGGTCTATGCTGCTGCCGAAGGGGAGCAAGTGACCGAGGGCGTGAACTATGGCCAAGGATATGGCAATGTTAGGCCACAAAACCCTGGGGGACAAGGACCACGAGGTGGGCACCAGAACCAAGGCAACCGTGGTTATGTCCACAACCCGGACCAATATGCCTATGGTCCACATCAAGATCGAAGCCGTCTCAGCTATGGGAACAACTGGTATGAAGGAGCACCACCTTCTAATCCCACACCCCCACCTCCGGTTGCTAGTTCAGGACCGCAAGGTGGAGGGGTGCTCCCTTCTCCTCTTGTTACTTCACTCAATGATCTGGTTATGAAGACGAACAAATTCATGGAGCATTACTATCGTAATGAGGCTACTAACAATCAACGCTTTGAGAAGCTTGAGGCTAGTAGTAGCAGTCTCCATAAGAAGCTACAAGAGCTTATAGATCGAGGGGCGAGTAGAGAGCAAGGGAAGTTTCCCGGAAACACGGAGAAATCCATGGCTATAACCGTGGTGACTGATTTGCCCGTGGAGATCACGGTTGTGAGAGACAATGCACGAGTTGAGGTGCCAAGTTGTAAGATAACTGAAACTTGCAAAGTGGGTGAGGAGCTTGAGACTCCTAAGGTAGTTGTGGAAGAGAAAGTGGTCGCACAATCTGATGCGATAGTGGAAGAAGTGAATGAAAACTCATCGTCTGAGGATGAGTTGGTGGATGTGGTGGAAGTGCCTATCCAAGAGAGCTTTGATGTGGAAATCGGCTTGGGTAAGAAGGATGGAATAGTGGCAACTCTAGACACGGGAGCGGGTGTGAATGTCATACCTTTGAACGTGTACGAAGAGTCGGGTTTGTCTGGCTTAAGACCAATGAAGTGCATGGTGCAATTGGCGGACGGGTCTATGAAGAAGCCATTGGGTGTGATCGAGAATCTAGTGGTAAGAGTCGTCGGTGTAGAGGTCAAGACGAACTTCATCGTCATGCCTACATCCTCCGCAAAGCTCAAGGATGTGGTTCTTTTGGGTAGAGCCTTCATCAACAAAGTACATATGGTGATAGACATGTATCGTCGTACATGTAGCTTCGAGGTAAATGGCAAGCAACACACGTTGCGAGCCATAATTAATTCATGTGCTTATGTTGATACTAACGAACTTGTAGGATTCTTTGGTCCTCTTTATGTTCGTCAAGATGTGCAGGGACTTGATGCTTTGAAGAGCACTTGGACGGGGAAGTCTAGTACCCAATGCGAAATTGATCCCGCATGAGCTACGACGAGTCGAGCCAACGACTTCTAAACAAAGGCGCTCTCGGGAGGCAACCCGAGGTTGTAGGTAATTGCATATAGATTAGAAGCATGTTTAAATTTTGTTTTGTTGAGTAGACAAGGTTTTTGAGGTGAAAATAGAGAAAAAGTCAAAAAAAAAAAATGAAGTTAGGAGCTCCAGGTCCCAAGCGGACCGCTTGGCCAAGCACTCCGCTTGGTTCAAGCCAAGCGGACCGCTTGGATTTACAGTAGGAACTTCTCCTACTGTAAATCCAAGCGAAGCGCTTGGGGCGACCCAAGCGTCCCGCTTGAACCAAGCGCTTCGCTTGGGACGCTCAAGCGGCTCGCTTGGCTTCTTTAAAAGCCAAGCGAGCCACTTGAGTATTGAAGCTCTCCTCTTCATTCTTTTTCATCTTTTTCCCGATTTTTCACCCCAAAAACTTCAATCTCACTCAATTCTCCACCAATTTTTCCAATCTTGTGCATTCTAAAGAGCCCATCACCTCCCCTATCATCTAAACCGAACAAATTTCACGTTTGAAGCATCATTCACAAGGAATCGAAGGTAACCCTCAAGAACCCTAACTTTCTTGAATTTGAGATTTTGATCTTATTGGCTTCAATTGTGTTATGTATTGGTAAATTAGAGTTTGATATTGATTGTTGAGCATGTTTCTTACTGGATGTGATGTCTAAATTAGAATTTTGTTTACTTTGATTTTGATGAACTCTATGGCTTGAATTCTTGCTAGATAATTGTTTGCATGATTGTTAGCTCGAAATTTGAGTATTGATATGATGTTGGTGTTGTTTAGATTGCATGAGAATATGTAGGATTGGTTGGGTAGTTCTAATGGCGAGTTTGTTTGCTTGGTTTGATTCGAATTAGCTAATCCTAACGAAGTGTTAAAGCTTCTCGATTCGCTATGTTTGAATTTTAGCAAGCCTTCAAACTCGTTAAAAAGAACACTTGAGTGAGTTTTGGCGTCTAAGAGTCGACTTGTTGCGTTATGACTTGTTTTAAACGAAGAACGTATACTTGTCTTAGTTTGCTTTTGTAGTTGTGGCCTATGTGCCTTTTGTCGTGTTTAGAGTAGTTTAGCCTTTTGTCTCGGTGCCTTAGTTGGTTAGAATTGAGAAAAATCGAAAAAATGGGGAAACAGGCCAAGCGCCCCGCTTGGGCATCACCAAGCGGACCGCTTGGATTTTCAGTAGGATTTAATCCTACTGAAAATCCAAGCGGCCCGCCTGGATGATGCCAAGCGGAGCGCTTGGCCAAGCGCTTCGCTTGGCATAGTCCAAGCGGGCAGCTTGGGCCCTGTTCCCCCATATTTTCCCTTTTTCTCATTTCGCCACCTTTGTGCACCCGTTTTCACATGTTTCTTGAGTCCTTTCAGGTACTACTCATATATAGGAGATTGGACACGAACCTTTATCTCAGGGAAGTGTACTTTCAATCAAATTTTTCCTTTTCATTCAACTTTTCTTTGCTCGAGGACGAGCAAAAGTTTAGGTTTGGGGAGGGGGTATTGGATTTTCAGTACTATATGCTTGTGTGGTTCGTACATGCCTGATTTTACTAAAGTTCATGTGATTTGTCGTGTTTTTTCAAATTTTTGCATGCATATCATCCATAGATTAGTTGTTGCACGTTGTTGTGTGGAGTCTATTGCCAAGTTTTTTCGAACTTTTTTATTGTGTAGACTAAGTGCTTATGACCATTATCATATGTTGCATCACTTTGCAAGTAGTTTGAGACTTGTCTCGCTTGGTTTGTCACATTCACTTGTGCACTAGTTAAGCTTAGTAGTCTCGACATCACCTCGAGTGGTGTTTCTTCTACTGCGGTTCACGATGATCTTATAAAATGATGCATGTTAGAATCTATGGTTGTAACCCGTGTAATTATGTACGTAAGAGGCGACAAGTTTTTCACCTCGATTAGAGATTGCCAAATGCCTAGGAAGGAGGTAGTGTGAGGTGTGTGATTCCTTGTATTAAACCTATTCTATCGAATAGGTTTGGAGAGGGGGTTACGTTGTTATACTTGTCTTTCGTCTTGAGTCGTTGTAGATTTTTCTTAGCTTTATTTTTCTTTTATTTTGTGTCCCAACCTATTCTCTCGAATATGTCTGGGGAGGTGTCTTTGTAAAAAGTTTTTCCCTTTTTCTTTTTCGTCTTTGTGCTCAAACCTATTCTCTCGAATAGGTTTGGGGAGGTTTTTGAGACGTAGTACTGCTGCTTGCCTAGCTATATAAAAAAAAAAAAGAGAGAAAAAAAAAAAAGAGAAAAAGAAAATAAAAAAGAAAAGAAAAAAAAAGAGAAAAGAAAAAGCGAAAATAAAAAAAAAGAAGAAAGAAAATAAAGAATAAGACCCAAAAGCAAAAGAAGGGTCGTCGCAAGCCAAAAGCAGTCTCGTAGTGTCAAGTGTCATGTAAATATTTTGTCCTTGTGAAGTATCGAGTTGTAAATTCTATCTTTTGTTTCGTGTTGCCTTTGTCCAAGGCCTGTCCTTGACCACCCTCGTCTTGCTATTCAAGAAGTGGTTGAATGAGATTCGTTCTTTGAGAGTCTGGGTAGAATAGGGGAGTGTCTTCTTTTTCTAGGGAACCCTCCTTCATTTGATGAGAGCCAGTATTGGTTCGCCCTCTTTTGAGGAAAAGTCTCGCTTGGTGAACAGTAGTAAGTCCTCGGTTTCATCAGCACGGGCCAATTGTAGTATGATAATGTGAATCATTGTGTCGTCACTGACCAGGTCCAGGTAGAAGATGTTGCGAGAGACTCCTTTGCTTAACCAAGTGCACATGAGAATGTGTATATTGGCAATCGAGGCATTCTTCAACCTACTTGCATGTCATGCTCATTTGGTTTTGTTCATAAGCATTTGGTAGATTCAATAGATTAGTTCACTTTACTTGGCATGAGAATCCTTTTGTGTTGCATTTAGGATAGTTTGTTGCTTGAGGACAAGCAAAGGTTTGGTTTTGGGGAGTTTGATGAACGTATTTTTGACGCGTTCATCTTGTCTTTTTTACCTTCTTTTGCTATCTTTTAGCCTTGTTTTTTGGTTAGTTTTGCAGAATAGTGTCACGTTTTGTGTTTTCTGCATTTTCAGGCACTTAGGTACGAAACGACGTTTTTGGAGCTTAAAACGAGCCTTTTTGATGGAAAAGATGTCCCCGTTGAAGTTCCCCAATCTCCGTGGCTTGTTCGTGAGTGTCTGAGCCCCAATAAGTGCCGAGAAGGACGAGCCCAAGGCACCCGAGGGCCGTTCGTGGGCAAAAGATCGAGTTTCGAGGCCAAAATCTGCCCAGGAGGCAAGCCCTTCGCTTGGAATTGGAGAAGCGGGACGCTTGGAATTTCAGGAGATTTCAAAAGAGGAACAGGAAGCAAGCGCTTCGCTTGGCTCTGCCCAAGCGAAGCGCTTGGCAGCCGTTACAGATCCAGATTTTGCCTTCATTACTTGATTTTTGGAGTTACTTTTTGATATACAGAACATTGGAGACGAGTTTTGGACAGCCCTAAGCCCCTAAAAACTCAGAGAAACTCAGAGATTCATCGTAATTTAGGTTGAGATTCGAGATTTTGATTGGTATTCATCCTTTGTAATCATCTACGGAGAGGTTTTCTTTGCTTTCCACCGATTAGTGACAGCTTTGGTGGTAACTTGTATCACTCTCTTGTCTTGTAGTTTGATTTGATGTATTCTGATTATTATTCATATGAATTGATGTCTATGTTGATGAATATGAGTAGCTAAATCCTTTGTGTTGGTGGTAGAATGTAGAATTATGCATGTTATGGATTATGCTTATGCTTACATGAGGTTGTGAGTCAATCTTGCTGCAAATTACTTCATATGATTCGTAGTTGCCTATAAAATATATTCCAATAGAGTATGTGACAAACTCGTTGGTCAATGAAAGCTATAGGATTGTATGTTAGTGATTTGCAGCATTCTAGATAAATGGTGTTGGTGACAAACACCTCTAAATTATTGATAGTGGCCTTTCATGATGTGTGTCTTGAAAGTTACCTAGACAAGTTGCTTAGCAGACTTAGTTGAAGGTTTTACCCACTGAACTTTTGAGCATATTCGTAATCCATGCATGTGTATTCGATTTCTACCACCGACCGTTTTCCAAACTTGTTTACAAAAACTCTTGATTTCTCATTTCCTTTGTTCAAACATCTTTCTAAAAAATCACCATCTAGTTGACTGAAATTAGCTAGCAAAAACCTTGATCAAAGCCATGTTAGGTCCCGAGAGAACGACACTCGGGGACAACTTGTCATTGCACTCTGTTTGTGTAGTGAAAGGTGTTCTTTGGCTTTTTAAACAAATTTAATTGGTGAAAAACGACATCATCAACGCTTCAGTATTTTGTCGATGTAGGTGGACTGTGTCAATCCTAGCATCCTCTTGGATCTATCTCTATAGATCTTGATCCCTAGGATGTAGTTCGCTTCACCCAAGTCCTTCATTGAGAAGGTACTTGATAACCAAACTTTAGTCTCTTCTAGCATAGAGACATTGTTTCCCATGATCAAAATGTCATCAACATAGATGATCATGAAAACAACTCCCTTGTCGCCGTGCCTAGTGTAGACACAGGGATCTTCCTTGCTTCAGATGAAGTCAAACGATTTGACAGCTTCATCAAAGCGGATATTCCAGCTCCTAGATGCTTGCTTTAGCCCATAGATGGATCTTTGTAATTTGCATACAGCAGTTGGCCTGGTTTTACTAATAAAACCTTCCGGCTGTACCATATAGACCTCTTATTCAAGGTTGCCATTGAGGAAGGCAGTCTTACATCCATCTGCCAGATCTCATAATCATAGTATGCAGCTATCGCAAGTAGAATTCGAATGGACTTCAATTTTGCTACCGGTGAAAAGGTTTCATCGTAATCGATGCCATACCTTTGCGTGTAGCCTTTCGCCACAATTCTAGCCTTGTGTGTTTGTACCTTGCCATCGGCATCTGTCTTTCGTTTAAAGACCCATTTGCACCCAATAGGTCTAACCCCTTGGGGCAAGTCTACCAAGTTCTAAACTTGGTTCTGGTACATTGAGTCCATTTCCAATTCCATGGCCTCTTGCCATTTGTCTGAGTCAATATCAATTATTGCCTCTTTGTAGGTCTCGGGATCTTCCTGATATGATAAGCCGACATCAAGTTCACTGATGTCTTCTATCATAAAGCTTTGCTTCTGAGGTCCTTTCAGGATCCTCTTCGACCTACGAAGCTCGACTGGTTCTGGTGCTTTTCTTTTTTGGCTTCATGTAACACGAACATTATCAGTGGGTACTGATGTAGCTGGTCGCGCCCTTCGACCCTGTTCCCTTGCGGGAGGCTGCTCTTGTGCAACTTGTTGCACAGGTTGGTTGACAACGGGTTCTATTGGTGTGGTTTCAACTGTTGATCTAATCACAGGACTCCCACTGACTATGACATGCCTAGCAAGTGTCATATCATTACCCTTGTCTGCTTCGAAAGCTCCCACTGAACTTGAGTCCATATCAGAAGATTTAGAGAACTCATGTTCGCGCGTGTCAACGTCTAGAATTTCTTCAAGTTCTATCATGTCATCTAACCTATCTTCTTCGAGGTATTCTGCTTCTAAAAACTTGACGTTTCTAGATACTATCACCTTGTGATCTTCAGCATGATAGTATTCATAGCCTCTCGTCTGACGAGGATAGCCTATGAAATATACTTTGACACCCTTGGCATCTAACTTATCAGTGAGCATTAGTTTGACTATCGCAGGACAGCCCCAAGGTCTAAGATAGCCCAGTGAGGGCTTCTTTCCTTTCCATAACTCATAAGGAGTTTTCTCCACTGATTTAAATGGTACACGATTTAGAATGTAGATTGCAGTTTGTAGTGCATATCCCCACAGATATTTTGGAAGAGTCGAGAATCCAATCATTGATCTCACCATGTCTAACAGGGTTCGATTCCTTCTCTCAGACACACCATTTAACTATGGTGTTCCAGGAGGAGTCCATTGCAATTGAATTCCATTTTCCTTTAAGTAGTCGATAAATTCTTCATTAAGGTATTCACCTCCTCCGTCTGATCGAAGAGTGACTATCCTTAGGTTCAATTCATTCTCGACCTCATTCCTAAACTCCTTGAATTTCCGAAAGGTCTCGGATTTATTCTTCATAAGATAAATATATCCATACCTTGAGAAATCGTCAGTAAACGTAACGAACTAAGGATAACCCCCACGCGCATGGACTTTAAAAGGTCCACATACATCGGTATGTATGAGCTCTAAGCAGCGAGTGGCACGAACACCGTGTCCAACAAACGGTTTGTTCGTCATCTTACCCTTAACACATGATTCGCATGTACCATATGATTCAAAATCAAATGGTTCTAAGTAGTCCAACTTCCGTAGTCTTTGAATCCGTGTTTCATTGATATGGCCTAGCCGACAATGCCATAGATAAGATGGATTATTCTTCCTACTTGAAGACGGTTGTTTATTATGTATTTGAAATAAAGGTAGACTACTTTGCAAAATATATAAACCATTCGCTAAGTGAGCCTTTCCATAATACTGGTCATTTAATGAAAAATAACAAGTATTATTCGCAAATCGAAAGGAAAAATCCATATTGTCTAACAATGGAATGGAAATAATATTTCTGACAATGGATGGAACAAAATAAACGTTATCAAGTTCTAAACATTGTCCCGAAGGTAAATCTATCTTGCAGCGTCCAACGCGTTTGGCTTCAACTGGATTGTCGTTCCCAACATGCAAGTCGATTTCACCTTGATTGACTAGCCTGTGTTCAATGAGCCCCTGCACATTATTACAAATGTGCGAGCCACATGCTGTATCTAATACCCAACCATTGGAGTCAAAAGTAGTCATGTTCATTTCAATAACAAACATACATAAGCTAGAAGCCGGTGGCTTCTTAGCTTGATATGCCCTCAGCTTAGGGCAATCTTTCTTCAAATGTCCTTTCTGCTTATAGAAAAGACATACATCTGTGCGTACCGTTCCGCTTCTCTTGAACTTCCTTTTCTGGTTCAGACGCTTAGGCTTATCATTCGAAGTGTTAGCCTTGGCTCCCGACTTTCCCTTACCCTTAGCACCTTTGTTTCTCGGGTTTGGGTTAGACGGTTGCCCAACAAACATGATCGACTTTTCCTTCTTAGGAAGAGTTTGATCATATGTCTTCAGCATATTATGGAGTTCGGGCAGTGTTACGTCCTTCGCATTCATCGTGTAGTTAATGATGAACTGCGAATACGAACTCGGCAATGATTGAAGGACAAAGATCACCATGATCTTGTTCTCTAGCTTAACACCGGCATCAGCAAGCTTTTCAAAGAGACCAATCATTTTGAGAACATGTTCAGACATGTTCCCTCCTTCATTGAGCTTGCATTTGTGTATCTCTTTGATCAAATCAAATTCAACACTTCTAGCTGTCGTCTTAAAGAGCGAATCAAGATGCTTCAGCATCTCATACGGCAACATGCTTTCATGTTGCCTCTGCAGCTCATTGCTCATTGCCGCCAGCATAATACACTGCGCGGATCTAGCATCCTCAAGATGCTTATCAGACTTTGCCTTGTTGGCTTGATTCCAAGCAGCAACCTGATCGGCAGTCTGATTTTCGGGGCACACGGGAATGACCTCGTCCAAGACGTACTCAATCATTTCGTACCTCAGCACCAAACGTATATTCCTGATCCAATCTCGGAAGTTTGGTCCGGTCAAAATTTGCTTCTCTAAGACAGCACGGAGCGAGATACTTGCCATTTCTAATTTCCTAAGGAGAAATAATATAGAACGAAAATAATAAATCAACTATTGAAATATTATTTCTAAATACACAGTCAACATAACTAAACAACAAGGTCCTTTAGCTGTTTAGCTCCCACTATTTTCACATATGCTTCCCCCAAAATAAACATACGGGTAATGTCCAACAAGTTATCGTAGTGGCCAAGATCCAAATCCATACTATGCTATACTCCAACTGGGGCTGGTCGCATAGCATAATATGACCGGTAGGGCTATCCAATTGCGTCACGCAACTCTTGGGTGTTAAATCTAATTTAACCCGATGCTCTACATATTGTACCTATCGAGGTCGCTAGATACAATATGCAGTAAGTTATAACCATAGGCTTACTCTAATCTGACGATCACTGCGAGTCTGTAAGACGAGGTCACCAATACGGGAAAACGCAATGAAAGTTCAGAATTAAAGCACCCTATGGAAAGCATCTCAGAAATATATACATTTTTGTACTTATATTGGTTGGGCGTGTAGCTTGAGGGTTGTTATCAGTCATCTACAAACAAATAAGGTCGCCGCCTACCCATCATGCATGAGCGCCTATCCATTCTAGTTCTAAACGCGGTCAAGCACATAATGGGCGCCGCCTACCCATACATAAAATATGCGGTCCGACATATAAGAGGGCGCCGCCTACCCTCGCATGCATAGCGGTCGAACGGAAAGTAAAATACATGGTACTTAAACATGCATTGTCAAACAATAGCATATCGAGCAAACAAAACAAGTAGTATCCTATGTGGATGCCAAATGACTTCATAATTTCATTATGAAAATTATAATCCCATACTTATAATCTCTATGAAATAATTGAAAATTTGGACTAGAATGAAAAATCGAAACTTCTATTGACCAGGTAGCAATTTTCGAAAACCCGAAGGACTTAATTGTAATTTTTGAAACCTTAGAGGCGTTAAATCTAAAATTCAAAAGTAGAAGAACTAATTTGCAATAAACAATAAATTGATAAATTACAAATAAGCCCTTTAACTTTATACTAATTAAATTTAACCCCTCTAGTTAAAAACAGTTACAATTAAATCATATTTATATTCCAAATATAAAATTCAATCCTCAAAATTTTTCAAAATTCGATTTTGGGTCCAACCCGAAAAAATATATATATACTAAAATACGGGACGGGACCAAGTCCCGTCCCCTACCGTGCCTGCGGCACGCAGGCATGGGCGCCTGCATCCCGCAGGCGGCCGGTCGATTATATATATATATATATTTTATTATTATTATTTTTTTAAATTATAAATTCTAAATTTATATAAAAAACAAAACTTCTGAAAATCGAATTAATCATAGAATCAATTGCATTCACATAAACTACAAAAGCATACAACATATATACGTATATACGTAATCAATTAACCTCGCTCTGATACCATTGTAAGAAAATACAGTCAGAGTTACCCCTAGGGTACGCAGCGGAATTTCAAAAATATTCTTAACATACATGTTAATTAATTATGTATATGCCGTATATATTTAAACACGTCAATTAGAAGACTAACCTTACTTCCAAAGCAAGCACAACTTCCAAGTCTTCGTAGTAATCCGTTGTATCTTCTCCTTCGTCGAAGTCGAAGATATCTGCAATACTCTGATTATCTGCAAGACCATAAGAGTTAGTTTCCAGCTCCTAGAACCTCAACCTTGGTATCCACGGATGAACAGCCTATCAAAAGAATGCTAGGATATTCTTTTTGTGACCAAGAAGATGGGGCGGCAGTTTTCCTCCGGTAAGAGGGGTGGCGCGCGTGGCTTGTATGGAAAGGTAGGGGAGAGCTTTTATTTTCTCTAAGAAAACTGGGTATTCAACTGTGTGAAAAACTATGTCAAAAGCTCTCTAATAGTCTACTATATATAGTAGTCAATAGAAGCCTAAAGCATAAGCAATTAGACTTCGTAAAGGAATAAGAATCTAATTCTTATCGCACTAGGAAACCAATTTCAAGTCTAGATTCATTCCCAATCAAATTAAAACTCAATCAGGAAAATCTAACTTATCCCTTAGACTTCTAATAGAGGAAGGAGTCGAACTCCTTCCCCTACACCATCTGCGCGCGCGCTCTCCCAGGGGTAATAGGTGGGTCCCGATTTTGGGACCCACTTATAGTTCTAAGGCAATTCAAACTCCAAGTAGATTTTGCCCATGTGCATATGTTAATTCTAAATTAACATATCCTTTGAAATCAAACCTCTATTATATTTCTAAAATATAATCTTTAATTGTATTTGCATAAAATACAATTAATTAGCCAATTCAATTAATAATTCCAAATTATTAATTGAGCCACTAAATATTATAATTAATTCCAAATCAATTATAATCCATCAATCACAATTAATTCCAAATCAATTGCGATTCCATCTTCAAGGATATTCTGATAAGCTGAATCACCACATAGTGTGACCCATAGGGCCTAATTGTATTAAGCAAGTCCTAGACTAGGAAAAATGGAATTCCTAGACGGTTTCATTTGCAATATTAATAGGGTGCTTATTAAACGTAGTAGCAATTTTACTAAACGTTGGAAATTTATTAGTAATTTGCAAAAAACACCTTATTTTTAATATTTTACAAATAAGTCACAAATTTATTAAATACACACAAATTACAACTAACACAATTTCATACGTTCATTACTTCCTTCTCCACAACAAATTCTTCAGAAACAATCTCTTCTGAATACAAATTTTCAACATGGAATGGCCACCTTGGACTGAAGAATGGTCGAAGTATGAAAATTATGAGGTAAAGATTACTGATTTTATGTGTATTAAGCCATTTTTTTTTTTTTTTTTTTTTGTAAACCGCAGCAGGCAAGCTAGCCTGCTGCTAATCGCTAGCAGCAGGCCGCTGGCCTGCTGCTCCGCGCGAGCGAGCTCGTTTTTATTTTTTATTTTTTTATTTTTTTTTGCTATATATATATATATATATATATATATATATATATATATATATATATCACACATTTGATTTTCATTTATGATATATATGTTGTTGCTTCTGTTTTTTTTTTTTACAAATTATTAGAACAAATGTACGTATTTATCTCATATATCAATTTATTGATTAGTATACATTTTTATTTTCAGGTTAATGATGATGGGAATGATAAGGAGCAAGATCATATGTATGATGACATGAATTACTTGTTCAATAGTCTTGGAGAATTTCCTACAAGAATAGCCGCAGAAGATGAAGTTAGGCGAATTGGACGGGAAAATCACATGTACTTCACAGTTGTCACAGCACATGCAAATCGGATTTACCTTGGTTGTGAACGTAGTGGGAAGTACAGAGCGACGACGAGTAAAAATGTCAATGTTGTGAGTCGCCATTCAAGTGGGACGAAGAAGAATGAATGTCCCTTTCAGTTGAAACTAAAAAGAAATTGTGATAATGGTCCATGGGTTGTACGCACAAGCGAGAATAGAGGGAGGCATAACCATGCACTTGGGAAGCACCCTAGTTGGCATACATCGGCGGAAAAGTTGAGCGAACCGGAGCTAGAACACATACATAAGTTGTATATGACTCGAAAGAAGCCAAAGAGTATCCTGCAAGAGGTAAAGTTGTTGAATAAAGATAATGTGAGCAACATCAGACATGTGTACAATGCAATTCACAAAAACAAGAACAAGGATAGGGATGGGCTAACCACGATGCAATACTTTCTGAAGTTACTCTCCGATCACCATTACTATCATAATGAGCGAAAGGAATCAGGTAATAATCATGTTGGTGAAGTTTTTTTTGCTCACCATCATAGCGTTGATTTGGTTCGACTATATCCTTATGTTATTCTCTTTGATGCCACATATGCAACAAATCTATATAATATGCCTTTGGTTCAAGTGATGGGTTTATTGCCAACCGGTAAGAATTTTCATGTTGCATTTGCATGCATCTACCATGAAAAGGAGGATAGCTATGTGTGGATAATGAGAGAGTTGAAGAATTTTTTTAGTGCTGTTGAGTATCCAGGTGTTTTTGTTACAGATAGAGAGCAAGCCCTTATGAACGCCATTGATACTGTTTTTCCGGAGAGTGGTCGTCTACTTTGTAGGCGACACATTTCAGAATGTGTACATAAGAATTTTGTTAAACACTCTGGAAGTCGAAAGTATGAGAGGGCAGTTAGGGCAAGGTGGAAGAAGGTTGTGAACTCACAAAGTGTTGATGAATATGAAAAACATGTGGATGAGCTACTTTATACTTGGAGATTCTTACCACTATTTGGAGAGTATGTCAAGAAGACATGGTGTGATCCGCATCATGAAAATTTTGTGTCGTACTGGACAAGAAAATATCTACATTTTGGAACTCAAACAACCAACAGGTACCATTGACTCAATTTTCTTAATTTACTATTGTCCTTTCATTATCGTAAAAGCACACCACTTGCATAAATTTATCATATTCAATTATGCAATCTTTAATATTATTGCAGGGTAGAAAGTGTGCATGCTCAACTGAAGTCCTGGATTAGAAATGCGAGGAGTAATTTTCCTACCATTTTTTTGAAGATCCAAGAGATTGTTGAAGATGAATTGAATCATATTAGATCTGATTTCGAGCTGAATAGAACGAAGGAGTCTTATCATTGTAGAGCAAATTTGTTGTTTCGAAGGCTTGGTAGGATTGTTTCGCATGATGCAATACAGTTGATGGCTAACGAGTTAGAGAAGTGGAATAAAAGATGCTATGACGCAAAATGTAGCGGGGGTGATGCTCCTATTTGTATATGTGAGTTACGCAGCACACATGGGTTGATGTGTGCATGCCACATGAAGAAGCTTGAAGATGAATATACTCCAATCGACCCAATTGATATTCACCCATTCTGGAAAACTCTTGATTTGGATAAGAAATATTCTTGGGATGATTCCGGAAAAGCCACTGTTGATGATATATGTGACGAAGCATTCAGAGGCTTCAAGGAAAGTGCATCTGACGTGCAGAAGAGGATGTTATCTCAATATATCCATGAAATGAGGTTCCCCGCGTCAACCACATTTGAAGAGCCAATTCATCATAAGCACAAAGGACGACCTCCTAACGCTGAGGGGAAAAGATACCAAAGTGAATATGAGAAGGAGAAGAAGAAGGATGAGAAGAAAGATAAGAATGAAAAGAAAGATAAGAAGGAAAAGAAGAAGGATGACAAGAAAGATCAGAAAGATGAGAATAAAAATGAGAAGAAAGATAAGAATAAAAGGAAGAAGGATGAGAAGAAGGATCAGAAAGATGAGAAGAAAAATGAGAAGAAAGATAAGAATGAAAAGAAGAAGGATGAGAAGAAGGATCAGAAAGATGAGAAGAATCAAAAGGACAAGATGAATGAGAAGGAAAAGGCTACGAAACAACTGTTCAACTTTGAATATAGCTCATGGATGCCGGTTCGTTTAGTGGACTATATCACAGGATGGTTGAATGTTGAATCTGATGGGAATTGTGGGTACCGAGCACTAGCCCACTATAGGTACGGGACACAGGAAAAATGGGTTCACGTGCGTCTGGACATAATTCAAGAGATGAGACTCTACAAAGACAAGTATATAGCCATTGCAGGTATGTTGGCTTCCTTCTCATAATTTTTTTCTATTTTTATTTCATTAAAACATGTACATAAATGCTATTTATTATATAATATAAATATGAAACTTTCAATTGTTATTTGACTTGATCTGCAGGAGGTTGTGTTGAATACCAAAGGCAAATTATTAGTTTGACTCATTTTGTTGGGGGATGCGATAAACCTAACTGGTTGAGTATGACAGAACTCGGTCTAGCAGTTGCGACTAAGTATCAGAAAGTTATCCATTGTTACCGTGCAGATAGTAGCTATACATTCGTACCATGGGAATCGCGCGCTGATCCAGAAGACCCACGACCAGATCCACCCGCAGAAGAATGGTCAATTGGTATGAACAGCAACCACTTCTTTGTGATACACGTGGACCCAGGAGCCCCGATCGGGAACTTCATCATTTTTTGGAAATATCATAGGGTGCCACAGGTAGCTCATTGGAAAGATTGGTATGTAGAGAGAGGGAAAGTATGATGAATTCTTGTTAGTTTTTCATAGAATAGCTTTTCACATTTCTGATTTATGATTGCAATATCTTATACAATTTTCCTAATTATTTAGAATCCCCATTATTTATTTTTGTGGTTAGTTTTTGTAAAATAGTGGCATTGCAATAACACAAACTAACATTCGAAACACCCATAGAATAATAATTCAAGTCTCACAAACATAAACTAACATCCAAAAAATAATAATTTAGGTCCAAAACAAACACATAGAAAAACACAAACGTCAAAGGGTTCGAGTATACGGAACACAAATTAAACTAAAACATAAAAGACACGGTCATTGTAGTGCCTAATCAACTATCCTACGAGGCTTCTTGACTAGCATACGGGACAGTTGATGCACAAGGTTTTTCATGTCATCATAAGTGGGAGATGGATTGGTCTGCGAATGGAATGGGGCGACCATATCCGTGATAGTCATAAGCAATTCCGCTTCATAATTCTTATCCTGAACTGCATTCTTGACAACCTCTCTATTTACCTTGGGATGTGTCCTAGGAATATACCAAAGTAGGTAATCAGTAGTATCACTCTCAATTTGAAATGTATTAAGCCTCACAGACCTGAAAGATTAAGATACATATAGTTAGTCATAATGGTCTTCAAATGAAAATTTTTAAATAGACCATTTAAATTTGCATGTAGTCATAGTTACCTCTGTGATAGGTTGCATAAGTGGCTCCGCCATTTCAAAAACATGGTTCGATCGACATGGTGTTCCAGAATGTATTGACGTGGTGTCTCTGTCCTCACAACTTTTACTGGATGAATTGGTGTGAATGGAATAGACTGTCCATATCCAAACTGTCTCATGACACGATCTGGCATATATGGCTTGGTGTAACTCCGACAATGTAGAATACCCTCAAACAGTGTTATCGGAACTTCCTGGGAAGGGTTGTCCCCAAATGGTGTCCAGTTCACCTGAGTACGAAACAAAATTGTACATTTGACGATAATATTCAAACAGAACTAAAGTCAGAATTCAAGTAAACTAGGAAACTTACTTGGTTGGCACGCAACTCGTCCAACTGAATACGGATAGACTTCAGTAATGATTCCTGCTCAGCTAGTCGGTTTGGGGACGGTATCCATCTTTTTGCCCAAGGATCATCTACCACATCTGTTCTTCCCCTTGGACGAAAAGGCGGGAAGTATTCATAAATCCAAGCCTGTAATTAATGCATTGTATGTTAATTCAATAATAAGTATTATAACGACAACATTAGATAAAAAGCACTGACGCTGACGCTAACCTGTAGAAGTGTGAGACAACTAGCAATGTTGGTGCATCCAGCTCGTGATGCCTCTCCGAGTTGTCTGTACAAGTTGGCCAATGTAGCTGCACCCCATGCATAGTTCTGAACACCATCACTTTCATGTAGAAACTCTAGAAAACCGGCGTGGACAAGAGTGGTTGTCTTATCAACGAACAATGTCGTGCCAAGGAGCCACAACAAGTACGTTGAAAATACAGAGTTGTTGTTCAAATTACCCTGTTTTAGGCGCTTCTCCAATTCATCAAACCCACACCGACCATGCTTCCAACCAAGTTCCCTTCCCAATGTGTCATCCAAAGGCAATTCCAGCAGAAGTCCCATATCTGTCATCAAACCCTCAGTCGTGCGACTAGAAATCACAGGCTTACCAGTCACGGGGATCTGTAGAATATACCATACATCGTGTAAAGTGATGGTCATCTCACCGAATGGCATGTGAAAGGAGTTGGTCTCAGGCTGCCATCTCTCAACAAAAGCTGATATAAGAGCGTGGTCAATAGACTTGTACATACAGTCCTTCAGGTGGTATAGCCTATTTTCCTTCAACCATGTCAATACATCATAATTTGCGTCTTTTTCTGGGATAGAGAGAATCTTTGATCTTGCATGTCTTGAATGACAATGCAAGCACCTAAGGACCTATAAAAAAAAAAAAACATGTTACAACAATATTAAATATTATGTGACCAACATAATAATTCAAGTCTCACAAACATAAAATTGACTGACCTCCCCCTTATGCCATATTTGGTATGCAATATGATGTTTGAACGAAGGCAATAACTCCTTTAGTACTGGCCCTCCATCAACTCCCAAACTCATCGGGCTACCATGCACATTACCCTCCATGTCACCATGAATATGTTCTCTCGGCCCTAAATAAAGTAAAAATTAAAAAGAAGAACCTAAACAATATTAACTGATAAAATCACAAGAAATTGAATTACCTTGCAAATTATCATAAGTTTCTTCATCGTCTTCCTCATCACTAGCAATCTCATGGCGATTAATCCCTTTACCTTTACTGCGAAGGTTATCAAGATATGCATCTCTCTCCATATCTTTAAGTGTACCACTAGATATCGAAGTATCATCATCATCGGAACTATCCACCATGGTCTCAGTTGCACGTGCAGACTATTCATGCACTTGGGTACTCTCACTTTCCTGCTCCATGTCATCCCTCGTAGCCCTTGCTTTGGCCTCAACAGGAAGCCTACGTCCTTCTTCTGCACGCTTACGGTTTGATTGAGTAACAACCCTTCCTTGCAAGCGTCCAACACCAACATCTTCCCAATATCCTTTCTTTCCACCCTTATCCATCTATAAATACAACAAAGTAAGATTAGAATGAACAATCAATATCTCTACAACTACGTATACATACAACAAGTCATTAATTTATTATCAAATTATAAGGGGACAATAGAAACACATATATCATAAGTGAAAATCAAATGTGTGCATCAATAAAATATGAAGACCAATTAATATAACAAGTTGAAGTTTGATGTAATTGGATATATATATATATATATAGCAAAAAAAAATTAAAAAAATTAAAAAAACAATTAAAAAAAATAAAAAAAGACACAGCAGGCCGCTGGCCTGCTGTTCGGTCGGAAAAGCAGGCCGCGCGGCCTGCGTTTCCTGCCGAGCAGCCGCGGCTGCTCGGCCTTAATATGGGCGGCGGTGGTTTTCCGCCACCCATATACTTTTTAAAAAAAATAAATTAAAGAACTAACCTTGATTTGAGTTTGATGATATCTCTTGGTGTGTTCTTCAAGTTGAATTGAAATATGTTGATTAGGTTATTGATTTAGAGGCTTGATTTATTTAAGGTGGAATTGTGATGATTTTAAAAGTATTGGGTTAATTTATAAAATTATAAATTTATAGATATTTTATGTAATTTACAATAAATTTCCAACATTTAGTAAATTTATGTTCCGACGTTTAATATTTGCCTATTAATACATGAGGACGTTTGAGAGGTTTCTCAAAGCAAACCCTTTCGTTGCGAAGTCTGTTGCGCCCAACGCGGCGATGGTAACGTCCCTTTATCTGACTGACTCGAATGCATCTAGGATCGATGATGTGTCTATCCCAATAATACATCCACGGGCGTCTTAGGGAGTTGCTTGGTTACGAAGATATACTTATGACTATCATAATATATCGATGCACTGGCCAGTGACTTTACCAACACAACTATGAAGACTATGAGCAGTACTCTCATGTGCTACACATGAGAGATGAATCCTTCACATAAACACTTATCATCCCCATTTGTATGTAGCCATAATCCTGGATCGTGTCTTAGGTCAACTGCTTATTCAGAACTGACATCGACGGGTCCATCAAGGATATGCGGCAACAAATGTGATGATAAAGTCCTGTAAGTCCAAAGGACGACTGGAATCACTTCGACAACTTACCGGTTCCCATAGACACTTCGGTGTAGAATATACATCGATGGGAGTGTCCGGTGGGTACTTCCATTGTTCGGTAATCATCCTTCGCAGTTATGAGAACGTTTCTTGATTGTCCATCAATCCGTTCCGTGGCCGTGGGATCGGCTCACACTTGCTCCAACAAGTATAACCTCCACGCATACTAGTCTCAGCTGGTTCATTCAGACCCCTACATCCGAGATGAACCTCGACTAGGGAGAGTTTGGGATAGATGATAACTCACATAGCTCCCACTATCTGTGTGATCGGTCATCTATCCGAGGGGACATGTTTAATATCAATACAGACAGAAATAGAGATATGACATGCTGCATGCCTGGTGTAATATAAATATGAAAGCGATACTCAATAGTCAAACAACAAACATATATTATATTACGTTGACCTGTGTAATAGTACATTTATGCTCTCTATAAGAGCTGCATGCCCTTAATAAGGACTGTCTCTAGGACATATACACTATCACTTGATTGTAGTAGAAGTTCTGTGGATCCATTCTTGATTCAAACTTTTGATAATGGTTTTCACCTTCTCAGAATCTGAATAGAAGTTTCCAACACCTAGGGCAGCCATTTCACTCACAAGAGTTGTCAACCTGAAATCCAAGTCTTCCAGTGACTCAGTAGCACCTTGTTTGAAGTTTTGAAACTTCAACTTTAGCACTTCAAGTTTGTTTTCCTTGGTTTTGTCCGATCCAACACAAAGATCTTGAACCATTTTCCAAGCTTCCTTAGCAGTTTTGACACCCCATAGTTTGCACTGTATGGTGTCTAGAGTAGATCGAATAATGATGTTTCTTGCTTGGCCATTAAGACGGAATCTCTTGGCTTCATCATAAGTCCATTCCTCTCTTGGTTTTGGTATGATTGTGTCGACCGGTTCACCTAAGACAGTTTCCTTTCCAGCAGTATCTGTGGTTTATGAGGAAAACTTCTCTCAACTTTAGTGATCTTGAGTGGGCCATCTTTTATGACAGTCACCATCTCATCACTAATGGCCTCAAGATGTAGCATCATGTTATTTCTCCATTTCTCATAGTTTTCCAGTCACCTAAAGACATCCTGCGATTTACGGAAACAACTACCAAACTGATCAAGTGAAAGTGATTTACGGAAAGCACCTAAGGGGATCTAGGTGCAGTGCTGAAGGTTATAGAACCTCCAGCTCTGATACCACTTGTTGGTCCCTTTAGACAACAGGTAAAGATTAGAGGGTGGTGGTGAATATTATGTAAAACTTTTGCATCGTCTAAAACTTTCTCAGCAAGTACTTATTACTTTTTAGTAATGAGTTTTCTGGTACTTAACTTTCACAACAAGTGCTTGTTACTTTTCAGTGACAAGTTTGTTGATACTTAGAAACAGAGTGCGGAAGTGTTTTACAGTAAGTGCTTTTGTCAGAAAGCTAGTTTCAACAATTGAGCAGATACACAGTGTAAAACAAAGTACCTTGCTGAAAAATAACTACAGAAATATAAATCACACAAACACTTTTATAGTGGTATCTGAGCGTGGCGTAATCCCTCAACTGATCCACTTTGTCCTTTCTAGGACTGAATCCACTAAGATAAGATATGAGGTTCCTTACAAATCCTATCACTAATGGTTCTCAGAAACCAAAGCACATCTGCCTTGTTTCCAACCTAAACTAGAGAACTGTAACCTTGCTCTCCACCAAACTTAGGACACTTAATCAGCACAACTATGCTTGATTAGTTCCCCCTGAATTTCACGCCTGAATAAGGATGTTTATCAGTAACTTTAATCTATAACAAGTAATCTAAAGAAACTCAATTTGTAATACTTTGCAATAAACAAGTTTGTTGTTTCTCGTGTCAAGACTTGTTCTTGTTTACAAGAAAGAACACTTAACTAATTTCTTATCTTTTAATGTTCTACTTCTTCACAAGTAGCTTTTGTTTCAAGATTAAGTCTTGGAACGGATCAATAGGCAGTAAAGAGTAGAGAAGGATTTGAGTATTTAAAGCACAAGTGAGAGTTTGATCACGTTGTTGACATGCCCTTCTACTCGGCCTGATGTCCTCTATTTATAGTGTCTCAAGGGAGCCGTTTGAATTTCAAATTCTAAGCCTTGTACCTTAAGATGTCACTATCTTGCTTTTGTACTATCAGCAGCGCTCTTCATTTGTCTTTTTGTCTTCATGTTCTTCGGGTGCTAACTTTGCATTTAATGCTCTTTGAAACAATTTCACATATGAACGTTGGAGCCAAAATGCAAGTACTCTTCAGCAAGTAGGTCACAATTGTTATCAGCAAGTGATCAGTCTTAGCTTAAGTTAACACAACCTACTCTTTCATATAGATTTTCACTTATGCATACTGAGTTGCTGAGTTTCTCACTTTCTAGGATAACATTTGCCTTTCTAGATACCTTTCTCAGAATTTGTCTAAGTCTTCAGTCTTCGAATCTTCAACTTTCTGAGCGGTTCTAGATCTTCAATAGATTGTTCATAAAAACAACGTACATCATTAGCAACCTTAAGAACCTAACTAGTACCTACACTAAGTCTTCAGCAAACGTTCCTCTTTTACAATGTTCTTAAAATTCTAAATTCCTATGGACCTTAAGAGTACTAGTTACTGGACTTTTACTTAACTTTAGCATGGTTAATTGCTCATCAAAATTACAAGTTTCCTAACAATAATGAACCATGGTGATTGATAGCCCTAAAATGGATCCCATGCATGTTAATGTCAGCCTTGAAAGTTACACAGGAGGAGTTGATTTTTGTTCCGCTGTATGTAAAATCGAGATTGTTGTTTTACATGCATGTGCAAGTAATTTCATCTTTCTAGTAGGAACATGTTTCAGGAAAATTTGTTGAACAAACATACTCTGATTTTGAAACACATCATATTGGACAGGGCCAAGATGGACCCGGGACTCACTCTCATGGGAAATTTCGAGCCCCTGAGAAAGAAATGAGAAAAGTAAGGTCAAAGCAAGACAAAGCTTTGGAAGAAGTCAGCACTCTAAAATTACGTACCCAAATGCACACCATCTTGTAGAGTATGTTAGGAGAGTTAAGATTTACTAACATTGCAGGTCCGGGTGGATCAAGACATAACCAAAGGTCTACTTCATGCGTGAAGATGAAAAGATGAAATGCAACAACACAGAAAGTGAAGATGTCAGCACTGATGACAGATCTGAGGGACCATTTGCAAATGGTACCCAGGTGATGATAGAGTGCATGATTCAAGGCAGAAAGGCAAAGCTATTGACAAACACTTTCGAAAGAATCATAGAGGACCTGGTGGGTCACGCGGGCTCAAATAGATTATTCTTCTATTCAACGTGTTCATGTTCTGCTATGAGGAATTCATGATGTATCTTGTTGGTTTATCGCATTACTGAATCAAGTAAATACACAATAATACCTATGAGTTTTATTTGTAGTTTGATGGAGAAAATCGCAAGTGTACGATATCGCAACAAGTAATATAATGATAAATCGAGTATCGTCTCCACAGGGACTGATTTGTTGACAAGTACTAACGTATATTAAACTAAGATCTAAATTAGTTGGGAAAATATTAATTGGGAATTCTATACTAATTAAATACTACGAACTACAAATATAAACTTCTGATAAAATCAATAGACAAAATATCTAGGGATTCCGATTTCACCATAGTTAATAAAATGCATTCTCATATTCTTCAGTTAATCACAGTTAATCCAGTTGCAGACAATAAAGCTTCCCTAATTAATTCACTAATCTCTCTCGAGAATTAATAAACCTCTTCTATCATGTAGTTATCATCTCTCGAACCTCTAACATACATAATAAAACACAATAAACACTAGGAAACTTATACACGATTGCATAAAACCTATGGATATCTCTATCTCACAGTATTTTACGGTACTTTAATCTATTGGCAGAATTAACTCTCATCTTGAATTAAAACCCTGGAATCATGCAATTGGTGATCACGCAATTACAAGCAATAAGAACAGATTAAAATACTCAACAACCATGAAAAACCATGAATTAACTTCGAATAATCAAATAAACATGTTCATAACTAGGCTACATCGTAACCCTAGAAAACAGGAATTAGTTCAACATAATCCAAGAATCAAAGATCAAGAAGTATGAAGACATAACTGATGAACGTGTATTTTACACCTTCATTCGAGTCTTTTTTCACCTATTTTTGCTATCCTCTATGTTAATTTAGCTATATTTTAGTGCATTTTATTAGAATAGTGTCACGTTTCCCTTTAGTTTGCATTTTACAGGTTTTAGGTGAAAACCGTGGTTTTCCGGGCAATTATATTGAAGAGAACGAAGAATCGATGTTCCGAGGACATTTTTGGAGTATCTAGAAGATTCCGGATGGGATTTGAAGTCTAGGGGTCGAGTTTGAAGGCTTAAAGGTCACTAGAAGGCAAAAACCGAGTCCGAAAAGGAAAAGAAATCCAAAAACGCGTCTCTCGCCGACTAGAGCTCCCGGGCGATTCGCCCGGGATGTGGGGCGGTTCGCCCGGTGTGTGGGGCGACTCGCCCCACGCTTGACGAACTTCTATATATAGTTGCTGTTTCTCTACGTTTTTTCATACTTTCTCAGACCTTTTTTCAATACCTTTCTCATTAGTTTTAGGTAGGAGTTCTCCAGAGCCTGTTCTGGAAATTCTTAGCATAGGAGACAATTTTTCTTATCAATTTGGAGCTTGTGAGATCGCGATCCTTCGGAGATTTACAACCTTCGGTAACATTGTATCTCAGATTTTTCTATTTATATTTATATCTTTCAACATGTTTTCATTCAATCTTGCTATGATTTATGTTGATTGCATGACATCTATGAATAGCTAAATCTGTCGTTGGTGATCATATGTGATTTCTTAGCGAAGGGTTATTAATTATTCATGATGGCGGTAATGCGAATCAGACTTTGAGTTATTGCTTTATTTCTTTGATCTATCTAAGCCCTCTATCTTCGTAGTGTTGAATAAAATGGAACACATTGGACAATTCATGATCTTAGATCTCTATGCAAAACGATCGGGTACTTCATGCATGATTATTAGCCTGCTATGCTTTGAATGGTCATACTCTCACTAACTTCCATTATCTTGATAAGAAAAACCTGTGCTAAGTCGTCTGTTGATTTTATAGTTTAAGTTAAATTAGATCAAGCTAGTTATAGTCCTTAGAGATCGACACTCGAGGTTATTTTACTGCTACACTACGATTTTCGTTGTAGTTGTGAATTGCCTTTGGCTAAAAAACAAATTTATTTCATTAATTGAATCTGACAAATTCCAGTTCATCAAATTGGCGCCGTTGCCGGGGACTATACTCCTTTTCTCTGTTTAGCATTTATATATTTTCAGCATTCAATTCCTAGTTTTAGTAGTTTTTATTTTTTCTATTTGATCTCTCTGATACTCCTTTCTTAGCTTGTTACAGATAGTGTATGCGAAGTACACGATCTAGGGGAACACCGGTTGCTGAACCAATTGTTGAAATTGACAGAGTCTACCACCAAAGAAGGCGACTACTTCGACGACGTGAACTAGAGGAAATAGAGGATACCGATATCTCTGAATCTCTACACAGTCTTTTTAAGGAAATCGTCGGAATGGAAGAAGCTAAACCACTGAAAGCATGGTTCAACCCACCAAGGATCGTATGAGGGGACCAGCGATTTTTCTTTCGTCTGCAACTCGAGATCTGGAAATAAAAAACCACGCGTTCCAACAACTTTCGAGGTTCTATGGCTTAGCAAGGGAATATGTGATTGGGTACTTACACGATATCGATGATTTCGTCAACCAACTCCCACGACCCGGAGCTGAAATAACAACGGATGAGTTGAGAATGAAGGTTTTTTCTATGGGGCTTGGCGACAGAGCCAAGTCATGGTTGAGTTCTCTACCGGCGGGTTCGTTGGACACTTGGGAAAAGGATTTTTCAGCATTCATGGAGAAATACTTCCCTCACACCTTGACTAATGCGCTTAAGGCGCAAATCACTGGGTTCAAACAAGACTATGATGAGACCATCTACACCGCGTTTGAGAGGTTCCAAGACCTCATGAACAAGTGCCCTCACCATGGTTTTGAGCTTTCGGATCTTGTCCAACACTTCTACAATGGACTGACCTTTGAGAACCAGCAGGTGATGAATGTGTATTTTACACTTTCATTCGAGTCTTTTTCACCTATTTTAGCTATCCTCTATGTTAATTTAGCTATATTTTAATGCATTTTATTAGAATAGTGTCACGTTTCCCTTTAGATTTTATTTTACAGGTTTTGGTTGAAATTCGAAGATTTCCGGGCAAATATATTGAAGTTGACAAGTAATTGGTGTTCCAGAAGCCTATTTGGAGTATCTGAAGGTTTCCGGATAGGATTTGAAGTCTAGGGGCCGAATCTGGAGGTTAGAAGGCTACTAGAAGACAGAAACCGAGTCCGAAAAGGGGAAGAAATCCAAAAACGCGTCGAAAACGCGGAGTTCCGCGAGAAAAAACCGGGGGCGAACCGCCCCACACCGGGCGAACCGCCGGGCGCGTGGGGCGAACCGCCCCGTGGTATTTCGGGGCCTATATATAGTTGCTCAGTTTTCTCCGAAAATCATATCTTTCCAGACCTACTTTCTCACCTCTCTCTATAGTTTTAGGTAGGAACTTCCCGGGGCCTGTCCTGGGAGTTCTGTAGCTTAGGGGATACTTTTTCATAGCGGATTGGAGCTCGTAGGATCGCAATTCTTCGGAGATTGACAACCTTCGGTAACTTGTATCTTACAGTTAATCTACTTATTTTATATATCTTTCAATATGTTTTCTTCTATGATTTCTATTGATTGCATGCCTATTATGAGTAGCTAAACTTATCATTGGTGGTAGTATGTGAATTCTTAGCGAAGGGAAGATAATCATGCTAATGGCTATATCGCGCATTATACTCCGTGTCATTGCTTTATTTCGTTGATCAGGCACAACCTAAATTCTCGTATGTTGTATTAATTATTATGCACAATTGGACAATTGTCGACCATCAGACCAATTATCTTCGTAGTGTTGAATAATTACGGAACACATTAGGACAATAGTGATTGACTTGTCAGACCAATTATCTTCGTAGTGCTTAATATTTGCAGCAGGACACTAGATTGATTCAAAGAACTCTATGCAAGACCGAGGAATTTATGCATGATTATCGACCCGTTATGTTAAGAAGGACCATACTATCACCAATCTCCATTATATGCTAGAAACCCCCTTTTGCTATCTGTCTGCTGTTTTATATTCTCTTGTTAAACAGATAAAGCTAGTTATAGTCTTGAGAGAACGACACTCGAGTCATTCTACTGCTACACTACGGTTTTCGTTGTAGTTGTGGATTGCCTTTGGCTAATTACAAATTTATTTGCTTGAATTCGGAGCACGACATCTGCACGTTCATCAAATTGGCACCGTTGCCGGGGACTATACTCCTTTTTTCTGTTTAATTTGTTTATATTTTCAGCTTTAGATTTCTAATTCTACTAGTTTTAGTTTCCCTTTTTAATCTGTCTCTGATACTGCTTTCCTAGTCTGTTTCTAATCACCTTTCCTAGTCTGTTACAGATAGTGTATGCCGCATACACGTTCTGCAGGAACACCGCTTGCTGATTCAATTGTTGAGATCGATAGAGTCTACCACCAAAGAAGGCGACTACTTGAAAGGCGCGCACTAGAGGAAATAGAGGATACCGATTTCTCTGAATCTGTACACATTCTTTTCAAGGAAATCGACGGAATGGCAGAAGCTAGACCACTGAAGGCATGGGTTCAACCCACCAAGGATCGTATGAGGGGACCGGCGATAGTTCTTTCGTCTGCAACCCGAGATCTGGAAATCAAGAACCACGCATTCCAACAACTTCCGAGGTTCTATGGCTTATCAAGGGAAGATGTGATGGGGTACTTGCACGATATCGATGATTTCGTCAACCAACTCCCACGACCCGGAGCTGACATAATAACGGATGAGTTGAGGATGAAGGTTTTTTCTATGGGACATGGCGACAGAGCCAAGTCATAGTTAAGTTCTCTTCCAGCGGGCTCGCTGGACACTTGGGAGATGGTTTTTTCAGCATTCATGGAGAAATACTTCCCTCACACCTTGACTACCGCGCTAAAGGCGCAGATCACTGGATTCAAGCAGGACTATGATGAGACCATCTACACCGCGTTCGAGAGGTTCCAAGATCTCACGAACAAGTGCCCTCACCATGGTTTTGAACTTTCTGACCTAGTCCAACACTTCTACAATGGACTAACCTTCGAGAACCAACAAGTGGTGGATTTCCAATGCCGAGGCAATATTTGCGAGGAAACCGCAGAAGCCGTCTGGACAGTTTTCGAAAGGCTTGCTAAAGGTTCGCAGTTCAAGGACCCAAGAGCAATGGTTAGGAGACGTGGACCTGAAGCTCCACCGACTCAAGAAGCCCCTATGTATAGAGGGAATGGGGATCAATTCGAGTGCTTTACCAACGAATTGAAGCAAGTCCTCAAGAGCGCCACCGGAACAACTGTTTCGAACGAAGTATGCCGAATATGCAAGAACTATGGGCATGGGGCTCATATGTGTAGATCGGAGCTGGCATACGATGATGGCAACTGGGCTCGAGGAGGTGAAGAAGAAGCCTTTGCTACGGAGTTTGGCACTCAAGAAGTTAGCTACGGACAAGACGGAAGGAATCCTCGAGGTGGATTTTGGGGAAGAGGATACCGTAACAATCAAGGATATGCACCGGCTAACCAAACTTATGGACCTAACCAAGACCGTAGTAGGCTGAACTATGGTAATGATCACTGCGAAAACCCCGCTCCGAAAGAGCCGTCGAAGTCGAAGTCGGCTCAACTGATGGAGAACTTGCAAAAGATGGTCGATCACACACAAAGTTTTCTCAAACGTTATGAAGAAGATTCCGAGAAGACTAGGGTAAGGCTTGATAGGTTGGAAGAGAGCACTAGGCTTGCCCATCAAAAGATGCAAGAGTTGATCGACCGAGGAGCAAGTAGGGAACAAGGCAAACAGCCTAGCAACACTGTGAAGTCGAACGCCATTACATTGGCTGGTGATGTACCTGACGAAATCACCATCAAAAAGGTTGTTAGGTGCGAGTGTTGCATGAAGGAAGAACTTCTAGAGGCTGAGGAAGAAGAGAAGGACCTTGGTTTTGACACAAGTGATGAGGAGCAAGAGGATCCCGAACCACTCCCTAAAAGTTTCGATGTAAGGTAGGGATTTGTGAGCTTGAAGATGTCCGTGCCACACTAGACACGGGATCCTACTCGAACATAATTCCTTTGAATGTGTTTGAAAAGAGCAACCTTGGAAAACTATCTGAGCAAAGGGCTATTGTGCAACTGGCGGATGGATCCTTTATGAGACCCGAGGGCGTTGTGAAAAATGTGTTGGTCAAGATTGGTGAAGCATCTATATACACCAATTTTGTAGTTATGCCGGCGTCTGCACCTAGAACGGGGGATGTCATACTCTTAGGGCAAACATTCTTGACCAAACTACGCTCCTTGATGGACATCTACCAAAGAACTTGCACTATTGAAGTGAATGGCAAGCAACACGTATTACAAGCCATACCTGATCCACCTGAACCGCCAGATATTACTACTCACTACTGTGGTCTTGCAGCCTATATTCTTTCTTATTCACAGGTTCGTGGCATGGAGAGGAGATCAATGAAGGGGAAGCCTAGTACCCGCAAAAAGAAGAGATAGGCGCAGACAGGAGTCGAGTCAAAGACTTTAAACAATGACGCTATCCGGGAGGCAACCCGGAATTTTTATCGCTTTCTTTACTGCTTTTCTGCATGCATTCATTCTTGAACTATTTGCTTCTCGTATGCGAATTTGTTCATGTCTGTGTCATATGTGCTTATGTTTGAGTGAGATTTTTCGAGTGGTTTTTTGTAAAAAATTGGTTTCGGGGATTAAAACCGCATTTTCTGACGTCGGGAACCGTCTCCCCGCATTGGGGAGCACGGGGCGAACCGCCCCGTGTGGGGCGAACCGCCCCACGGCTCCAGATCTTCAGAAACGCGGATTTCTTCCCCAAAACCTCATTTTCTTCATATTTCATCATTCCTCCTCCCAAAAAACCCGAAAAACGCGATTTCATCTTCATAACTTCTTCATTTCTTGACCAAATTTAGTGTTCTTTAGCTTAAATCGAAGCCTATTACATGATCTATCATCCTATCCGAACAGATTTCATCCTAATTCGTTAGATTTGCAGATATGAGGTATCATCCTTAGAACCCTAATTTTCAAATTTGGGGATTTTCTAATTTGAGCTTCAATTTTGCTTATTTGATGCTTGGGTATGTTGTTTGTGTGATTAGACATGTTATTTACTATCAATTGCATGCTCAATTTTACTTGGATTGTTGATTTGGGTATTTTGCTACTAGATGATATATCTTGTTCTGCAATATGTCTTTATCTTTGATTTCTTGCATATGATTGTGTTTATTGATGTAATGTTGGTGGATTTGACAATAGAATGCTTGATAGTTGAGTATGAGGATTTATGATAGTAGAATTTTTTCGCTGCTATGGTATGAATTGAGCCTTGTTATCAAGGTTATTGGTTGTCCAGTAAGAGCATGATGTGATGTATTGCATGTAGTAGTTACATTGGTATGTTGCATGATGAAGTAGCTAGGCTAGAAATTACGGTTTCGGGAGCTCGATTGATGATTTTATCACTTGTGTGTTTCGCTCTTACTCTAGCATATATTTGAGTCAGTTTTGTGTCATACGAGGTGCTAACCACTGTTTGTAGGTACCATACCAAGGGAAAGGAGCATTCCCGTATGATTGCTGTGAAGAACCATGTCAAGGAAGGTGACCTCGCTAGATGTGCGTTCGAGCCAAGGGGTTTTGCAACAACGTCGTGGATTAGCCAAGAGGAGGAGCTAGAGTACACCTGGAGTAAGGACTCCTATGCCTATTCATGCACCACCGAAGGGACAGAAACCATTATTACGTCATCACTCCATCACGAGGACTGCAGAGTTCGAGTGAACAGGAAGGCACCGGGACATTCTCGCCGCGACGGATTCAATCTTGAGTTCGCAGTTGCTAGAAGATCCGAAGCGCTAGATTGGTTCCAAAACATAATGACATGGGTGCCCAGCACCTTGTTGGGGTGCCCCTTGCCTGCCTCTAAAGTGAGCATCATATAGACATCGGTCGGATCCACCGTAGAGAATGTGGTCGAAATTGGAGAAAAAGGTAGAAGACTTCTGAGTATCCGAGCAGCTTACTGAAACCTTCTCGTGGTGTAAAACGTTGGAGGGGGAGGTCCTGATACCACTGCCCTTTTCCCTTCAACAGTTCACATCCTATTGGAGGGCTTCAGGATGGAGGATTCCATAACAGCGGCGGCTAATCTTGAGAATTCTACCTGCCACTACAACTCTACTAGTGAGGATGTGCGTGACAGTAGTGACAATGAAGGCCATACGGGCAGTGATGATACTAACGGAGGAGTTGTTCCTATCCGGCCCATAATTGAAACTACCATGCCTACCAGAAGACCTGATGACACCCTATAAAGCTCCCAGAGGAGGCCCAATAAATCACAAGCAGCATACTCAGCCGACCGAGGCCAAACCATGGGGTAACATCTAGTATCACATCTTATTTCCTCATTTTCTTACTGCTAGGGACTAGCGTTAATTTCATGAGGGGGGATGAGATTTATGTGATCTGATGTTGTTACTTTGGAGCTTGGTATTGGTAGGATGAGTATAGTACCTCGCATGCTTTATCCGTCTGCATTTGCATTTGCACGTTTACCGCTTTCTTAGATTTTTTAGGTTGCATTTCACTACATTTATCCTAGGATAGTCTTGCATGTTTTATATGGAGTTTATTGCCGAATTTTTTGAACTTTTTTATTGGGTAGATCAACTAACTATGCCATTAATCGTAAGCTTCATCTCTATGAATTTGTTTGAGGTTTTTCTCGCTTGGCTTGTCACATTTATGTATTGCACTTAGTTAAGCTTGGTAGTCTCGACATCACTTAGTGGTGTTTTCTCTACTGCGGTTCACGAAGGCCTTTATAATAGGATGATGCATGTTAGGGTCTTATGGTTGTTTCCCGAGTAATTATGTACATAAGAGGCAACAAGTCTTCACCATGCTTTGAGATTGCTAAATGCCTAGGAAGGAGGTAGTGTGAGGTTGTGTGATCCTTTGTTTATAATCTATTCTTCCGAATAGGTTTGGGGAGGGGGTTACACCATCATAGACTTGTTTCTGTTTTTCATTTTCATATCGTGAGTTTATTTTTCCTTTTCCGTGAATTTTGTGCTCCAACCTATTCTTTCGAATAGGTTTGGGGAAGTCGTGTGAGTCATTTTGTTTCTCTTTTTGTTATGCTACTGCTGGCTAGAAAAAAAAAATCGAAAAAAAAGAAAGAAAAATTCCAGAAAAAAAAGAGAAAAAGAAAAAGAAAAAAAAAGATCCTGGAAAGAAAAAGAAAAGACCCCAAAAAAGCAAAGAAGGGTCCAAAAAAAAAAGAAAAAAGCCAAATAGCAGTTTAGCAAAGTGTTGAGTCTTTTCCATTTTTTGTAATGTTCGTAATCGTGTTTTTCTATTTTTTATCTTTTTTGTCTTGAGTGTCATCTGTTCTAGACCACCCTCGTCCTGCCATTCAGGACGTGGTGAATAGCTTAAGACTTTACTTGAGAGATGGGTAGAATAGGGGAGTGTTGTCTTTTATAGGGAACCCTCCTTCGTTTTATGAGAGCCAGTACTGGTTCGACCTCTTTTGAGGAAAAGTCTTAACATGGTGGAACAGCAGTAAGTCCTCAGTTTCATAGGCACGGGGCAACCATTCGTATCTTAGCATGCTTCATTACGTCGTCACTGACTAGGTCCAAGTAGAGAATGTTACGAGAGACTATCTTGTCTTGACATAAGTGCTTATGTGGATGTGTATAAGTCAATCGAGGTATTCTTCAACCTATATTCATGCTTTGTTTCATATGGTTTTTGTTCATATGTTATTTGATAGATTAAGTAGATTAGTTCATTTTATTTGGCATGAGACTCCATTTTGTGTCTTGCATGTTTTTTGTATTAGAGTCTAGCTTAGTTGCTTGAGGACAAGCAAAGGTTCGGTTTGGGGAGTTTGATGAATGTGTATTTTACACTTTCATTCGAGTCTTTTTCACCTATTTTAGCTATCCTCTATGTTAATTTAGCTATATTTTAATGCATTTTATTAGAATAGTGTCACGTTTCCCTTTAGATTTTATTTTACAGGTTTTGGTTGAAATTCGAAGATTTCCGGGCAAATATATTGAAGTTGACAAGGAATTGGTGTTCCAAAAGCCTATTTGGAGTATCTGGAGGTTTCCGGATAGGATTTGAAGTCTAGGGGCCGAATCTGGAGGTTAGAAGGCTACTAGAAGACAGAAACCGAGTCCGAAAAGGGGAAGAAATCCAAAAACGCGTCGAAAACGCAGAATTCCGCGAGAAAAACCCGGGGCGAACCGCCGCACAGCTGGGGCGAACCGCCCCACACCGGGCGAACCGCCGGGCGTGTGGGGCGAACCGCCCCGTGGTATTTCGGGGTCTATATATAGTTGCTCAGTTTTCTCCGAAAATCATATCTTTCCAGACCTACTTTCTCACCTCTCTCTATAGTTTTAGGTAGGAACTTCCCGGGGCCTGTCCTGGGAGTTCTGTAGCTTAGGGATACTTTTTCATAGCGGATTGGAGCTCGTAGGATCGGAATTCTTCGGAGATTGACAACCTTCGGTAACTTGTATCTTACAGTTTAATCTACTTATTTTATATATCTTTCAATATGTTTTCTTCTATGATTTCTATTGATCTACTTATCGTTGGTGGTAGTATGTGAATTCTTAGCGAAGGGAAGATAATCATGCTAATGGCTATATCGCGCATTATACTCCGTGCCATTGCTTTATTTCGTTGATCAGGCACAGCCTAAATTCTCGTATGTTGTATTAATTATTATGCACAATTGGACACTTGTCGACCATCAGACCAATTATCTTCGTAGTGTTGAATAATTACGGAACACATTAGGACAATAGTGATTGACTTGTCAGACCAATTATCTTCGTAGTGCTTGATATTTGCAGCAGGACACTAGATTGATTCAAAGATCTCTATGCAAGACCGAGGAATTTATGCATGATTATCGACCCGTTATGTTAAGAAGGACCATACTATCACCAATCTCCATTATCTGCTAGAAACCCCCTTTTGCTATCTATCTGCTGTTTTATATTCTCTTGTTAAACAGATAAAGCTAGTTATAGTCCTGAGAGAACGACACTCGAGTCATTCTACTGCTACACTACGGTTTTCGTTGTAGTTGTGGATTGCCTTTGGCTAATTACAAATTTATTTGCTTGAATTCGGAGCACGACATCCGCACGTTCATCAGCAGGTGGTGGATTTCCAATGCCGTGGCAATATTTGGGAGGAAACCGCGAAAGCCGTCTGGGCGGTTTTCGAAAGGCTTGCCAAGGGTTCGCAATTCAAGGATCCAAGAGCAATGGTTAGGAGACGTGGACCTTAAGCTCCACCTACTCAGGAGGCCCATATGTATGGGGAGAATGGGGATCGATTCAAGTGCTTTACCAACGAGTTGGAACAAGTCCTGAAGAGCGCCACTCGAACATCTGTGTCAAATGAAGTTTGCCGAATATGCAAGAACTATGGGCATGGAGCTCATATGTGTAGATCGGAGCTTGAATATTGATGATGTTGTTTTTTCACCAATTAAATTTGTTTGTAGCCAAAGAACACTTATCACTACACAAACTAGAGTGCAATGGCAAGTTGTCCCCGAGTGTCATTCTCTCAGGACCTAACGTGGCTTTGTTTAGTGCAAACAATTGTAATTAACCAAGAAGCAAGTTTTGTGTGATTAAACCAAGCACTCATGCAAATCAGAAACTATCAAGAGGAAGATAAAATCAAATAGAGGAAGATGTTGGTGGTAGCTTAGTGGACATGACAAACCATGGGTTACAACTTGCTATCATGCTATGAACATTTAAACATACAATAGAGAAGTATTAATTGACCACAAAGTTGTCACATGCTTTGCATTCGAAAATACGGAATTGGCTACTCCCAATTGTATGGATGATCTAGAAGTATTAAGCGACCATAAGGGCTGTCACTACCTTGTATTCGAAGATTTGTAATTGGCTACTTTAGATCTTACGCAATGGTTCAAAGCACAACAAGCATAATCATAACCCTAGCTATCATGTCCACATTCTACCACCAACAATCGTGAATTAGCTACTCATAACGGATCTTGAAACAAACAACATCATATATGAATAACAATAACAAACATTCATAATCAGAATCAAAATAAGGAGAATTGATACAAGTTACCACCGATTGTCACGAGACGGTGGAATGCCCAAATCTCACGGATCAAGATACAATGAAGATGAAATTGGATGTAATCACGTCTTTCTTGATGATAATCAAGCCTCTAGATAATGGGTCTGAGCTATGGAGCTTCAAAGAGCTCTCACCAGCAATTACAAAGTGAAAAGAATGAGAAAAAGTAACTGAAAATCGAGTTTTAATGCCAAAATCGCGATCTGGATCTGAGTCCAAGCGCCCCGCTTGAAGAGGCCAAGCGGTCCGCTTGAAATTGCAGAATCTGTCCCAGGCTCATACGATGTCGGATCAGGGCGTGTAATATATCGTTGGATAGCTCTTTGAGTTAGATACGCGTGGAAGTTGGTTTGAGGTCAATACATTTCTGTATGAGAAAGTTATGGCCGAAATGGTTAGGCTGCATCAATCTTGCACACTCGAACGACTCCAAAACTTCCACCCGAACATTTGAATTTGCTTCCAAGGTAAGGCTAGGCTCTCCAAAGTGTGATTCTTGGCTTAACTAGAACTAAGGGCACTCACAAATATCCACGGAGATCAAGGAACTTCAACGGGGTCATTTTTCATCCAAAATGCTTCGTTTTTAGCTCCAGAAACACCGTTTCGTACCTAAGTGCCTGAAAATGCAAAAAACACAAAACGTGACACTATTCTACAAAACTAACCAAAAAACTAAGCTAAAAGATAGCAAAAGAAGGCAAAAAAGTCAAGATGAACGCGTCAAAAAAACGTTCATCAAATATGATGATGGCAATTGGGTTCAAGGAGGCGAAGAGGAAGCCTTTGCTACGGAATTTGATACTCAAGAAGCTAGCTATGGAAGATGGTAGGAATCCTCGAGGTGGATTTTGGAGAAGAGGGTTCCGGAACAATCAAGGATAAGCACCGGCTAGCCAAACTTATGGACCTAACCAAGTCCGTAGTAGGCTTAGCTATGGTAATGATCACTGCAAAAATCCCGCTCCCAAAGAGCAACCGAAGTCGAAGACAGCTCTACTGATGGAAAACTTGCAGAAAATGGTTGATCACACCCAAAGTTTTCTTAAGCGTTATGAAGAAGATTCCGAGAAGACTAGGGCGAGGCTTGATCGTTTGGAAGAGAGCACTAGGCTTGCCCATCAAAAGATGCAAGAGTTGATTGACCGTGGAACAAGTAGGGAGCAAGGAAAATTGCCTAGCAACACTGAGAAGTCGATGTCTATTACCTTGGTGGGTGATCTTCCTGTTGAAATCACTATCAAGAAGGTTGCTAAGTGTGAACGTTGCAAGGATGAGGAACCCCCACTAGCCAAGGAAGAAGAGAAGGACCTTGGTTCTGATAAGAGTGATGGGGAGCAAGAGGATCCCGAGCCAATCCCTCAGAGTTTCGATGTTAAGGTCGGGATTGGTGAACTTGAAGATGTTCGTGCTACACTAGATACGGGATCTTATTCTAATGTGCTCCCAATGAATGTGTTTGAGAAGAGTAGCCTTGGAAAACTATCTGAGCATAAGGCTAATGTGCAATTGGCGGATGGATCCTTTGTGAGACCCGAAGGCGTTGTGAAGAACGTACTGGTTAAGATTGGTGAAGCTTCTGTGTACACCAACTTTGTAGTTATGCCGGCGTCTACACCTGGGATGGGGGATGTTGTTCTCTTGGGGCGAACGTTCTTGACTAAGCTACGCTCCGTGATAGACATCTACCGAAGAACTTGCACCACTGAGGTGGATGGCAAGCGACATGTGTTGCGAGCCATATCTGATCCAAATAATCACTTCAATGCTTCTCACACAATTAACTACTTTGGTCTTGCTGTCTATGTTCATTCTCATTCACAGATTCGTGGCATGAGGAAAAGATCCATGAAGGGGAAGTCTAGTACCCTCAAAAAGAAAAACTAGGAGCAAGAAGAAGTCGAGTCAAAGACTCTAAACAATGGCGCTATCCGGGAGGCAACCCGGAGTTTTATCGCTTTTTACCGCTTTATTGCATTGCATGCATTCATACGTTGGACAATTTGCCTCTCTTTATGTGAATTTGTTCGCTTATGTATCGTTTTGTGCTTATGTTTATGTTTGAGTGAACCTTTTCAAGTGTTTTTTATGAGTAGAATGGTTTTCGGGGATAAAAAAACTGAGTTTTTCGAAAAATTTCGTCTCCCCACCTCTGGAGGTGGGGGGCGAATCGCCCCACAGAGCCAGAGAGTTTCATACTCTCTGGAAAGTGGGGGACGATTCGCCCCACGCACGAGGCGAACCGCCCCACACCATCAGACAATTCATATACGGGATTTCATCCCAAAAATCCTCATTATTCATCTCCTTCCACTTTTTTACTACCAAAATTCCCAAAACTCAAAAATTCTTCAATCTTTCATAAAATCTTCAATACTCCATCAAATTTTGTGTTCTTTAGCTTCAATCGAAGCCCATTGCGTGCTCTCTCTTTTCATCCGAACAAATTTCTTCCTAGTTCATTCATTCGTCGGATCTGAGGTAATCTCATATGAACCTTAATTTTTCAAATTTGGGGGTTTTTTGATTTATGCTTCAATTAAGCTTATATGATGTATGGGTTGATGGTTTGTGTGATTAGAAACGTTATTCACTATCAATTGCATGTTCAATTATGCTTGGTTTGTTGGTTTGAGAATTTTGCCTACTAGATGTCTATGTCTTAAGGTGCATTGTTTCTTTTCCTTCCATTCCATGTTTAAGCTTGTGTTTGTTGATGTGAAAATGATGGGCATGATGGTAGTGTCACGCCCCAAAACCAAAATACGATTTTTAACGATTTTCAAAAGACGCGACCGACCGTGTATCGTAAGATAGTCTTACGCCAACACGAAGTCTCAACAAAAATATAACATAACATTTTGAAAATGTAAACTTTTAAAAGAAGTTGCGTCCAAGAGTAAATATCAGAGCAATCTAATCCCAAAAGTACCAAGTCTCAAACAAACTACGAATCTGTAAACTCAAACAGAACTACTAAAACAAAGTCTTGACAAAAAGGGGAAACTCCTCCGAAAGCAAACTCTAACTTCGAAGCGACCTTAAGTGATCTTTTGATGAACCTGCTTCTCTGGGGAAAAATGTGTAAGGGTGAGTTCCTGGCACTTTTACCGGATCAAGCACACGTTCAAAATATAATTGTCACACACACATTCGAAATGTTTAGCATGGTATAACGTATACGAAATAGTAGCTCAATCAGACAATACACTATGGCCACACATAGAGTGGTGGCACACCGTGCTGGCTTTCACACAAAACAATACGATACGATACGATGACAAAACAATGGGAGATCTCCAAAGCACGACAATCCCCTCGAAAGGGTCAAACAATTCATAGGCATACCGGTGAGCACATTGTCAAACATACAATTAAACCATGCTTTTTCACAAAACAAATCTTTACACACAACAAAAATACAGTTTGGGAATTCACATACTTGATCCTCACTGGAAAAAGATAATTACACCAAGTCCCATATCTTGATATATTATCGGTAGTTTGCAAAATGTCACAACATTTAGTAATTTCAAAGTGAAAGCAAAAGTGACAAGAATCCCCCTTACCTCAAAAAGAGCGAACACGAAGCTTAAAGGGTATACGTGGAAGCTCTAACTCTCCTTAACACAATCTAGAGCACCTAACAAGAGTAAGAAAACAATCACTAAACAAAAAGCTAAAGAGAAACGGCTGGAACAAAAATAATTAGAAAACAGACCTGTTGAGATTTGAACCCAGAACCTCATTGTTAAACACCCATAATACAAACCAACTCATCTATACTCGGTTGCTTTAAGTAACAAACAGATTCTGTAATAGTTCATTCAAAACCCACCGCCTGTCAATCAACAAATTTACAACACAAGTCCTTTAAGTTTCCTGAAACATCAATTCAGTCCCTGCGCGTAAAACAGAGTTTCTGCAGTAAATCAATGACCGATCTCAGCCACACAAATCCATCCGGGAGTTTACCAATCACAATTAAACAACCCCTTCCATCCAAAAGAACCTAAAATAGTCCAAAACGCTCATCATCAATGTTCGATAATTATGATTTACCATGTTTCTATGCCCCCGATTCAACACCCATGTTTTATCACCCAATCCTTCCCAAGAAACACCCATACAGGTAATTCTCAGCCCAAAATCATCACTAAACAGTTTGGTTAAACAGCTCCGCCATAAGGTTTAGCGTAGTAAATCAATTCGAAGGGTAGAAATCAAGAGATACACTAAGAACGTAAGAAACGAGAGAGAGAAGATGAAAACTTACGCGGCTCTTGGCTAAGACGACACAGGTAACGGTGAAGAGAGAAGGAAAATAAAACCTAGTTCGCTTTTATACTAAAGGCAAGAAGAAAGAAATAAGTTTAAAAAGAAAAAGAATAAGTTTAAAAAGAATTCCAAAAGCTCTTGGACAGGTTCGAACACACAACCTCCAGAACATTAGCCACCAACCAATCCACTAGGACAGAGAGAACTTTATGACTTGAAAAACGAATTCTGTAATTATATACCTGAAAGCCAATTTAGGAATAATAAAAAAAAATCCTTGGGTCTTACATCCTTCCCCCCTTAAATAAAGTTTCATCCTCGAAACTTGCAAATATTCCAAAAATACACACCTTCATTGGAGTAATTGTTGGTGGGTATTTCACTTCCGGTTAATGCGAACACTCTTCCGTTACCCCTTTTTTGTCCTGCATCTCGGCCTACGATTGCCGGTGGTTTCCCTTGCTTGTTAGTTGGGCAATTCTTCACAAGGTGGTTTTTACTCCCACATGAAAAGCAGCCTTTAGTCTTCCAATAGCATTCACCAGGGTGTCTTCTTTGGCAAATATCACAAAACCTTACAGCTTGTCGATTTTCATCACTCCCTGTTCCCTTATTGCTCCTTGAGTAATCATCATCTTGAAACTCCCTTTGCCTCTTAAGATCCTTCTTTGGTTGACGATTCTTTGGAAATGCCCTCTCTACCACCTTTGCCCTCTCCACAGCATCAACCAAAAACTTATCCATATGAGGAACCACACTCATACGAATATCTTCCCTCAAGCAATTGCAGAACAAGGTGACTTTGCTGCTTTCAGATGCCAGGTAAGCTGGGGAGAAACGTCCCAACTCATGGAACTTATCCACCAAATCCAATACGCTCATATCACCCTGCTCCAGCTTAAGAAACTGAATTTGTAGCTCTAACTTAGTGGACTCGGGAAAGTATTGCTGAAGAAAAAGCTCCTTGAAGCGACTCCAACTGTAATGCCCCGCATCCCACATCGCTTAAGAGTGATTGGAATAAAAGGTATATATGTTAGACCACCACTCTCACATGGTATGAGGCCTTTTGGGTGATTCCAAAAGCAAATTCGTGCGGGCTCAGGCCCAAAGCGGACAATATCATACTGTTGGGACGTGTGTGGGTCCGTCCAGGAGTAACCACGCCGGCCGGATTGGTCGGGTCGTTACAAATGGTATCAGAGCCTAGATCAACCCAAAGCCCGCACCGGGTGGACGGTTTGTAAAGGTTATTGTCAGTTTGTCACCCCCACCACTTAAGGCGCTCGACGAGGACGTCGAGACTTTAAGGGGGGTAGTTTGTAATGCCCTGCATCCCACATCGCTTAAGAGTGATTGGAATAAAGGGTATATATGTTAGACCACCACCCTCACATGGTGTGAGGCCTTTTGGGTGATTCCAAAAGCAAATCCGTGCGGGCTCAAGCTCAAAGCGGACAATATCATACTGTTGGGACATGTGTGGGTCCGTCCAGGAGTAACCAAGCCGGCCGGATTGGTCTGCTCGTTACAAATGGTATCAGAGCCTAGATAAACACAAAGCCCGCACCGGGTGGACTGTTGGTAAAGGTTATTGTCAGTTTGTCACCCCCACAACTTAAGGCGCTCGACAAGGACGTCGAGGCTTTAACAGGGGTAGTTTGTAATGCCCCGCATCCCACATCGCTTAAGAGTGATTGGAATAAAAGGTATATATGTTAGACCACCACTCTCACATGGTATGAGGCCTTTTGGATGATTCCAAAAGAAAAATCGTGCGGGCTCAGGCCCAAAGCGGAGAATATCATACTGTTGGGACGTGTGTGGGTCCGTCCAAGAGTAACCACGCCGGTCGGATTGGTCGGGTCGTTACACCAACTCATTGGGTTGACTGCACTCTCCTGAGTAATCGTCGTTGCATCCCACCAGAACTTAACATTCCCAGTCAAATGAGGGACAGTGACCCTCAACCAAACTTCGTCCGGAAATTCCATTGGCCGAAACCTTTCATCGATTCCGGTGATCCATTTTTCGGCCTTCAGTGGATCTGAACCACCATCAAACTCTGGATAATGAGTCTTCTGAAACCTCTCAAAGCAAGAAACTGAGGACTGTCTCGGTACCAACAATTGTTGTTGCTGCTCCAACAAGGTTGCCACCGCATTCAGTGCCCTAGCAGCATCATCCTGTCGCGGAGGTCGTGATGGAGACCGACGAGTCATTTCCTCTTCCTCCTGTGCGACTCCAAGGCGACTACCACTTGGGCCTGCGTTTCCTCCTCCTCTGCCTTTCTTTTTACGCCCAACCATTTTCGCACTGTTGAAAAGGTTCACTTTACGGAATAAGAATAGAACAGAACTTAAAGGTTCTACGCACAGACGAAAACTCTCAGACAAGAACTAAGAACTAATCCTACAAGAGATTTCGAATCCTAAAAGGCACTAGACTTCCAAAATAATTAAGGACACACTACTAACAGATTGAAGCCTACGCTCTGATACCACTTTTGTCACGCCCCAAAACCAAAATACAATTTTTAACGATTTTCAAAAGACGCGACCGACCGAGTATCGTAAGATGGTCTTACGCCAACACGAAGTCTCAACAAAAATATAACATAACATTTTGAAAATGTAAACTTTTAAAAGAAGTTGCGTCCAAGAGTTAATATCAGAGCAATCTAATCCCAAAAGTACAAAGTCTCAAACAAACTACGAATCTGTAAACTCAAACAGAACTACTAGAAAAAAGTCTTTACAAAAAGGGGAAACTCCTACGAAAGCAAACTCTAACTTCGAAGCGACCTTCCTTAAGTGATCTTTTGATGAACCTGCTTCTCTGGGGAAAAATGTGTAAGGGTGAGTTCCTGGCACCTTTACCGGATCAAGCACACGTTCAAAATATAATTGTCACACACACATTCGAAATGTTTAGCATGGTATAACGTATACGAAATAGTAGCTCAATCAGACAATACACTATGGCCACACATACAGTGGTGGCACACCGTGCCGGCTTTCACACAAAACAATACAATACGATACGATGACAAAACAATGGGAGATCTCCAAAGCACGACAATCCCCTCGAAAGGGTCAAACAATTCATAAGCATACCGATGAGCACATTGTCAAACATACAATTAAACCATGCTTTTTCACAAAACAAATCTTTACACACAACAAAAATACAGTTTGGGAATTCACATACTTGATTCTCAGTGGAAAAAGATAATTACACCAAGTCCCATATCTTGATATATTATTGGTAGTTTGCAAAATGTCACAACATTTAGTAATTTCAAAATGAAAGCAAAAGTGACAAGAATCCACCTTACCTCAAAAAGAGCGAACACGAAGCTTTAAGGGTATACGTGGAAGCTCTAACTCTCCTTAACACAATCTAGAGCACCTAACAAGAGTAAGAAAACAATCACTAAACAAAAAGCTAAAGAGAAAAGACTGGAACAAAAATAATTAGAAAACAGCGCCTGTTGAGATTTGAACCCAGAACCTCATTGTTAAACCCCCATAATAAAAACCAACTCATCTACACTCGCTTGCTTTAAGTAACAAACAGATTCTGTAATAGTTCATTCAAAACCCACCGCCTGTCCATCACCAAATTTACAACACAAGTCCTTTAAGTTTCCGGAAACATCAATTCAGTCCCTGCGCGTAAAATAGAGTTTCTGCAGTAAATCAATGACCGATCTCAGCCACACAAATCCATCCGGGAGTTTACCAATCACAATTAAACAACCCCTTCCGTCCACAAGAACCTAAAATAGTACAAAATGCTCATCATCAAGGTTCGATAATTATGATTTATCATGTTTCTATGCCCCCGATTCAACACCCCTGTTTTATCACCCAATTCGTCCCAAGAAACACCCATACAGGTAAGTCTCAGCCCAAAATCATCACTAAACAGTTTGGTTAAACAGCTCCGCCATAAGGTTTAGCGTAGTAAATCAATTCGAAGGGTAGAAATCAAGAGATACACTAAGAACGTAAGAAACGAGAGAGAGAAGATGAAAACTTACGCGGCTCTTGGCTAAGACGACACATGTAACGGTGAAGAAAGAAGGAAAATAAAACCTAGTTCGCTTTTATACTAAAGGCAAGAAGAAAGAAATAAGTTTAAAAAGAAAAAGAATAAGTTTAAAAAGAATTCCAAAAGCTCATGGACAGGTTCGAACACACAACCTCCAGAACATTTGCCACCAACCAATCCACTAGGACAGAGAGAACTTTATGACTTGAAAAACGAATTCTGTAATTATATACCTTAAAGCCAATTTAGGAATAATAAAAAAAAAATCCTTGGGTTTTACATGTAGAATGCATGATTGATGAGTTTGAGGATTTATGATGATAGATTTTTGCTTCTATGGTATGAATTGAGCCTTATGATTTAAGGCTATTGGTTTTCTAGCACGAGCATAATGTGATATGTACATGTCGAAGTTATTTGGGAGTGTTGGATGTTAGTTCTAAAAGTAGCTAGACTAGACATGGAGGTTTTGAGGTGTTCGATTGTTGTTATTATACTCGTGTATTTCACTCTTGCATTTGCATATGCATAAATCTGTTTTGTGTTGTACGAGGTACTAATAGATGTTTGTAGGAACCATGCCACAAAGGGAGAGGAGCACTTCCGTTTGGCTACAATGAGGTATTGGCGGTGGTTCGATTCCAACCATGTCAAAGGGTTTGACAAGGACGTTCTCCATGAGTTCTATGTTGGGGCTACTAGTCTTCAAGAGAAGGAGAGTGATCTCGTTAGAGGTGCGTTCGAGCCATGGACTTTTGCAACAACTTCGCGGATTATCCATGAGGTGGAACGAGGATTTACCGGGAGTGAGCACTCTTATGTCTATTCACGTACCACTAAAGGGATTGAAACCAATATTACGGCAGAAATTCACCACAAGGACTGCAAAGTCCGAGAGACTAGGAAGCAACCGGGGCGGCCTCATCACAACAAATTCAGTCTTGAGTCGATAGTAGGGATGCAGTTCCGTATCGCTAACTTGATTCCAAAACATAATGACATGGATACCCAGACCTTCCTTAGGGTGCCCCTCGACTGCTTATTGAGGGAGCACCATATAGACATCGGGACCATCAACCGTAGAGAATGTGGGCAACATTGGGCAAAGAAGAAGAAAACCTCCGAGTTTCCGAGTTTCATCGCAGCTTATTGTAAGTTCTATGGGGTAGAGAACGTTGGTGAGGGAGACTCTAAGAGCACAGCTCTTTCCCCTTCAACAGTTCACAGTCTATTAGAGAGATACCGGATGGAAACCCCCATAACTGCAGAGGCTAATCTTGAGGATTCTCTTCGACAATGCAATTCTTCTAACGGTGATAATGGTGACAATGAAGACAATAGGGACAATGAGGATGCCATGATTACTGATGGAGGAGTTGGTCCTATTCGATCTATTAGTGGAACTACCACCACCACCACGAGCTCCGATGATCACCAACAAGGGCCCTCGAGCAATCTCAATACCTTATATCTAGTATACTCAGCCGACCGAGGCCAAACCACGCGGTAACATCTAGTATCACATCTTATTACCTCATTCTCTTATTGCTAGGGACTAGCTTTAAATTCATGAGGGGGGATGGGATTTAAGTGAGCTAGTGTTGTTAGTTTGGAGCTTGGAATTGGTGGTTCGGAGCTTGCCATTGGTAGGATGAGTTTAGTACCTTGCATTTTGTTGAAATTCGTTTGCATTTGCATTTGCACGTTTACCGCTTTCTTAGTATTTAGTTGCATACACTACATTCATCCTAGTCTAGTCTTGCATGTTTTATGTGGAGTTTATTGCCAAGTTTTTTGAACTTTTTATTGGGTAGATTAACTAGTTATGACATTAATTATATGCTTCATCTCTATGAATTTGTTTGAGGTTTTTCTCGCTTGGCTTGTCACATTTATGTTTGCACTTAGTTAAGCTTGGTAGTCTCGACATCACTTAGTGGTGTTTTCTCTACTGCGGTTCACGAAGGTCTTTATAATAGGATGATGCATGTTAGGATCTTATGGTTGTTTTCCCGAGTAATTATGTACCTAAGAGGCAACAAGTCTTCACCTTGCTTTGAGATTGCTAAATGCCTAGAAAGGAGGTAGTGTGAGATTGTGTGATCCTTTGTTTGCAACCAATTCTTTCGAATAGGTTTGGGGAGGGGGTTACGCTATCATTAGACTTGTTTTTTCGATTTTTAGTGTGTGTTGTGAGTTTATTTTCCTTTTTTCGTAAATTTTGTACTCCAACCTATTCTTTCGAATAGGTTTGGGGAGGTCGTTTGTGTGTCATTGTTTCTTTTTCGATGTGCTACTGCTGGCTAAAAAAAAAAAGAAAAAAACATTCCAGAAAAAAGAAAAATACTGGAAAAGGAAAAAAAGAAAAAAAGAAAAAAGAGAAAAGACCCTAAAAAAAGCAAGGAAGGGTCCAAAGAAGCCAAAAAGCACTTTAGCAAAGTGTTTGTCTCATTTTTCAATTCTTGTAATGTTCGTAATCGAGTTGTAATTTTTGTCTTTTGTTTGTTTGAGTGTCATCTGTTCTAGACCACCCTCGTCCTGCCATTCAGGAAGTGGTGAATTGTTTAAGGCTTTGCTTGAGAAATAGGTAGAATAGGGGAGTGTTATCTTTTTTAGGGAACCCTCCTTCGTTTGATGAGAGCCAGTATTGGTTCGACCTCTTTGAGGAAAAGTCTTACCTTGGTGAACAGCAGTAAGTCCTCAGTTTCATAGGCACGGGACAACCATTCGTATTTTAACATGTTTCATTACGTCGTCACTGACTAGGTCCAGGTAGAGAATGTTACGAGAGACTATCTTGTTTGACATAAGTGCTTATGTGAATGTGTATGAGTCAATCGAGGCATTCTTCAACCAATATCCATGTTATGATTTATATGGTTTTTTGTTCATAAGTTTTTTGATAGATTCAATAGATTAATTCATTTCATTTGGCATGAGACTCCATTTTTTGTGTTGCATTGTTTTTTGCATTAGAGTCTAGCTTAGTTGCTTGAGGACAAGCAAAGGTTCGGTTTGGGGAGTTTGATGAACGTGTATTTTACACCTTCATTCGAGTCTTTTTTCACCTATTTTTGCTATCCTCTATGTTAATTTAGCTATATTTTAGTGCATTTTATTAGAATAGTGTCACGTTTCCCTTTAGTTTGCATTTTACAGGTTTTAGGTGAAAAACGTGGTTTTCCGGGTAATTATATTGAAGAGAACGAAGAATCAGTGTTCCGAGGACATTTTTGGAGTATCTAGAAGATTCCGAATGGAATTTGAAGTCTAGGGGTCGAGTTTGAAGGCTTAAAGGTCACTAGAAGGTAAAAACCGAGTCCGAAAAGGAAAGAAATTCAAAAACGCGTCTCTCGCCGACTGGAGCTCCCGGGCGATTCGCCCGGGATGTGGCGCGGTTCGCCCCACACCAAGAGGTTCCTCCGGTGTGTGGGGCGACTCGCCCCACGCTTGCCGAACTCCTATATATAGTTGTTGTTTCTCTACGTTTTTTCATACTTTCTCAGACCTTTTTTCATATCTTTCTCATTAGTTTTATGTAGGAATTCTCCAGAGCCTATTCTGGGAATTCTTAGCATAGGAGGCAATTTTTCTTATCAATTTGGAGCTTGTGAGATCGCGATCCTTCGGAGATTGACAACCTTCAGTAACATTGTATCTCAGATTTTTCTATTTATATTTATATCTTTCAACATGTTTTCATTCAATCTTGCTATGATTTATGTTGATTGCATGACATCTATGAGTAGCTAAATCTATCGTTGGTGATAGTATGTGATTTCTTAGCGAAGGGTTATTAATTATGCATGATGGTGGTAATGCGAATCAGACTTTGAGTTATTGCTTTATTTATTTGATCTATCTGAGCCCTCTATCTTCGTAGTGTTGAATAAAACGGAACACATTGGACAATTCATGATCTTAGATCTCTATGCAAAACGATCGGGTACTTCATGCATGATTATTAACCTGCTATGCTTTGAATGATCATACTATCACTAACTTCCATTATCTTGATAAGAAAAACCTGTGGTAAGTCGTCTGTTGATTTTATAGTTTAAGTTAAATTAGATAAAGCTAGTTATAGTCCTTAGAGATGGACACTCGAGGTTATTTTACTGCTACACTACGGTTTTCGTTGTAGTTGTGAATTGTCTTTGGCTAAAAAACAAATTTATTTGATTAATTGAATCTGACAAATTCCAGTTCATCAATAACCCAACAAAAGATAGTAGAAAAATAAAAAGAAGGAAGAAATAGAAAATAGTCTCCAGCACCTCCCACTCCTTAATGTCGATCTTTCTGTCTGTCTACTAATAAGAATAATTGAAAAACTCTAATTTAACCTAATATATAGGAGAATCCCGCAGGAATTCTAAAAAGGCTGAAAATAATGGTCTTCTAAATCCAAAAGGGAATAGGAAACTTCAGAAAATGGGCCTTGGGCCATACCCAACCATTGGGCTTTCTTTTCCATAAGATTTTATCAGCAAATTAGCTCCAAATAAGTTTCTTTTAGCCCATATCTCCATAAATCACCAACTCGAACCATCTAGACCAAAATAAATATAAAACAAGTAAAATTGGACAAAAATAGCTTTTAAACATACAAAATATCAAGTAAAAAAATAGTGATAAGTAGGTATAAAACCGACTTATCATATTTTCTTGAATTTAATTTTGTTTATCTTTATGGTATCCTTAATTTCCTTTACGCTATATTTTTCTTAATGTTTTTCTTTGTCCCAATAACAATGTCTCATTCCATTTTCTTTTTATCAGAATTACATCTCATGTGAAGTGTAATATTACATTACCACTGCATTCCTATCATCTCCTTAGTCTTCCTAAAGTTGGATACACCATTTTTTAGGGAGGATGGGAAACTATATCCTGCACTATAACGATGTAATTTATTATGCATAAGCAATTCAACTTTGCACGTTTATTAATAAACCGCATGTTTTGCATGTCATACTAAATGACAAAAGATGAGTAATTTATTCACATTATGTTATAAAAGAGAAATTACAAAACTAATTAGTGTCCTATATTCTGGAAAATAAGAATCTCCATGGAAAGAATTTGTTTTTGTTTGGTCAAATATATGATATATAAATTGCAGGGAATAAGCGCAACAATTAAACTGTTGGGGCTACCATCGAATGACGCCTTGGAAACTATGAGATTAAGAAACACTAGCACGGTATATAATATGCAATGTTATGGGAAAAGAGAAAAGAAGTACCTTGGTGGCGAGGGATGAAAAAAACTTGTAGACAACAATAAGTTGAAGAGTGGGCATAGAATCAACTTGGGGTACTCGATCATAAGCCACTTGAATTTGACGTGGCCAAGTACATCGCCCCAAGCAAGAGATGGCCCAAGTGTTCACTCCAGCCGTCAATGTTGAGAAGGACATCATTGATGTTCATAATTGTAGTGAAGATGATGGGCGATTCAACCGTGGGATGGCGGTAAAATTATATTTTATATTTTAAAGTTGATTGAGTTTACTACTAACGGTAGTCCTCCTGCAAATCATGTGCAAACTTTAGTTCATGTTGTAGTTAAGACGTACCAAATCAGTATATCTAATTTCGTTATTAGCTTTATGAATATATGTTATGTTTTTAGGCAAAAGAATTCAAGCTTCCAAAAAGTAACCCAGAGTTACCGGACATGACTCGCCGAATGGAGAGGCGGCACCGGGTGAATTTATGTCCTAAATCAAAGAAATTGCGGGTAAGACACTGTTTTTTGCAACATACGACTTTCGTCCAATTAATAATGTCCTGATGTGGCATTTCCGACGTACCACTATGAATGTTTCATTTGATTTATGGACTTGTCATTATTACCTTGATAAATCCCATAAATTTTCAATTTCAACACAGTTCATCGGTTAAATAATCATTCTCTATGGGAAGAGTATTCATCTTATAATCGTTATTTATTCTGGATTACCACATGTTACCACACTTGATCGGTTCTATATATCCCTACATCTTCTTAAGCTTCTATAAAACCGTGGGAAAGTTTTTAAATGTCACATATTTTCCAGAGCGAACATAAATCATTTTTACATTTTCACCATCCACTGCATATTTTACTAGCATTGTATAATGAACCATGGTGCTTGATAGCCCTAAAATGGATCCCATGCATGTTAATGTCAGCCTTGAAAGTTATACAGGAGGAGTTGATTTTTGTTGCGCTGTATATAAAATCGAGATTGTTGTTTTACATGCATGTGCAAGTAATTTCATCTTTCTAGTAGGAACATGTTTCCGGAATATTTGTTGAACAGTCATACTCTTATTTTGAAACACATCATATTGGACAGGGCCAAGATTGACCCGGGACTCACTCTCATGGGAAATTTCGAGCCCCTGAGAAAGAAATGAGAAAAGTAAGGTCAAAGAAAGACAAAGCTTTGGAAGAAGTCAGCACTCTAAAATTACGTCCCCAAATGCACACCATCTTGCAGAGTATGTTAGGAGAGTTAGGATTTACTAACATTGCAGGTCCGGGTGGATCAAGACATAACCAAAGGTCTACTTCATGCGTGAAGATGAAAAGATGAAATGCAACAACACAGAAAGTGAAGATGGCAGCACTGATGACAGATCTGAGAGACCATTTGCAAATGGTAGCCAGTGATGATGGAGTGCATGATTCAAGGCAGAGAGGCAAAGCTATTGACAAAAATTATAGAAAGAATCATAGAGGACCTGGTGGGTCACGCGAGCTCAAATATATTATTCTTCTATTCAATGTCTTCATGTTTTCCTATGAAGAATTCATGATGTATCTTGCTTGGTTATCGCCTTACTGAATCAAGTGAATACACAATAATACCTATGAGTTTTATTTGGATTTTCTTGAATTTAATTTTATTTAACTTTATTGTATCCTTAATTTCCTTTATACTATATTTTTCTTAATTTGTTTTCTTTGTCCCAATAACAATGTCTCATTCCATTTTTTTTTATGAGAATTACATCTCATGTGAAGTGTAATATAACATTACCACTGCATTCCTATCATCTCCTTAGTCTTCTTGCCCTAAAGTTGGATAAACCATTTCTTAGGGAGGATGGGAAACTATATCGTGCACTATAATGATGTAATTTATTATGCATAAGCAATTCAAATTTGCACGTTTATTAATAAACCGCATGTTTCGCATGTCATACTAAATGACAAAACATGAGCAATTTATTCGCATTATGTTATAAAAGAGAAATTACAAAAATAATTAGTGTGCTATATTTTGGGAAATAAGGATCTCCGTGGAAAGAATTTGTTTTTGTTTGGTCTAATATATGATATATAAATTGCAGGCAATAGGCGAAACAATTTAACTGTTGGGGCTACCATTGAATGACGCCTTTAAAACTTTGAGATTAAGAAACAGTAGCAAGGTATATAATATGCAATATTATGGGAAAATAGAAAAGAAGTTCTTTGGTGGCGGGAATGGAAAAAACTTGTAGACGACAATAAATTGAAGAGTGGGCATAAAATCAACTTGGGGTACTCGATCATAAGCCACTTGAATTTGAAGAGGCCAAGTACATCGCCCCAAGCAAGAGATGGCCCAAGTGTTCACTCCATCCGTCAACGTTGAGAAGGACATCATTGATGTTCATAATTGTAGTGAAGATGATGGGCGATACAGCCGTGGGATGGCGGTGTTGGTTTTAAAATATGTCCAGTCCGTATTTACGAACTAGAGCGGTCTAGGAGCGCGACAAAGCTCTAAAGGACTGTCCTTCCAAGGGCTCGACCACCTTTACAGCTACGTCACCTGAGGGTGGCTCGACCAGCATAGGTACCGACCAGTGTGAAGAGGTCGCCCCTCAAAAATGTTCACTAAGGACAAGCTGACAGAGTGGACCGAGAAGCATCGCTAGGGAGCGACCACCCTTGGTGGTCGATCGAGGACCTTACGTCAAGGAAATACCCTCAAGAGATAGCCAGGCAGAGCACTACCCGAGCGGTGGATCCTGAGGTAGGGATCGAGCACCTAGGCCGACCATAGCTGGTCGGTCCCTAGGAGGCCCACCTTCTAGAAGTATCCATTAGCCTTGGAATGTCTAGAATGTCCTCTAAACCCTAGGTCAGATGTTTGGGTCAAGGCCCATGGACCTCCTTAATGGGCTTGGGCGAAAAGATGCTTCAATCTCAGATGGACACTGATAGTGTATATATCCTAGAGACAGTCCTTATTAAGGGCATGCAACCCTTATAGAGGGCATATATGTACTATTACACAGGTCAACGTAATATAATATATGTTTGTTGTTTGACTATTGAGTATCTCTTTCATATTTATATTACACCAGGCATGCAGCATGTCATATCTCTATTTCTGTCTGTATTGATATTAAACATGTCCCCTCGGATAGATGACCGATCACACAGATAGTGGGAGCTATGTGAGTTATCATCTATCCCAAACTCTCCCTAGTCGAGGTTCATCTCGGATGTAGGGGTCTGAATGAACCAGCTGAGACTAGTATGCGTGGAGGTTATACTTGTTGGAGCAAGTGTGAGCCGATCCCACGGCCACGGAATGAATTGTTGGACAATCAAGAAACGTTCCCATAACTGCGCATAGTTGTTTGAAGGATGATTACCGAACAATGGAAGTACCCACCGGACACTCCCATCGATGTATACTCTACACCGAAGTGTCTATGAGAACCGGTAAGTTGTCGAAGTGATGCCAGTCGTCCTTTGGACTTACAGGACTTTATCATCACATTTGTTGCCCCATATCCTTGGTGGACCCGTCGATGTCAGCTCTGAATAAGCAGTTGACCCAAGACACGATCCAGAATTATGGCTACATACAAATGGGGATGATAAGTGTTTCTGTGAAGGATTCATCTCTCATGTGTAGCACAGGAGAGCACTGCTCATAGTCGTTCATAGTTGTGATTGGTAAAACCGCTGGCCAGCGTATCAATATTATTATGATGGTCATAATAGATACTGGATTCACCATGCAACTCACTGAAGACGCCCGTGGATGTATTATTGGGATAGACATTTCATCGATCCTAGATGCATTCGAGTCAGTCAGATGAAGGGACGTTACCATCGTCGCGTTGAGCGCAACAGACTTCACAACGAAAGGGTTTGCTTTGAGAAACCTCTCAAACGTCCTCATGTATTAATATTGCAAATGGAACCGTCTAGGAATTCCATTTTGCCCTGTCTAGGACTTGCTTAATACAATGAGGCCCTATGGGTCACACTATGTGGTGATTCAGCTTATCCGAATATCCTTGAAGATGGAATCGCAATTAATTTAGAATTAATTGTGGTTGATGGATTATAATTGATTTGAAATTAATTATAATATTTTATGGCTCAATTAATGATTTGGAATTATTAATTGAATTGGCTAATTAATTGTATTTTATGTAAATACAATTAAAGATTATATTTCAGAAATATAATAGAGGTTTGATTTGAAAGGATATGTTAATTTGGAATTAATATATGCACATGGGCAAAATCTACTTGGAGTTTGAATTGTCTTAGAACTATACGTGGGTCCCAAAATCGGGACCCACCTAACCTCCCTGGGGGCGCGCGCGCGCAGCTGAAATAGGGGAAGGAGTTCGACTCCTTCCTCTATTAGAAGTCCAAAGGATAAGTTAGATTTTCCTGATTGACTTCTAACTTGATTGGGAATGAATCTAGTCTTGAATTGGTTTCCTAGTGAGATAAGAATTAGATTCTTATTCCTTTATGAAGTCAAATTGATTATTTATTAGACTTCTATTGACTACTATATATAGTAGACTATTAGAGAGCTTTTGACATAGACTTACACACAGTTGAATACCAAGACATATAGTTTGTCTACCAGCTTTCTTAGAGAAAATAAAAAGCTCTCCCATACCTCTCCCTAGCCCACGCGCGCGCCACCCCTCACCGGAGGAATACCGTCGCCCCATCTTCTTGGCCACACAAAGAATATCCTAGCATTCTTTTCGATAAGCTGTTCATCCGTGGATACCAAGGTTGAGGTTCAAGGAGCTGGAAACTGACTTTTATTGTCTTGCAGATAATCAAAGTATTGCAGATATCTTCGACTTCGACGAAGGAGAAGATTCATCGGATTATTACGAAGACTTGGAAGCTGTGCTTGCTTTTGGAGTATTGTAAGTCTTCTAATTGACGTGTTTAAATATATACGGCATATACATGATCAATTAACCTGCATGTTAAGAAAATTTTTGAAATTCCGCTGCGTACCCTAGGTGTAACTCTGACCGTATTTTCTTACAGACACTTGTCACAATCCTACATAAAGTGACAATAAAATACTACGAGTATATAAGGGGACCTCATTCAAGATCCCAAGGTAAGCAATTACTACTCACCTACCCTCAATATTTCTCTCACTAGGGAAGCCTACAACTCCCTACACGTAAAGTCGTCACTACGATCTGATATCTTACAAACCAGGTAAAAGACACTAACCCCCACTCCCCACCTAGTTCGTTTCAGGTACCAAGAAACCACTTGGAGCCTACTTAAAATCAAAAGAGCATCCTTCAAGTGAAGACCAAAGTGTTACCCTTTGGAGAAGACTTAAAACGAATTAGAAAGAAAGAACCAATTACCTTCAACATTTGGCGCCGTCTGTGGGAACATGAGATTTGGTTATAACTCCCCACCACCCATGAACTCCTACCTCAACTCAAATTCCTTAATTATTCATCTAGAAACCCACGGCCACAACCAACTCTGCAAAGGTCTCATCTGCATTTACTCCACCAAGATTTGTCCAACATCAATTAAGGTATGTATATGATAATTAATTTATTGACCAAAACATACTCATGCTCATGTTAGGTTTTTTTCTAATGATCAATTTCACATTTACATGGTGCAGATTCTATCAATTGCCACTTCTCCTAGAATTGCTTTGTGAAGAAACCACACTTATATATCGTGCACAAGATCCGGGTATTTTTCAACAAAATTGCTACTTCTATCCTTCTTTCAAGTCTAATTTTGCGATAGACATCCCTAACCAACCTCTATACTTCTTTCAGGTTTTTATTTGAGATTATATATTCTATGATGCTGCTTGACGTTCACGTCCAAAGTTCTCGTGTTCAAAGACCGGGTATGTTCCGTAATTCGCTTTGTGATTCCTTTTTAAATAAAATAATCATATTCATACCTATTTGATTCCCTTTCTAGTTCTCTTCCAGTGTGCCGTGTTTCCTTCTCTCTCTCTTTTTTTTTTTATTTGTTTTTATTTATTTTGTTTTTATTAAATTTCAGGTTTACTTCACGAATATCTCCTTTCTCGGACCTTTGCCTTCTTTCTTCTTCTGAGTGAACCTGGCCTACCCCGAGCAAACAGCAAGGACTGCCACACGCCAGTAGATTGGGGCCAGAGTCAAACAAAGAAGAGAGAAAAGAACAAATGAGAGGAGAGGGTGAAAATCGGATTTTTTTTTTCTCGTCGGCGCTTTCTTCTTCGGATCTTGACCATATCCTAGTTTGGCAAGGCTAAGATGAAGCACTAGCAAGGTAGAATTCCTTTTAAGAGCTTTCGGGGCTGCTAGGATTTCGAAAGGAATTCTTTTAAAAATAAAAAAGATCATATCCTATTCCATATTTTTCTGTTCATTCCGATTTTAAGATGAGGAGTGAGAGTATGTTCTATCAATATTGCTCTACTCTGGATTCGTTTGTGGGAAAGAGAAGCTGAAGCGGAAGATTTGCCAATTGCTTACCCCTTTAAATTGTCAATTGTTAATTCATTCTCACTGTATCAAATCTAGTTATGATATGATCGATGGTACCTGAGATGTTAGTATGTAACAAAATTTCCTGCACTACCGGATTCTCTGGATTAATTATGTAGTTAGACATAATTATATTTGGTACCCCCACTAAACAACTACTTTGCATCCAAACCCAACTATCGCGGAAAATTACAAATAAATCCAAGTCACCGTCCGACATTGACTCCGGCGTTCTCTCTCTCTTCCAAACTTAACATCCAAACATGCCCTTAACCATTTTGTTTCTCCTTTTTTTTTTCTTTTTCCCTAACCCTTTTATTTTTCTGATTTTTATCATCATCTTCACCATTGTTCTTCATCATCTTCACAACAACAACATACATACATACATACATACGAAACCATCACCATCATTATCATCTTCACGGCCTCCGTCATCATTATCATCAGTTATCATCAACTGCCATCATCCTCCATGAATCTACATCACCAAACCATCACCATCATCTTCATCCCCCTTTTTTTTTTTTTCTTTTTATCAAAATTTTTGATGAAGATGATGAATAGTACCCGCGGGTACTATTCATCTGCCATTGATGATTTTGAGCTCTTTCACGTTTCTTCATCTTCCAAGGGGTTCTATGTATCAATCTTCTCCATTTTCCTCCGTCTTTCTATTGGACCCATCAAATTCGAGTTTAGAGATTCGTTGATGAAGTTTGATTTAGGGTTCATGGAGCTTGAAACTCCATTGATGGGTTTCTTCCAAACTTCGTGTTCTTCATTCAAACTAAACCAAAATTGAGTGCAATAGGTTCGTGGAAACATGGAGAACAACATAGGATGTTGAATGGATCGAATTGAGCAACAAATGCTTCATGACCGAATCCAAAAAAGTAAACAAAATTGGAGAAGATGATGAATAGTAACCCGCAGGTTACTATTCATCCACCATTGTTGGAGGATGATGGAGCTTTGAGCTCCCTCCCTTTTCTTCATCTCCCTAAGGGTTCTATATATCAATTTTCTTCATTTTTCGTCCTCTTTCTATTTTACCCATCAAATTCGAGTTTAGAGATTCGTAGATAAAGTTTGATTTAGGGTTCATGGAGCTTGAAACTCCATTCATGGGTTTCTTCCAAGCTTTGTGTTCTTGACTCAAACTAAACTGAAATTTTGTGTAATCTGTTTGTTGAAACAAGAAGAACAACATAGAATGTTGAACGGATCGAATTGTGCAACAAATGTTCAAGGTCGATCATGACCGAATCCAAAAAAAAAATTTCTTAATCCATTTTGAACGGATTCATTGATATCTTAATTCGTGGGTGATTGAAAAATGATGTTTAGAACCCTAGATTAGATTTGGGATTGATTTTTCGAATTTTGGAAATCCTCCATTGTTACAGGGACTTGTTTGAGGTTTTTCACAAAATTTGGGGGCTAGAAAGGAAGGAATACTTTAGGACTGATTTTGAAATTCATGTTGTTTGGATGATTTCAAAATCAGAAATTCCGGCAAGGGGGAAAAGGTCATTTCCAGGGCTTAGAGCGCCGAAAGTCAAAGCCGTGGATTAATCTGTAATTAAATTTTTATAGCAGGGGAAGTTTACGTAATAAAAAAAATAGGTGGGCTAATTTGTAATAACAGAAAATAGCAGGGGTACCAAATGTAATAGCCCCATCTAGTTAGTTATGATGGATGAGTATTATTAGATATCCTAATGATCCTATTCCTATACTATACTCTATAATCTTTATTATTCTGTTTGTAAATAAATTTTCTATTTATATATATATATATATATATATATATATATATATCCTGTTTTTCAGTTTTGAAATTTGCAGAAATGCAGGAAAAATTTCAGGTTTTTTTGTTTTTTAATTTTTTTTTTTTTTATAAAATCCCACAAGTATTAGTGTGGGCAATCCGATACCAAAAGGTTGATGGTAAAAAAATTATTCATATAATCATCGCATAGCTATTAAAAGATTAAATTTCCTGGACCAACTTTTGTCACATGATCTTATTGCCATTGTTTTGTATTAGCAACAAGCATTTGGTGATAATGTTGGATACTACTATTACTGATGAATGAGTCAAACTTCAGTTAATTATAGTATCACATGACAATTGCTAATTAGTCATGCTATAAGTAAGCAAAGCCCGAATTGGAGCCCATAGTAGAAAATTAAATGCAAGTGTTAGGTGTTACAAATGTTTGTCACTCATGAGATTGCTTTTGCATGAGATGTTTGACCAGTGTTGCAAATAAAATATTACCATCAATATATATAGCATGAAAAATTTGTTTCATTTACTTGACACTACTAGCAATTAGGAACATGGTCAACGTGATTAGCAATTGATATGCTTGACACAAATAACCGTGATTTCTTGTAGTGGTCATTCTCTGTCCTACTGGTCGAGCGAAGAGACACTCTACGAGATGCCTTCCAGTCGAATTGCCAATGCAGCACCAGAAAATCTTCCTCGCCCAAGAAGTTGTCCCCCTCTAAATGGCCGAGGAGGAGGAAGGGTAGCTGCATCTAGGGCTCCTAGAAATAACAATGTTGAAAGGGATCAAGATATGATAGATGGGGCATTCACTAATGTTACAGGATCTCAAGAAGAAAGATCAGGCGAAAATCACCCCCAAGGCGTCCCCGTCAGAATTGCTTTTGGGGCTTTGAGAGTCGCGAACAATGTTCCTCCAACGGATCATCCTCCTCCCGTTGCAGTGAATCCTCCCCAACCAGCCACATTGAACTTCACCCTTCTGATGAACCGGAATTTGTCAGATTCTAATTAATCAAATAAATTTGTATTTAGCCAAAGGCAATTCACAACTACAACGAAAACCGTAGTGTAGCAGTAAAATAACCTCGAGTGTCGATCTCTAAGGACTATAACTAGCTTTATCTAACCTAACTTAAAATATAAAATCAACAAACGACTTAGCAAAGGTTTTTCTTATCAGATAATGGAAGGTAGTGATAGTATGATCATTCAAAGCATAGCAGGTTAATAATCATGCATGAAGTACCCGATCGTTTTGCATAGAGATCTTTGATCAATGAATTGTCCAATGTGTTCCGTTATTATTCAACACTACGAAGATAGAGGGCTTAGATAGATCAAAGAAATAAAGCAATAACTCAAAGTCTGATTCGTTTTACCGCCATCAGCATAATTATTAACCCTTCGCTAAGAAATCACATACTATCACCAACGATAAATTTAGCTACTCATAGATGGCATGCAATCAACAGAAATCATAGCAAGATTGAATGAAAACATGTTGAAAGATAAATAAATATGAATAGAAAAAATTGCAAGATACAATGTTACCGAAGGTTGTCAATCTCCGAAGAATCGTGATCTCACAAGCTCCAAAACGATAAGAAAAAGTGTCTCCTAAGCTAAGAATTCCCAAAACAGGCTCTGGAGAATTCTCCCCTAAAACTAATGAGAAAGGTATGAAAAATGGTCTGAGAAAGTATGAAAAAAGCGGAAAAACTGAACAACTATATATAGGTGTTCGACACTCGCCCCACACACCGGGCGAATCGCTTGGTGTGGGGCGAACCGCCCCACGTCCCGGGCGAATCGCCCGGGACCTCCAGTATGCAGGTGACGCGTTTTCGACGCGTTTTTGGATTTCTTTTCCTTTTCGGACTCGGTTTTTGATTTCTAGTGACCTTTTAGCCTTCAGAATCGACCCCTAGACTTCAACTCCTATTCGGAATCTTCTAGATACTCCAAAAATGCCTTCGGAACACCAATTCTTCGTTCTCTTCAATATAATTGCCCGGAAACCTCGTTTTTCACCCAAAACCTGTAAAATACAAACTAAAGGGAAACGTGACACTATTCTAATAAAATGCACTAAAATATAGCTAAATTAACATAGAGGATAGCTAAATTGGTGAAAAAAGACTCGAATGATAGTGTAAAACACACGTTCATCACCTTTCCAACGGCCGAGTGGTCCGACCATCAGATTATGGGATGGGTGAAGCTCAATACGGCTTGTTTCTTCTCACCATAAAAGGATGCTTGGGAGAAAATGAAGCCGCAAGGGTTGAAGCGGAGCTCCATGCTCGAGGGATAAGACACACTCAAGTACGAGAGCAACCTCAGGGGATTCCTTCTGCTCCTCGAGCATCCCCAGCGCAAGATGAAGCTCATTCAAGAGCTAACACGAGTCCAATACAATCTAGGCTTGGACCTCCAAGGGTTCAATCTAGGTTAGGACCACAAGGTTCCCCGGATGACTTGATAGAGTTAATCGACAGAAGAATAAGAGATTCAATGCAAAATGTCGCTCCTCAGGAGAACCCGGCTCAAGTGGAAAACCCTCCCACTCTTCCAAACTAGGTCACTCCCAATCAAGTAACCCCTCAGAATCAACCCGAAGTAATGGCGGAGAACAACGCTTTAAGGACCGTCGCGGAGGTAACCCTTTTGGTCGGGATCAACCCAGTCACGTGAAGGAGACTCACTTTGGAAGAATTAGAGGTCAGAGGACTGCACTTGAAGCGCGAATAGAAACCTTGAAGGGTGCTGTTCAAGAACAAGAGCAGGATCAAGATCCAAGCCAAGCCCGTTGTCCGACGAGATAAGAGGTCATCAAGCGAAGATCGAGAGAGGTTTCCCTACCTTCGAGAGCTATGATGGAACAAGTTGTCCAAAAGACTACTTGGTAACATTTGGCACAAAGATGGATGCATACGGGTATGATTAAAAAACAAAGGCATTGTTGTTTCCGACTAACCTCTCAGGAGAAGCCATGAAGTGGTGGTCGCGCCTCCCTGGGAGATCTGCCAGGAATTCTCTAAATGATTCGAGAAGGTTATGAACACCAAAAGGAGGGTAAAATATTTGGCTGAGATTGTCCAAAAACCAAACGAAGCAGAAGAGTTCCGAAAAACAGTGACTGTGAGAACCAATCTCCCAAGAGAAAAAGGAAAGGAAAAAGAAAAGGAGACGGAATACCCTCCTAGGCAAAAAAAATCAGGAAATCAAAGAAGGGATCAAAAGCACAATTTGATCAAGGAAGTTCCTCCAAGGAATGAGTTCAAAGATAGAAGAACTCCTCCAAGGAGATCACCACCAAGAATGTATGACAAGTACACAAACTTGAATAGACCAAGATCCGACATCTTGAACTATATAGTCTCAAGGAAGCTCGATGTCACATGGCCAAACCCGATCCAAGAAAGCCGAAAGAACAAGCATTCAGACAAATTCTGTGAATTTTCACAAAGGAAAGGGTCACACTGCGGAGGAATGCGTCGAGCTTAGGAATGAGATCGAAAGGATGGTCCGCAATGGCCAGCTGGTCAATTATGTGAGGAAGGAGGAACCTTTGGCTATTCTTCCTCCCCCGCCACCACCTCCGGAGAGGGTCGAATACCATGATCATCAAAGAAACCGTAATTATGAAAATATTCATGATTTCAATAATTATGGAAATAGCTCCACCACCCTTCTAGGTACGTCACCTGAGGGTGGTTCGACCAGCATAGGTCCCGATCAGTGTGAAGAGGTCGCCCTTCACGAAAACTCACCAAGGATAAGCTGACAGAGTGGACCGAGAAGCATCCCTAGGGAGCGACCACCCTTGGTGGTCGATCGAGGACCTTACGTCAAAGAAATATCCTCAAGAGATAGTCAGGCAGAGCAATACTCGAGCGGTGGATCATGAGGTAGGGTTCGAGCACCTAGGTCGACCACAGTTGGTCAATCCCTGGGTGGCCCACCTTCTAGAAGGATCATGTTGGTCCCTTTAAACAACAAGAAAAGACTAGAGGGGGGATGAATAGTCTTTTCAAACTTTTCATCGTTTAAAACTTTCTCAACAAGTACTTATTACTTTTCAGTAATGAGTTTGCTGGTACTTAACTTTCTCAGCAAGTGCTTATTACTTCTTAGTAATGAGTTTGCTGGTACTTAAGAACAGAGTGCGGAAGTCTTTTACAATAAGTGATTTTTTTAGAAAACTAGTTTCAAGAAGTAAACAGAATGACAGTGTAAAACAATGTAGCTTACTGAAAACTAAGTGCAGAAAAGTAAATCACACAAACACTTTTATAGTGGTATCTGAGAGTGGCGTAATCTCTCAACTAATCCACTTTGTCCTTTCTAGGACTGAATCCACTATGATAAGATATGAGGTTCCTTACAAATCCTATCACTAATGATTCTCAGAAACCAAAGCACACTGACCTTGTTTCCAACCTACACTAGAGAACGAAACCTTGTTCTCCACCAAACTTGGGACACTTAATCAGCAAAACTATGCTTGATTAATTCCCCCTGAATTTCACGCCTGAATAAGGGTGTTTATCAGTTAGAGAGGTTTGGGATGAGATGACTTGAATATAACTTTGCAGCTATAACAAGTAATCTAAAGAAACACAACTTGTAATACTTTGCAGTAAGCAAGTTTGTTGTTTCTGGTGTCAAGACTTGTTCTTGTTTAAAAGAAAGAACACTTAACTAATTTCTTAGCTTTCAATGTTCTACTTCTTCACAAATAGCTTTTGTTTCAAGCTTAAGTCTTGGAACGGATCAATAGGCAGTAAAGAGTATAGAAGGATTTGAGTGTTTAAAGCACAAGTGAGAGTTTGATGACGTTGTTGACATACCCTTCTACTCAGCCTAAGCTCTCCTATTTATAGTATCTCAAGGGAGCCGTTTGAATTTCAATTTCTAAGGCTTGTACCTTAAGATGTCACTATCTTACTTTTGTACTTGCAGCAGCACTCTTCATTTGTCTTCTTGTCTTCATGTTCTTCGCGTGCTAACTTTGCATTTAATGTTCTTTGAATCAAATTCAAATATGAACGTTGGAGACAAATGCAACTACTCTTCAGCTAACAGGTCATATATGTTGTCAGCAAATGATCAGTCTCAGTTTCAGTAAGCACAACCTACTTTGTCATATAGATTTTCATTTATGCAAGCTGTTGCTGAAATTATCACTTTCTGAAGCAACATGTGCCTTTGTAGATACCTTACTCAGAATTCTTATAAGTCTTCAGTCTTCAAATTTTCCACTTTCTGAGCGGTTCTAGGTCTTCAATAGTTTGTTTGTAAAAACAAAGTAAATCATCAGCAAGCTTAAGAACCTAACTAGTACCTACACTAAGTCTTTCAGCAAATGTTCCTCTTTTACAATGTCCTTAAAATTCTAAATTCCTAAGGACCTTAAGAGTACTAGTTGCTGGACTTTACTTAATTTAGCATGGTTAATTGCTCATCGAAATTACAAGTTTCCTAACAAATTCCCCCTTTTTGATGTTAGCAATCCATGGCTAAATTAATTACAACTTTTTATAATTTTCTGATGTTGAATAAATCAATTGAGTAATGCAAATTATACTTGAAGTAATCAAACAGTAAGCATATATAACTTGGATAATCAGTAAAACGAATAAAGTTGACCAAAAGCAATTGATTGCTGAAGTTATCTTTTAAACTAGTTTTATATGAAAGCATAAGATAACTTAGCAAACAACAATCAAAACTAAAGACTAGACTATCTGAGAAAAATCTAGATGCAATCTTGGTAAACATCCTTCAAGCTTTCATCAGCAATCTTAGGGAATTCTTCACAGTCAGCTTCATAATCTTCAAGAAGCTTTCTGACTTGAAGTTGCATATCCCTTGCAAGTCTGCAAATTAGCTTGTGGTTTGCTGAGGGATCCTGTCTTTTCAAAACTTCAGTCCAAATTGGAAGTCCCCAGCAGCTCGCATCTTGGATTTGGAGATCACTTAGATTGTACTTCTTATAGATTTTCTCCAGATATCTAAAGTCTTCATCAGCATCTTCTTTTGTCAGATAGAAGAGCTCATATGGAGTCACCATCATCTTGGGTTTTGCCTTTTTAAGCGAATCATCATAATAATGAGTGACTTCTATTGGCCTGAAATAAGGTGGCGTATCTCTTAAGTCTTTTGACAAGGCCATCCTTCTTGTTTTAACCTCAACGTCAAGCCAAACTTTTTTGTCATCAAAGGTATCCAGTGGACAAGGATCTCTTTCTTTGGATGCATCCTTAATCACATTCCATTTATCCATTTGTTCAAGGATTGGTCTTGGGAAGTGATCATTGATAGTATGTGTGTCCTAGAGACAACCTTTATTAAGGGCAAATATACTATTACACAGTCAACGTAATATATTATATGTTTGCTTATTCATGTTCATGTTTACATACGTATTTATATGTTACATCAGGCAGACAGCATGTCATATCTTTATCTGGTTGGTTTGTATAGGTATCAAACATGTCCCCTGTGGATAGATGACTGATCACATAACTAGTGGGAACTATGTGAATTATCATCTATCCCAAACTCTCCCTAGTCAAAGCTCATCTCAGATGTAGGGGTCTGAATGAGGCAATTGAGACTAGTATGCGTGGAGGTTATACTTGTTAGAGCAGGTGTGTGTCGTTCCCATGAACACGGAACGGATCGTTAGACGAATCAATGATGTTCCTATAACTGAGCATAGTTGTTCGAGGAGGATTCCGAACAATGGAAGAACCAACCAGATACTCCCATCGATGTGTATTCTACACTGAAGTGTCTATGGATCTGGAGTTGTCGAAGTGATGACATTCGTCCTTTGACTCACCGGGACTTTATCACCACATTTGTTGCCCCATGTCTTTGGTTGGCGACCCAATGCATGCTCTGAATAAGCAGCGTGATACGGCCCTTTTTGGGATCATGGCTATATTACAAATGTGGATGATAAGTGTTCTTGTGAGGATTCATCTCTCATGTGTAGCATTGGAGAGAACTGCTCAAGTCGCTCATAGTTGTGTTGGTAAAACCGCTGGCCAGCGTATGGATATATTTATGAATGGTCATAAGATATATCGCATCAACCAAACAGCTCACTGAAGGTGCCAATGGGTGTATTATTGGGATAGACACATCATCGGTCCTAGATGCATTCGAGTCAGTCAGACGAAGGGACCTTACCATCGCCGCATTGAGTGCAACAGACTTCTACAACGAAAGGGTAGCTTTGAGAAATCTCTCAAACGTCCTCATGTATTAATATTGCAAATGGGACCGTCTGGAAATCCCATGATGCCTAGTGATGTCACTAGCTTAATACAATGAGGCCCTATGGGTCACACTATGTGGTGATTCAGCTTATCCGTATGACCATTGAGATGGGATTATAATTAATCGATATTAATTATAATTATATGTGGTTCAATTAATATCTCGGAAATATTAATTTAATTAATTGTATTTACGAAAATACAATTAAAGATTATATTTTGAAAATATAATAGAGGTTGGAATTAAAAGGATATATTAATTAAAGATTAATATATGCACATGGGCAGAATCTAATAGAGTTAGAATTGCCTTAGACTTGCATGTGGGTTCCAAAAGTGAGATCCACGTTTCCCTCCATGTGGTGCGGCCGCATACTCCTTCCTCCATTCAAACTTGAGGGGCGAGTTTTCCTAATTGAGTTATGATTTAATTAGGGAATGAACCTAGACACAAAGGTTTACTTGTGCAATAAGATTTAAAATTCTTATTCCGTTTAGGAGTCTTAAAGAATGTTCTTTAGACTTCTATTAACTACTATATAAGTAGATGGTTAGAGAGCTTTTTCAGTGTGCATTATTCATTCTTCTATTCCTTCAAGAGAAAATAAAAAGCTCTCTCCCTCCTCCTCTTAACCGCCGTCGCCGCCCCCTTCTCCGGTTTATCGAGTTTGACTCGAGAATATCCTAGCATTCTCTCGATAAGCTGTTCATCCGTGGATACCAAGGTTGAGGTTCGCAGGAGCTGGAAACTAACCTTTATTGTCTTGCAGATATTAAGGAAAGCATACTAGATATCTTCGACTTCAACAAAGGAGAAGATACACCGAACTATTGCGAAGATCATATCGATTGGACTATCGATTCAGTTTTAATTTTTGCTTTTGGAGTATTGTAAGTCTTCTAACTGTTGTGATTCAATATACGTTATACGCATGATCAATTAGTATGCATGTTATGAGTTTTTTTTGAAATTCCGCTGCACTACCCTAGGGGTAATCCTGACCGTATTTTCTTACAATCATTTGCAAGGAGATCTTCAAACTTTAGAATGAAAAAACCTTGTCTTTTTCTGATTACACTTTGTGTAGTGTCTTTGTTGCTTGTTTTGGTGTATTATACATCAAACCCAACAACTTCTCGAGCTTTTCTTCTGTTTGCCTCTTGTTCAGTGGCCCTTCTTTACCTTCTTCTTTGCTTTGAATTACTATCTTTGTTCTTTGCTGAAGAACCAGAGGATAGAAATTTTGTGTTGCCAGATTGAGTCATGGCATTGATGGGTTTTGCTTTGATAACCTGAGCAATAGTTTTGTCATCATCATCGTCATCATCATTATTTCCTTGATGACTTTCAGGTTGACAGTTTTGTGAAGTATCAGCAGCAGTTCTTCTCCTTTTTGGATTTGCTGAACTTCTTTCAGAATCTGTTTCAGCTTTTCTCTTAGAACTTTTCTTAGTGTCAGCAAGAGGTTCTCTGGGTGGTGGTCCAGGAAGTTTCAGTAGAGCACAAGAGGGAGTAGTAGATGACTTGTCTTTTGACATATTTTTTTGTGTATCTTCCCCCTTAGACATGGATTGCAACATCGGTTTGATGTGAGCAGAGAAAAACTCGTTGCAATTTTCAGCAAGAGTATGAAGGTTATTGTACTTAGAATCATGTCTTGCTGATCAGTTGTAAGTTTAGACAGTTCTTCTTTGATAAAATCCAAATTCTCCTCATGTCGTCGCTCATTGTTAACCTTTTCTTCCATAATTGCCTGAGCCTTTGTTAATGCACTTTTGGCAAGCTTGAGTACTTTACTGACATCATCTTCATAGCTCTTGTGATGTAGACTTATGTCTTTCTGAGATATAGTGAGAGTAGTATTGCGTTTCAGCACAGTAGTCAATATCTTTTCTATGCTGAGCGGACTCTCAGCAAGCAGTGCATCATCCTCTTCTTGGCATGCTTTGTGAACAACCATTAGTGCCTTTATTCTTGGTGTGAATTCCTCAACGTTTGGGAAAGGCACTATAGAGGGAGTAAGTGAGTGAGCTTTGAGCTCTGTGGCAAACTGGTCATCATTTCTCAGCAACCGGCTTCTTTCATCATCTCCTTCATCAGAATTGATGGAAGCTGGAGGAATTTCTACTACTTTTTCTTTTTCTTTTTCTTCCTCATGTGTTGAGAAATATGATAAGTCTTCTTCCTCATCAGGTTCATCAAGGCCAACAACCTTGACTCGTAGGTCTTTTGCCACATATTCTTTTAGTTGAGTGGTTGCTGAGAGCAACTCTTGAGACTCAACAACTGGAGTTTCACCAGTAGTAGGTGAAAGGGAGGATTCTTCCAAATTGTTCACTCCTGAAGATTGAGCAATATCTAAGTGTTGTGTGCTAGCCAAATGAATCTGTCGACTATTCTTCATTGATGTTTGATAATCTTCATCGAAGATTTCATCTTCCTCTAGGCTTGGATCAGTGACCTGAGCTTCGAGCAAAATTGTCTCGACATCAGAAAGTTTTGCTTTTGCTTTAGGCATTTCAGCCCGCTTTCTGGCATATTCTTCTTGAGTCTCAACAACTTGTTCAGTTGCTGGATTGGATTGGTCAGCAGGAGTTGTAGCAGGTTCTTGTTGCTTGCTGGGAGGTTGCTCAGCTTCTTGTGTTTCAGTATGTGCTTGATCTTCTTGATCAGCAACTGATAATTTCTCTCCACCAGCATCTCGACCAGGACCTTGATTGTCATCATCTTAGTCCTTACTTTCCTTTGAATCTTTTGATTCTTCATCACTAGAATCTTCTGAGACATTCTCATCCTCCTCTTCTTCATCATCATCAGTTAGAATAACTAACTCAAGATGTTTTTACATAGCTTGACTTGTTACCTCTTCTTCCTCATTGATTTTGTGGGGGATCAGCCACCACTGGCACAAAGGAGACTTTGAGCATCAGAGCTTATTCAGTTGGAGAGGCACTCTTAAACTTTGCTTTCATATTCTCTCTGATTGTGACAACCAGATTAGCATTCATTTGCTGAGAATATGATAGCTCTTTAGGAAGGATAGAGTGAATGAAAGTCTCATGCTTGATGAGAGAGTTTCTCTTCTTTTCATTGGAGATATGGATGTGAAGATCTGAGAAGTCCATTCTTCTGTATCTTTGTCAGTTGCTAACAGATTTAGCAACTCTGGTCAAAGTATTTCTCTTGAAGTTTGAGTAGAGTTCATCTGAACTTCTGTGATGAGAACTGCTTCTTTTATCTCCTTTTGAGCCTGAATAAAGACAATGTTAGTTGCATGAATGTTTTGAAAAGTAGTTTTAGAGTCTAAAACTGTATCATGAAATACCTGCTGGTTTTCAACAAGCTCATGTTGCACACTTGGTTGTGCAGGGACTACTTCCAATTCAACAGGAGCTGTAGTAGCTTCCTTGTTTTGTTCATCTTGAAATAACACTTTGTTAGATACAAGTACTAAGTTTTTTAACTTAGTAAAATTACCAAAATTTGCATCTACCTGCTGAGCAGGAGTTGTAGATTCTGGTGCAGACGTTTCAGCACTCTTCTATCTTGTATCCTAAGAAGTCTGTAAAGAAATAATAGTAATAGCTAATGATAAAGTATCAGATAAAGAAGTTTTGCCTATTTCTGAGTTAACTACCTGCTGAAGAATGACAGGTGGTGACTCAGTCCTTTCAGCATTGTTTGCTTCTTCATTATCTGGGACCAAATCTTCAGCAGACTTCTTTTATTGCTCTTAATGAGAAAGCTGTGTAGTATCAACAATCTCCCTTATCTCTGAATGGACAGGTTGAGCAGAAGCATCTAGACATCTTAGTTCACTACTTGTCATGAAAAGATCTACTGAGTTGTTGGAGTTATCATCAATCTCCATATCCATTTGTTGTCTTAGATCAGTCAGTACCGGTTGTTTCTTTTCTATTGAAGTGGTTTCTTGGGCCGGTGAACTAGGTCTTGCATTCTCAGCATCATGATATGCGTCGTCGAATGATACTTCTTGGTGAGTTTCAACAAACTCTTGATTTGGAACAGTTGCAGTCTCAGCAACTGGTTCTGTTATAACCCGTACATCTTTATGCGATTTTTTTCGAAGTGGACCGAAATTGATAATTATAAGACTTTAAGGTGACGGGTTGAATTTTATCAAGTCTATCTATGTAATGGACCGGGCCTCTGTGACAGTTAGTAGTGGGTTTGATCTATAAGACTAAAGGAGGTAATGTAGGCAATGGGATATCAGTATATAAAGACGAGAAACATTAGGTTACTTTCATTAATCGGAGAGTTGAAGTTTTATCTCGTGCCGTCACAAATTGCCCTCCAAGATCAAGAAACATGATTGGTTTCTGGATTAATTAAATTGTTCGGCACACAATTGGAATTCGGTGGAGATCAAGGCAAGTTGATTTGGATTTTATATTTGTGATCCCTTAAGTCTATATATATTGAGGTACTATTATTTTTATATTATTGGTGACCATGCACGTAAGTTGATTGATGGCATTGGACAAGTTGTTAACTTAATTGTTGTGAATCTAGATTATCTTCACCCTCAAGTACGGGACCAGTAGACATGAGATTCAGTGTTTGATACTGGAATTTGATACTTTGAAAGTCGGCAGCCATGGTGATTGATATTTTAGGGACGAGCAAAATCGTGGTGTGAGCAAAGTTGAATTTTCGGATTTAGGTTAGGGGTGTTTTGACTCTTTTGTTTTTATTTTCTATATTATTTTAATATTTTATAAATGAATGTATGGCTATTATATCAAGTCACTACAAGAAAACAGGGTATCTGTTACATTGATTTTCGTGGCTATTTCGTTACAGAAGACTATCAGCGACAAATGTCGTCGTCGCAAAATTGTTTGTGAAAGTGGCGTGGGTGAAACAACCGCGACAAAAATAAATTTTGTTGGTAACATATTGCGACAACATTTTTTGTTGTTAAATTGTCCGTATTTCGTTGGTGATACTGAAGGCATCAACAAAGCACCACATGTTTCAACTACAAAATATTACGTTGCAAAGTCCGTCACAATATTACGAACTACGAAAATTGCGTCTACTTTTTTTGTTGGAAAATTACTACGAAAATTGCGTCTACTTTTTTGTTTGAAAATTACTACGAAAATTGTATCTACGTTTTTGTTGGAAATTACAACGAAAATTGCATCCACTTTTCTTGTTGGAAAACTACTACGAAAATTGCGTCCACTTTTTTTGTTGGAAAATTACTACAAAATTTTGTTGGTACTTTGTTAGAAAAGTATGAACACATAGCAACAAACTCACTAACAAAAGTACCAACAAAAGTAATTGTTGGACAACAAACTACGAAAGTCACTGTTACAGATTTGTTAGCTATAAACAAAATTTGCAACAAAAATAACGACAAATTGGTTATAGATTCGAACTATATTAGGAACAGTAATGTTGTCGCTATTTTAGCATCAGATTACCTGGCTACAAAAATTGTAGTAAAAATGGATATAAAAAAAATTCACTGATCCATAACTAAAAGCACCCACAAAATTTATTACAAATCTCAAAATTCAAATAAACAAAATATGAAATCCAATGCAAAACCGCATTGCTAACATGACAATGAAACTTGTTCTTCCCTCAAAACAAACTAAATCTACGAGAATAATCATTTATTGAAATACTAAAATACCTAAGAAATTAAAGAAAGGAATTACTATGCTTATCTGCCGTCAACGAATCCAACTACTTGCGCTTTTGAGACTTCTTATTCTTCGCAGAGGTAGGATGATCATCATCCCTATTTCTTTTGCCAGATGCACGGTTTTTTCTATTTGGATTTGCATAAACACGATGCCTTCTTGATTTCTCCATATCTATCTCATCATAATCATCGTCATAACTATCATATGAGGCCTCTGAGTCACTACTTTCATCATCTTCGTAATCATCGTCGTAGACAATCCTAGATCCTTGACGTCTCAACTTATCCAAGAGATCACACACCAAATCTCGCAAAACATCCTTCACATGCTCAACCACCTCCTTTTTGCAATCAGAAGTATCAAAAGCTCCTTGGTCTGAACTCCCTTCCCCGTATGTCCACTGTTCACATCACCAATCACTCCAATCCCAGCTGAGCAGGTCCAAATCCGTAAACTTTTTTCTTTGATAACCCTTTTGATGCCTGGATCCATGTTGTGGGGTCAAACTCCGGGTATGAGTCTATGTCAGGATATTTTTCTTTTATAAGAGTGTCATATCTCTCCTGCAGAATGGTGATAAAGTTAGCACCAAACTAATTTTGAAAATCTAATTCATGCATACACTTGAGAAAGATAGAACTTTAGAGAATATTAGCATCACTTCCCCGCACTCTTTTAGCTTTTGCAGATACATATTCTCCATCAGTCTTGTGAGTTCGATCGAATAACTCAAGTTCAGTCGGAAAACGTTCAAGCTCTTTCTTCTACAAGTACGTAGTAATTTCAGTCAATGAACTAACATGAAAATAAGTCACTTAAATGTAAAAAGCATATACCATTCTATACTTATGTGCCATAATTGAAATAGAACCACCAGTGTATGTTGGTGAAGCCTTCTCGTTTCCATTCAAACGGTTCTTCGTTCCAGCCTCAGACTGTTTCTGCCATTTATCCTTCGACCATACTTCCCTAATCAACTGGTTCCATATTTATCTATTCATCCATTCACGATTTAGGTCTACCCAATTCCTGACTCGTGCTGAACGTGATATTTTTTTTGCACGCTTTCTTGCCCGACAAAGAACATCTCTACAATTATCAGCATTTTTCTGATTCCATGCCTTATATATCTGGCTTTCTCTGGATGTAGTCCACTTAAAATGTTTCTACAAATAAAAAACAGACATGAAGCTAATACATAAAAGAGGCATTTTCTCAAATAAACTACAAGTCATACATCAGGAAAGTAGTATACAAAGAATGCACTAATTAATCAATCATAGCTGGTTCTTTCAACATCAAACAACAGTATGCTGTAAAACTATAATATACTGATAAATATTCATACTCTTATAATATGTGATAACAATGGTCAGGAGTTGAAATAGAACATCAGAATGCGATCAATATTGTTTTAGATTAAAAAATTATTACGAACTAGCAATGAGTTGAACAGTTTGCAGTATGACCCTAACGTTATAAGTGATATGAATCTGAAAAAAGAAATGCAGATTTATGTACCTTAAACTTGTCCCAGTATAGGTTCCTTATACTTTTAGGGACTGACCTCCACGTCAGCCATGGACCCTCAAAGTTGCCTGTTATGGTGGCTGTGATATCAGAACTCACACTTGGATCAGGAAACCTGTTTTGACAAATAATGAATACAAGTATTACTCCATGTTATTAGCAAATAATGACTTCTACATAAATAATGTCACATTAACATGTTAAAAGAAATCATTTACGAAAATATTTATAAAAAAAAAAAGTAAAATCAACAAAAGAAGATAACCTGCCACCAATGGTAAAAATTGTAGGGCTATCCTCTAAGTTTTCAGGAACGTCCATTCCACGATTTGGTCCCCTTGTCCTGCGTGGTTCACTAGATTCCTCATCATCTTCAGATCCCACATCCAAGGTCTCATTACGTACTGGAGATGAAGCAGCACGGGTGGGACGAGAAGTATCACTACGGTCGTCACTCGACCCTTCATTATGGTTCTCATCAAGTTCTTCATTTTGAGGATCTGTTTCTTCGTCACGTTGTGGGGAATTCTGCACACTTGGGGTCCGCCTGCTAGCCATTCGTGTCTTCTTACCTCTCTTTGCCATCCCGCACAAGTGGATGAAACATAAGAGGCATATACGAACAATCCAAAAGGAGAACACTTTAATTTTATTCATATGTTGACTTACTCCAGCATATAAAAAAATTTTGAAAGAAGAATGATCCTTATTAAACCAAGTAGCAGACCCAATCTCAAATACAGGGAAAAACTTGTGAGACAAGATACAAATAACCTTAGCCAGGAACGATTAGACACCGAAATATCATGACTTGACTAGGAATATTTACGGACTCATCTAAGCCGCTGCCAACTTTTTGATAGAAAAATATTCCAAATCAAGACAAATAATTAAAGATACATACATACATATTACAAATCCCATTTCAATTAAAAGTGCATATACAATATAGATTACAAATATAAAAGTACACAAACACACATAATTAAACCACAATAAGAACCAGACTACTCCAGAAGATGACTCCTTACTCAGGAAACAGGAAAACAGATAAGAGAAAACTCTGGGACGGAGGAAAGGAGATAAAAAGAACGTGATTTTACCACACTATTTGCCTTGCCCAAAAATAAAGAAGACAAGGGAACTCCAGAGCTTGTACAGAGAAGCATGGGAGAAATATGGTTGCACTATCATTATACAAGAATGCCAACATGCGAGCACGATCAACTTCTTCGTAAGCTGCCCTACAGGTACCTTTTTCGTAAGATCAATGAATGTACCTTATAAAATGGAATATAACCTATCTATATTCAGAGAGCTTGACAATATTATTCTTGAAATTGGAGAAAAGAATGTAGTGCAAGTTGTCATTGCAAATACTACTTATTTCGAGCTTGCTATACGAATCAATCCTGGTCAGAGCAGGATATTTTATAGTAAATCTCCTGCACCTTGCATCAATTTGTTGTTAGAAAATATGTTTAGCCATCATGTTGCTAATTATGTCATTAAGACGGGTATGTTGATAACTTCTTTCATTCACCGTCACAAATTTCTTCACAAAATCGTGATAAAAAAGACAGGGGGAAAGAGGTTGGTCAGATCAGGTGCTACTAGATCTATCACCCACTTTTTGAGTCTTTAATACCACATAGAAATCTTGATAGGTCTTATTATCTCAGAGGAGTGGAATCAAATGTCTTTGTCGAGGTGCATAATGGGAAAGCGTGTCGTTGAAGATGTTTTGTCTGAATATTGGTGGGTACAGGTTAAAGATCTGCTGAATGCTGCACGATCCATAATTGAGGTTATGTGTTTAATATCTAGTGATGAAAAACCTGCAATGGGTTTTATCTTTGGTTCATTGGAGTCTGCAAGAGAAAAGATTCAGAAATCAATGGAGTTTGATTACAAGGAAGTGCTTCAAGATGCTGACAAGAAATTTGAAACTCTGCTCAACAAACCATTGCATCTTGCTGTATTCTTTCTTAGTCCACATTGTTATTACTTTGAGAAAGCCAAACCCGAAAATCATTGTGGAGATTTTGAAGTTGCATTAGTGACTTGTATATTTGAGAAGATGGTTCTAGATACTGCAATTCAGGAAAAAATACTTACTCAAATTGAACAATACAAAGATTGTAAAGGTCTTTTTGGAAGTGAAACAGCAATACAACATAGAACAGAGATGTTGCCTCATGAGTTTAATCTCTCCCTCCTTTAACTACAATGCGTGATTACTTTAATTATGATTGAAAATTTGCTCAACTGATAAATTATTTGTAGATCAATGGTGGGACACATACGAAAATAAAACAAAGGAGCTACAAGATGTAGCTCTGCGTATTCTTGGGCTCTCTTGTTCATCATCGGTATATGAAAGACACTTGGGAATGATCACAAAGGTAAAACTTCATTATGACTTAAAATATCCAACATGTTTTACATATTGCTTAGAACATATCCCAGAATGATTTCTTTGAGTTGATGAATATTTTTTGTTTCAGATACATCCATTGAAACAAAGTAGGTACAATGAAAGAAGATTGCAGGATCTCATGTTTGTCAAGTATAACCAACGCCTTCGTGAGAGATTCCTGCTACGGCAAGCAAAACCAGATACATATGATCCAATTGCATTTTTCCATCACTGAAAGTGACAATGAGTGGTTGAGTGGATTTGATCATGATGCAGTACATACAGATTCTGCATTGACACGGTCTCTGGATGCCGTTCCTTTTGATGATGATATGACACAACCTCCGGATGTTGTTCCTTTTGATGATGATATGACACAACCTCCGGATGTTGTTCCTTTTGATGATGATATGACACAGCCTCCAGATTGTGTTCCTTTTGATGATGACATGACACAGCCTCCAGATTGTGTTCCTTTTGATGATGATATGACACAGCCTCCAGATTGTGTTCCTTTTGATGATGACATGACACAGCCTCCAGATTGTGTTCCTTTTGATGATGACATGACACAATGTTGTGACACGTATACTACATTCCCAAGATCGTGATGACTCTGAGTACATGGATATAGGTGATACAGATTCATACGAAATAAATGACGATGAATTGGTTGGATTTAACCAACAATATGGAGATGTCTTAGCTGGTGCTTATCTTTTTTAGCACGTGGGTGTTAATGATGGGTGTTAATGTGAAGGAAACGAGTGCTCATAGATGTATCCGGGAGATAAAAGCTTTTTAAAGGATGATTGTACTTGTTCGTAGTATCAAGCAAACAGGCCTCGGTGTCTACTTTTTTTTGGCTTATAAAGACTGCTAGGAATTTTTCTTATTGATATTAAGAGATGTATCAGTACTCTGTACTTTGAGTTAAAATGACTTGTCTGCTTTTCCTATTTCTTGCATTTATGTATTTAATTAATGTCTTTTTGAGATTTAAAGATTGATTTCAGGCAAACAAAACTCATTGCTTCAGTTGATCTATGTGATCTAATTCATCAAGAAATGTTTGCGGTTAAGAGAACATTGTGCTTGTTGTTATTATCACCAGAAGATTGTGGGATTTATTTGCACACGCTAGTTTTTAGAGTTTGCACTTTTTATAAGGAAGAGTATACTATCCTATTTTCTGTAATGCCAAAATTTGTGCATGTGAACTTTAATTGCCACATAGTTTTCAACGAGAAATTGTTGGCAGGTGAATGTTTTTCTACTTTTTTATAGTTCAAAACTAAATGTGTAGTACCGACATCATAACAGCGAAATAAGAAAATTGTTGGAAATCATTGTGACAAAATTACAACTGAATAGTTACAAAAAAGTTATTTGTGGAAAATTTGTTGGTGTGATGTTGCTAATGATATAAAAAATTTACATGGAAAATGTATGTTGGTATTTAGTAGTTAATTTGTCACAACCAGCGACAAATAAATTTTTTGTTGGAATATCATTGTCACTGATGACATGTTTCGCAATGTAAACTTCTTTCGCTGTCAATGTTGTTGTTATTTTGTGGCTAACAACTTAACTAATATCCAGGTAAAGTATTTGTTAGCATTTCGTAGGTAATTTGTTGCTAGCAGCGACCTACCAAAATTTTGTTGGAATCTCCTTGTCGTAGATACCTTGTTTTCTTGTAGTGAGTTATGGGTGTTGGTATAATATGTCTTTTTGAAGGATCAAGTATGTGAACCCAAAGTGTATTTTTGTTGTGTCTATGAAATTTTTTTTTGTTAAAAGCATGGATACAAGTGTATGTTTCTACTTATCGATATGCCTATGAATTGTTTGACCCTTTCGAGGGGATTGTCGTGCTTTGGAGTACTCCCATCGTTCTGTTATCGTATCGTATTGTTTTGTTCGAAAGCCGGCACGGTGTGCCACGAATGTATGTGTGGCCGTAGTGTATTGTGTGATCGAGCTCATTGTTACGTTTGTTATCCCATGCTAACTCGTTTTGTATTTGTGATTGGATCGTGTGTATATGTATATGTATATTTTTGAAATTAACATGTGCTTGATTCGGTAAAAGTGTCAAGATACTTTCTTAGGAGTTATTAGCTTTCCCATGAGTTAGTAGCTTACCCCCTTACTCCCCCAGTTTCAGTGTATTGTTGGTTGTGCAAGTCCGAGAAGATTTTCGTTGGAGTAAAGCGGGATAGTGCTTACATGGATTTTTGTGTGGAAGATTATTAAGCGTAGTTTGATTGTAAATTTGTGGTTTTAGTTTTGTACTCGGATGGTTGTAAATTTGTGGATTTGTATAGATTGTAATTTAGAGTATTGGGATTTTTTAGTTGCTCTGTATTACCATTCGAGTTGATTCTATTGTATTGGAGGATCTAAAAGGATAGGCTTCGTGTTGGTGTGAGCTCATCTCACGATACACGGCCGAACATTCCCTATTTTGATTTTAGGGCGTTACAAGTGGTATCAGAGCCAAGTTTCAATCTTTTGGCTATTTTGGTTGGAATAGAGGAGTTTAAGTGTGAATTTTGAGGAACCCATGTTTGAATATCCGATGAGTTGTTACCCGTGGCTAGTTTTAGGCTTGAATTTTTTATGGGAATTGAATGATTTGGAAGTTGAGTTTAAGGTTTTGAGTTAAGACTTGGAGACGGTGGAAGTGAGATTCTAGAGCTTGATTACTAAATTGTGAGTTGAATTATTTTGGATGTTAGTAATTTGTGTCCTTGGGTTGCTGGTATTAAGTGAGGAGAATAGAAGTTACGGGTGATATGCCAAATTACATAAGATTAAGCTAGTGCTTTGGACATTGTCACATCGGTGGTTATCCGAGTATTGTAGTGTTTTTGAATGGGTTTTTCTTGTTCTTGAGGCTTTAGAAAATCTGGTGGTTATCCGAGTATTGTAGTGGAAGCGTAACTGGTTTAAGTTTCAAGAACGAAACTTTTTTTAAGGGGGGAGGATGTAAAACCCCGCATCTTTTTAGAAAGTCAGATTCTTATATGATTATTGGAGTGGTAGAATCGAGGTATATTTGGATCAAGTTTCGCAGACGAAACTTATTTTAAGGAGGGTGGAATGTAATAACCGGTACATCATTATGTGATTTTTTTCGGAGTGGACCGAAATTGATAATTATAAGACTTTAAGGTGACGGGTTGAATTTTATCAAGTCTATCTATGTAATGGACCGGGCCTGTGTGACTGTTAGTAGTGGGTTTGATCTATAAGGCTAAAGGAGGTAATGTAGGTAATGGGACATCAGTATTTAAACACGAGAGACATTATGTTACTTTCATTAATCTGAGAGTTGAAGTTTTATCTCGTGCCGTCACGAATTGCCCTCCAAGATCAAGAAACATGATTGGTGACTCGATTAATTAAATTGTTCGGCAAACAATTGGAATTCGGTGGAGATCATGGCAAGTTGATTTGGATTTTATATTTGTGATCCCTTAAGTCTATATATATTGAGGTATGATTCACTTTCATAGTGATGTTGAAAACGAATTTTTGCTCCTAAAATTTAGGGAATGCCCTAATTTTTATATTCTCCGTTTCCGGCCATCAGTCACCGGAGGTGGCTCCGTTTTTGCCACGCTCCAGGTATTCTTGTAGCGCTTCCCAAGGGCTTTCCAACGACACCAAGATCGCTTTATTTGGCTAGGGGACGCTCCCTGTAGCCCTTTTGCCGTCCAGAGTTTTATAAGTTTCACATTCTGCAAATTTATACATTCTATATTTCTGGCCACTAGTTACCGGAGGTTTCTTCAGGTCTTACACGCGCCAGGTTTTGTTGTAGAACGTTTCAAGGGAATTCCAACGGAACTAAGATCGCTTGATTTGGACAAGGGACGCGCCCTGCAGCCTTTTACCGTCCAGAGTTTTCTAAGTTTCAGATTCTGCAAATTTATACATTCTCTGTTTCTAGCTGTTATTCTCCGGTGGTGACGCCCCGTTGACACGCGCCTGACCATCTGAAGCCACTTCTCAAGAGCTTCGCAACCATACCAAGATCATAATTTGTGGCTCAAAGACGCGCCCTGTACGATTTTCCGTTCCAAGCTATATCAATTTCTTTCGACTTCAATGGCTGCCTCTCAACGCACGACGGCTCAGATTCTTTCAACACCCACTCCTATGGGTCCAAACCAGCCTGCTTGGACCTTGCAAGGTCCCAAGTTCACGCCGGTTCGAAAAGGTAACTCTGTATCTATTACATTAAATGCGAATTTCTATAATACACAAGTTGATTCTTGTTCTCGTTTTGCTTGCATCGGTCGATTGCTAATGCCTAAGGGTAATACGCCCCTGAAATACCATGATCTCAAGACCTCCTTGCAGACTATTTGGGAGGATACGGCATGGCATATGCTTGCCATTGGTCACGGTTTCTTTGTTTTTCAGTTCTCTACAGAGGAGCTACGCAACAAAGTTTTAGATTCTGGAATGTTTAAACTTAATCTTGGAACGGTTTATATGCAACCATGGGTTCCGGATTTCAATCCATCAAAGGCTGCCACAACTCATGCTAAGGTTTGGATTCGTCTTCATGGACTGAGATTTGAATTCTTACATCGATCTATCATTCTAAGCTTGGCATCGGCTTTTGGACGACCAATCACTCTAGACACTGGCTCATTGGATCGTTGCTTTGGTTCATACGTTCGATTCTTAGTAGATGTGGATCTCTTCCAGGAGATGGACGCTTTTATAATGCTCGAAACCCGATGGGTGCTATCCGTATTGACATGTCAATGGAAAAAGTTCCAGACTTTTGCAAAAATTGTATTTCCATAGGACATTTAGCCTCCTCTTGTCGACGTTCTAGACCTCGTTCTACTTCTTTTCCAGAACAGGTCACTATCGATTCTACACAATTGTTACCAGATGTTCATCACAATGTATCCTTAGTATCTCCTTCGGCTCATGTTGAGGGTCAACCCTTAACAAATACAGCTCCAGGAATTCTACCGATCCAGACTGATACTTCGCCAACTATTCCAACTAATTCTCAGCCAATGCAACCCGGGGGGATGATTCCATCATTGATAATGCGGGATTTAAGGATGTTTCGCCTAGAAGAGGCAGTGGTCTACCTCGTCGTCTACCTCCTGCTAGGCCTTCCTCTTCTATCATGTCCAAGGTTTTTGCTGCGACAAATAACCAGTTCACACCTTTAACTGGTTTGGAAGTTACGAATGATAGCGCCGTCTCACAAGTTGAAGCTCCTCTGGTCGATGGTCACACTTCTGATTGCGATTCTGAGGCCTCTCTGGATCCGGGAGATAATTCTCTAGTACATGATTCTATCCGTGATTCTATTGGTCTGGAAAAAGAACGTCGATTGCTGGCCAGAGCCAACATGGACATTGCAGTTAAGCACTCTTGGGCTGAACTTATGGAAGCTGAGGAGTGAGTTTGATTGTATTGTTGATCAGGTGGTTCGGGGCGTCTCTGGACAACCTCACTATCTTACGCAACGTTAACACTCAGGCACTCTTTTTTCCATTCATAGGTTTTTCCCACTGGGTTTACTATGAATGGGTTTTAACGAGGCCCGTGGTTGCAACCAGAAATCGCTTTTCCTGGGTTTAGTTTTCTTGTTCACTTTATTGTTTTTCAGTCCGTTTGTGGACTTGAGCTTTGCTCATGACTCTTGTAATTTATTTTCTTTCATTTAATATATGTTCGGCTTATTAAAAAAATATATATATTGAGGTACTATTATTTTTATATTATTGGTGACCATGCACGTAAGTTGATTGATGGTATTGGACAAGTTGTTAACTTAATTGTTGTGAATTTAGATTATCCTTCACCCTTAAGTACGGGACCAGTAGACATGAGATTCAGTGTTTGATGGAATTTGATACTTGGAAAGTCGGCAGCCATGGTGATTGATATTTTAGGGACGAGCAGAATCGTGGTGTGAGCAAAGTTGAATTTTCGGATTTAGGTAAGGTGTTGTTTTGACTCTTTTGATTTTATTTTCTATATTGTTTTAATATTTTATAAATCAATGTATGACTATTATATCAAGTTATGGGTGTTGGTATAATATGTCTTTTTGAAGGATCAAGTATGTGAATCCAAAGTGTATTTTTGTTGTGTGTGTGAAAAACTCTTTTGTTAAAAGCATTGATACACGTGTATGTTTCTACTTATCGATATGCCTATGAATTGTTTGACCCTTTCGAGGGGATTGTCATGCTTTGGAGTATTCCCATCGTTTTGTTATCGTATCGTATTATTTTTTTTAAAACCGGCACGGTGTGCCACCACTGTATGTGTGACCGTAGTGTATTGTGTGATCGAGCTCATTGTTACGTTTGTTATCCCATGCTAAATCGTTTTGTATTTGTGATTGGATCGTGTGTATATGTATATGTATATTTTTAAAATTAACATGTGCTTGATCCAGTAAGAGTGTCAAGATACTTTCTTACGAGTTATAAGCTTTCACATGAGTTAGTAGCTTACCCCCTTACTCCCCCAGTTTCAGTGTATTGTTGGTTGTGCAAGTCCGAGAAGATTTTTGTTGGAGTAAAGCGGGATAGTGCTTACATGGATTTTGGCGTGGAAGATTATTAAGCGTAATTTGATTGTAAATTTGTGGTTTTAGTTTTGTTCTCGGATGGTTGTAAATTTGTGGATTTGTATAGATTGTAATTTAGAGTATTGGGATTTTCGTTGCTCTGTATTACCATTCGAGTTGATTCTATAGTATTTGAGGATTTAAAAGGATATGCTTCGTGTTGGCGTGAGCCCATCTCACGATACACGGCCGAACGTTCCCTATTTTGGTTTTAGGGCGTTACAAGTGGTATCAGGGCCAAGTTTCAATCTTTTGGCTATTTTGATTGGAATAGAGGAGTTTAACTGTGAATTTTGAGGAACCCATGTTTGAATATCTGATGAGCTGTTACCCGTGGCCAGTTTTAGGCTTGAATTTTTGATGGTACCGGAATGATTTGGAAGTTGAGTTGAAGGTTTTGAGTTAAGACTTGGAGACGGTGGAAGTGAGATACTTGAGCTTGATTACTAAATTGTGAGTTGAATTATTTTGGAGGTTAGTAATTTGTTTCCTTGGGTTGCTGGTATTAAGTGAGGAGAATAGAAGTTACGGGTGATATGCCAAATTACATAAGGTTAAGCTAGTGCTTTGGACATTGTCACATCGGTAAACTACTATTTTTGAATGGGCTTTTCTTGTTCTTGAGGATTTAGAAAATCTGGTGGTTATCCGAGTATTGTAGTGGAAGCGTAACTGGTTTAAGTTTCTAGGACGAAATTTTTTTAAGGAGGGGACGATGTAAAACCCCGTATCTTTTAGAAAGTCAGATTCTTATATGATTATTGGAGTGGTAGAATCGAGGTATATTTGGATCAAGTTTCGAGGACGAAACTTATTTTAAGGAGGGTGGAATGTAATAACCCGTACATCTTTATGCGATTTTTTTTCGAAGTGGACCGAAATTGATAATTATAAGACTTTAAGATGACGGGTTGAATTTTATCAAGTCTATCTATGTAATGGACCGGGCCTGTGTGACTGTTAGTAGTGGGTTTGATCTATAAGGCTAAAAGAGGTAATGTAGGTAATGGGACATCAGTATATAAAGACGAGAGACATTAGGTTACTTTCATTAATCGGAGAGTTGAAGTTTTATCTCGTGCCGTCACAAATTGCCCTCCAAGATCAAGAAATATGATTGGTGACTCGATTAATTAAATTGTTCGGCAAACAATTGGAATTCGGTGGAGATCAAGGCAAGTTGACTTGGATTTTATATTTGTCATCCCTTAAGTCTATATATATTGAGGTACTATTATTTTTATATTATTGGTGACCATGCACGTAAGTTGATTGTTGGTATTGGACAAGTTGTTAACTTAATCGTTGTGAATTTAGATTATCTTCACCCTTAAGTACGGGACCAGTAGACATGAGATTCAGTGTTTGATAGTGGAATTTGATACTTGGAAAGTCGGCAGTCATGGTGATTGATATTTTAGGGACGAGCAGAATCGTGGTGTGAGCATAGTTGAATTTTCGGATTTTAGGTAAGGGGGTGTTTTGGCTCTTTTATTTTTATTTTCTATATTGTTTTAATATTTTATAAATCAATGTATGGCTATTATATCAAGTTATGGCTGTTAGTATAATATGTCTTTTTGAAGGATCAAGTATGTGAACCCAAAGTATATTTTTGTTGTGTGTGTGAAAAACCCTTTTGTTAAAAGCATGGATACAAGTGTATGTTTCTACTCAAGCGATATGCCTATGAATTGTTTGACCCTTTCGAGGGGATTGTCGTGCTTTGGAGTACTCCCATCGTTCTGTTATCGTATCGTATTGTTTTGTTTGAAAACCGGCACGGTGTGCCACCACTGTATGTGTGGCCGTAGTGTATTGTGTGATCGAGCTCATTGTTACGTTTGTTATCCCATGCTAAATCGTTTCGTATTTGTGATTGGATCGTGTGTATATGTATATGTATATTTTTAAAATTAACATGTGCTTGATCCGGTAAGAGTGTCAAGATACTTTCTTACGAGTTATAAGCTTTTCCATGAGTTAGTAGCTTACCCCCTTACTCCCGAGTTTCAGTGTATTGTTGGTTGTGCAAGTCCGAGAAGATTTTTTTTGGAGTAAAGCGGGATAGTGCTTACATGGATTTTGGCGTGGAAGATTATTAAGCGTAGTTTGATTGTAAATTTGTGGTTTTAGTTTTGTACTCGGATGGTTGTAAATTTTTGGATTTGTATAGATTGTAATTTAGAGTATTGGGATTTCAGTTGCTCTGTATTACCATTCGAGTTGATTCTATTGTATTTGAGGATTTAAAAGGATAGGCTTCGTGTTGGCGTGAGCCCATCTCACGATACACGGCCGAACGTTCCCTATTTTGGTTTTGGGGCGTTACAGGTTCTTCAATAGTTGTTGTTTTTGCAACTTCCTTTCTTGGACTAGTTGTTGTCTCAGCAACTGGTTCTTTTTCGACTGTTGCTTTGTTAGCAACATCTTCAGCAAGTGCAGCCTTTCGTAGGTCTGCAGCAATATCACTTGGTGGCTCAAGTGTTGAATCCTCAAGATTATCTACAACGTAGACATCGTCAATTCTTTCTTAGGTAGGAATTTCATTTCCACTGCCTTGTGGTCTTTCTTCAGTAGATGTATCCAAATTAATTGGATTTGTAGAAGCTTCAGCAGGTGCTTTTACAATAACTACTGGAGTGGTTTGCTTTTCAGCAACCAATGTTGTATCATCATCATGTATCTCATGAACGATCGGAACTGACCTCTGAGCCGTCATTTTCTTCCTTGGGAAGATTTTTGTTGTTGCTTTCTTGGGGACAGGATCAACTGATGAAGCTGTAGTTTGAGTATCATCATCAACTTTTCTCTTCTTTGATTTCTTTCTGGGTGCCTTAGTGTCAGCAACCGCAGCAGTATCAGCAACATTTGACTCTGTTGCTTTCTTGGACTGTTTGTCAGAATCCTTGGGTCCATTTAGTTTGTAGAACGCTCTTCCCACATTGCATACTGGCTTTTTGATTGCAATGGGTTTCTTAGCTTGATCTTAAAATGTTCCAAGATGTAACAAATCTTCAGTCCATACATCACTGGGAAAATTGGCAAGACATTATTGTCTTCCACCTTGACTTTGAACTTTTCAATACACTCAACTATCTTGTTGAAGATGTATTTAGCCCAGTTGATGTCGTTTTTGTCCTCATAAATGTGCATCAGTAATGGCCATCTTTTCAGGCCGACTTGGTCTATTCCTCCGACTTGGGAGTCTAGGACTTTTATGAGTAGCAAGTCTACTAGTCCTAGAGAGTGACAAAGATGTTTTCTCTTTGTGAACTTGTTCCATGTTGATGAACGTGTCAGATTCAATCAAATAAATTTGTAATTAGCCAAAGGCAATCCACAACTACAACGAAAACCGTAGTGTAGCAGTAGAATGACTCGAGTGTCGTTCTCTCAGGACTATACTAGCTTTATCAAATCTAATTAAGAATATAAGAACAGCAGAGAAATAGCAATAGGGGGTTTCTAGCAGATAATGGAGATTGGTGATAGTATGGTCCTTCTTAGCATAATGGGTCGATAATCATGCATAAATTCCTCGGTCTTGCATAGAGATCTTTGAATCAATCTAGTGTCCTGTTGCAAGTATTAAGCACTACGAAGATAATTTGGTCTGACTTGTCAACAACTAACGTCCTAATGTGTTCCGTAATTATTCAACACTACGAAGATAATTGGTCTGATGGTCGACAAGTGTCCAAGTGTGCATAATAATCAATACAACATACGAGAATTTTGGTTACAACTGATCAACGAAATAAAGCAATGACACGGAGTATAATGCGCGATATAGCCATTAGCATGATTATTTTTCCTCGCTAAGAATTCACATACTACCACCAATGATAAGTTTAGCTACTCATAATAGGCATGCAATCAACAGAAATCATAGAAGAAAACATATTGAAAGAAGATAAAATAAGTAGATAAAAACTGTAAGATACAAAGTTACCGAAGGTTGTCAATCTCCGGATGATTGCGATCCTACGCGCTCCAATCTGCTATGAAAAAGTATCCCCTAAGCTATGGAACTCCCAGGACAGGCCCCGGGAAGTTCCTACCTAAAAATATAGAGAGAGGTGAGAAAGTAGGCTTGGAAAGATATGATTTTCGGAGAGAAAACTGAGCACTATATATAGGCCCGAAAAAACTCCGGGGCGGTTCGCCCCGTGCTGCGGCGGTTCGCCCCCCAGTAATTTCGCGGAATTTCCGCGTTTTCGACGCGGTTTTGGATTTCGTCACCTTTTCGGACTCGGTTTATGACTTCTAGTAGCCTTCTAACCTCCAGATTCGGCCCCTAGACTCCAAATCCTATCCGGAAATCTTCAGATACTCCAAATAGGCTTCTGGAACACCAATTCCTTGTCAACTTCAATATAATTGCCCAGAAATCTCCGAATTTCAACCAAAACCTGTAAAATAAAATCTAAAGGGAAACGTGACACTATTCTCATAAAATGTACTAAAATATAGCTAAATTATCATAGACGATAGCTAAAATAGGTGAAAAAGACTCGAATGAAAGTGTAAAATACACATTCATCACATGTAATAGGAGCAATTTCTCCTCTCTTCATTCTTTCATTTCTGACATCACTGTAGAAGGTTTCAATCTCCTCAACAGTGGCAGTGATGTCATCTTCAGTTCCAGTGGTTGGAATCTGAAAGATATTTGTCAAATCAATCCATTTCAGGATGATTTTCTTTCCCTGTACTGTTGTAGAAATCACTTTTTCATTGTATGGGTTTGGATTTCTGCATTGTTGTAGAATTCCATTGTGTCCACCATACTCACTCTCTTTGTGCGAGCAGTGATAAAGGGAAGTAGGCCTTGTTGATTGATGTAATTCAACGCCTCAACGTTTTCTTCGTCAAGTTCTTGTTCATAGAAGTATCGGATATACTTCTCTTTTGCAAATCCACCCCATTATCAGGCCTCTGTTATGGAATCTTCCACCCGGTATCTCTCCAATAGCTTGTGAACTGTTGAAGGGGAAAGGCAAGTGGTATCAGGTCCTTCCCCTCCAGCGTTTCACACCCCAAGGAGGTTACAGCAAGCTGTTCGGGTATTCAGAGGTTGTCTTCCATGTTTTCCAATGTCATCCACATTCTCTACACTTGATGCTCCCAATATCTATGTTATGCTCCTTCTAGAGGCAGGCAAGGGGCACCCCAACAAGGTGCTGAGTACCCATGTCATTATGTTTTGGAACCAAGCTAGCGCTTCGGAACCTTCTAGCAACTGCGAACTCAAGATCAAATCCGTTGCTGCGAGAATGTCCCGGTGCCTTCCAGTTCACTCGAACTCTGCAGTCCTCGTGATGGAGTGATGACGTAATTATGGTTTTTGTTCCTTCGGTGGTGCATGAATAGGCATAGGAGTCCTTACTCCAGGTGTACTCCAGCTCCTCCTCTTGGATAATCCACGACGTTGTTGCAAAACCCCTTGGCTCGAACGCACATCTAGCGAGATCACCTTCCTTGACATGATTCTTCACAGCAATCATACGGGAATGCTCCCTTCCCTTGGTATGGTACCTACAAACAGCAATTAGCACCTCGTATGACACAAAACAGACTCAAATATATGCTAGTGTACAAGCGAAAAATACGAGTGATAAAATCAACAATCAAGCTCCCCAAACCGTAATGTCTAGCCTAGTTCCTTCATCATGCAACATACCAATGTAACTACTACATGCAATACATCACATCATGCTTTCACTATACAACCAATATCCTTGATAACAAGGCTCAATTCATACCATAGCAGCGCAAAAATTCTACCAACATAAATCCTCATACTCAACAATTAAGCATTCTAATGTCAAATCTACCAACATTACATCAATAAACACAATCATAAGCAAGAAATCAAAGATAAAGACATATTGCAGAACAAGATATATCATCTAGCAACAAAATACCCAAATCAACAATCCAAGCAAAATTGAGCATGCAATTGATAATAAATAACATGTCTAATCACACAAACAACATAACCATGCATCAAATAAGCATACTTGAAGTTCAAAATAGAAAACCCCCAAATTTGAAATTTAGGGGAGACGGGCCCCGATGTCAGAAAATGCGGTTTAAATCCCGAAACCAAATTTTTTTCAAAAACCACTCGAAAAATCTCACTCAAACATAAGCATATACGACACAGAACAAATTCTCATACGAGAAGCAAATAGTTCAAGAATGAATGCATGCAGAAAAGCAGTAAAGAAAGCGATAAAAATTCCGGGTTGCCTCCCGGATAGCGTCATTGTTTAAAGTCTTTGACTCGACTCCTGTCTGCGCCTATCTCTTCTTTTTGCGGGTACTAGGCTTCCCCTTCATTGATCTCCTTTCCATGCCACGAACTTGTGAATAAGAAAGAATATAGGCTGCAAGACCACAGTAGTGAGTAGTAATATCAGGCGGTTCAGGTGGATCAGGTATGGCTTGCAACACGTGTTGCTTGCCATTCACTTCGATGGTGCAAGTTCTTTGGTAGATATCCATCACTGAGCGTAGTTTAGTCAAGAATGTTTGCCCTAAGAGTATGACATCCCCCGTCCCAGGTGCAGATGCCGGCATAACTACGAAATTGGTGTATATAGATGCTTCACCAATCTTGACCAACACATTTTTCACAACGCCCTCGGGTCTCATAAAGGATCCATCCGCCAGTTGCACAATAGCCCTTTGCTCAGATAGTTTTCCGATGTTGCTCTTTTCAAACACATTCAAAGGAATTATGTTCGAGTAGGATCCCGTGTCTAGTGTGGCACGGACATCTTCAAGCTCACCAATCCCTACCTTAACATCGAAACTTTTAGGGAGTGGTTCGGGATCCTCTTGCTCCTCATCACTTGTGTTAGAACCAAGGCCCTTCTCTTCTTCCTCAGCCTGTAGAAGTTCTTCCTTCATGCAACACTTGCACCTAACAACCGTCCTGATGGTGATTTCGTCAGGTACATCATCAGCCAATGTAATGGCATTCGATTTCACAGTGCTGCTAGGCAATTTGCCTTGTTCCCTACTTGCTCCTCGGTCGATCAACTCCTGCATCTTTTGATGGGCAAGCCTAGTGCTCTCCTCCAACTTATCAAGCCTTGCCCTAGTTTTCTCGGAATCTTCTTCATATCGTTTGAGAAAACTTTGTGTGTGATCGACCATCTTTTGCAAGTTCTCCATCAGTTGAGCCGACTTCGACTTCTGTGGCTCTTTCGGAGCGGGGTTTTCGCAGTGTCATTACCATAGTTCAGCCTACTACGGTCTTGGTTAGGTCCATAAGTTTGGTTAGCCGGTGCATATCCTTGATTGTTACGGTATCCTCTTCTCCAAAATCCACCTCGAGGATTCCTACCGTCTTGTCCGTAGCTAACTTCTTGAGCACCAAACTCCGGAGCAAAGGCTTCTTCTTCTCCTCCTCGAGCCCAGTTGCTATCATCGTACTCCAGCTCCGATCTACACATATGAGCCCCATGCCCATAGTTCTTGCATATTCGGCATACTTCGTTCGAAACAGTTGTTCCGGTGGCGCTCTTGAGGACTTGCTTCAATTCGTTGGTAAAGCACTCGAACTGATCCCCATTCCCCCTGTACATAGGGGCTTCCTGAGTCTGTGGAGCTTCAGGTCCACGTCTCCTAACCATTGCTCTTGGGTCCTTGAACTGCGAACCCTTAGCAAGCCTTTTGAAAACTGCCCAGACGGCTTCTGCGGTTTCCTCCCAAATATTGCCTCGGCATTGGAAATCCACCACTTGTTGGTTCTCGAAGGTTAGTCCATTGTAGAAGTGTTGGACTAGGTCCGAAAGTTCACAACCATGGTGAGGGCACTTGTTCGTGAGATCTTGGAACCTCTCGAACGCGGTGTAGACGGTCTCATCATAGTCTTGCTTGAATCTAGTGATCTGCGCCTTAAGCGCGGTAGTCAGAGTGTGTGGGAAGTATTTCTCCATGAAAGCTGAAAAAACCTTTTCCCAAGTGTCCAGCGAGCCTGCTGGAAGAGAACTCAGCCATGACTTGGCTCTGTCGCCAAGTCCCATAGCAAAAACCTTCATCCTTAACTCATCCGTGGTTATGTCAGCTCCGGGTCGTGGGAGTTGGTTGACGAAATCATCGATATCCTGCAAGTACCCCATCACATCTTCCCTTGATAAGCCATAGAACCTCGGAAGTTGTTGGAATGCGTGGTTCTTGATCTCCAGATCTCAGGTTGCAGACGAAAGAACTATCGCTGGTCCCCTCATACGATCCTTGGTGGGTTGTACCCATGCCTTCAGTGGTCTAGCTTCTGCCATTCCGTCGATTTCCTTGAAGAGACTAAGTAGAGATTCAGAGAAATCGGTTTCCTCTATTTCCCCTAGTGCGCGCCTTTCAAGTAGTCGCCTTCTTTGGTGGTAGACTCTATCGATCTCAACAATTGAATTAGCAAGCGGTGTTCCTGCAGAACGTGTATGCGGCATACACTATCTGTGACAGACTAGGAAAGGTGATTAGAAACAAACTAGGAAAGCAGTATCAGAGAGAGATTAAAAAGGAAAACTAAAACTAAAAGAATTAGGAATCTAAAGCTGTAAATATAAACAAATTAAACAGAAAAAAGGAGTATAGTCCCCGGCAACGGCGCCAGTTTGATGAACGTGTCAGATTCAATCAAATAAATTTGTAATTAACCAAAGGCAATCCACAACTACAACGAAAACCGTAGTGTAGCAGTAGAATGACTCGAGTGTCGTTCTCTCAGGACTATACTAGCTTTATCAAATCTAATTAAGAATATAAGAAAAGCAAACAAATAGCAATAGGGGGTTTCTAGCAGATAATGGAGATTGGTGATAGTATGGTCCTTCTTAGCATAATGGGTCGATAATCATGCATAAATTCCTCGGTCTTGCATAGAGATCTTTGAATCAATCTAGTGTCCTGTTGCAAGTATTAAGCACTACGAAGATAATTTGGTCTGACTTGTCAACAACTAACGTCCTAATGTGTTCTGTAATTATTCAACACTACGAAGATAATTGGTCTGATGGTCGACAAGTGTCCAAGTGTGCATAATAATCAATACAACATACGAGAATTTTGGTTACAACAGATCAACGAAATAAAGCAATGACACGGAGTATAATGCGCGATATAGCCATTAGCATGATTATTTTCCCTCGCTAAGAATTCACATACTACCACCAATGATAAGTTTAGCTACTCATAATAGGCATGCAATCAACAGAAATCATAGAAGAAAACATATTGAAAGAAGATAAAATAAGTAGATAAAAACTGTAAGATACAAAGTTATCGAATGTTGTCAATCTCCGGATGATTGCGATCCTACGCGCTCCAATCTGCTATGAAAAAGTATCCCCTAAGCTATGGAACTCCCAGGACAGGCCCCGGGAAGTTCCTACCTAAAAATATAGAGAGAGGTGAGAAAGTAGGCTTGGAAAGATATGATTTTCTGAGAGAAAACTGAGCACTATATATAGGCCCGAAAAAACTCTGATTTATATAGGCCCCCCAGTAATTTCGCGGAATTTCCGCGTTTTCGATGCGGTTTTGGATTTCGTCACCTTTTCGGACTCGGTTTATGACTTCTAGTAGCCTTCTAACCTCTAGATTCGGCCCCTAGACTCCAAATCCTATCCGGAAACCTTCAGATACTCCAAATAGGCTTCTGGAACACCAATTCCTTGTCAACTTCAATATAATTGCCCAGAAATCTCCGAATTTCAACCAAAACCTGTAAAATAAAATCTAAAGGGAAACGTGACACTATTCTCATAAAATGTACTAAAATATAGCTAAATTATCATAGAGGATAGCTAAAATAGGTGAAAAAGACTCGAATGAAAGTGTAAAATACACATTCATTGAGGTAGTTCAATCAATCAAATCATTGAGGTAGGCTAAAATACACATTCATTGAGATAGCAATCCAATCAAATGTGCCCTTTTTATTGAGGTAGTTCAATCAATCCAAGGTTATACCTTAGCATTACGAACCTATTATCTGGAAGGGGCTTGGTAAAGATGTCAGCAAGTTGATCATCAGTACTTATGAACGGGTATTTTACACTTTCATTTGAGTCTTTTTCACCTATTTTAGCTATCCTCTATGTTAATTTAACTATATTTTAGTGCATTTTATTAAAATAGTGTCACGTTTCCCTTTAGATTTTATTTTACAGGTTTTGGTTGAAAATCGAGGATTTCCGGGCAATTATATTGAAGTTGACAAGGAATTGGTGTTCCAGAAGCCTCTTTGGAGTATCTGAAGGTTTCCGGATAGGATTTGGAGTCTAGGGGTCGAATCTGGAGGTTAGAAGGCCACTAGAAGACAGAAACCGAGTCCGTAAAGGGGAAGAAATCCAAAAACGCGTCGAAAACGCGGAATTCCGCGAAAATTACTCCCGGGCGAACCGCCCGGTGTGTGGGGCGAACCGCCCCACACTTATTCGTAGCCTATATATAGTTGCTCAGTTTTTCTCCGAAATTCATACTTTTCCAGACCTATTCTCTCACCTTTCTCTGTAGTTTTAGGTAGGGACTTCCCAGAGCCTGTTCTGGGGGTTCGTAGCTTAGGAGACACTTTTTCATAGCAGATTGGAGCTTGTAGGATCGCAATTCTTCGGAGATTGACAACCTTCGGTAACATTGTATCTTACAGTTTATTCTACTTATTTTTATATATCTTTCAACATGTTTTCTTCTATGATTTCTGTTGATTGCATGCCTATTATGAGTAGCTAAACTTATCGTTGGTGGTAGTATGTGAATTCTTAGCGAAGGGAAGATAATCATGCTAATGGCTATATCGCGCATTATACTCCGTGTTATTGCTTTATTTCGTTGATCAGGCTCAGCCTAAATTCTCGTATGTTGTATTAATTATTATGCACAATTGGACCCTCGTCGACCTATGCGCATGTTTATCTTCGTAGTGTTGAATAATTACGGAACACAATAGGACAGTAGTGATTGACTTGTCAGTATCATTATCTTCGTAGTGCTTAATAATTGCAACAGGACATTAGATTGATCAAAGATCTCCATGCAAGACCGAGGAATTTACGCATGATTATTGACCCGTTATGCTTTGAAGGATCATACTATCACCAATCTCCATTATCTGTTAGAAAAACCTTTGCTATCCCGACTGCTGTTTTTATATTCTCTAGTTAAATAGATAAAGCTAGTTATAGTCCTGAGAGAACGACACTCGAGGTCATTCTACTGCTACACTACGGTTTTCGTTGTAGTTGTGAATTGCCTTTTGCTAAATAACAAATTTATTTGCTGAATCGGGACCCGACAAATCTGCGTTCATCAAATTGGCGCCGTTGCCGGGGACTATACTCCTTTTTTCTGTTTAATTTGTTTATATTTTCATCTTTCGATTTCTAATTCTATTAGTTTTAGTTTTCCTTTTTAATCTCTCTCTGATACTGCTTTCCTAGTCTGTTACAAATAGTGTATGCCGCATACACGATTTAAAGGAACACCGTTTGCTGATTCAATTGCTGAGATCGACAGAGTCTACCACCAAAGAAGGCGACTACTCGAAACGCGTGCACTAGAGAAAATAGAGGATACCGATTTCTCTGAATCTCTACACAGTCTTTTTAAGGAAATCGACGGAATGGCAGAAGCTAGACCACTGAAAGCATGGGTTCAACCCAACAAGGATCGTATGAGGAGACAGGCGATTGTTCTTTCGTCTGCAACCCGAGATCTGGAAATCAAGAACCACGCATTCCAAAAACTTCCGAGGTTCTATGGCTTATCAAGGGAAGATGTGATGGGGTACTTGCACGATATCGATGATTCGTCAACCAACTCCCACGACCCGGAGCTGAAATAACAACGGATGAGTTGAGAATGAAGGTTTTTGCTATGGGGCTTGGTGACAGAGCCAAGTCATGGTTGAGTTCTCTACCAGCAGGCTCGGTGGACACTTGGGAGAAGGTTTTTTCAGCATTCATGGAGAAATACTTCCCTCACACCTTGACTACCGCGCTAAAGGCGCAAATCACTGGATTCAAGCAGGACTATGATGAGACCATCTACACCGCGTTTGAGAGATTCCAAGATCTCACGAACAAGTGCCCTCACCATGGTTTTGAACTTTCTGACCTAGTCCAACACTTCTACAATGGACTAACCTTCGAGAACCAACAAGTGGTGGATTTCCAATGCCGAGGCAATATTTGGGAGGAAACCGCAGAAGCCGTCTGGGCAGTTTTCGAGAGGCATGCTAAGGGTTCGCAGTTCAAGGACCCAAGAGCAATGGTTAAGAGACGTGGACCTGAAGCTCCACCGACTCAAGAAGCCCCTATGTATAGGGGGAATGGGGATCAATTCGAGTGCTTTACCAACGAATTGAAGGAATTCCTCAAGAGCGCCACTGGAACAACTGTTTCGAACGAAGTATGCCGAATATGCAAGAACTATGGGCATGGGGCTCATATGTGTAGATCGGAGCTTGCGTATGATGATGGCAACTGGGCTCGAGGAGGCGAAGAGGAAGCCTTTGCTACGGAGTTTGGTACTAAAGAAGTTAGCTACGGACAAGACGGTAGGAATCCTCGAGGGGGATTTTGGAGAAGGGGATTCCGAAACAATCAAGGATATGCACCGGCTAATTAAACTTATGGCCCTAACCAAGACCGTAGTAGGCTAAACTATGGTAATGATCACTGCGAAAACCCCGCTCCGAAAGAGCCACCGAAGTCGAAGTCGGCTCAACTAATGGAGAACTTGCAAAAGATGGTTGATCACACACAAAGTTTTCTCAAACGTTATGAAGAAGATTCTGAGAAGACTAGGGCAAGGCTTGATAGGTTGGAAGAGAGCACTAGGCTTGCCCATCAAAAGATGCAAGAGTTGATCGACCGAGGAGCAAGTAGGGAGCAAGGCAAGCTGCCTAGCAACACTGAGAAGTCGAATTCCATTACATTGGCTGGTGATCTACCTGACGAAATCACCATCAAGAAGGTTGCTAAGTGCGAGTGTTCTAAGAAGGAAGAACTTCTACAAGCTAAGGAAGAAGAGAAGGAACTTGGTTCTGATGGAAGTGATGAGGAGCAACATGATCCCGAGCCACTCCCTAAAAGTTTCGATGTTAAGGTAGGGCTTGGTGAGCTTGATGATGTCCGTGCCACACTAGACACGGGATCCTACTCAAACATACTCCATTTGAATGTGTTTGAAAAGAGTAGCCTTGGAAAACTATCTGATCTTAGGGCTATTGTGCAACTGGTTGATGGATCCTTTATGAGACCCGAAGGCGTTGTGAACAATGTGTTGGTCAAGATTGGTGAAGCTTCTGTATACACCAATTTTTTAGTTATGCCGGCGTCTGCACCTGGAACGGGGGATGTCATTCTCTTGGGGCGAACGTTCTTGACTAAGCTACGCTCCGTGATGGACATCTACCAAAGAACTTGCACTATTGAAGTGGATGGCAAGCAACACGTGTTGCAAGCCATATCTGATCCACCTGATCCGCCTGATATTTCTTACACTACTCACTACTGTGGTCTTGCAGCATATGTTCTTTCTTATTCACAGGTTCGTGTCATGAGGAGGAGATCCATGAAGGGGAAGTCCAGTACCCTCAAGAAGAACAGCTAGGCGCAGACAGGAGTCGAGCCAAAGACTTTAAACAATGGCGCTATCCGGGAGGCACCCCGAAGTTTTTATCGCTTTATTTACTGCTTTATTGCATGCATTCATACTTGAACAATTTGCTGTTCATATGTGAATTTGTTCATCTCTGTGTCGTATGTGCTTATGTTATGTTCGAGTGCGATTTTTCGAGTGATTTTTTGAGAAAAATGGTTTTCGGGTACTAAAAACCGCATTTTATTTCGAAACGATCGTCTCCCCACCTCAGGAGTTGGGGGCCGAATCGCCCCCCATGTGGGCCGAATCGCCCCTCGTCCAGAGCGCGCGCGCGCGCTTTGGACGTGCGGGGCAATTCGCCCCGCACGCGGGGAGGTTCGCCCCAGGCGTGGGGCGAATCGCCCCACGTTCTGCAGATTAGAAAAACGGGGATCTCCCCCATTTTTCCTCATTTCACTTCTCCTTCTTCCCTTAAACTCAAAAAAATCCTCCATTTTTACAAAACCTTCAAACATTCATAACTTCTTCATCTTTCCATCAATTTGTGTGTTCTTTAGCTTCAATCGAAGCCCGTTACGTGCTCTTTCTTTTCATCCGAACAAATCTCTTCCTAGTTCATTCAAACTCCAGATTTGAGGTATTATCACATGAACCCTAATTTTTCAAATTTGGGGTTTTTTTTATTTATTCTTCAATTAAGCTTGTATGATGTATGGGTTGATGTTTTATGTGATTAGATTCGTTATTCATTATCAATTGCATGTTCAATTAGGCTTGGTTTGTTGATTTGAGATTTTTGCTATTAGATGATATATCTTGTTAGGAAATGTATCTCTTACTATCATTCCATGCTTAAACATGTGTTTGTTGATATGATAATGATGGATGTATTGGTAGAATGCATGATTGATGGAGTTGAGGATTTATGTTAGATTTTTGATTATTATGGTATGGATTGAACCTTGTGATTCAAGGCATTTGTTGTTTAGCAAAAGCATAATGTGATATGTTATTGTAGTAGTTACATTGATATGTTGCGTAATGAAATAGCTAGACTAGACTTTGGGTTTTTGAGGAGTTAGATTTTTGAAGATATTGCTCGTTTGTTCGCTCGTATATTTACATATTCATAGGTCTGTTTTGCATCGTACAAGATACTAATTGCTGTTTGTAGGAATCATGGCACCGAGATCGAGGAGAGCCGGCTCGAGCAGAAAAGGGAAGGGAGTAGCATCAAGCTCACAACCATCTCACCCTATGTACGAGTTGTCCGTAGCTGCGATAGAGGTGCGTCAAAGGCTAGAAGCGGAGCTGGCCGACGGGGGAAGATCGATCATCCCAGACAGGAGGATTGATATTCTAGAGTCAGCAGTTGATACAGCGGGGTATAGGACGCTATCACGATTGGTGTCAAGAAGGAATTGGGTATGGTACAGTTCCAACAGGTTCAAGGGGTACGACGAGAGCCTCCTCCAAGAGTTCTACACTGGATACACAGATCTCGAGGAGAAGAATGGGGTACTAGTCAGAGGACTGATAATACCGTGGACACCAGAGCACATTTCTTCATTCATCCATTTTGGGCATCAGGAATTCACAGGAAGCGACCATGCCTACCTGTATTCAAGGGCCTCTAGGGGGATAGGAAGACACATCACAAACGCGATCTGCAACAGGGAGTACCGATATCCAGAAATCGGGGGAGAACCTACACGGATCAGTCAGAGCGACCTTAGCATTGAAGCTAAGGTGATGATGAAATTTTGCATCTCCAACTTGATCCCTAGGAAGAATGACTCGTGGATTCAGCCCTACTACGCCGAGCTCCTCTACTGCTTGATAGGCAGACATCAGATCGACATAGGGCACATCATGTTTGAGGAGTACGAGCGCCACTGGGAAAGGAAGAGGAAGCCCTTCATCTTCCCAAGCTTCATCAAAGCCTACTGCAAATATCATGGGGTCGATGACATTGAGGAGGGGGATTGCGAGGTCGCTGCCCTTTCACCCTCAACCATTGAGGTGCAGCTGACTATGTATCAGTTGAAGAACCCCACGGCTGCCGCTGCTGATGTAGGAGCACCCTTCCAGCCGAGTGATTCCGATCATGAGGATGCTATGGAGGCCGATGTTGGCCAAGCCCCTATCCCAGATATCCCGTTTGTCCATAGAGCACCGCATGCACCGCCTCGAGCACCACATGGGTCTAGAGGATTTGACTTCTCTGAATTCCGTACCTACCTCGACGGCCGTTTCGATAGAATTGATGCCAACAACGCGGCCATGCGACAGGACCTCGACAGGCACATTGCCCAGCACCACCACGATTGGGAGACATTCGAGGAGCATCGCCGAGAGGATAGGCAACAAAGGTGGGAGGCTCTACGTCAGTCCAATGAGCACACGTCTGACATGTGGAGGGACTTTTATGGGGATTACCATCCCGATGATTAGTCCTTTCGCATGTCCACTCTCAGCCAACCGAGGTCAAACCGTTCGGTAACATCTAGTATCACTTCTTATTACTCATTCTCTTTTGCTAGGGGCTAGCTTAAGAATCGTAAGGGGGATGGGATGTGAACCGTGATGTTAAGTATTGTTTGGCTTTGTGTTGATTAGTATCTTGTTCTTTGTTTGCATATCCATTTGCACGTTTACCGCTTTCTTAGATTTTTTAGGTTGCATTCACTACATTCATCCTAGGATAGTCTTGCATGTTTTATATGGAGTTTATTGCCGAATTTAATGAACTTTTTTATTGGGTACATCAACTAACTATGCCATTAATCGTATGCTTCATCTCTATGAATTTGTTTGAGGTTTTTCTCGCTTGGCTTGTCACATTTATGTATTGCACTTAGTTAAGCTTGGTAGTCTCGACATCACTTAGTGGTGTTTTCTCTACTGCGGTTCACGAAGGCCTTTATAATAGGATGATGCATGTTAGGGTCTTATGGTTGTTTTCCCGAGTAATTATGTACCTAAGAGGCAACAAGTCTTCACCATGCTTTGAGATTGCTAAATGCCTAGGAAGGAGGTAGTGTGAGGTTTTGTGATCCTTTGTTTATAACCTATTCTTCCGAATAGGTTTGGGGAGGGGGTTACACCATCATTAGACTTGTTTCCGTTTTTCATTTTCGTATCGTGAGTTTATTTTTCCTTTTCCGTAAATTTTGTACTCCAACCTATTATTTCGAATAGGTTTGGGGAAGTCGTGTGAGTCATTTTTTCTCTCTTTTTGTTATGCTACTGCTGGCTAGAAAAAAATCGAAAAAAAAAAAAGAAAGAAAAATTCCAGAAAAAAGAAAAAAAAGAAAAAGAAAAAGAAAAAGAAGAATCTGGAAAGAAAAAAAGAAAAGACCCCAAAAAAGCAAAGAATGGTCCAAAAAAGAAAGCCAAATAGCAGTTTAGCAAAGTGTTATGTCTCATTTCCAATTCTTGTAATGTTCGTAATCGTGTTGTAATTTTCTATTTTTTATCTCTTTTGTCTTGAGTGTCATCTGTTCTAGACCACCCTCGTCCTTGATAGTGTATATGTCCTAGAGACAGTCCTTACTAAGGGCACGGTGCCCTTATAGAGGACATATATGTACTATTACACAGGTCAACGTAATATAATATATGTTTGTTGCATTTAACTATTGAGTATCGCTTTCATATTTATATTACACCAGGCTGCAGCATGTCATATCTTTATTGCTGTCTGTATTGATATCAAACATGTCCCCTCGGATAGATGACCGATCACATAGATAGTGGGAGCTATGTGAGTTATCATCTATCCCAAACTCTCCCTAGTCGAGGTTCATCTCGGATGTGGGGGTCTGAATGAACCAGACAAGACTAGTATGCGTGGAGGTTATACTTGTTGGAGCAAGTGTGAGCCGATCCCACGGCCACGGAACGGATTGTTGGACAATCGAGAAACGTTCCCATAACTGCGCGTAGTTGTTCGAAGAAGCTTTATCGAACAATGGAAGTACCCACCGGACACTCCCATCGATGTATACTCTACACCAAAGTGTCTATGGGAACCGGTGAGTTGTCGAAGTGATGCCATTCGTCCTTTGTACTTGCAGGACTTTATCATCACATTTGTTGCCCCATATCCTTGGTGGACCCGTCGATGTCAGCTCTGAATAAGCAGCTGACCTAAGACACGATCCAGGATTATGGCTAAATACAAATGGGGGTGATAAGTGATTCTGTGAAGGATTCATCTCTCAAGTGTAGCACAGGAGAGCACTGCTCATAGTCTGCATAGTTGTGTTGGTAAAGTCACTGGCCAGTGCAAATGATATATTATGATGGTCATAAGTATATCTTAACCAAGCAACTCCCTGAGACGCCCGTGGATGTATTATTGGGATAGACACTTCATCGATCCTAGATACATTCGAGCAAGTCAGATGATGGGACGTTACCATCGCCGCGTTGAGCGCAACAGGCTTCGCAACGAAAGGGTTAGCTTTGAGAAACCTCTCAAACGTCCTCACGTATTAATATTGTAAATGGAACCGTCTAGGAATTCCATGTTGCCTAGTCTAGGACTTGCTTAATACGGTGAGGCCCTGTGGGTCACACTATGTGGTGACTCAGTCTATCAGAATATCCTTGAAGATGGAATCGCAATTAATTTGGAATTAATTGTGATTGATGGATTATAATTGATTTGGAATTAATTATAATATTTTGTGGCTCAATTAATGATTTGGAATTATTAATTGCATTGGCTAATTAATTGTATTTTATGTAAATACAATTAAAGATTATATTTTGGAAATATAATGGAGGTTTGATTATAAGGGATATGTTAATTTAGAATTAACATATGCACTTGCGAAAAATCTACTTGGAGTTTGAATTGCCTTAGAACTATAAGTGGGTCCCAAAATTGGGACCCACCTACTGTCCCTAGGAAGCGCGCGCGCGCAGGAGCTGGGTAGGGGAAGGAGTTCGACTCCTTCCTCTTTTAGAAGTCCAAGGGATAAGTTAGATTTTCCTAATTGAGTTTTAATTTGATTGGGAATGAATCTAGACTTGATATTTGTTTCCTTGTGCGATAAGAATTAGATTCTTATTCCTTTACGAAGTCTAATTGCTTATGCTTTAGGCTTCTATTGACTACTATATATAGTAGATTATTAGAGAGTTTTGAACACAGTTTCAGACATAGACTTTGACAGTCATTCTACGCAGTTTTCTTAGAGAAAATAAAATCTGTCCCCTCCTCTTAGCCACCCGTGCGCGCGCCACCACCGGAGGAATTGCCGCCCCGTCTTCTTGGTCACACAAAGAATATCCTAGCATTCTTCCGATAGGCTGTTCACCCGTGGATACCAAGGTTGAGGTTCTAGGAGCTGGAAACTAACTCTTATTGTCTTGCAGATATAAGGAGCATTGTAGATATCTTCGACTTCGACGAATGAGAAGATACACCGGAATATTACGAAGACTTGGAAGCTGCTTTGGAAGTAAGGTTTGTCTTCTAATTGACGTGTTTATATATATACGACATATGCATAATCAATTAACCTGTATGTTAAGAATTTTTGAAATTCCGCTGCGTACCCTAGGGGTAACTCTGATCGTATTTTCTTACAGTGGTATCAGAGCGAGGTTAATTGATTACGTATATACGTATATATATTGTATGATTTTGTAGATATGTGGATACAATTGATTCTATGATAAATTCGATTTTCAAAAGTTTTGTTTTTTTATATAAATTTAGAATTTATATTTTTCAAAAAGAAAAAAAAAATGAAAATATATATATATTTTCGGACCGGGGCCGGCTGCGGCCCGCCTGCGGCAGCAGGCGGCGGCCGGCCGCCTGCAGCCGCAGTCGCCGTGCCCGCGGCTAGGTGCCCGTGTGCCGCGGGCAGCGCCTGCACCTGCGGCGCCGGGAGCCCGGGGCCGCGGGCACCGGGGGGACGGGACTAGTGCCGTCCCACATTTTCAAAAAAAATAAAAAAATTATATATATTTTCGGGTTGGACCCAAAATCGAATTTTGAAAGTTTTGAGGATTGAATTTTATATTTAGAATATAAATATGATTTAATTGTAATTGTTTCAAACTAGAGGCGTTAAATTTAATTAGTATAAAGTTAAAGGGCTTATTTGTAATTTATCAATTTATTGTTTATTGCAAATTAGTCCTTCAACTTTTGAATTTTAGATTTAACACCTCCAAGGTTTTTAAAATTACAATCAAGTCCTTTGGGTTTTCGAAAATTGCTACTTGGTCAATAGAATTTTCGAATATTCAATCTAGTCCAAATTTTCAATTATTTCATAGAGATTATAAGTATGGGATTATAATTTTCATAATGAAATTATGAAGTCATTTGTCATCCACATAGGCTACTACTTGTTTCATATGCTCAATATGCCATTGTTTGACAATGATGTTTAAATACCATGTTTTTACATTCCGTTCGACCGCTATGCATGCGAGGGTAGGCGGCGCCCTCTTATATGTCGGACCGCATATTTATGTATGGGTAGGCGGCACCCATTATGTGCTTGACCGCGTTTAGAACTAGAATGGATAGGCGGCATCCATTACGTGTAGACCGTTCATGCATGATGGGTAGGCGGCGCCCTTATTTGTTTGTAGATGACTGATAACAACCCTCAAGCTACAAGCCCTAACCAATATAAGTACAGAAATATATATATGTATGTATTTCTGAGATGCTTTCCATAGGGTGCTTTAATTCTGAACTTTCATTGCGTTTTCTTGTATTGGCAACCTCGTCTTACAGACTCGCAGTAATCGTCAGATTAGAGTAAGCCTATGGTTATGACTTACTGCATATTGTATCTAGCGACCTCGATAGGTACAATATGTAGGGCATCGGATGTTGGCCACTACGGTAACTTGTTGGACATTACCCGTATGTTTGTTGTGGGGGCAAGCATATGTGAAAATAGTGGGAGCTAAACAGCTAAAGGACCTTGTTGTTTAGTTATGTTGACTGTGCATTTAGAAATAATATTTCAATAGTTGATTTATTGTTTTCGTTCTATATTATTTCTCCTTGGGATATTAGATATGGCGATACCGTCCTCCGAGTTTGTTGCCAACTTGGAGTTGCAAAAGCTAACAGGACCAAACTACGTGGATTGGATCCATGAGGTACGAAAGGTGCTATGGTACAATGAGGTTGAGTACGTCTTGGACGAACCTATCCCTCCACCTCCCACAGAATTCACTACGGCAACCTATGATTGCTATTATGAATTGGAAGTGGAAAGGGCCGAGTTTGTAAAGAACTTGTTGCTAATGCTATGTCTGACAATATGGTTTGACCATGTCGAGACAAGGAACCATATGAGATTGTAAAATATCTCTCCTCATTCTTGGATGCTCCAAGGATGTGTGAAGGGTTCGAAGCTATCAAGATCATGCTTATCAAAAGGCTTGGGACAGAAGAGCTGTCGCCTGAACAAGTTAAGTCATTGATTGACTTTCTCTTACAACTTGTTGGATATGGCTTAGAGATAGAAGCTAAGGCTTCCATTATCTTGATCGTGCAAAGATTGTTGCAATCTATTCATAATCCCAATGTTGGGGTAGCAACAGAGTTGATTGCTGAGAGACCCATTGCCAACAGATTCCCAAGGGCCAATCGTAGACCCAAAAGGAAGAGGGGTGGCAAGAGTGGGCGCTATCGTAGGATGGCTGAATTTCGACTTAGGATCGAGATTTGTCTCTATTGCAAGCTCAAGGGCCACTGGAAGAAAGATTGCCCTAAGCTTAGGGCGGATCAGGCTGAGAAGTCGCCGGCTTCTGGCTCAGGTATGTTTGTTATTGAAATGAACATGACTACTTTTTACTCCAATGGTTGGGTATTAGATACAGCCTGTGGCTCACACATTTGTAATAATGTGCAGGGGCTAATTGATCACAGGCTAGTCAAGCAAGGTGAAATCGACTTGCATGTTGGGAACGACAATCCAGTTGAAGCCAAACGCGTTGGACGCAACAAGATAGATTTACCTTCGGGACAATGTTTAGAACTTGATAATGTTTATTTTGTTCCATCCATTGTCAGAAATATTATTTCCATTCCATTGTTAGACAATATGGGTTTTTCCTTTCGATTTGCGAATAATACTTGTTATTTTTAATTAAATGATCAGTATTATGGAAAAGCTCTCTTGGTGGATGGTTTATATATTTTGCAAAGTAGTCTACCTTTACTTCAAATACATAACAAACAACCGTCTTCAAGTAAGAAGAATAATCCATCTTATCTATGGCATTGTCGGCTAGGCCATATCAATGAAACACGGATTCAAAAACTAAGGAAGTTGGACTACTTAGAACCATTTGATTTCGAATCATATGGTACATGTGAATCTTGTATTAAGGGTAAGATGACGAACAAGCCTTTTGTTGGACAAGGTGTTCGTGCCACTCGCTGCTTAGAGCTCATACATACCGATGTATGTGGACCGTTTAAAGTCCATGCGCGTGGGGGTTATCCTTACTTCGTTACCTTTACTGACGATTGATGAATGTGTATTTTACACTTTCATTCGAGTCTTTTTCACCTATTTTAGCTATCCTCTATGTTAATTTAGCTATATTTTAATGCATTTTATTAGAATAGTGTCACGTTTCCCTTTAGATTTTATTTTACAGGGTTTGGTTGAAATTCGAAGATTTCCGGACAATTATATTGAAGTTGACAAGGAATTGGTGTTCCAGAAGCCTATTTGGAGTATCCGAAGGTTTCCGGATAGGAGTTGGAGTCTAGGGGTCGAATCTGGAGGTTAGAAGGCCACTAGAAGTCAGAAACCGAGTCTGAAAAGGGGAAGAAATCCAAAACCGCGTCGAAAACGCGGAATTCCGCGAATAAACCGCCGGGCGAACCGCCGCAGAGGTGGGGCGAACCGCCCCACACCTGGCGAACCGCCGGGTGTGTGGGGCGAACCGCCCCACAGTAATTCGAAGCCTATATATAGTTGCTCAGTTTTCTCCGAAAATCATATCTTTCCAGACCTACTTTCTCACCTCTCTCTGTAGTTTTAGGTAGGGACTTTCCAGAGCCTGTTCTGGGGTTCCGTAGCTTAGGGGACACTTTTTCATAGCGGATTGGAGCTTGTAGGATCGCAATTCTTCGGAGATTGACAACCTTCGGTAACTTGTATCTTACAATTTAATTTACTTATTTTATATATCTTTCAACATGTTTTCTTCTATGATTTCTGTTGATTGCATGCCTATTATGAGTAGCTAAACTTATCGTTGGTGGTAGTATGTGAATTCTTAGCGAAGGGAAGATAATCATGCTAATGGCTATATCGCATATTATACTCCGTGTCATTGCTTTAGAAAACCCCTTTACTATCTGTCTGCTGTTTTTATATTCTAAATTAGATTTGATAAAGCTAGTTATAGTCCTGAGAGAACGACACTCGAGTCATTCTACTGCTACACTAAGGTTTTCGTTGTAGTTGTGGATTGCCTTTGGCTAAATAATAAATATTATTTGATTTAATCAGGACCCGACAAATTCCGGTTCATCAAATTGGCGCCGTTGCCGGTGACTATACTCCTTTTTTCTGTTTAATTTGTTTATATTTTCAGCTTTAGATTCCTAATCCTTCTAGTTTTAGTTTTCCTTTTTAATCTCTCTCTGATACTTCTTTCCTAGTCTGTTACAGATAGTGTATGCCGCATACACGTTCTGCAGGAACACCGCTTGCTGATTCAATTGCTGAGATCGACAGAGTCTACCACCAAAGAAGGCGACTACTTGAAAGGCGCGCACCAGCGGAAATAGAGGAAACCGATTTCTCTGAATCTCTACTCAGTCTCTTCAAGGAAATCGACGGAATGGCAGAAGCTAGACCACTGAAGGCATGGGTTCAACCCACCAAGGATCGTATGAGGGGACCGGCGATTGTTCTTTCATTTGCAACTCGAGATCTGGAAATCAAGAACCACGCATTCCAACAACTTCCGAGGTTCTATGGCTTATCAAGGGAAGATGTGATGGGGTACTTGCACGATATCGATGATTTCGTCAACCAACTCCCACGACCCGGAGCTGAAATAACAACGGACGAGTTGAGAATGAAGGTTTTTGCTATGGGACTTGGCGACAGAGCCAAGTCATGGTTAAGTTCTCTTCCAGCAGGCTCGCTGGACACTTGGGAGAAGGTTTTTCAGCTTTCATGGAGAAATACTTCCCTCACACCTTGACTACAGCGCTTAAGGCGCAGATCACTGGATTCAAGCAGGACTATGATGAGACCATCTACACCGCGTTTGAGAGGTTCCAAGATCTCACGAACAAGTGCCCTCACCATGGTTTTGAACTTTCCGACCTAGTCCAACACTTCTACAATGGCCTAACCTTCGAGAACCAACAAGTGGTGGATTTTCAATGCCGAGGCAATATTTGGGAGGAAACCGCAGAAGCAGTCTGGGCAGTTTTCGAAAGGCTTGCTAACGGTTCACAGTTCAAGGACCCAAGAGCAATGGTTAGGAGACGTGGACCTGAAGCTCCACCGACTCAAGAAGCCCCTATGTACAGAGGTAATGGGGATCAATTCGAGTGCTTTACCAACGAATTGAAGCAAGTCCTCAAGAGCGCCACCGGAACAATTGTTTCGAACGAAGTATGCCGAATATGCAAGAACTACGGGCATGGGGCTCATATGTGTAGATCGGAGCTGGCATACGATGATGGCAACTGGGCTCGAAGAGGTGAAGAAGAAGCCTTTGCTACGGAGTTTGGTACTCAAGAAGTTAGCTACGGGCAAGACGGTAGGAACCCTCGAGGTGGATTTTGGAGAAGAGGATTCCGAAACAATCAAGGATATGCACCGGCTAACCAAACTTATGGCCCTAACCAAGACCGTAGTAGGCTAAACTATGGTAATGATCACTGCGAAAACCCCGCTCCGAAAGAGCCACCGAAGTCGAAGTCGGCTCAACTAATGGAGAACTTGCAAAAGATGGTCGATCACACACAAAGTTTTCTCAAACGTTATGAAGAAGATTCCGAGAAAACTAGGGCAAGGCTCGATAGGTTGGAAGAGAGCACTAGGCTTGCCCATCAAAAGATGCAAGAATTGATCGACCGAGGAGCAAGTAGGGAACAAGGCAAACTGCCTAGCAACACTGTGAAGTCGAATGCCATTACATTGGCTGGTGATGTACCTAACGAAATCACCATCAAAAAGGTTGTTAAGTGCGAGTGTTGCATGAAGGAAGAACTTCTACAGGCTGAGGAAGAAGAGAAGGACCTTGGTTCTGACGCAAGTGATGAGGAGCAAGAGGATCCCGAACCACTCCCTAAAAGTTTCGATGTTAAGGTAGGGATTGGTGAGCTTGAAGATGTCCATGCCACACTAGACACGGGATCCTACTCAAACATAATCCCTTTGAATGTGTTTGAAAAGAGCAACCTTGGAAAACTATCTGAGCAAAGGGCTATTGTGCAACTGGCGGATGGATCCTTTATGAGACCCGAGGGCGTTGTGAAAAATGTGTTGGTCAAGATTGGTGAAGCATCTATATACACCAATTTTGTAGTTATGCCGGCGTCTGCACCTGGAACGGAGGATGTCATACTCTTAGGGCAAACGTTCTTTACTAAACTACGCTCCGTGATGGACATCTACCAAAGAACTTGCACTATTGAAGTAGATGGCAAGCAACACGTGTTGAAAGCCATATCTCATCCGCCTGATATTAGTACTCACTACTGTGGTCTTGCAGCCTATATTCTTTCTTATTCACAGGTTCGTGGCATGGAAGGGAGATCAATGAAGGGGAAGCCTAGTACCCGCAAAAAGAAGAGATAGGCGCAGACAGGAGTCGAGTCAAAGACTTTAAACAATGACGCTATCCGGGAGGCAACCCGGAATTTTTATCGCTTTGTTTACTGCTTTTCTGCATGCATTCATTCTTGAACTATTTGCTTCTCGTATGCGAATTTGTTCATGTCTGTGCCGTATATGCTTATGTTTGAGTGAGATTTTTCGAGTGGTTTTTTGAAAAAATTGGTTTCGGGGATTAAAACCGCATTTTCTGACGACGGGAACCGTCTCCCCGCATTGGGGAGCACGGGGCGAACCGCCCCACGGCTCCAGATGTTCAAAAATGCGGATTTCTTCCCCTTTTCCTCATTTTCTTCATATTTCATCATTCCTCCTCCCAAAAAACTCGAAAACAGCGATTTCATCTTCAAATCTTCATAACTTCTTCATTTCTTGACCATATTTAGTGTTCTTTAGCCTAAATCGAAGCCTATTACATGATCTATCATCCCATCCGAACAGATTTCGTCCTAATGCGTTAGATTTTCAGATTTGAGGTACCATCCTTAGAACCCTAATTTTCGAATTTGGGGGTTTTCTAATTTGAGCCTCAATTATGCTTATTTGATGCATGGGTATGTTGTTTGTATGATTAGACATGTTATTTACTATCAATTGCATGCTCAATTTCGCTTGGATTGTTGATTTGGGTATTTTGCTACTAGATGATATATCTTGTTATGCAATATGTCTTTATCTTTGATTTCTTGCATATGATTGTGTTTATTGATGTAATGTTGGTAGATTTGACGATAGAATGCTTAATTGTTGAGTATGAGGATTTATGATGGTAGAATATTTCGCTACTATGGTATGAATTGAGCCTTGTTATCTAGGATATTTGTTGTCTAGTAAGAGCATAATGTGATGTATTGCATGTAGTAGTTACATTGGTATGTTGCATAATGAAGAAGCTAGGCTAGACATTACGGTTTGGGGAGCTAGATTGTTGATTTTATCACTTGATTATTTCGTTCTTACACTAGCATATGCATGAGTCAGTTTTGTGTCATACGAGGTACTAACTGCTGTTTGTAGGAACCATACCAAGGGAAAGGAGCATTCCCGTATGATTGCTGTGAAGAACCATGTCAAGGAAGGTGACCTCGATAGATGTGCGTTCGAGCCAAGGGGTTTTGCAACAACGTCGTGGATTATCCAAGAGGAGGAGCTAGAGTACACTTGTAGTAAGTACTCCTATGCCTATTCATGCACCACCGAAGGGACAGAAACCGTTATTACATCATCACTCCATCACAAGGACTGTAAAGTTCGTGTGAACTGGAAGGCACCGGGACATTCTCGCAGCGACGGATTTGATCTTGAGTTCGCAGTTGCTAGAAGGTTCCAAAGCGCTAGCTTGGTTCCAAAACATAATGACATGGGTACACAGTCCCTCGTTGGAACTGGAAGGCACCGGGATATTCTCGCCGCGACGGATTCAGTCATGAGTTCGCAGTTGCTAGAAGGTTCCGAAGCGCTAGCTTGGTTCCAATACATAATGACATGGGTACCCAACACCTTGTTGGGGTGCCCCTTGCCTGCCTCTAAAGTGAGCATCATATAGACATCGGTCAGATCAACAGTAGAGAGTGTGGTCGACATTGGAAAAGATGGTAGAAGACTTCTGAGTATCCGAGCAGCTTACTGTAACGTTCTCGTGGTGTAAAACGTTGGAGGGGGAGGTCCTGATACCACTGCCCTTTCCCCTTCAACAGTTCACATCCTATTGGAGGGCTATAGGATGGAGGATTCCATAACAGCGGCGGCTAATCTTGAGGATTCTATTCGACAATGCAACTCTACTGGCGATGATGATGGTGACAGTAGTGACAATGAAGGCCATACGGACAATGATGATACAGATAGAGGAGTTGTTCCTATCCGGCCTATAATTGAAACTACCACGCATACCAGAAGACCTGATGACATCCTATAAAGCTCCCGGAGCAGTTCCAATAACTCACAAGCACCACACTCAGCCGACCGAGGCCAAACCATGGGGTAACATCTAGTATCACATCTTATTTCCTCATTTTCTTACTGCTAGGGACTAGTGTTAATTTCATGAGGGGGGATGGGATTTAACTGATCTGATGTATTGGTAGGATGAGTATAGTACCTCGCATGCTTTATCCGTCTGCATTTGCATTTGCACGTTTACTGCTTTCATAGATTTTTTAGGTTGCATTCACTACATTCATCCTAGGATAGTCTTGCATGTTTTATATGGAGTTTATTGCCGAATTTTTTGAACTTTTTTATTTGGTAGATCAACTAACTATGCCATTAATCGTATGCTTCATCTCTATGAATTTGTTTGAGGTTTTTCTCGCTTGGCTTGTCACATTTATGTATTGCACTTAGTTAAGCTTGGTAGTCTCGACATCACTTAGTGGTGTTTTCTCTACTGCGGTTCACGAAGGCCTTTATAATAGGATGATGCATGTTAGGGTCTTATGGTTGTTTTCCCGAGTAATTATGTACCTAAGAGGCAACAAGTCTTCACCATGCTTTGTGATCCTTTGTTTATAACCTATTCTTCCGAATAGGTTTGGGGAGGGGGTTACACCATCATTAGACTTGTTTCTGTTTTTCATTTTCGTATCGTGAGTTTATTTTTCCTTTTCCGTGAATTTTGTACTCCAACCTATTCTTTCGAATAGGTTTGGGGAAGTCGTGTGAGTCATTTTGTTTCTCTTTTTGTTATGCTACGGCTGGCTAGGAAAATCGAAAAAAAGAAAGAAAAAATTCCAGAAAAAAAGAGAAAAAGAAAAAAAAAAAAAAAGAATCTGGAAAAAAAAAAAAGAAAAAAAGAAAAGACCCCAAAAAAGCAAAGAAGGGTCCAAAAAAGAAAGCCAAATAGCACTTTAGCAAAGTGTTGAGTCTTATTTCCATTTTTTGTAATGTTCGTAATCGTATTGTAATTTTCTATTTTTTATCCTTTTTGTCTTGAACGTCATCTGTTCTAGACCACCCTCGTCCTGCCATTCAGGAAATGGTGAATAGCTTAAGACTTTACTTGAGAGATGGGTAGAATAGGGGAGAGTTATCTTTTATAGGGAACCCTCCTTCGTTTGATGAGAGCCAGTACTGTTTCGACCTCTTTTGAGGAAAAGTCTTAACATGGTGGAACAGCAGTAAGTCCTCAGTTTCATAGGCACGGGGCAACCATTCGTATCTTAGCATGCTTCATTACGTCGTCACTGACTAGGTCCAGGTAGAGAATGTTACGAGAGACTATCTTGTCTTGACATAAGTGCTTATGTGGATGTGTATAAGTCAATCGAGGTATTCTTCAACCTATATTCATGCTTTGATTTATATGTTTTTTGGTAGATTCAGTAGATTAGTTCATTTTATTTGGCATGAGACTCCATTTTGTGTCTTGCATGTTTTTTGCATTAGAGTCTAGCTTAGTTGCTTGAGGACAAGCAAAGGTTCGGTTTGGGGAGTTTGATGAATGTGTATTTTACACTTTCATTCGAGTCTTTTTCACCTATTTTAGCTATCCTCTATGTTAATTGAGCTATATTTTAATGCATTTTATTAGAATAGTGTCACGTTTCCCTTTAGATTTTATTTTACAGGTTTTGGTTGAAATTCGAAGATTTCCGGGCAATTATATTGAAGTTTACAAGGAATTGGTGTTCCAGAAGCCTATTTGGAGTATCCGAAGGTTTCCGGATAGGATTTGGAGTCTAAGGGTCGAATCTAGAGGTTAGAAGGCCACTAGAAGTTAGAAACCGAGTCCGAAAAGGGGAAGAAATCCAAAACCGCGTTGAAAACGCAGAATTCCGCGAAAAAACCGTCGGGCGAACCGCCGCAGAGGTGGGGCGAACCGCCCCACACCGGGCGAACCGCCGGGTGTGCGGGGCGAACCGCCCCACAGTAATTCGAAGACTATATATAGTTGCTCAGTTTTCTCCGAAAATCATATCTTTCCAGACTTACTTTCTCACCTCTCTCTGTATTTTTAGGTAGGGACTTTCCAGAGCCTGTTCAGGGGGTCCGTAGCTTAGGGGACACTTTTTCATAGCGGATTGGAGCTTGTAGGATCGCAATTCTTCGGAGATTGACAACCTTCGGTAACTTGTATCTTACAGTTTAATCTACTTATTTTATATATATCTTTCAATATGTTTTCTTCTATAATTTCTGTTGATTGCATGCCTATTATGAGTAGCTAAACTTATCGTTGGTGGTAGTATGTGAATTCTTAGCGAAGGGAAGATAATCATGCTAATGGCTATATCGCGCATTATACTCCGTGTCATTGCTTTATTTCGTTGATCAGGCAGAGCCTAAATTCTCGTATGTTGTATTAATTATTATGCACAATTGGACACTTGTCAACCTGGACGCGAGTTTATCTTCGTAGTGTTGAATAATTACGGAACACATTAGGACAATAGTGATTGACTTGTCAGACCAATTATCTTCGTAGTGCTTAATAATTGCAACATGACACTAGATTGATTCAAAGATCTCTATGCAAGACCGAGGAATTTATGCATGATTATCGACCCGTTATTCTTTGAAGGATCATACTATCACCAATCTCCATTATCTGTTAGAAAACCCCTTTACTATCTGTCTGCTGTTTTTATATTCTAAATTAGATTTGATAAAGCTAGTTATAGTCCTGAGAGAACGACACTCGAGTCATTCTACTGCTACACTACGGTTTTCGTTGTAGTTGTGGATTACCTTTGGCTAAATAATTAATATTATTTGATTGAATCGGGACCCGACAAATTCCGGTTCATCAACGATTTCTCAAGGTATGGATATATTTATCTTATGAAGAATAAATCCGAGACCTTTGGGAAATTCAAGGAGTTTAGGAACGAGATCGAGAATGAATTGAACCTAAGGATAGTCACTCTTCGATCAGATCGAGGAGGCGAATACCTTAGTGAAGAATTTATCGATTACTTGAAGGAAAATGGGATTCAATCGCAATGGACTCCTCCTGGAACACCACAGTTAAACGGTGTGTCTGAGAGGAGGAATCGAACCCTGTTAGACATGGTAAGATCAATGATTGGATTCTCGACTCTCCCAAAGTATCTGTGGGGATATGCACTACAAACTGCAATCTACATTCTGAACCGTGTACCATCTAAATCAGTGGAGAAAACTCCTTATGAGTTATGGAAGGGAAAGAAGCCTTCACTAGGCTATCTTAGACCTTGGGGCTGTCCTGCGATAGACAAGCTGATGCTCACTGATAAGTTAGATGCCAAGGGTGTCAAAGTATATTTCATAGGCTATCCTCGTCAGACGAGAGGCTATGAATTCTGTCATGCTGAAGATCACAAGGTGATAGTGTCTAGAAACGTGAAGTTTTTAGAAGCTGAATACCTCGAAGAAGAGAGGTTAGATGATATGATAGAACTTGAAGAAATTCAAGACTTTGACACGCGCGAACATGAGGTCTCTAAATCTTTTGATTTGGACTCAAGTTCAGTGGGAGCTTTCGAAGCAGACAAGGGTGATGATATGACACTTGCTAGGCATGTCATAGTCAGTGGGAGTCCTATGATTAGATCAACAGTTGAAACCACACCAATAGAACCCGTTGTCAACCAACCTGTGCAACAAGTTGCACAAGAGCAGCCTCCCGCAAGGGAACAGGGTCGCGCCCAACGACCAGCTGCATCAGTACCCACTGATAATGTTCGTGTTACACAAAGCCAGAAAAGAAAAGCACCAGAACAAGTCGAGCTCCGTAGGTCGAAGAGGATTCTAAGAGGACCTCAGAAGCAAAGCCTTATGATAGAAAACATCAGTGAACTTGATGTCGGTTTATCAGATCGGGAAGATCCCGAGACCTACAAAGAGGCAATAATTGATATTGACTCAGACAAATGGCAAGAGGCCATGGAATTAGAAATGGATTCAATGCCAGAACCAAGTTTGGAACTTGGTAGACTTGCCCCAAGGGGTTAGACCAATTGGGTGCAAATGGGTCTTTAAACGAAAGACAGATGCCGATGGCAAGGTACAAACGCACAAAGCTAGGCTTGTGGCGAAAGGCTACACGCAAAGGTATGGCATCGATTATGATGAAACCTTTTCACCGGTAGCAAAATTGAAGTCCATTCGAATTCTACTTGCGATAGCTGCCTACTATGATTATGAAATCTGGCAGATGGATGTAAAGACAGCCTTCCTCAATGGCAACCTTGAGGAAGAGGTCTATATGGTACAGCCGGAAGGTTTTATTAGTAAAACCAGGCCAACTCCTGTATGCAAATTACAAAAATCCATCTATGGGCTAAAGCAAGCGTCAAGGAGCTGGAATATCCGCTTTGATGAAGCTGTCAAATCGTTTGACTTCATCAAAAGCAAGGAAGATCCCTGTGTCTACGCGAGACACAGCGACAAAGGAGTTGTTTTCATGATCATTTATGTAGATGACATTTTGATCATGGGAAACAATGTCTCTATGCTAGAAGAGACTAAAGTTTGGTTATCAAGTACCTTCTCGATGAAGGACTTGGGTGAAGCGAACTACATCCTAGGGATCAAGATCTTTAGAGATAGATCCAAGAGGATGTTGGGAATGACACAGTCCACCTACATCGACAAAATACTGAAGCGTTATAAGATGGACGACTCAAAGAGAGGCTTTCTCCCAGCTAGGCATGGGATTGTCTTATCAGTTAAGGATGGTCCTAAAACTGATGAAGAAAGAAATGCAATGAGTCGTGTGCCCTATGCTTCGGCAGTAGGGTCTATAATGTATGCAATGAATTGCACAAGGCCCGATGTGGCATATGCGCTTAGTGTCACTTGTCGACACCAACAGAATCCAGGAGTACCTCACTGGACTGCTGTGAAGAACATTCTTAAGTACCTTAGACGGACTAAAGAGATGTTCTTGGTGTTTGGTGGAGAACCAGAATTAAAGATGTCTGGGTATGTCGACGCTGGATTTGAATCAGATCCTGATGACTTTAAGTCACAGACAGGATACGTATTCAAATTGAACGGAGGAGCTGTCTATTGGAAGAGTTCTAAGCAAGCCACGGTTACTGACTCATCCACAGAGGCCGAGCACATTGCTGTATCAGAAGCATCGAAAGAAGCTGTCTGGATTTCAGAGTTCTTGAAGGAATTGAGGGTTGTTCCTGCTCCCAGTCCAATAACGATTTATTGTGACAATACGGGCGCCGTCGCTCAAGCTAGGGAGCCTAGATCTACAAACAAGAACAAACATGTACTTAGAAAATATCACGTTATACGTGAGATTATAGATAGAGGAGAAGTTAGTATAGAACGTGTCTCTACCACGGACAACGTGGTAGATCCTTTCACCAAGGTCTTATCAGTGGAAGTCCACTTAAGACATTATGCTAATCTGGGCATTAGGCATAAAGGTGACTGGCTCTAGTCCAAGTGGGAGATTGATAGTGTATATGTCCTAGAGACAGTCCTTACTAAGGGCATGGTGCCCTTATAGAGGGCATATATGTACTATTACACAGGTCAACGTAATATAATATATGTTTGTTGCATTTTACTATTGAGTATCGCTTTCATATTTATATTACACCAGGCTGCAGCATGTCATATCTTTATTGCTGTCTGTATTGATATCAAACATGTCCCCTCGGATAGATGACCGATCACATAGATAGTGGGAGCTATGTGAGTTATCATCTATCCCAAACTCTCCCTAGTCGAGGTTCATCTCGGATGTGGGGGTCTGAATGAACCAGACAAGACTAGTATGCGTGGAGGTTATACTTGTTGGAGCAAGTGTGAGCCGATCCCACGGCCACGGAACGGATTGTTTGACAATCGAGAAACGTTCCCATAACTGCGCATAGTTGTTCGAAGAAGCTTTATCGAACAATGGAAGTACCCACCGGACACTCCCATCGATGTATACTCTACACCGAAATGTCTATGGGAACCGGTGAGTTGTCGAAGTGATGCCATTCGTCCTTTGTACTTGCAGGACTTTATCAACACATTTGTTGGCCCATATCCTTGGTGGACCCGTCGATGTCAGCTCTGAATAAGCAGCTGACCTAAGACACGATCCAGGATTATGGCTAAATACAAATTTGGGTGATAAGTGATTCTGTGAAGGATTCATCTCTCAAGTGTAGCATAGGAGAGCACTGCTCATAGTCTGCATAGTTGTGTTGGTAAAGTCACTGGCCAGTGCAAATGATATATTATGATGGTCATAAGTATATCTTAACCAAGCAACTCCCTGAGACGCCCGTGGAAGTATTATTGGGATAGACACTTCATCGATCCTAGATACATTCGAGCAAGTCAGATGAAGGGACGTTAACATCGCCGCGTTGAGCGCAACAGGCTTCGCAACGAAAGGGTTAGCTTTGAGAAACCTCTCAAACATCCTCACGTATTAATATTGCAAATGGAACCGTCTAGGAATTCCATGTTTCCTAGTCTAGGACTTGCTTAATACGGTGAGGCCCTGTGGGTCACACTATGTGGTGATTCAGTCTATCAGAATATCCTTGAAGATGGAATCGCAATTAATTTGGAATTAATTGTGATTGATGGATTATAATTGATTTGGAATTAATTATAATATTTGGTGGCTCAATTAATGATTTGGAATTATTAATTGAATTGGCTAATTAATTGTATTTTATGTAAATACAATTAAAGATTATATTTTGGAAATATAATGGAGGTTTGATTATAAAGGATATGTTAATTTAGAATTAACATATGCACTTGGGCAAAATCTACTTGGAGTTTGAATTGCCTTAGAACTATAAGTGGGTCCCAAAATTGGGACCCACCTACTGTCCCTAGGAAGCGCGCGCGCGCAGGAGCTGGTTAGGGGAAGGAGTTCGACTCCTTCCTCTATTAGAAGTCCAAGGGATAAGTTAGATTTTCCTGATTGAGTTTTAATTTGATTGGGAATGAATCTAAGACTTGATATTGGTTTCCTTGTGCGAAAAGAATTAGATTCTTATTCCTTTACGAAGTATAATTGCTTATGCTTTAGGCTTCTATTGACTATTATATATAGTAGACTATTAGAGAGTTTTGAACACAGTTTCAGACATAGACTTTGACAGTCATTCTACCCAGTTTTCTTAGAGAAAATAAAAACTCTCCCCTCCTCTTAGCCACCCGCGCGCGCGCCACCACCGGAGGAATTGCCGCCCCGTCTTCTTGGTCACACAAAGAATATCTTAGCATTCTTCCGATAGGTTGTTCATCCGTGGATACCAAGGTTGAGGTTCTAGGAGCTGGAAACTAACTCTTATTGTCTTGCAGATATAAGGAGCATTGTAGATATCTTCGACTTCGACGAATGAGAAGATACACCGGAATATTACGAAGACTTGGAAGCTGCTTTGGAAGTAAGGTTAGTCTTCTAATTGACGTGTTTATATATATACGACATATGCATAATCAATTAACCTGTATGTTAAGAAAATTTTTGAAATTCCGCTGCATACCCTAGGGGTAACTCTGATCGTATTTTCTTACAGTCCTGCCATTCAGGAAGTGGTGAATAGCTTAAGACTTTACTTGAGAGATAGGTAGAATAGGGGAGTGTTATCTTTTATAGGGAACCCTCCTTCGTTTGATGAGAGCCAGTACTGGTTCGACCTCTTTGAGGAAAAGTCTTAACATGGTGGAACAACAGTAAGTCCTCAGTTTCATAGGCACGGGACAGCCATTCGTATCTTAGCCTGCTTCATTACGTCGTCACTGACTAGGTCCAGGTAGAGAATGTTACGAGAGACTATCTTGTCTTAACATAAGTGCTTATGTGGATGTGTATAAGTCAATCGAGGTATTCTTCAACCTATATTCATGCTTTGATTTATATGGTTTTTGTTCATATGTTTTTTGATAGATTCAGTAGATTAGTTCATTTTATTTGGCATGAGACTCCATTTTGTGTCTTGCATGTTTTTTGCATTAGAGTCTAGCTTAGTTGCTTGAGGACAAGCAAAGGTTCGGTTTGGGGAGTTTGATGAATGGGTATTTTACACTTTCATTTGAGTCTTTTTCACCTATTTTAGCTATCCTCTATGTTAATTTAGCTATATTTTAGTGCATTTTATTAGAATAGTGTCACGTTTCCCTTTAGATTTTATTTTACAGGTTTTGGTTGAAAATCGAGGATTTTCGGGCAATTATATTGATGTTGACAAGGAATTGATGTTCCAGAAGCCTATTTGGAGTATCTGAAGGTTTCCGGATAGGATTTGGAGTCTAGGGGTCGAATCTGGAGGTTAGAAGGCCACTAGAAGACAGAAACCGAGTCCGAAAAGGGGAAGAAATCCAAAAACGCGTCGAAAACGCGGAATTCCGCGAAAATTACTCCCGGGCGAACCGCCCGGGACGTGGGGCGAATCGCCCCACACTGGGCGAACCGCCCGGTGTGTGGGGCGAACCGCCCCACACTTATTCGTAGCCTATATATAGTTGCTCAGTTTTTCTCCGAAATTCATACTTTTCCAGACCTATTCTCTCACCTTTCTCTGTAGTTTTAGGTAGGGACTTCCCAGAGCCTGTTCTGGGGGTTCGTAGCTTAGGAGACACTTTTTCATAGCAGATTGGAGCTTGTAGGATTGCAATTCTTCGGAGATTGACAACCTTCGGTAACATTGTATCTTACAGTTTATTCTACTTATTTTTATATATCTTTCAACATGTTTTCTTCTATGATTTCTGTTGATTGCATGCCTATTATGAGTAGCTAAACTTATCGTTGGTGGTAGTATGTGAATTCTTAGCGAAGGGAAGATAATCATGCTAATGGCTATATCGCGCATTATACTCCGTGTTATTGCTTTATTTCGTTGATCAGGCTCAGCCTAAATTCTCGTATGTAGTATTAATTATTATGCACAATTGGACCCTCGTCGACCTATGCGCATGTTTATCTTCGTAGTGTTGAATAATTACGGAACACAATAGGACAGTAGTGATTGACTTGTCAGTATCATTATCTTCGTAGTGCTTAATAATTGCAACAGGACATTAGATTGATCAAAGATCTCCATGCAAGACCGAGGAATTTACGCATGATTATTGACCCGTTATGCTTTGAAGGATCATACTATCACCAATCTCCATTATCTGTTAGAAAAACCTTTGCTATCCCGACTGCTGTTTTTATATTCTCTAGTTAAATAGATAAAGCTAGTTATAGTCCTGAGAGAACGACACTCGAGATCATTCTACTGCTACACTACGGTTTTCGTTGTAGTTGTGAATTGCCTTTGGCTAAATAACAAATTTATTTGCTGAATCGGGACCCGACAAATCCCAGTTCATCAAGTACCTATCTTTACAACCTCAATGTCTCCTTTTTCCACATGATCTCTAATGAAATGATGTCTAATATCAATGTGCTTTGTCCTTGAGTGAAACTTAGGATTTTGCGTGATAGCAATAGCACTTGTATTATCACAAAAGATTGGTGTTTTATTTGCAGACATACCATAATCTCTTAGTTTTTGTTGAATCCATAGGATTTGAGCATTACAACAACCAGCCGCAATGTATTCAGATTCAGTGGATGAATTGGCCACACAAGTTTGATTCTTCCTGAACCATGAAATTAATCTTGTACCTAGAAACTGACAAGTTCCAGAGGTACTTTTTCGATCAAGGGTTGATCCACCATGGTCAGCATCTGAACAATCGACCAATTCTAATCCAGAATATTTTGGATACCATAATCTAACATTGACTGTTCCTTTGACATATTTTAGTATTTTGAGTGCTTTCTTGTAGTGTGATTCTCTAGGATTAGATTGAAATCTTGCACACACACAAAGAAACAGCATACTGAATGTCAGGCCTACTTGATGTTAAATACAGCAAGGAACCAATGAGCTTCCTACTCTTGTTCATCCACACTTTTGTCTTGTTTAGTATAGCCCAATTTGGTACCAACACTCATAGGGATCTTTTCAGGTTTCTCTTCCTCTTTGATCCAGAACTTTATGAGCATTTCCTTTGCATACTTTGCTTGATTTATGAATATTCCATCCTTGAGTTGCTTGACTTGCAAACCTAGGAAATAATTCAATTTGCCCATCATACTCATTTCAAACTTGTTTGTCATGAGTTTGGCAAAATCATCAAAAAGTTGCTAGTCCTTAGAACAAAAAATTATGTCATCCACATAAATCTGGACTAAGAGTACTTTACCATCATGATTCATGGTAAATAAGGTTTTATCAACTTCACCCTTCTTGAAACCATTATCTAGCAACAACTTAGCTAAGGTGTCATACCAATCTCTAGGTTCTTGCTTTAGACCATATACAGCTTTCTGAAACTTATATACCATCTTGGTTTTTGAGGGAAGTTCAAAGCCAGGGGGTTGTTCTAGATAGACTTCTTTAGCAAGTTCACCATTTAGGAATGCACTTTTAACATCCATTTGATAATCTATGAAGTCATTATGAGCAGCAAAGGCTAAGAAAAGTCTAATAGCATCCAATCTTACAACTGGTGCATAAGACTCATCATAATCCAGTCCTTCAGTCTGGAAATAACCTTGAGCAACTAAACGTGTTTTATTTCTTGTTACTTCACCATACTCACTCAACTTGTTTCTGAACACCCACTTTGTACCAATTGCTTTCTTTCCTTCAACAAGGGGTACAAGTTTCCAGACTTTGTTCCTTTCAAATTGATCCAGTTCTTCTTGCATTGCCTTGATCCATTCAGAATTCTTTGAAGATGCTTCTATGGTTTTGGGCTCAATTTCTGAAACAAAGCAAGAGAACAAAGCTTCTACCTCAACAACAATTGCTTCTCCAGCAAGTTCTTGATTGGTAGATACTTTGGATCTAGTCACTTGGCGTTTGTCAATATCACCAATCATAACCTTAGAGGGATGATATCTAATCCATTTGTTAACAGGTTTTCTGCTCTTAGGATCTGGATATGTTTGCATTTCAGCATATGACTCTTTAGCATGTACTTGTTAAGTACTACTGGTATCTAGTTGTGTTTCTACTGAAGTAGGTTCATCAGCAACTACTTGTTCAGCATTGCTTGTTTGAGATAACTCGTCAGTAGACACATGGGGTTGCGTAGTTTCAGCAACATCTGGAGCAACTGCGTCTTTAGCCGGGAATTCCTTATCATGAACTACATTTATCTTGACATGACTTGCAGTAGGGGTGTCATTGTCAGAATCATCATTAAGTTCTATCGGTTTGACATTTCCAGCAATGGATTCAGTTCTTTGCTCATGTATGAGTAGTTTCTTCATACAATCTGATATTTCTTCTTCAGCGGGAGCTCCTTGTAAGAAAATACGGTCAGAGTTACCCCTAGGGTACGCAGCGGAATTTCAAAAATTTTCTTAACATGCAGGTTAATTGGTTATGTATATGCCGTATATATGTAAACACGTCAATTAGAAGACTAACCGTACTCCAAAAGCAAGAACAACTTCCAAGTCTTCGTAATAATCCGGTGTATCTTCTCCTTCGTCGAAGTCGAAGATATCTGCAATACTTTGATTATCTGCAAGATAATAAAAGTTAGTTTCCAGCTCCTAGAACCTCAACCTTGGTATCCACGGATGAACAGCCTATCGGAAAGAATGCTAGGATATTCTTTGTGTGACCAAGAAGATGGGGCGGCGGTTTTCCTCCGGTAGGTGGCGGCGCGCGTGGCTTATATAGGAAGGGGAGAGCCTTTTATTTTCTCTAAGAAAACTGGGTATTCAACTGTGTGAATATCTATATCAAAAGCTCTCTAATAGTCTACTATATATAGTAGTCAATAGAAGCCTAAAGCATAAGCAATTAGACTTCATAAAGGAATAAGAATCTAATTCTTATCGCACTAGGAAACCAATTTCAAGTCTAGATTCATTCCCAATCAAATTAAAACTCAATCAGGAAAATCTAACTTATCCCTTGGACTTCTAATAGAGGAAGGAGTTGAACTCCTTCCACTATACCATCTGCGCGCGCGCTCCCAAGGGTAATAGGTGGGTCCCAATTTTGGGACCCACTTATAGTTCTAAGGCAATTCAAACTCCAAGTAGATTTTTCCCAAGTTCATATGTTAATTCTAAATTAACATATCCTTTCAAATCAAACCTCTATTATATTTCTAAAATATAATCTCTAATTGTATTTACATAAAATACAATTAATTAGCCAATTCAATTAATAATTCCAAATCATTAATTGAGCCACTAAATATTATAATTAATTCCAACTCAATTATAATCCATCAATCACAATTAATTCCAATCAATTGCGATTCCTTCTTCAAGGATATTCGGATAAGCTGAATCACCACATAGTGTGACCCATAGGGCCTCATTGTATTAAGCAAGTCCTAGACTAGGCAAATGGAATTCCTAGACGGTTCCATTTGCAATATTAATACATGAGGACGTTTGAGAGGTTTCTCAAAGCAAACCCTTTCGTTGCGAAGTCTGTTGCGCTCAACGCGGCGATGGTAACGTCTCTTCATCTGACTGACTCGAATGCATCTAGGATCGATGATGTGTCTATCCCAATAATACATCCACGGGCGTCTCAGGGAGTTGCTTGGTTACGAAAATATACTTATGACTATCATAATATATCGATGCACTGGGCCAGTGACTTTACCAACACAACTATGACGACTATGAGCAGTACTCTCCTGTGCTACACATGAGAGATGAATCCTTCACAGAAACACTTATCATCCCCATTTGTATGTAGCCATAATCCTGGATCGTGTCTTAGGTTAACTGCTTATTCAGAGCTGACATCGACGGGTCCACCAAGGATATGGGGTAACAAATGTGATGATAAAGTCTTGTAAGTCCAAAGGACGACTGGCATCACTTTGACAACTTACCGGTTCCCATAGACACTTCGGTGTAGAGTATACATCGATGGGAGTGTCCGGTGGGTACTTCCATTGTTCGGTAATCATCCTTCGAACAACTATGCGCAGTTATGGGAACGTTTCTTGATTGTCCAACAATCCGTTCCGTGGCCGTGGGATCGGCTCACACTTGCTGCAACAAGTATAACCTCCACGCATACTAGTCTCAGCTGGTTCATTCAGACCCCTACATCCGAGATGAACCTCGACTAGGGAGAGTTTGGGATACATGATAACTCACATAGCTCCCACTATCTGTGTGATCGGTCATCTATCCGAGGGGACATGTTTAATATCAATACAGACAAAAATAGAGAATATGACATGATGCATGCCTGGTGTAATATAAATATGATAGCGATACTCATTAGTCAAACAACAAACATATATTATATTACGTTGACCTGTGTAATAGTACATATATGCCCTCTATAAGGGCAGCATGCCCTTAATAAGGACGGTCTCTAGGACATATACACTATCACTCCTTGTGTCTTTTCATAGAATACAACATGCACTGATTCTTCAATCTTTTGTGCCTTTTTGTTGTAAATTCTATAAGCTTTTCTATGTATGGAGTAACCAAGAAATATCGTTTCATCTGCCTTTGGTTGAAATGTCCTTAAATATTCTCTACCATTGTTAAGAACAAAGCATTTGCAACCAAATACTCTTAGATGAGTGATGTTAGGATGTCTTCCAACAAATAACTCATAGGGAGTTTTGTTGTATTCCTTAGTTATCAAGCATCTATTTTGAGTATCAGGCGGTATTAATCGCTTCAACCCAATAAGCTTCACTTATTTCAGTGTCAGCAAGCATGGTTCTAGTTGCTTCCTTAAGGGTACGATTGTTCCTTTCAGCAACACCATTTTGTTGAGGTGTCCTTACTAAGGACAACTGATGTTCTATGCCTTTTGAAGTGCAATACTCAGTTATGTACTGGTTTACAAACTCAGTACCATGATCTGTTCAGATGATTTTTACATTGTCATTTTTCATGATTTCGAGCTTATTCAGCAAGTTAGGTATTTCAGTCCTTGTTTCAGACTTGTGTTTGATGAAAATTACCCAAGTGAACCTTGAATAATTATCTACCACCACCAGACCATACCTCTTACCGGCATAGCTTGTTGAAAAAAATTCAAACAAGTCCATGTGCAAGAGTTGTAAAGGTTTTGTAGTTGATGGTACTGCCTTGTTCTTGAAAGAAGTTTTGGTTTGCTTACCTTGCTGGCATGCAGTTCAAACACCATCCTTATTAAAAGTAACCTTAGGTAATCCAACTACAAGTGCCTTTTTAGACAGCTTATTCAGCGTCTTGACGTTTAGGTGACTAGTTCGTTTATGCCATAGGCATGCTTTTTCAGCAAGGCAATCATGTTCTGAGATAAGGCATTTTTCAATGATTGCTAAAGACCAATCTACGGTATATAGACCTCCTGATCTTCAGGTAACCATGATTACCTTCTTTGTCTCAAAGTCAATAAGTTTACATTCATCACTTTTGATTTTGATGAAGTAACCTTTGTCAGCAAACTGACTCATGTTGAAAAGGTTAAACTTAAGATTTTTGACATAAAGAACTCCCGAAATAGTGATGCACCTGATGAATGTGTAATTTACACTTTCATTCGAGTCTTTTTCACCTAATTTAGCTATCCTCTATGATAATTTAGCTATATTTTAGTACATTTTATTAGAATAGTGTCACGTTTCCCTTTAGATTTTATTTTACAGGTTTTGGTTGAAATTCGGAGATTTACGGGCAATTATATTGAAGTCTACAAGGAATTGATGTTCCAGAAGCCTATTTGGAGTATCTGAAGGTTTCCGGATAGGAATTGGAGTCTAGGGGTCGAATCTGGAGGTTAGAAGGCCATTAGAAGTCTGAAACCGAGTCCGAAAAGGTGAAGAAATCCAAATCCGCGTCGAAAAACGTGGAAATTCCGCGAAAAACTGGGGGGCGAACCGCCCCAAAATATTTCGGGCCTATATATAGTTGCGAGTTTTCTCTCCGAAAATCATATATTTTTCCAAGCCTACTTTCTCACCTCTCTCTATAGTTTTAGGTAGGAACTTCCCAAGGCCTGTCCCGGGAGTTCCATAGCTTAGGGGATACTTTTTCATAGCAGATTGGAGCGCGTAGGATCGCAATCATCCGGAGATTGACAACCTTCGGTAACTTTGTATCTTACAACTTTTATCTACTTATTTTATATTCTTTCAATATGTTTTCTTCTATGATTGCTATTGATTGCATGCACATTATGAGTAGCTAAATTTATTGTTGGTGGTAGTATGTGAATTCTTAGCGAAGGAAGATAATCATGCTAATGGCTATATCGCGCATTATACTCCGTGTCATTGCTTTATTTCGTTGATGAGTTGAACACCAAAATTCTCGTATGTTGTGTTGATCATTATGCACACTAGGACACTTGTCGGCCAATCAGACCAAATTATCTTCGTAGTGTTGAATGATTACGGAACAGAATAGGACGTTAGTTGTTGACAGGTCAGACCCATATTATCTTCGTAGTGCATAATACTTACAACAGGACCCAAGATTCATTCAAAGATCTCTATGCAAGACCGAGGAATTTATGCATGATTATCGACCCATTATGTTAAGAAGGACCATACTATCACCAACCTCCATTATCTGCTTGAAAACCTCCTATTGCTTTCTATCTGCTGTTTTATATTTTCCTGTTAAATAGATAAAGCTAGTTATAGTCCTGAGAGAACGACACTCGAGTCATTCTGCTACTACACTACGGTTTTCGTTGTAGTTGTGGATTGCCTTTGGCTAAATAACAAATTTTATTTGACTGAATTCGGAACCGACGAATCCGCGTTCATCAAATTGGCGCCGTTGCCGGGGACTACACTCCTTTTTTCTGTTTAATTTGTTTATATTTACAGCTTTAGATTCCTAATTCTATTAGTTTTCCTTTTTAATTTCTCTCTCTGCTTTCCTATTTGTTTCTAATCACCTTTCCTAGTCTGTCACAGATAGTTTATGCCGCATACACGTTCTGCAGGAACACCGCTTGCTAATTCAATTGCTGAGATCGATAGAGTCTACCACCAGAAAAGGCGACTACTTGAAAGGCGCGCACTAGAGGAAATAGAGGAAACCGATTTCTCTGAATCTATAATTAGTCTATTCAAGGAAATCGACGGAATGACAGAAGCTAGACCACTGAAGGCATGGGTACAACCCACCAAGGATCGTATGAGGGGACCGGCGATAGTTCTTTCGTCTGCAACCCGAGATCTGGAGATCAAGAACCACGCATTCCAACAACTCCCGAGGTTCTATGGCTTATCAAGGGAAGATGTGATGGGGTACTTGCACGATATCGATGATTTCGTCAACCAACTCCCACGACCCGGAGCTGACATAACCACGGATGAGTTAAGGATGAAGGTTTTTGCTATGGGACTTGGCGACAGAGCCAAGTCATGGCTGAGCTCTCTTCCAGCAGGCTCGCTGGACACTTGGGAAAAGGTTTTTTTAGCTTTCATGGAGAAATACTTCCCACACACTCTGACTACCGCGCTTAAGGCGCAAATCACTGGATTCAAGCAGGACTATGATGAGACCATCTACACCGCGTTCGAGAGGTTCCAAGATCTCACGAACAAGTGCCCTCACCATGGTTTTGAACTCTACGATCTAGTCCAACACTTCTACAATGGACTTACCTTCGAGAACCAACAAGTGGTGGATTCCAATGCCGAGGCAATATTTGGGAGGAAACCGCAGAAGCCGTCTGGGCAGTTTTCAAAAGGCTTGCTAAGGGTTCGCAGTTCAAGGACCCAAGGGCAATGGTTAGGAGACGTGGACCTGAAGCTCCACCGACTCAAGAAGCCCCTATGTACAGGGGGAATGGGGATCAATTCGAGTGCTTTACCAACGAATTGAAGCAAGTCCTCAAGAGCGCCACCGGAACAACTGTTTCGAACGAAGTATGCCGAATATGCAAGAATTATGGGCATGGAGCTCATATGTGTAGATCGGAGTTGGCATATGATGATGGCAACTGGGCTCGAGGAGGAGAAGAAGAGGCCTTTGCTACGGAGTTTGGTACTCGGGAAGTTAGCTACGGACAAGACGGTAGGAATCCTCGAGGTGGATTCTGGAGAAGAGGATACCGTAACAATCAAGGATATGCACCAGCTAACCAAACTTATGGACCTAACCAAGACCGTAGTAGGCTGAACTATGGTAATGATCACTGCGAAAACCCCGCTCCGAAAGAGCCACCGAAGTCGAAGTCGGCTCTACTGATGGAGAATTTGCAAAAGATGGTTGATCACACGCAAAGTTTTCTCAAACGTTATGAGGAAGATTCTGAGAAGACTAGGGCAAGGCTTGATAAGTTGGAAGAGAGCACTAGGCTTGCCCATCAAAAGATGCAAGAGTTGATCAACCGAAGAGCAAGTAAGGAACAAGGCAACACTGAGAAGGTCGTTAGGTGCGAGTGTTGCATGAAGGAAGAACCTCTACAGGCTGAGGAAGAAGAGGAGGATCTTGGTTCTGACACAAGTGATGAGGAGCAAGAGGATCCCGAACCACTCCCTAAAAGTTTCGATATTAAGGTAGGGATTGGTGAGCTTGAAGATGTCTGTGCCACACTAGACACGGGATCCTACTCAAACATAATTCCTTTGAATGTGTTTGAAAAGAGTAACCTTGGAAAACTATCTGAGGAAAGGGCTATTGTGCGACTGGCGGATGGATCATTCATGAGACCCGAAGGCGTTGTGAAAAATGTGTTGGTCAAGATTGGTGAAGCATCAATAACCACCAATTTCGTAGTTATGCCGGCATCTGCACCTGGGACGGGGGATGTCATACTCTTAGGGCAAACATTCTTGACCAAGCTACGCTCAGTAATGTACATCTACCAAAGAACTTGCACAATTGAGGTGGATGGCAAGCAACACGTATTACAAGCCATACCTGATCCACCGGAACCGCCTGATATTACTACTCACTATTGTGGTCTTGCAGCCTATATTCTTTCTTATTCACAGGTTCGTGGCATGGAGAGGAGATCAATGAAGGGGAAGCCTAGTACCCGCAAAAAGAAGAGATAGGCGAAGACAGGAGTCGAGTCAAAGACTTTAAACAATGACGCTATCCGGGAGGCAACCCGGAATTTTTACCGCTTTCTTTACTGCTTTTCTACATGCATTCATTCTTGAACTATTTGCTTCTCATATGTGAATTTGTTCATGTCTGTGTCGTATATGTTTTTGTTTGAGTGAGATTTTTCGAGTGGTTTTTTGAAAAAGATTAGTTTCGGGATTTAAACCGCATTTTCTGACATCAGGGCCCGTCTCCCCGCATTGGGGAGCACGGGGCGAACCGCCCCGTGGTGGGGCGAACCGCCCCACAGGCCCAGGTCTTAAATAAAATGCGGATTTCAACCCCAAAACCATATTTTCTTCATTCATCTTCATCCTTACTCCCAAAAAACCCGAAAAGTGTGATTTTGCTTCTAAATCTTCATAACTTCTTCATTTCTTGGCCAAATTGAGTGTTCTTTAGCTTAATTCAAAGCCTATTACATGATCTATCATCCTATCCGATCAGATTTCATCCTAACTCGTTAGATTTGCAGATCTGAGGTATTATCTTTAGAACCATAATTTTCGAATTTGGGGGTTTTTTGATTTGAGCTTCAATTATGCTTATTTGATGCATGGGTATGTTGTTTGTATGATTAAACATGTTATTTACTATCAATTGCATGCTCAATTTTGCTTGGTTTGATGATTTGGGTATTTTGCTGCTAGATGATATATCTTGTTCTGCAATATGTCTTTATCTTTGGATTCTTGCATATGAATGTGTTTATTGGTGTAATGTTGGTAGATTTGACGATAGAATGCTTAATTGTTGAGTATGAGGATTTATGTTGGTAGAATTTTTGCGCTGCTATGGTATGAATTGAGCCTTGTTATCAAGGATATTGGTTGTCTAGTAAGAGCATGATGTGATGTATTGCATGTAGTAGTTACGTTGATATGTTGCATGATGAGGAAGCTAGGCTAGACATTGCGGTTTGGGGAGTTTGATTGTTGATTCTATCACTCGTATTTTTCGCTTTTACACTAGCATATATATTTGAGTCTGTTTTTGTCATACGAGGTGCTAATAGCTGTTTGTAGGTACCTTAAAAAGGGAAGGGAGCATTCCCGTATGATTGATGTGAAGAATCATGTCAAGGAAGGTGATCTCGCTAGATGTGCGTTCGAGCCAAGGGGTTTTGCAACAACGCCGTGGATTATCCGAGAGGAGGAGCTAGAGTACACCTGGAGTAAGGACTCCTATGCCTATACATGCACCACCGAAGGGACAGAAACCGTTATTACATCATCACTCCATCACAAGGACTGTAAAGTTCGTGTGAACTGGAAGGCACCGGGACATTCTCGCAGCGACGGATTTGATCTTGAGTTCGCAGTTGCTAGAAGGTTCCAAAGCGCTAGCTTGGTTCCAAAACATAATGACATGGGTACACAGTCCCTCGTTGGGGAACCCTTTGCCAACCTCTGAAGTGAGCATAATATTGACATCGGGCGGAGCAACAGTGGAGAATGTAGTAGAAATTGGAGAAAAAGGTAGAAGACTTCTGAGTAACCGAGCAGCCAACAGAAACCTTCTCGTGGGATAAAACATTGAAGAGGGAGGTCCTGATACCACTGCCCTTTCCCCTTCAACAGTTCATATCCCATTGGAGGGCTACAGGATGGAGGATTCCATAACATCGGCGTCTGGTCTTGAGAATTCTACCTGCCACTGCAACTCTACTGGTGATGATGATGGTGACAATAGTGACAATGAAGGCAATACGGGCAATGATGTCTTTGATAGAGGAGTTGCTCCTGACCGGCCTAAAAATGGAAGTACCACACCCACCAGAAGACCTGATGTCACAATATGAAGCTCACAGAGGAGGCCCAATAAATCACAAGCAGCATACTCAGCCGACCGAGGCCAAACCATGCGGTAACATCTAGTATCACATCTTATTTCCTCATTTTCTTACTGCTAGGGTCTAGCGTTAATTTCATGAGGGGGGATGGGATTTAAGTGATCTGATGTTGTTAGTTCGGAGCTTGGCATTGGTAGGATGAGTATAGTACCTCGCATGCTTTATCATTTGCATTTGCACGTTTACTGCTTTCCTAGGATAGTTTTGCATGTTTTATATGGAGTTTATTGCCGAATTTTTTGAACTTTTTTATTGGGTAGATCAACTAGCTATGACATTAATCGTATGCTTCATCTCTATGAATTTGTTTGAGGTTTTTCTCGCTTGGCTTGTCGCATCTATGTATTGCACTTAGTTAAGCTTGGTAGTCTCGACATCACTTAGTGGTGTTTTCTCTACTGCGGTTCACGAAGGCATTTATAATAGGATGATGCATGTTAGGGTCTTATGGTTGTTTCCCGAGTAATTATGTACCTAAGAGGCAACAAGTCTTTACCATGCTTTGAGATTGCTAAATGCCTAGGAAGGAGGTAGTGTGAGGTTGTGTGATCCTTTGTTTATAACCTATTCTTCCGAATAGGTTTGGGGAGGGGGTTACACCATCATAGACTTGTTTCTGTTTTTCATTTTCGTATCGTGAGTTTATTTTTCTTTTTCGTGAATTTTGTACTCCAACCTATTCTTTCGAATAGGTTTGGGGAAGTCGTGTGAGTCATTTTTGTTTCCCTTTTTGTTATGCTACTGCTGGCTAGAAAAAAATCGAAAAAAAAGAAAGAAAAATTCCAGAAGAAAAAAAAAGAGAAAAAGAAAAAAGAATCTGGAAAGAAAAAAAAGGAAAAAAAAAAGAGAAGACCCCAAAAAAGCAAAGAAGGGTCCAAAAAATAAAGCCAAATAGCAGTTTAGCAAAGTTTGAGTCTTTTCCATTTTTCGTATTGTTCGTAATCGTGTTTTTCTATTTTTTATCTTTTTCGTCTTAAGTGTCATCTGTTCTAGACCACCCTCGTCTTGCCATTCAGGAAGTGGTGAATAGCTTAAGACTTTACTTGAGAGATGGGTAGAATAGGGGAGTGTTATCTTTTATAGGGAACCCTCCTTCGTTTGATGAGAGCCAGTACTGGTTCGACCTCTTTTGAGGAAAAGTCTTAACATGGTGGAACAGCAGTAAGTCCTCAGTTTCATAGGCACGGGGCAACCATTCGTATCTTAGCATGCATCATTACGTCGTCACTGACTAGGTCCAGGTAGAGAATGTTACGAGAGACTATCTTGTCTTGACATAAGTGCTTATGTGGATGGGTATAAGTCAATCGAGGTATTCTTCAACCTATATTCATGCTTTGATTTATATGGTTTTTGTTCATATGTTATTTGGTAGATTCAGTAATTTAGTACATTTTATTTGGCATGAAACTCCATTTTTGAGTCTTGCATGTTTTTTGTATTAGAGTCTAGCTTAGTTGCTTGAGGACAAGCAAAGGTTCGGTTTGGGGAGTTTGATGAATGTGTATTTTACACTTTCATTCGAGTCTTTTTCACCTAGTTTAGCTATCCTCTATGATAATTTACCTATATTTTAGTACATTTATTAGAATAGTGTCACGTTTCCCTTTAGATTTTATTTTACAGGTTTTGGTTGAAATTCAGAGATTTACGGGCAATTATATTGAAGTCTACAAGGAATTGGTGTTCCAGAAGCCTATTTGGAGTATCTGAAGGTTTCCGGATAGGAATTGGAGTCTAGGGGTCGAATCTGGAGGTTAGAAGGCCATTAGAAGTCTGAAACCGAGCCCGAAAAGGTGAAGAAATCCAAATCCGCGTCGAAAAATGTGGAAATTCCGCGAAAAACTGGGGGGCGAACCGCCCCGTGTCTCGGGCGAACCGCCCCAGAGATATTTCGGGCCTATATATAGTTGCGAGTTTTCTCTCCGAAAATCATATATTTTTTCAAGCCTACTTTCTCACCTCTCTCTATAGTTTTAGGTAGGAACTTCCCGGGGCCTGTCCTGGGAGTTCCATAGCTTAGGGGATACTTTTTCATAGCAGATTGGAGCGCGTAGGATCGCAATCATCCGGAGATTGTCAACCTTCGGTAACTTTGTATCTTACAACTTTTATCTACTTATTTTATATTCTTTCAATATGTTTTCTTCTATGATTGCTATTGATTGCATGCACATTATGAGTAGCTAAATTTATCGTTGGTGGTAGTATGTGAATTCTTAGCGAGGGAAGATAATCATGCTAATGGCTATATCGCGCATTATACTCCGTGTCATTGCTTTATTTCGTTGATGAGTTGAACACCAAAATTCTCGTATGTTGTATTGATCATTATGCACACTAGGACACTTGTCGGCCAATCAGACCAAATTATCTTCGTAGTGTTGAATGATTACGGAACACAATAGGACGTTAGTTGTTGACAGGTCAGACCCATATTATCTTAGTAGTGCATAATACTTACAACAGGACCCAGGATTCATTCAAAGATCTCTATGCAAGACCGAGGAATTTATGCATGATTATCGACCCATTATGTTAAGAAGGACCATACTATCACCAACCTCCATCATCTGCTTGAAAACCCCCTATTGCTTTCTATCTGTTGTTTTATATTTTCCTGTTAAATAGATAAAGCTAGTTATAGTCCTGAGAGAACGACACTCGAGTCATTCTACTACTACACTATGGTTTTCGTTGTAGTTGTGGATTGCCTTTGGCTAAATAACAAATTTTATTTGACTGAATTCGGAACCGACGAATCCGCGTTCATCAGCACCCTAACTTCAAATCACCATAGCCTTTAGTAGAACCAAAGCCTCCACCAGCGAACCTTATTGTTGGACCTTTAGACCACCATCTATAGTTTATAAGGTTTCTCTTATTGCCCAACATGTGCTTTCCGCAACCACTGTCAAAGTGCCAAATTGCATTGTTTGTCTCTGTGGCTGAAGTCTGCACAACCAAGAGCAAACAAGTTAATTATCCAAGATTGGATGTCCATTAACATGTTCAAGAAAACGTCCAGTGGAAACCCAAGTCTTGACTTTTTCAATCTTGACTTGTTTTTACTTGCTATGGAACTAGATGGTTTAGTAGCAAAAGACTTTTGATCATTGCTGATTAAAACCACTTTCTGATGTGGTGTCTTGTTTGGTTGACCCTTTTGCTGAACATACTTTTCAGTAAGTTCTTTTCTAGCAAGGTTCCTTCTAGTCCTAGCATTCTGAGTATTGTCAGTACTCTTCGTCTTGGATTTGTTCAGCTCTTTGAAGTATCTTTGCTGACTTTTCTTATACTCATGAAATAGTTGACTTTGTTTGGTTTTGTACCCAAGTCCACTTTTTGGAGTCTGCTGAATTTTTGTCTTAGCAACCTTACTTGATTCAGGTTTGTCAGCAAAGGTCTTCTGATTACTTTTGTCAGTAAACTTGCATTTTGTCTTAACAAATTGCTTTTCAGCAACTTCTTTGGCGGAATGCTTTTCAGCATCATTTTTCTAAACAGATTGCTTTTCAGCAACCTATTTTCCTTTTGAAGTCTTGTTACTTTGAGTAGAAACAGCGGGCTTCTTGGTCGAAGGTACTTGATTGCTTATTTCAGCAACCTTAGATTGACCAATTTGATAAGTTCTGGTTAACCACTATCAGTATCACGAATAAAGGTAATTGGGGATTTGTCTTTACTAATGGACTTTAGTGATCTTGATTGGGTCATCGTTTATGACAGTCACCATCTCATCATTAATGGCCTCAAGATGTAGCATCATGTTGTTTCGCCATTTCTCATAGTTTTCCAGCTTCAACAAATGAGCGTCTCCTAAAGACATCCTGTCAGCAAATAAGTACCAAACTGATCAAGTGCAAGTGATTTACGGAAAGCACCTAAGGGAATCTTGGTTCAGTGCTGAAGGTTAAAAAACCTCCAGCTCTGATACCACTTGTTGGTCCCTTTAAACAACAAGAAAAGACTAGAGGGGGAGGGGGGTGAACTGTCTTTTCAAACTTTTCGTCGTTTAAAACTTTCTCAGCAAGTACTTATTACTTTTCAATAATGAGTTTGCTTGTACTTAACTTTCTCAGCAAGTGATTATTACTTCTCAATAATGACTTTGCTGGTACTTAAGAACAGAGTGCGGATGTCTTTTACAATAAGTGCTTTTGTCAGAAAACTAGTTTCAGCAAGTAAACAGAATGACAGTGTAAAACAATGTAGCTTGCTGAAAACTAAGTGCAGAAAAGTAAATCACACAAACACTTTTATAGTGGTATCTGAGAGTGGCGTAAGCTCTCAACTAATCCACTTTGTCCTTTCTAGGACTGAATCCACTATGATAAGATATGAGGTTCCTTACAAATCCTATCACTAATGATTCTCAGAAACCAAAGCACACTGGTCTTGTTTCCAACCTAAACTAGAGAACTAAACCTTGTTCTCCACCGAACTTGGGACACTTAATCAGCAAAACTATGCTTGATTAATTCCCCCTGAATTTCACACCTGAATAAGGGTGTTTAGCAGTTAGAGAGGTTTGGGATGAGATGACTTGAAAACACAACTAAGGAAACACAACTTGTAATACTTTGCAGTAAGCAAGTTTGTTGTTTCTGGTGTCAAGACTTGTTTTTGTTTAAAAGAAAGAACACTTAACTAATTTCTTATCTTTCAATGTTCTACTTCTTCACAAGTAGCTTTTGTTTCAAGCTTAAGTCTTGGAACGGATCAATAGGCAGTAAAGAGTAGAGAAGGATTTGAGTGTTTAAAGCACAAGTGAGAGTTTGATCACGTTGTTGACACACCCTTCTACTCAGCCTAAGGTCTCCTATTTATAGTGTCTCAAGGGAACTGTTCGAATTTCAAATTCTAAGGCTTGTACCTTAAGATGTCACTATCTTGCTTTTGTACTTTCATCAGCACTATTCATTTGTCTTCTTGTCTTCATGTTCTTCGCGTGCTAACTTTGCATTTAATGTTCTTTGAATACATTCAAATATGAACGTTGGAGCCAAAATGCAAGTACTCTTCAGCAAGGAGGTCATATATGTTGTCAGCAAATGATCAGTCTCAGTTTCAGCAATCAAAACCTACTATGTCATATAGATTTTCACTTATGCAAGTTGTTGCTAAAATTCTCACTTTCTGAATGTTGGTCTCTTTAAACAACAAGAAAAGACTAGGGGGGGGGGTGAATAGTCTTTTCAAACTTTTTGTCGTTTAAAACTTTCTCAGTAAGTGCTTATTACTTTTCAGTAATGAGTTTGCTGGTACTTAACTTTCTCAGCAAGTGCTTATTACTTTTCAGTAACGAGTTTGCTGGTGCTTTAAAACAGAGTGCGGAAGTCTTTTTACAATAAGTGCTTTTCAGAGAGTGCTAGTTTCAGCAAGAGAGTAGAGTGTCAGTGTACAATAAATGTAGCTTGCTAAAAACTAAATGCGGTAAAGTAAATCACACAAACACTTTTATAGTGGTATCTGAGAGTGGCGTAATCTCTCAACTAATCCACTTTGCCCTTTCTAGGACTGAATCCACTAAGATAAGAAGTGAGGTTCCTTACAAATCCTATCACTAATGATTCTTCAGAAACCAAAGCACACTTGCTTCGTTTCCAACCTAACTAGAGAACTGTAACCTTGTTCTTCTCCACCAAACTTGGGACTTATAATCAACAACACTATGCTTTATTAATTCCCCCTGAATTTCACGCCTGAAAAGGGTGTTTATCAGTTTGAGAGGTTTGGGAAGATATCACTTGAATATAACTTTTTCAGCTATAACAAGTTATCTAAAGAAACACAACTTGTAATACTTTTCAGTAAGCAAGTTTAATTGTTTCTGGTGTCAAGACTTGTTCTTGTTCGAAAGAAAGAACACTAAACTAATTTCTTAGCCGTGAATGTTCTACTTCTTCACAAGTAGCTTTTGTTTCAAGCTTAAGTTTTGGAACGGATCAATAGGCAATAAAGAGTATAAAAGGTTTTGAGTGTTAAAGCACAAGTGAGAGTTTGATCACGTTGTTGACACACTTCTACTCTTTGCCAGATGACCTCTATTTATAGTGTCTCAAGGGAGCCGTTTGAATTTCAAATTCTAAGGCTTTGCACCTTAAGATGTCACTATCTTGCTTTTGTACTTCAGCAACGTCCTTCATTTGTCTTCTTGTCTTCATGTTCTTCGCGTGCCTACTTTGCATTTAATGTTCATTTGAATCAAATTCAAATGTGAACGTTGGAGCCAAAATGCAAGTACTCTTCAGCAAGGAGGTCACATATGTTAGTCAGCAAGTGGCCAGTCTCAGTTTTAGCAAGAACAACCTACTCTGTCATATAGATTTTCACTTATGCGAGCTGTTGCTGAAAATCTCACTTTCTGAGCAACATGTGCCTTTGTAGATACCTTTCTCAGAATTCTTCTAAGTCTTCAATCTTCGAATCTTCAAGTTTCTGAGCGGTTCTAGTGCTTCAATAGTTCGTTTCTAAAAACAAAGTACATCATCAACAAACGAAAGCACCTAACTAGTTTCTACACTAAGTCTTTCAGCAAACGTTCCTCTTTTACAATGTCCTTAAAATTCTAAATTCCTATGGACCTTAAGAGTACTAGTTACTGGACTTTCCTTAATTTAGCATGGTTAATTGCTCATCAAAATTACAAGTTTCCTAACACTGAAGCAACATGTGCCTTTGTAGATACCTTACTCAGAATTCTTCTAAGTCTTCAATTTTCGAACTTTCCACTTTCTGAGCGGTTCGAGGTCTTCAATAGTTTGTTTGTAGAAACAAAGTACATCATCAGCAAGCTTAAGAACCTAACTAGTACCTACACTAAGTCTTTCAACAAACGTTCCTCTTTTACAATGTCCTTAAAATTCTAAATTTCTATGGACCTTAAGAGTACTAGTTGCTGGACTTTACTTAATTTAGCATGGTTAATTGCTCATCAAAATTACAAGTTTCCTAACAGATCCATCAGCCTTGAAATGTCTAGAATGCCCTCTAAACCCTAGGATAGATGTTTGGGTCAAGGCCCACGGACCACCTTAATGGGCTTGGGCCAAAGGAGGCTTCAATCTCAGACGGACACTTGCCACGATCCTACATAAAGTGACAATCAAATACTATGAGAATATAAGGGGACCTCATTCAAGATCCCAAGGTAAGCAATCAATACTCACCTACCCTCAATATTTCTCTCACTAGGGAAGCCTACAACTCCCTACACGTAAATTCGTCACTCCGGTCTGATATCCTACAGACCGGGTAAAAGACACTACCCCCCCCCCCCCGCCACCTAGTTTGTTTCAGGTACCAGGAAACCACTCGGAGCCTACTTGAAATCAAAGGAGCATCCTACAAGTCAAGACCAAAGTATTACCCTTTGGAGAAGTCTTAAGAAGAATTATACAAAAAGAACGAATTACCCTTCAAATTTGAAGCCGTCTGTGGGAACCTGATCAAAAGGTCATTCCCAGCCCTACTGGTCGAGCGAAGAGACACTCCACGAAATGCGTCCTGGAAGAAGCACTCGAATTGCCAATGCAGCAACAGAGAACCCTCCTCGCCCAAGGGGCCGTCCCCCTCTGAATGGCCGAGGAGGAGGAAGGGTAGCTGCCTCCAGGGCTCCTATAAATAACAATGTTGAAAAGGATATAGATATGATAGATGGGGCATTCACTAATGTTACAGGATCTCGAGAAGAAAGATCGGGAAAAAATCATCCCCAAGGAGTCCCCGCCGGAAGTGCTTTTGGGGCTTTGAGAGTCGCGAACAATGTTGCTCCAAGAGATCATCCTCCTCTCGTTGCGGTAAATCCTCCCCAACCGGCCGCATTGAACTTCACTCTTCCCAACGGCCAAGTGGTCCGACCATCAGATTATGGGATGGGTGAAGTTCAATACGGCTTATTTCTTCTCACCATACAAGGATGCTTGGGAGAAAATGAAGCCGCAAGAGTTGAACCGGAGCTCCAAGCCCGACGGATAAGAGACACTCAAGTACAAGAGCAATCTCAGGGGATTCCTCCTGCTCCTCGAGGACCCCCAGCCCAAGATGAAGCGCATTCAAGAGCCAACACAAGGCCAATCCAATCTAGACTTGGACCTCCAAGGGTTCAGTCAAGATTAGGACCACAAGGTGCTCCTGATCATTTGAGAGAGTTGATTGATAGGAGAATAAGAGCGTCGATGCAAAATGCCGCTCCTCAAGAAAACCAACTCAAGTTGCAAAGCCTCCCGCCCTCCCAAACCAAGTTACTCCCAACCAAGTGACTCCTCAGAATCAGCCCGAGGTGATGGCCGAGAACAACGCCGTGAGGACCGTGGCGGAGGTAACCCCCTTGGTCGGGATCAACCCAGTCACGGGAAGAAGACTCACTTTGGAAGAACTTAGAGCTCAAAGGACCTCACCTGAAACCCGAATAGAAACTTTGAAGGGTGTTGTTCAAGAGCAAGAACAAGACCAATATCCAAGCCCATTATGCGACGAGATAAGAAGTCACCAAGCAAAGATTGAGAGAGATTTCCCTACCTTCGAAATCTATGATGGAACAAGTTGTCCAAAAGACTACTTGGTAAGATTTGGCACCAAGATGGATGCATATGGGCACGACTCAAAAACGAAGGCATTACTCTTCCCGGCTAACCTCTCAGTGGAAGCCATGAAATGGTGGTCGCGCCTTCCTTAGCGCTCAATCAAATCTTACATAGAGCTCTACCAGGAGTCCTCTAAGAGATTCGGGAAGGTCATGAACACCAAAAGCAGGGTAACATACTTGGCCGAAATCGTCAAAAAACATAATAAAGACTTGAGGGATTTCATCAACCGGTTCCATGAGGCAGCCCTCCAAGTCGAGGACCACTCAATCAATGAAAGAAAGGAATACTTGTATGGTAACACTACCAATGTCAAGTTCTAAGAAGTACTCTCGGCATCGTGTGTCGATAGTGAAGCTCAGTTAGCAAAAGTTTGCAAGGATTTCCTCGAGGCGGAAGAATTCTGAAAAACGATCACAGTGACAACCAACCCTCTAAGAGAAAAAGGGAAGGAAAAGGAAAGGGAGAAGGAATATCCTCAGAGGCAACAAAATCCTAGAAAACAAAGGAAAGATCAAAAGAACGGTTTGATCAAGGAAGATCCTTCGAGGAATGAGTTTAGAGACAAGAGAACCTCTCCGAGGAGATCACCTCCAAGGAGATATAGCAACTACACAGATTTGAATAGATGAAGATCCGACATCTTGAACTATGTAGTCTCGAGGAAGCTTGATGTCTCATGGCCACCCCCGATCCAAGAAAGTCGAAAGAACAAAACTTCTGAGAAATTCTGTCAATTTCACAAAGGAAAGGGACACACTGTTGATGAGTGCATCCAGCTCAAGAACGAGATCGAGAGGATGATTCGAAATGGACAGTTGGTCAACTATATTTGGAAGAAAGAACCTCTAGTTATCCTCCCTCCGCCACCACAAGTGAGGATCGAGCACCAAGGTCCCTAGGGAAACTCTGATTATGACAATATTCATAATTTCAACAATTATGAGAACCAAAGGGAAATCACAGCCGACACTCGAAACCAAATGGAAATCACAGCCGACAACCTACGGATTCGAGACGAAAAATATGGCCAGGTCGCTCTACCTGGAACCAATGTCATTTCCTTTGACGATAGTGAGATCCTTTGTGGCATGCCGGAGGAGGAAACATCTATGACCCAGGTGTTCCCCTGGTGCTCGCTCTAGATGTGCAATCTTACAAACTTGGAAGAATTATTTGTTGACAACGGGTGTTCGGCCAACTTAATCTTCACTGGAACTCTGAAGTGAATGCGCATGAACCTGAGGGAAGGCCTTAGAGAAGTAAGGAGTGCTCTGGTAGGCTTCGGAGAGCCACCAATAATGCCTCTGGGAAGCATCACTTTGACAGTCTCAATGGGGACTGCCCCCGAAGGGTCACTGACCACGTTCCCTTTGTTGTCGTCGATATGCCCTTTGACTACTTTGCGGTCATAAGAAGGCCGACCCTAGCAGAATTTTTGGTTGTAGTGTCAACGGTCCACAAAAAATTGATATTCCCAACTTTAATGGGGACGGGACAAGAGGTCGGTAATATTGGTGTTAAACTATGTCAAGTCCGTATTTACGAACTGGAGCGGTCTAGGAGCGCGACAAAGCTCTAAAGGACTGTCCCTCAAAGGGATCAACCACCCTTCTAGGTACGTCACCTGAGGGTGGTTCGACCAGCATAGGTCTCGATCAGTCTAAAGAGGTCGACCTTCAAGAAAACTCACCAAGGACAAGCTGACAGAGTGGACCGAGAAGCATCCCTAGGGAGAGACCACCCTTGGTGGTCGATCGAGGACCTTACGTTAAGGAAATATCCTCAAGAGATAGCCAGGCAGAGCACTACTCGAGCGGTGGATTCTAAGGTAGGGTGTGAGCACCTAAGTCGACCACAGCTAGTCGGTCTTTCGGTGGCCCACCTTCCAAAGGATCCATAAGCCTTGAAATGTCTAGAATGCCCTCTAAACCCTAGGACAGATGTTTGGGTCAAGGCCCATGGACCTCCTTAAAGGGCTTGGGCCAAAGGGGGCTTCAATCTCAGATGGACACTTATCACGATCCTACATAAAGTGAGAATAAAATACTATGAGAATATAAGGGGACCTCATTCAAGATCCCAAGGTAATCAATCAATACTCACCTACCCTCAATATTTCTCTCACTAGGGAAGCCTACAACACCCTACACGTAAATTCGCCACTCCGGTCTGATATCCTACAGACCGGGTAAAAGATAGTAACCCCCCCCTCATCCAGATCATTTCAGGTACCAAGAAACCACTCGGAGCCTACTTGAAATCAAAGGAGCATCCTTCAAGTGAAGACCAAAGTTTTACCCTTTGGAGAAGATGATGAACGTGTATTTTACACTTTCATTCGAGTCTTTTTTCACCAATTTAGCTATCCTCTATGTTAATTTAGCTATATTTTAGTGCATTTTATTAAAATAGTTTCACGTTTCCCTTTAGTTTGCATTTTACAGGTTTTAGGTGAAAAATGTGGTTTTCCGGGCAAATTATATTGAAGAGAACGAAGAATCGATGTTCCGAGGACATTTTTCGGAATATCTAGAAGATTCCGGATGGGATTTGAAGTCTAGGGGTCGAGTCTGAAGGCTAAAAGGTCACTAGAAGGCAAAAACCGACTCCGAAAAGGAAAAGAAATCCAAAAACGCGTCGAAAACGCATCTCTCGCCGACTGAAGCTCCCGGGCGATTCGCCCAGGATGTGGGGCGGTTCGCCCGGTGTGTGGGGCGACTCGCCCCACGCTTGCCGAACTCCTATATATAGTTGTTGTTTTCTATGTTTTTTCATACTTTCTCAGACCTTTTTTCATACCTTTCTCATTAGTTTTAGGTAGGAATTCTCCAAAGCCTGTTCTGGGAATTCTTAGTATAGGAGACATTTTTTCTTATCAATTTGGAGCTTGTGAGATCGCGATTCTTCGGAGATTGACAACCTTCGGTAACATTGTATCTCACGATTTTTCTATTTATATTTATATATCTTTCAACATGTTTTCATTCAATCTTGCTATGATTTCTGTTGATTGCATGACATCTATGAGTAGCTAAATCTATCGTTGGTGATAGTATGTGATTCTTAGCGAAGGGTTCTTAATTGGGCATGATGGCGGTAATGCGAATCAGACTTTGAGTTATTGCTTTATTTCTTTGATCTATCTAAGCTCTCTATCTTCGTAGTGTTGAATAAAACGGAACACATTGAACAATTCATGCTCAAAGATCTCTATGCAAAACGATCGGGTACTTCATGCATGATTATTAACCTACTATGCTTTGAATGATCATACTATCACTAACTTCCATTATCTTGATAAGAAAAACCTGTGCTAAGTCGTTTTTTGATTTTATATTTTAAGTTAGATTAAATAAAGCTAGTTATAGTCCTTAGAGATCGACACTCGAGGTTATTTTACTGCTACACTACGGTTTTCGTTGTAGTTGTAAATTACCTTTGGCTAAAAAAAACAAATTTATTTGATTAATTTGAATCTGACAAATTCTGGTTCATCAGAAGACTTAAGACGAATTAGACAGAAAGAACGAATTACCCTTCAACATTTGAAGCGGTCTGTGGGAACCTGATCAAAAGGTCATTCCCAGCCCTACTGGTCGAGCGAAGAGACACTCCACGAAATGCCTCCTAGAAGAAGCACTCGAATTGCCAATGCAGCACTAGAGAACCGTCCTCGCCCATGGGGCCGTCCCCATCTGAATGGCCGAGGAGGAGGCAGGGATGCTGCATCCAGGGCTCCTAGAAATAACAATTTTGAAAAGGATCAAGATATGATAGATGGGGCATACACTAATGTTACGGTATCTCGAGAAAAAAGATCCGGCGAAAATCACCCCCAAGGCGTCCCCGTCGGAAGTGCTTTTGGGGCTTTGAGAGTTGATGAACCGGAATTTGTCAGATTCTAATTAATCAAATAAATTTGTATTTAGCCAAAGGCAATTCACAACTACAACGAAAACCGTAGTGTAGCAGTAAAATAACCTCGAGTGTCGATCTCTAAGGACTATAACTAGCTTTATCTAATCTAACTTAAAATATAAAATCAACAGACGACTTAGCACAGGTTTTTCTTATCAAGATAATGAAAGTTAGTGATAGTATGATCATTCAAAGCATAGTGGGTTAATAATCATGCATGAAGTACCCGATCGTTTTGCACAGAGATCTTTGATCATGAATTGTCCAATTGTGTTCTGTTATTATTCAACACTACGAAGATAGAGGGCTTAAATAGATCAAAGAAATCAAGCAATAACTCAAAGTCTGATTCGCTTTACCGCCATCAGCATAATTACTAACCCTTCGCTAAGAAATCACATACTATCACCAACAATAGATTTTTAGCTACTCATAGATGTCATGCAATCAACAGAAATCATAGAAAGATTGAATGAAAACATGTTCAAAGATAAATAAATATAAATAGAAAAACTGTAAGATACAATGTTACCGAAGGTTGTTGATGAATGTGTATTTTACACTTTCATTCGAGTCTTTTTCACCTATTTTAGCTATCCTCTATGTTAATTTAGCTATATTTTAATGCATTTTATTAGAATAGTGTCACGTTTCCCTTTAGATTTTATTTTACAGGTTTTGGTTGAAAATCGAAGATTTCCGGGCAATTATATTGAAGTTGACAAGGAATTGGTGTTCCAGAAGCCTATTTGGAGTATCTGAGGGTTTCCGGATAGGATTTGAAGTCTAGGTGTCGAATCTGGAGGTTAGAAGGCTACTAGAAGTCAAAAACCGAGTTCGAAAAGGGGAAGAAATCAAAAAACGCGTCGAAAACGCGGAATTCCGCGAGAAAGACTCGGTGGCGAACCGCCGCAGGCTGGGGCGAACCGCCCCGTGGTTTTTCGGAGCCTATATATAGTGCTCAGTTTTTCTCCGAAAATCATATCTTTCCAGACCTACTTTCTCACCTCTCTCTATAGTTTTAGGTAGGGACTTCCCAGGGCCTGTCCTGGGAGTTCTGTAGCTTAGGGGATACTTTTTCATAGCGGATTGGAGCTCGTAGGATCGCAATTCTTCGGAGATTGACAACCTTCGGTAACTTGTATCTTACAGTTTAATCTACTTATTTTATATATCTTTCAATATGTTTTCTTCTATGATTTCTGTTGATTGCATGCCTATTATGAGTAGCTAAACTTATCGTTGGTGGTAGTATGTGAATTCTTAGCGAAGGGAAGATAATCATGCTAATGGATATATCGCGCATTATACTCCGTGTCATTGCTTTATTTCGTTGATCAGTTGTAACCTAAATTCTCGTATGTTGTATTAATTATTATGCACAATTGGACACTTGTCGACCATCAGACCAATTATCTTCGTAGTGTTGAGTAATTACGAAATACATTAGGACAATAGTGATTGACTTGTCAGACCAGTTATCTTCGTAGTGCTTAATATTTGCAACAGGACACTAGATTGATTCAAAGATCTCTATGCAGACCGAGGAATTTATGCATGATTATCGACCCGTTATGCTAAGAAGGACCGTACTATCACCAATCTCCATTATCTGCTAGAAACCCCCTTTTGCTATCTGTCTGCTGTTTTATATTCTCTTGTTAAATATATAAAGCTCGTTATAGTCTTGAGAGAACGACACTCGAGTCATTCTACTGCTACACTACGGTTTTCGTTGTAGTTGCGGATTGCCTTTGGCTAATTACAAATTTATTTGCTTGAATTCGGAGCACGACATCCGCACGTTCATCAAATTGGCGCCGTTGTCGGGGACTATACTCCTTTTTTCTGTTTAATTTGTTTATATTTACAGCTGTAGATTCCTAATTCTATTAGTTTTAGTTTTTCCTTTTTAATCTCTCTCTGATACTGCTTTCCTAGTTTGTTTCTAATCACCTTTCCTAGTCTGTTTCAGATTGTGTATGCCGCATACACGTTCTGCAGGAACACCGCTTGCTGATTCAATTGCTGAGATCGATAGAGTCTACCACCAAAGAAGGCGACTACTTGAAAGGTGCGCACTAGAGGAAATAGAGGAAACCGATCTCTCTGAATCTCTACTTAGTCTCTTCAAGGAAATCGACGGAATGGCAGAAGCTAGACCACTGAAGGCATGGGTTCAACCCACCAAGGATCGTATGAGGGGACCGGCGATTGTTCTTTCGTCTGCAACGCGAGATCTGGAGATCAAGAACCACGCATTCCAACAACTTCCGAGGTTCTATGGCTTATCAAGGGAAGATGTGATGGGGTACTTGCACGATATCGATGATTTCGTCAACCAACTCCCACGACCCGGAGCTTACATAACAACGGATGAGTTAAGGATGAAGGTTTTTGCTATGGGAGTTGGCGACAGAGCCAAGTCATGGTTGAGTTCTCCTCCAGCAGGCTCGCTGGACACTTGGGAAAAGGTTTTTTCAGCTTTCATGGAGAAATACTTCCCTCACACCTTGACTACCGCGCTTAAGGCGCAGATCACTGGATTCAAGCAGGACTATGATGAGACCATCTACACCGCGTTCGAGAGGTTCCAAGATCTCACGAACAAGTGCCCTCACCTTGGTTTTGAACTTTCCGACCTAGTCCAACACTTCTACAATGGACTAACCTTCGAGAACCAACAAGTGGTGGATTTCCAATGCCGAGGCAATATTTGGGAGGAAACCGCAGAAGCCGTCTGGGCAGTTTTCGAAAGGCTTGCTAAAGGTTCGCAGTTCAAGGACCCGAGAGCAATGGTTAGGAGACATGGACCTGAAGCTCCACCGACTCAAGAAGCCCCTATGTATAGGGGGAATGGGGATCAATTCGAGTGCTTTACCAACGAATTGAAGCAAGTCCTCAAGAGCGCCACCGGAACAACTGTTTCGAACGAAGTATGCCGAATATGCAAGAACTATGGGCATGGGGCTCATATGTGTAGATCGGAGCTGGCATACGATGATGGCAACTAGGCTCGAGGAGGCGAAGAAGAAGCCTTTGCTACGGAGTTTGGTACTCAAGAAGTGAGCTACGGACAAGACGGTAGGAATCCTCGTGGTGGATTTTGGAGAAGGGGATACCGTAACAATCAAGGATATGCACCGGCTAACCAAACTTATGGACCTAACCAAGACCGTAGTAGGCTAAACTATGGTAATGACCACTGCGAAAACCCCGCTCCGAAAGAGCCACCGAAGTCGAAGTCGGCTCAACTGATGGAGAACTTGCAAAAGATGGTTGATCACACACAAAGTTTTCTCAAACGTTATGAAGAAGATTCCGAGAAGACTAGGGCAAGGCTTGATAGGTTGGAAGAGAGCACTAGGCTTGCCCATCAAAAGATGCAAGAGTTGATCGACCGAGGAGCTGATGAACTGGAATTTGTCGGGTTCCGGTTCAAGCAAATAAATTTGTTATTTAGCCAAAGGCAATCCACAACTACAACGAAAACCGTTGTGTAGTAGCAGAATGACTCGAGTGTCGTTCTCTCAGGACTATAACTAGCTTTATCTATTTAACAAAAAATATAAAACAACAGATAGAAAGCAATAGGGGGTTTTCAAGCAGATAATGGAGGTTGGTGATAGTATGGTCCTTATTAACATAATGGGTCGATAATCATGCATAAATTTCTCGGTCTTGCATAGAGATCTTTGAATGAATCTTGGGTCCTGTTGTAAGTATTAAGCACTACGAAGATAATATGGGTCTGACCTGTCAACAACTAACGTCCTATTGTGTTCCGTAATCATTCAACACTACGAAGATAATTTGGTCTGATTGGCCGACAAGTGTCCTAGTGTGCATAATGATCAATACAACATACGAGAATTTTTGTGTTCAACTCATCAACGAAATAAAGCAATGACACGGAGTATAATGTGCGATATAGCCATTAGCATGATTATCTTCCCTCGCTAAGAATTCACATACTACCACCAACGATAAATTTAGCTACTCATAATGTGCATGCAATCAATAGCAATCATAGAAGAAAACATATTGAAAGAAATAAAATAAGTAGATAAAAGTTGTAAGATACAAAGTTACCGAAGGTTGTCAATCTCCGGATGATTGCGATCCTACGCGCTCCAATCTGCTATGAAAAAGTATCCCCTAAGCTATGGAACTCCCAGGACAGGCCCCGGGAAGTTCCTACCTAAAACTATAGAGAGAGGTGAGAAAGTAGGCTTGGAAAGATATGATTTTCGGAGAGAAAACTCGCAACTATATATAGGCCCGAAAATCCTCTGGGGCGGTTCGCCCGAGGCATGGGGCGGTTCGCCCCCCAGTTTTTCGCGGAATTTCCGTATTTTTCGACTCGGTTTCAGACTTCTAATGGCCTTCTAACCTCCAGATTCGGCCCCTAGACTCCAATTCCTATCCGGAAACCTTCTGATACTCCAAATAGGCTTCTGGAACACCAATTCCTTGTAGACTTCAATATATTTGCCCGTAAATCTCCGAAGTTCAACTAAAACCTGTAAAATAAAATCTAAAGGGAAACGTGACACTATTCTAATAAAATGTACTAAAATATAGCTAAATTAACATAGAGGATAGCTAAATTAGGTGAAAAAGACTCGAATGAAAGTGTAAAATACACATTCATCAAACTCCCCAAACCGAACCTTTGCTTGTCCTCAAGCAACTAAGCTAGACTCTAATACAAAAAACATGCAAGACTCAAAAAATGGAGTTTCATGCCAAATAAAATGAACTAAATTACTGACTCTACCAAATAACATATGAACAAAAACCATATAAATCAAAGCATGAATATAGGTTGAAGAATACCTCGATTGACTTATACACATCCACATAAGCACTTATGTCAAGAAAAGATAGTCTCTCGTAACATTCTCTACCTGGACCTAGTCAGTGACGACGTAATGATGCATGCTAAGATACGAATGGTTGCCCCGTGCCTATGAAACTGAGGACTTACTGCTGTTCCACCATGTTAAGACTTTCCCTCAAAAGAGGTCGAACCAGTACTGGCTCTCATCAAACGAAGGAGGGTTCCCTATAAAAGATAACACTCCCCTATTCTACCCATCTCTCAAGTAAAGTCTTAAGCTATTCACCACTTCCTGAATGGCAGGACGAGGGTGGTCTAGAACAGATGACACTTAAGACAAAAAAGAAAAAAAATAGAAAAACACGATTACGAACAATACGAAAAATGGAAAAGACTCAAACTTTGCTAAACTGCTATTTGGCTTTATTTTTTGAACCCTTCTTTGCTTTTTTGGGGTCTTCTCTTTTTTTTTCTCTTTTTTTCTTTCTAGATTCTTTTTTCTTTTTCTCTTTTTTTCCTTCTGGAGTTTTTCTCTTTTTTTTCGATTTTTTTTCTAGCCAGCAGTAGCATAACAAAAAGGGAAACAAAATGACTCACACGACTTCCCCAAACCTATTCGAAAGAATAGGTTGGAGTACAAAATTTACGGAAAAGGAAAAATAAACTCACGATACGAAAATGAAAAACAGAAACAAGCCTATGATGGTGTAACCCCCCTCCCCAAACCTATTCGGAAGAATAGGTTATAAACAAAGGATCACACAACCTCACACTACCTCCTTCCTAGGCATTTAGCAATCTCAAAGCATGGTGAAGACTTGTTGCCTCTTAGGTACATAATTACTCGGGAAAACAACCATAAGACCCTAACATGCATCATCCTATTATAAAGGCCTTCGTGAACCGCAGTAGAGAAAACACCACTAAGTGATTTCGAGACTGCCATGCTTAACTAAGTGCAATACATAAATGTGACAAGCCAAGCGAGAAAAACCTCAAACAAATTCATAGAGATGAAGAATACGATTAATGGCATAGCTAGTTGATTTATCCAATATAAAAGTTCAAAAAATTCGGCAATAAGCTCCATATAAAACATGCAAAACTACCCTAGGATGAATGCAACCTAAAAATCTAAGAAAGCAGTAAACGTGCAAATGCAAATAAAGAACAAGATACTAATTGACACAAAACCAAACAAGACTTAACATCATGGTTCACATCCCATCCCCCTTACGATTCTTAAGCTAGCCCCCCTAGCAAAAGAGAATGAGTAATAAGAAGTGATACTAGATGTTACCGAAGGGTTTGGCCTCGGTCGGCTGAGAGTGGACAAGTGGAAGGACTAATCATCGGGATGGTAGTCCCCATAAAAGTCACTCCACATGTCATTCATGAGCTCATTGGACTGTCGTAGAGCTTCCTGCTGTTGCTGGATCAGCTGTTGCTGCTCCCACATGTGCTGCCTATCCTCTCGGCGGTGCTCCTCGAATATGTCCCAATCGCGGTTGTGCTGGACAATGTGCCTGTCGATGTCCTCTCGCATGGCCGCGTTGTTGGCATCAATCCTGTCGAAACGGCTGTCGAGGTAGGTACGGAATTCGGAGAAGTCAAATCCTCCAGACCCCTGTGGTGCTCCAGCTGGTGCATGATGGACAAATGGAATATCTGGAATCGGGGCATTACCAACATCGACCTCCATAGCATCCTCATGATCGGAATCATTCGGCTGGAATGGTCCTCCTACATCAGCAGCGGCTGCTGTCGGGTTCCTCAACTGATACCTGTTGAGCTGTACCTCAATGGTCGAGGGTGAAAGGGCTGCGACCTCGCAATCCCCCTCCTCAATATCGTCGACCCCATGATATTTGCAGTAAGCTGTGATGAAGCTCGGGAAGATGAAAGGCTTCCTCTTCTTCTCCCAGTGGCGCTCATACTCCTCGTACATAATGTGCCCTATGTCGACCTGATGTCCGTCAATGAGGCAGTAGAGGAGCTCGGCGTAGTATGGCTGAATCCAAGTGTCATTCTTCCTTGGGATCAAGTTGGAGATGCAAAATTTCATCATCACCTTAGCTTCGATGCTAAGGTCGCCATAACCGATCCGTCCAGGTGCTCCCCCAACTTCCGGATATCTGTACCCCCTGTTGCAGATCACTTCGGTACGTCTCTTCCTATCCCCCTAGCGGTCCTCGAATATAAGTAGGCGTGTGCGCTCTCTGTGAATTCAAAGTTCCCGAAGTGGATAAAGGAAGAAATGTGCTCTGGGCTCCATGGTATAATTAGGCCTCGGACTAACACCCCATTCTTCTCGTCCAAATCCGTATACCTGGTGTAGAAATCTCGAAGGAGGCTCTCGTCGTAGCCTTTGAACCTGTCGGAACTGTACCATGCCCAATTCCTCTGTGACCCCAAACTTGAAAGTGTCCTATACCCCGCTCTATTCGCTGCAGACTCAGGAATGTCAATCCTCCTGTCGGGAATGATGGACCTTCCTCCGTCGGCCATCTCCTCCTCTAACCGTTGTTGCACCCCTAGCGCAGCGGCAGACAACTCGTACAAATCGTGAGATGGTTGGGAGCTTGATGCTACTCCCTTCCCCTTTTTGCTAGAGCCGGCTCTCCTTGTCCTTGGTGCCATGATTCCTACAAACAGCAATTAGTATCTTGTACGACGCAAAACAGACCTATGCTTATGTAAATAAACGAGCGAACAAACGAGTAAAAATTTCAAAAATCGAACTCCTCAAGAACCCAAAGCCTAGTCTAGCTAATTCATTACGTAACATATCAATGTACCTACTACAATAACATATCACATTATGCTTTTGCTAACAACATATGCCTTGAATCACAAGGTTCAATCCATATCATAAAAATCAATTTCTAGCATAAATCCTCAATCTCAACCATCATGCATTGAATCAATACATTCATCAATTTCATGTCATTAAATACATGTTTAAACAAGGAATGAAAGCAAGAGAGACAATTCCTAACAAGATATATATCATCCAATTAGCAAAATCTCAAATCATCAAACCAAGCCTAATTGAACATGTAATTGACAATGAATAATGAATCTAAACACATAAATCATCAACCCATTCATCATACAAGCCTAATTTAAGCACAAATCAAAAAATCCCCAAATTGTAAAAATTAGGGTTCATGTGATAATACCTCAAATCCGGAAATTGAATGAGCTAGGAAGAAATTTGTTCGGATAGAATGATAAAGCACGTTACGGGCTTCGAATGAAGCTAAAGAACACACAAAATGATGGAGAGATGAAGAAGTTATGAAGATTTGAAGATATTTTGAATATGGAGGAAATTTTGGAGTTTGAAGGATGAAAATGGGGGTTTGGGGAAGAAACCCCCGATTTTCTAAGTTCTGGAGGTGTGGGGCGGTTCGCCCCACACCTGGGGCGGTCAGCCCCGCGCGCGGGGCGAACCGCCCCGCACGCCCAGAGCGCGCGCGCGCGCTCTGGTTGTGGGGCGATTCGCCCCCCACTTTTAGGTGGGAGACGAACGTTTTTTTTTTGAAATAAAAATGCGGTTTTTATTCCCGAAAAAGTTTTTAGTCCCCGAAAAATCATTTTCCTCGAAATTCACTCGAAAAATCGCACTCGAACAAAACATAAGCACATACAACACAGAACTGAACAAATTCACATATGAGAAGCAAATAGTTCAAGTATGAATGCATGCAGTAAAGCGGTAAAGAAAGCGATAAAAACTCCGGGTTGCCTCCCGGATAGCGCCATTGTTTAAGGTCTCTGACTCGACCCCTGTCTTCGCCTATCTTTTCCTTCTGTGGGTACTAGACTTCCCCGTCATGATTCTCCTTCCCGTGCTTTGATCCTGTGAATAAGATTGAACATAGACGTTAAGACCACTGTAATCAATAGTGTTAGAAGTATCGGGTGGATCAGGTGGATTAGTTATGGCTTGCAACACGTGTTGCTTGCCATCCACTTCGATAGTGCAAGTCCTTCGGTAGATGTCCATCACTTAGCGTATTTTGGTCAAGAATGTTCGTCCTCAGAGTATGACATCCCCCGTTCCTGGCATAATTACAAAATTGGTGTGGACAGAGGCTTCACCGATTTTGACTAATACATTCTTCACAACGCCTTCGGGTTTCACAAGGGATCCATCTGCCAGTTGCACAATAGCCTTATGCACAGTTAGTTCTCCAAGGTTACTCTTCTCGAAAACGTTCAAAGGGAGCACATTAGAGTAGGATCCAGTGTCCAGCGTGGCTCGGACATCTTCAAGCTCCCCAATCCCGACCATAATATCGAAACTTTGAGGGAGTGGCTCGGAATCCTCTTGCTCCTCTTCACTCTTGTTGGTACCAAGGTACTTTCCTTCTTCTTCGGCTTGTGGAGGTAGGTCCCTCTTGCAACTCTCGCACTTAGTAACCTTCTTGATGGTGATTTCAACAGGTAGATCACCCACTAAGTTAATGGACAATGACTTCTCAGTGTTGCTAAGCAGTTTGCCTTGTTCCCTACTTGCTCCTCGGTCGATCAACTCTTGCATCTTTTGATGGGAAAGCCTAGTGCTCTGTTCTAACTTATCGAGCCTTGCCCTAGTCTTCTCTGAATCTTCTTCATAACGTTTGAGAAAACTTTGTGTGTGATCAACCATCTTCTGCAAGTTCTCCATCAGTAGAGCCGTCTTCGACTTCGGTGGCTCTTTCGGAGCGGGGTTTTTGCAGTGATCATTACCATAGTTCAGCCTACTACGGTCTTGGTTAGGTCCATAAGTTTGGTTAGCTGGTGCATATCCTTGATTGTTACGGTATCCTCTTCTCCAAAATCCACCTCGAGGATTCCTACCGTCTTGTCCGTAGCTAACTTCTTGAGTACCAAACTCCGTAGCAAAGGCTTCTTCTTCGCCTCCTCGAGCCCAGTTGCCATCATCGTATGCCAGCTCCGATCTACACATATGAGCTCCATGCCCATAGTTCTTGCATATTCGGCATACTTCGTTCGAAACAGTTGTTCCGGTGGCGCTCTTGAGGACTTGCTTCAATTCGTTGGTAAAGCACTCGAATTGATCCCCATTCCCCCTGTACATAGGGGCTTCTTGAGTCGGTGGAGCTTCAGGTCCACGTCTCCTAACCATTTCCCTTGGGTCCTTGAACTGCAAACCCTTAGCAAGCCTTTCGAAAACTCCCCAGACGGCTTCCGCGGTTTCCTCCCAAATATTGCGTCGGCATTGGAAATCCACCACTTGTTGGTTCTCGAAGGTTAGTCCATTGTAGAAGTGTTGGACTAGGTCAGAGAGTTCAAAACCATGGTGAGGGCACTTGTTCGTGAGATCTTGGAACCTCTCGAACGCGGTGTAGATGGTCTCATCATAGTCCTGCTTGAATCCAGTGATCTGCGCCTTTAGCGCGGTAGTCAGAGTGTGTGGGAAGTATTTCTCCATGAAAGCTAAAAAAAACCTTTTCCCAAGTGTCCAGCGAGCCTGCTGAAAGAGAGCTCAGCCATGATTTGGCTCTGTCGCCAAGTCCCATAGCAAAAACCTTCATCCTTAACTCATCCGTGGTTATGTCAGCTCCGGGTCGTGGGAGTTGGTTGACGAAATCATCGATATCGTGCAAGTACCCCATCACATCTTCCCTTGATAATCCATAGAACCTCGGAAGTTGTTGGAATGCGTGGTTCTTGATCTCCAGATCTCGGGTTGCAGACGAAAGAACTATCGCCGGTCCCCTCATACGATCCTTGGTGGGTTGTACCCATGCCTTCAGTGGTCTAGCTTCTGCCATTCCGTCGATTTCCTTAGAAAGGAGTCGCCTTCTTTGGTGGTAGACTCTATCGATCTCAGCAATTGAATCAGCAAGCGGTTTTCCTGCAGAACGTGTATGCGGCATACACAATATGTGACAGACTAGGTAAAGGCGATTAGAAACAAACTAGGAAAGCAGAGAGAGAAATTAAAAAGGAAAACTAAAACTAAAAGAATTAGGTATCTAAAGCTGTAAATATAAACAAATTAAACAGAAAAAAGGAGTATAGTCCCCGGCAACGGCGCCAATTTGATGAACTCAAATTTGTCGGGTTCCGGTTCAAGCAAATAAATTTGTTATTTAGCCAAAGGCAATCCACCACTACAACGAAAACCGTAGTGTAGTAGCAGAATGACTCGAGTGTCGTTGTCTCAGGACTACAACTAGCTTTATCTATTTAACAAGAAAATATAAAACAACAGATAGAAAGCAATAGGGGGTTTTCAAGCAGATAATGGAGGTTGGTGATAGTATGGTCCTTCTTAACATAATGGGTCGATAATCATGCATATTCCTCGGTCTTGCATAGAGATCTTTGAATGAATCTTGGGTCCTGTTGTAAGTATTAAGCACTACGAAGATAATATGGGTCTGACCTGTCAACAACTAACGTCCTATTGTGTTCCGTAATCATTCAACACTACGAAGATAATTTGGTCTGATTGGCCGACAAGTGTCCTAGTGTGCATAATGATCAATACAACATACGAGAAATTTGGTGTTCAACTCATCAACGAAATAAAGCAATGACACGGAGTATAATGTGCGATATAGCCATTAGCATGATTATCTTCCCTCGCTAAGAATTCACATACTACCACCAACGATAAATTTAGCTACTCATAATGTGCATGCAATCAATAGCAATCATAGAAGAAAACATATTGAAAGAAATAAAATAAGTAGATAAAAGTTGTAAGATACAAAGTTACCGAAGGTTGTCAATCTCCGGATGATTGCGATCCTACGCGCTTCAATCTGCTATGAAAAAGTATCCCCTAAGCTATGGAACTCCCAAGACAGGCCCCGGGAAGTTCCTACCTAAAACTATAGAGAGAGGTGAGAAAGTAGGCTTGGAAAGATATGATTTTCGGAGAGAAAACTCGCAACTATATATAGGCCCGAAAATCCTCTAGGGCGGTTCGCCCCCCAGTTTTTCGCGGAATTTCCGCATTTTTCGACGCGGATTTGGATTTCTTCACCTTTTCGGACTCGGTTTCAGACTTCTAATGGCCTTCTAACCTCCAGATTCGGCCCCTAGACTCCAATTCCTATCCGGAAACCTTCTGATACTCCAAATAGGCTTCTGGAACACCAATTCCTTGTAGACTTCAATATATTTGCCCGTAAATCTCCGAATTTCAACCAAAACCTGTAAAATAAAATCTAAAGGGAAACGTGACACTATTCTAATAAAATGTACTAAAATATAGCTAAATTAACATAGAGGATAGCTAAATTAGGTGAAAAAGACTCGAATGAAAGTGTAAAATACACATTCATCAGGAGCAAGTAGGGAACAAGGCAAACTGCCTAGCAGCACTATGAAGTCGAATGCCACTACAATGGCTGGTGATGTACCTGACGAAATCACCATCAAGAAGATTGTTAGGTGCGAGTGTTGCATGAAGGAAGAACTTCTACAGGCTGAGGAAGAAGAGAAGGACCTTGGTTCTGAAGCAAGTGAGAGGAGCAAGAGGATCCCGAACCACTCCCTAAAAGTTTCGATGTTAAGGTAGGGATTGGTGAGCTTGAAGATGTCCGTGCCACACTAGACACGGGATCCTACTCAAACATAATTCCTTTGAATGTGTTTGAAAAGAGCAACATTGGAAAACTATCTGAGCAAAGGGCTATTGTGCAACTGGCGGATGGATCCTTTATGAGACCCGAAGGCGTTGTGAAAAATGTGTTGGTCAAGATTGGTGAAGCATCTATATATACCAATTTTGTAGTTATGCCGGCGTCTGCACCTGGAACGGGGGATGTCATACTCTTGGGGCAAACATTCTTGACTAAACTACGCTCCGTGATGGACATCTACCAAAGAACTTGCACTATTGAAGTAGATGGCAAGCAACACGTGTTGCAAGCCATACCTGATCCACCTGAACCGCCTTATATTACTACTCACTACTGTGGTCTTGCAGCCTATATTCTTTCTTATTCACAGGTTCGTGGCATGGAAAGGAGATCAATGAAGGGGAAGCCTAGTACCAGCCAAAAGAAGAGATAGGCGCAGACAGGAGTCGAGTCAAAGACTTTAAACAATGACGCTATCCGGGAGGCAACCCGGAATTTTTATCGCTTTCTTTACTGCTTTTCGGCATCCATTCATTCTTGAACTATTTGCTTCTCGTATGCGAATTTGTTCATGTCTGTGTCGTATATGCTTATGTTTGAGTGAGATTTTTCGAGTTGTTTTTTGAAAAAATTGGTTTCGGGGATTAAAACCGCATTTTCTGACGACGGGAACCGTCTCCCCGCATTGGGGAGCACGGGGCGAACCGCCCCGTGTGGGGCGAACCACCCCACGGTCCCAGAACTTCAAAAACGCGGATTTCATCCCCAAAACCTTATTTTCTTCATTCTTCTTCATCCATACTCCCAAAAAACCCGAAAAGTGCGATTTTACATCTAAATCTTCATAATTTCTTCATTTCTTGACCAAATTGAGTGTTCTTTAGCTTACATCGAAGCCTATTACATGATCTATCATCCTATCCGAACAGATTTCATCCTAATTCGTTAGATTTGCAGATCTGAGGTATCATCCTTAGAACCCTAATTTTCGAATTTGGGGGTTTTCTATTTTGAGCTTCAATTAAGCTTATTTGATGCATGGGTATGTTGTTTGTGTGATTAGACATGTTATTTACTATCAATTGCATGCTCAATTTGCTTGGAATGTTGATTTGGGTATTTTGCTACTAGATGATATATCTTGTTCTGCAATATGTCCTTATCTTTGGTTTCTTGCATATGAATGTGTTTATTGATGTAGTGTTGGTGGATTTGACGATAGAATGATTATTAGTTGAGAATGAGGATTTATGTTGGTAGAATTTTTCGCTGCTATGGTATGAATTGAGCCTTGTTATCAAGGATATTGGTTGTCTAGTAAAAGCATGATGTGATGTATTGCATGTAGTAGTTACATTGGTATGTTGCATGATGCAGAAGCTAGGCTAGACATTTCGGTTTGGGGAGCTCGATTGTTGATTTTATCACTTGTGTGTTTCGCTTTTACACTAGTATGTATTTGAGTCAGTTTTGTGTCATACGAGGTGCTAACCGCTGTTTGTATGAGAAGGGAGCATTCCCGTATGATTGCTGTGAAGAACCATGTCAAGGAAGGTGATCTCGCTAGATGTGCGTTCGAGCCAAGGGGTTTTGCAACAACGTCGTGGATTATCCAAGAGGAGGAGCTAGAGTACACCTGGAGTAAGGACTCCTATGCCTATTCATGCACCACCGAAGGGACAGAAACCATTATTACGTCATCACTCCATCACGAGGACTGCAAAGTTCGAGTGAACTGGAAGGCACCGGGACATTCTCACCGCGACGGATTCAATCTTGAGTTCGTAGTTGATAGAAGATTTCGAAGCGCTAGCTTGGTTCCAAAACATAATGACATGTGTACCCAGTCCCTCGTTGGGGCGCCCCTTGCCTGCCTCTAAAGTGAGCATCATATAGACATCGGTCGGAGCAACAGTGGAGAATGTGGTCGAAATTGGAGAAAAAGGTAGAAGACTTCTGAGTATCCGAGCAGCCTATTGTAACCTTCTCGTGGTGTAAAACGTTGGAGGGGGAGGTCCTGATACCACTGCCCTTTCCCCTTCAACAGTTCACATCCTATTGGAGGGCTACAGGATGGAAGATTCCATAACAGCGGCGGCTAATCTTGAGGATTCTACCTGCCACTACAACTCTACTAGTGAGGATGTGCGTGACAGTAGTGACAATGAAGGCCATACGGGCAATGATGATACTAACTGAGGAGTTGTTCCTATACGGCCCATAATTGAAACTACCGCGCACACCTGAAGACCTGATGACTCCCTATAAAGCTCACGGAGGAGGCCCAATAAATCACAAGCAGCATACTCAGTCGACCGAGGCCAAACCATGGGGTAACATCTAGTATCACATCTTATTTCCTCATTTTCTTACTGCTAGGGACTAGCGTTAATTTCATGAGGGGGGATGGGATTTAATTGAACTGATGTTGTTAGTTTGGAGCTTCGTATTGGTAGGATGAGTATAGTACCTCGCATGCTTTATCCGTCTGCATTTGCATTTGCACGTTTACTGCTTTCTTAGATTTTATAGGTTGCATTCACTACATTCATCCTAGGATAGTCTTGCATGTTTTTTATGGAGTTTATTGCCGAATTTTTTGAACTTTTTTATTGGGTAGATCAACTAACTATGCCATTAATCGTATGCTTCATCTCTATGTGTTAGGAAACTTGTTAGTTTGATGAGCAATTAACCATGCTAAATTAAGAACAGTCCAGTAACTAGTACTCTTAAGGTCCATAGGAATTTAGAATTTTAAGGACATTGTAAAAGAGGAACGTTTGCTGATGACTTAGTTAAGTGTTAGATAAGTTATTTCTTTAGCGTATGATGTATTTTATTTTCTGAGAAGAAAATATCTTATTGATGCTTAGCTTTAATGAATCTTATTTTCTGAAAAGAAAATGACCTATTGAAGCATTTGCTGAAGATATATTTTGTTATTACAAACAAATTATTGAAGCAAATATAGAAACCGGTCAGAATCTTGAAGACTTTTGAAGATCTGAAGACTTGAAGACTTGAAGATTGCTGAAGACTGGTAAAGGCACGTGTTGCTCAGAAAGTGGAATTTTCAGCAACAGCATTGCATAAGTGAAAATCTGAACGACAGAGTAGGTTGTGCTTGCTGAAACTGAGAATGAACACTTGCTGATGAACATATGTGACCTCTTGCTGAATGTACGTGAATTTGCGCTCCAATGTTACTGTTTGAATTCTATTCAAATGTGCATTTAATGCAAAGCTTACACGCGAAGGACATGAAGACTAGAAGACAAACAAAGTTGCTGCTGAAAGTACAAAAGCAAGATAGTGACATGTTAAGGAACAAAAGCCTTAGGATTTGAAATTCAAACGGCTCCTTACTTGCACTATAAATAGAGGTCATCCGGCAAAGATTTGAAGTGTGTCAACAACGTGATCAAACTCTCACTTGTGCTTAAAAACTCACAAACCTTCAAACACTCTTACTGCCATTGATCCGTTCCAAGACTTAAAGCTTGAAAAAGCTACTTGTGAAGAATTAGAACAAACTCGGCTAAGAAATTAGTTAACTGTTCTTTCTTTTGAACAAGAACAAGTCTTGACACTAGAAACAATCAAACTTGTTTACTGCAAAGTATTCCAAGTTGTGTTTCTTAGATTACTTGTTGTAACTGAATAAGTTATAATTAAGTTATCTCACATCAAAACTCTCTAACTGAAATACACCCTTTCAGGCGTGATATTCAGGGGGAACTTAATCGAGCAAGGTTTTGCTGATTAAAAGTACCAAGTTTGGTGGAGAACAAGGTTGAGTTCTCTAGTTTAGGTTGGAGACAAAGCAAGTGTGCTTTGGTTTCTGTTGAATCGCTTTAGATAGGAGATTGTAAGGAACCTCAATCACATCTTAGTGGATTCAGTCCTAGAAAGGACAAAGTGGATTAGTTGAGAGATTACGCCACTCTCAGATACCACTATAAAAGCGTTTGTGTAATTTACTTTCTGCATTTAGCTTTCAGCAAATTATATCTGTTTGTACACAGTCACTCACTTCACTTGCTGAAACCCTTTACTTGCTGAAAGAGCACTTATTGTTTCAAAGACTTCCGCTCTCTGATTTTAAGTATCAGCAAACCAAGCTACTGTAAAGTAACTTACGCTTGCTGAGAAAGTTAAGTATCAGCAACCTCATTACTGAAAAGTAATAAGTACTTGCTGAGAAAGTTTTTAAACGACAAAAGTTTGAAAGACTATTCACCCCCCCCCCCCCCTCTAGTCTTTTCTTGTTGTTTAAAGGGACCAACAAGTGGTATCAGAGCAGGAGGTTCTTTAGCCTTCTGCACTGAACCTAGATCCCCTTAAGTGCTTTCCGTAAATCACTTTCACTTGATCAGTTTGGTAGTGCTTTGCTGACAGGATGTCTTTAGCAGATGCTCCCTTGCTGAAGCTGGAAAATTACGAGAAATGGCGAAACAACATGATGCTACATCTTGAGGCCATTAGTGATGAGATGGTAACGGTCATTAATGATGGACCTATCAAGATCACTGAAGCTGGGAAGGAAACCATCCTTGGCGAACCATCAGATACTGTTGTGCCAAAACCAAGAGAGGAATGGACCTCTGACGAAGCTAAGAGATTCCGTCTTGATGGCCAAGCAAGAAATATCATCATCAGATCAACTCCGGATACCATACAGTGCAAACTGTGGGGTGCTAAGACTGCTAAGGAGGCTTGGAAAATGGTTCAAGATCTTTGTGCTGGATCTGACAAGACCAAGGAAAACAAACTTGAAGTACTTAAGCTAAAGTTTCAAAACTTTAAGCAAGGTTCTAACGAGTCACTGGAAGACTTGGACTTCAGATTCACAACTCTTGTTAGTGAAATGGCAACGCTGGGTGTTGGAAATCTTTATTCAGATTCTGAGAAAATGAAAACTATCATCAGAAGTTTGAATAAATAATGGATCCATACTCAGAATTTCTATTATAATCAAGGAATGCCTGACATTACAACAACTGAGTTGTTCTCTCATCTTGCTACTGTCAATTATGAGACAAAGCAAAGAGAAAATGTGTTTGCTGAAAAATCGCAAAAACATTGCTCTTGCTGCAAAGCCGTCATCTTCTGAAAAGAAGAATGATAAAGAGCCTGCTGATGAAAATGCTTTAGTTGTTAAAAACATGAAGAAGTTCATCAGTAAGGAACTTGAAAGGCGAAAGGCAAAAGAGAAGCTGAAAAAGCATCTTAGTAACAACTACCATAAGTACAAGAATGATACTAGCTCGCTGAACAAGCAAGCTCAGCAAGCTACATCATTAGAAGAACCAACAGTTGGAAATGATCTATGTTTTTACTGCAAAAAGCCTGGACACTTCAAAGCTAATTGCCCTTTGCTGAAAGGCAAATCTGCTGAAAAGAAGAAGAAGTTCAAAAGAGCTTTCATTGCTGAAGAAAAGAAGAAGCTTCAAGCAAAAATCGATGCATTGTGCATTGAGACAAGCTCGAAGACAGTGAGGATGAAAGTTCGGATACCGACGATGAAGAAGCCACTCTAGACGTGGAGATTGGCAAAGAAGTGTGTGGAATACCTATGGAAGCTTATCCAGATGTGTCGAACTACGAATTCTGCCTCATGGCCGGTCAGGTAAATAATTCTACCTCTGACTCAGATTCAGAAAGTGAAGACGAGATTGACCTTGACAAGATTCAAGGAGAAATCGAAAGATTTGAGAAAACTCTCAGCAAACAGCAAGAGAAACTTCAACTTGCTGAAACTCTGACCAAGCAAACTACTGAAAAGTACGTTTTGCTGAAGGAAGAGACAGAAGAAAAGGATGCTGAAATAAGGCGTCTTAAGAAGTTGATTGCTGAGGCTGCAGAGAAAAATTCTCAATGGCATTAGAATTGGAAGAGTATCAGTCCTCAATTCTAAAGTTACTTGCTGAAATCCAAGAAATGAAAAAGATGAAAATCAATTTCAAATCCTATGTGGAAGCAAGTAATACGCTGACTGAACTAAACTCTTATTTGAGAGATCCATCTCAGAAAGAAGGTTTAGGAGCAACGTGTGAAGATGATAACGTAGAAATCTTGAGAAAGATAAATCACCTATCTCCTTTGTACGTGCTACTGATATATCCACCAGTGATCTATCAGTTTGGTCAAACTAAGGTTGCTGAAACATGCAATCAAGTACCTATGACCATAAAGCCCGCTGTTGCTACTCAAAGTAACAAGACTTTAAAAGGAAAACAGGTTGCTGAGAAGCAAACTGGAAAGAAAAAGAATGCCGTGAAGCATTCCGCCAAACAAGTTGCTGAAAAGCAAGTTGTTAAGTCTAAGGCAAGATTACAAAAGTAATCAGAAGTCCTTTGCTGACAAACCTGAATCAAGTAAGGTTGCTGATGCTAAAGCTCAGCATTCTCCAAAGAGTGGACTCGGTTTCAAAACCAAGCAAAGTCAACTCTTTCATGAGTATAAGCAAAGTCAGCAAAGATACTTCAAAGAGATGAAGAAAACCAAGCCTAAGAGTTTCTGAAAAGACTCCCAATGCTAGGACTAGAAGGAACCTTGCTAGAAAAGAACTTACTGAAAAGTATGTTCAGCAAAAAGGTCAACAGAGCAAGACACCACATCAGAAAGTGGATTTGACCAGCACGAGTCAAAAGTCTTTCAGCTCAAAACCTCCTAGTTCCTCAGCAAGTAGAAAACAAGTCAAAGTTGAAAAACTTCAGACTTGGGTTTCCACTGGACGCATTCTTGAACATGTTAATGGACATCCATCATTGGATAATTATTGTTTGCTCTTGATTGTGCAGACTACTTTCAGGCAAAACCTGTCAACCAATAAGGTTTGCTGGTGGAGGCTCCGGATCTACAAAAGGCTATGGTGATGTGAAGTTGGGATGCATAACCATTTCTGGAGTTCTTTATGTCAAAAATCTTAAGTTTAACCTTTTCAGCATGAGTCAATTTGCTGACAAAGGATACTTCATCGAAATTAAAAGTGATGAATGTAAACTTGTAGATTTTGAGACTAAAAGGTTATAATGATTGCAAGAAGATCAGGAGGCTTGTACACCGTTGATTGGTCTTCAGCAAACGTTGAAAAATGCCTTGTCTCAGATCATGATTGCCTTGCTGAAAAAGCATGGTTATGGCATAAACGAACAAGTCATCTAAACTTCAAGACGCTGAATAAGCTGTCTAAAAAGGCACTTGTAGTTGGATTACCTAGGGTTACTTTTAAGAAGGATGGTGTTTGCAATGCATGTCAGCAAGGAAAGCAAACCAAATCTTCTTTCAAGAACAAGGCAGTACCGTCAACTACAAAACCTTTACAACTCTTACACATGGACTTGTTTGAATCTTCTTCAACAAGCTATGCTGGTAAGAAGTATGGTCTAGTCGTGGTAGATGACTATTCAAGATTCACTTGGTAGTATTCATCAAGCACAAATCTGAAACCAAGACTGAAATACCTAACTTGCTGAATAAGCTTGAAGTCATGAAAAATGGACAAGGTAAAGAGTCATAAGGACAAGACCATGGTACTGAGTTTGTCAACCAATACATAACTGACTATTGTACCTC